>JAPTOF010000012.1:142500-1342500 GCA_028554755.1 Cordia subcordata | reverse complement strand
CAGTTCCTACAGAAAGCTTTTCCAGCACATATGTTCAGACTTAAGAAAAACTTCAGCAGATAATCATATATTCCATTAATACAAGCAATTTAATCTGATTGGACAGTGAACCAAATGGTGCAAACGGTATGAATATTTTCCAAGATGCAGTGAGCTAACAAAGCATCTCACTATTCCTTCAGCAAGCAACAATGCATTATGATTCTAGAAACTACAGACACAAAATTTCAAACAAATATGTAATGATAATTCCAAAGCAGACAAAACTACATCCATGGCAAATTTAAATTATTTAGAAATCATACTAATTTCTGAACATTTCTGATCATTGTATTTTGATAAATCGAAATCATACTAATTTCAAATTTTTATCACAATCTACCAAACGAATGTGAAAATTAAGATGGCAGATCACATATTTCGCTATCTTGTAAATACAGAGCAAGCGTGAGCCAAGGGACAGAGTCTCGTGTGCATGATGTCATCTTTCATGACCTAACAATCCTGGTTCGGCGTTCACGTATTACTGTTTTTCAGCTCTCCAGCCCTCTTTGCTATGAACTAAAATTCTTTAGACTTCACAGAATCACTAAATTACTCCAAAATTACATCTTCTTGAATCCACAACATGACAGAAGAAGTGAATCATTAAGGGACATGTCAGACGCTAGAACACTAACACGAAAAAGCTCATTTCTTTAGTGAATTCTCGTCGCCAAAACAAAAATAAGAACTCGAATTCCTGGAAACTCAATTCCTGAGAATCTGATCCCTCAAAATTTTCAATCTTGGAATTTAGTTCCATCTTTCATTACCAAACACTCACAACTAGCTAAAATGGATTGTCATATCCATAACACAAAGAGTACCATTGTCATATACTCGAATAAGGCTCGATTTATTTTGCTCTTTTTACTAACCCACAAAGAACACTGCAGTATACGGGTACATAAGGCCCCGAAATTCACGCATAATTGCAATTTAACTAGTTAACTCTCTACAAAAAGGCTGTTGGGTACACGAAATCATTGAGATACATGAACACATAAGACACAATGGCACATAAACAATCAAGATAAAGTTATAAAAAAAACTAAAGTTAAAAAACACACACACACACACATACTCACCTTAGTAGCAGGGTCAGGTGGGTTGGCGTTGGTTTGGCAAAAAATGCGTTGATTTTTGCGGATTTTAATGAATGGTTGCATAGATTGATGATGATGACGGTAATGGTAGAATTGGATATGGTGTGGTCGGGGTCGTTGCACCTGTGCACCAATTGGGCTTGAACCCACGCGAGCCATATTCCAGGTACAGATCTTTTGGAGTAGAATACAGTTGTTGATGCTTTTAAGTTTTTGGTGTTTGGGGGTGAGTATAATTAGCACACCTCAAAAAATGGAAAAAGGAAAAAGACCAAAAAATTGGAGTAGAATAAGATAAGGAGAAAAGGATATTGACTTGTGTGTGTGTGTCTACAGCCACTGATAATTCGGGGGAATTTATTGCAATCAACGAAAATAAAATATTTAGACGGTTTTTATGTTACTCAAATAATATAACAATTTTCTTTTTTTTAATTCAATTGTAACAAGAGGAGAAGATTGTGAGTCTCGTATGCGTGCGAAGTGCGTTCGGGTGATCCATACTAAAATGTGACACAATAATATTAGCACCATTATATATATATATATATATATGCTATATGAGCCAAATGTAAAAAGTAGGTAAGGTTTGAGAGAATATGACTTTTAGATATTGTACCTGATGTGGATAACCCTCATCGCTCCACGTGGAGCCTCTTTATGCCACGAGCGTGGGCCATCTTAATAGAGATGACAATGAAACGAATGACTTAAGAACTCCGGCATCAACCGATCTAATTAAAATTTGTCCTATTAAAAATATTGGAACAATTAAAGACACTCGTAGGGTTTGAGATGGAACTGAGGTTGACCCTTGAATACCCACATTCCCGAATCCGATTTTTAGTTTTGTGCTTGTTTGAATTTGTGGATTATTTTCAATGTGAATGGCTTTGTTATCTGAAAATTTTGTTTGTTTTGTCATTTAGATGGTTTTGTTTTAAGTTTATATCAATTTAGATTTGTTTAATTGTTTTCAATTATAGTTTGATGCTTTGAGCTATGGATTATATGTGTTTTAGAATTTAGATTTGTATTTTTTGTAATAAAGTATGTCTATTGGTTTTTTGTAGATTAAATTTATCATTTTAATGCATTTTATAGGTATTATTTAATTTTTTTGGGGTAAATTAAATTTACTTAAATGGTTATTTTTTTTTTAAATTTAGTGATTTAGTTAGGGTTCAGGGTTCAGGGTTCAGGGGTTGAGGATATATTTTAAATTCAGGTTCAGCACGTTCTGGGTTTCGCAAGTTGGGGACGTTTCGAGTTAAAATTTTTATTTAAACTTTAATTATTTTATCGGGTTTGGAATGTTTCAGGAACTCGCGAGTTTGAGACTTTCTGAAGATGAGATTCCCATTTGATATTTATCCGTGCTTGGGACAGGAATGAAAATCAGAATACTATTCAGATAGTGGGTATGAGATTTCTTTATGGACAAAATACTCATCCCATTGGCACCACTAATCTCACTTCATATAATCAACCCACGTTGGAATGACAACTCCACGCTGCTTATCGGCACCAGACCTGGATGAAACAATCCAACCGCAAGATTCACTAAAAAAGAACTCAGGATGCCACTTTCTTTTTTCCTTTCTTTTGGTTAAAAGAAAATTCATCAAATGAGATTAACCAATCCCAAAATTAGGGATATCATTACAAATGGCACTTTTTAAACGTTACAATTTTTTCATTTAGTAGCCAACCCCAAAATTAGGGATTAGGGTTTCCTCAATCTTGGTAATCTGAATCTAAATAGCAGATTATCGATGGCAGAAGAAAAATAAAGCTTCCTAACCGAGTTTCTAAGAGTTGCGTTATTTCAACTGTAAACCTTTCAGGAAGAGAATTTGGAATTATCGCTGTTGTACTAGGGCATGAATGCGAGGGACAAATAGAATCTTATTGATCTTTTTTCACGAAAATAAGCGGTATGTCTACTCTTTCTTTTTTGTCATAATATTGAAAACAAGGAATGTATAGTTGCTGCTCAATCAATACCCTTACGTTATTGATCTTTAAATAGCAAGTCAAATAAAAAGGGGCTGGGATAGAGCTAGTCTAGTTACATACCAAATTCCCTAAATACACCGTCCTAGCAACCCAATCTGCAGATTTGTTAACCGTTCTCCTAATAACCTAAAATTGAATCCTATCAATTTCAAAAGCGATCTTTCGAATGTCTTCTATGACTACCCTAGCCCTAAACACTCTCTATAGTCTAAATACCAAGAGACAAATGACTACAGTCTTGAAAGGGTCATGCTACACCTTCTAAAGTTAAAATTTTAAGTGAATATTAGTCGAAATTTAGTTGATAAAATTCAAAAAGAAAAAGAAAAACATGCCATACACTTTTCATATTTCTCGGTAGATGATATTTATAGCCTCAATCGTGTGCCTGAGTATTATCCAAGTGCTAGTAACAAAAGAAGTTTAATTTTAAAACATACCAAAAGATATGGAAAATGTTGAACTCATGAAATTGTAATGCATAGCATGAAATGGTTATTGTATGTAGGAGAAATATTTTGACATGAAAAGTACGCCGTAAATGCTGTAATCAATTGCAGGAGTGAAATTAGTAATAAAAATTGTGTAATACAGCGTCTAGAATAATTTTTGGTTCCATACATAAAATAGAAAATGAAAAAAAAAAAGAAAAAGAAAGAGAACTTCCAAGTGGTAAAATCATAGCGTTGGGACTCTTTCTTAAGCGTGACAGTAGCAGCGTTCATGGGTGGTTCTGACGGGTTTGGGCCATTTTCGGCTTTGGGGTTTGGTCGGTGTGCCTGCTTTGGGTTTGTGTTGTAGTTGGGCTTGCTAGTGTTGGGCTTTTTTCTGTGAGGCATGTTTTTTGGGTCACGGCCCGTGGTCTTGTTGGTTTGGTGTTTGTTTTGTTTCTGGGGTGGGGCCCTTGTTGTAATGTGCAATTTTGATTTGTTTTCATGAAACGTCTTTTAACCCCCAAAAAGAAAACTGTTGGACATTTTATTCCAATTTGTTTGTTGTTAATAAGAATTCGAGATTTTTTTTCATTTTAAAAATTTATCATAAAAAAATACTTTTTATACATCTGAAACTAATTCATCAAAAACAAAACACTATTTAATTTTTTTTCTTTAAGATCGGGTGAAAATAAACCACGAGTAGAATATCTTGAATACAATCCATATAAATTCTAATTGATTTGAACAAAAGGCAACAAATGTGGTGTTCAAATGTAACATGCAACTTGTTACCATTAAATATTTTACATAAAAATATAAGAAAAAATATATTATATATATATATATGTTAATCGGATTGATCACCTTATAAAGAATATTTTTATAAAGATACAAATGAGAAGATAGGTTTGACCACCTTGTAAAAATCCGAGTTTTGACCATAATTTTATCTCGTCTCGTGGCAGTCTCATGCTTTCACACACAACACAAAAGCACCGCACCTACCAACTGAAATCTTGCTGGCCAATCACTCCGTTAGTTTTTTCTTCTACACGACGTCGTATATCCCGGACCCACCTTTATATATATATATATATGTATATATAACATACATATCTTTTCCAAGCTTTGTCCTTTGCTTCTCTGCTTCAACACCTTAGTCACTGCACATGTGTTCTTGCACGGTCTACAAAAAGAAAAAACACTTAGAAACAATCAAAACACACACACACACACACACACACACTGGCATAGATCTGAGACCTCAAAACTCAGGTACCCTTTTGCTATTTGCACGATCTTGGTAAGCATTCTATGTGTTTGGCTCTTTTCTCTTTTTCTTTTCTTGTTTTAGTTAACTATTACTTCACATTTGTATGTACACATGTGTAAATGTATATATGTGTGTATGTGCATTTCACTTTTTGAGTTTAAAGTTTGACTCTTGGGTTAAGATCTGTTTGTTGTGAAGTGTTTTGACACTTGAATGCAGTGTTTGCAGTGATGGGTTGAAGTTACATTTGTGTGCAAATGAGGGTTTTTGGAACTTTGGGTTTTGCAGTTTTTTGAGGGGGTCTTTTCTTCTTTCTGTTTCCATTGTTTTTCTTTAGTTTGTTTCCAGTACTGAAGTCGTGATCTTGTGTTAAAAAACCTTGGTTTCTGTAAATGAATGTTTATGTGTTGTGTTAATTGCAAAATGAGCTTAACTAAAGCAAAAGAATAAGGACCTTTGGGGCTGAGAGTTTTTAAATGTGGCCGTAGGGTTCTCTTCAGTTGATGTTAGGGAGACTTTTTACTAATAAATAGTGTAAGTGATGCTTTTGTCCCATGTCAATTGCAAAAGAACTTAGTTTAAGTAAAAAAGATAAGTGCTTTTAGAGGTTACATTTTGTTAATGTGGCTGTGGGATTTGTCTCCAGTTGGCGGAAATGAAGCTTAATTTATTATTTATTTTAAAAGAAATAATGTAAATGGAGATTTGGTCTTGTGATAATTGAAAATGAACTTGGTCTGCCTTAAAGTGTGCTTAGGGATGGAATTAAATAAGCAAGAGAGATCTGAGACCAGTTCCACAAATGCAAAGTGTAGCTTTAATTTTAGTGCTTATATTGTGACAGCACTACGGGATTCCACATGGAAAATTTAGTACTCTTTTTCGTGCTGAAAGTTTTTGAGTGGTTGGGAACTTTTTCATCAACAGTGCAACTCACTGTTTATTGACACTTAGTCATGCCAGAGCTGCATTTTATTCTATATTTTTTGTCCTTGTTAAGGTATCAAATCGTTATGGACTTAGGTTTCTATTTCGTTCTGCCATACTAATGATTCTAAACTAGTAAACTTAAGTATGAGGCGTTGAGGCTTGAGATTGAGCTTCTCTTCAATTTTCACTTTTCACATTGGCAATCATTTTGAAGCATCCTAATGAAATTCACTGTGGTATGTATGACTGGGCTCTATGCATCAAACACTGGCTTTCTGATGTATATTTGATGACTCTGTACTTTATGTTCAGAATATGTGTTTAAGGTTTCGTGAACTGATTTATAAGGTTTGTCGGTTCATCTTTTGCTTTGTGCTTGTGCTTGTCATTGCCCAATATGCTTGAGTCGATTTCTGAGATCATATGTCTAGACTAAGAAATGCTCAATGTGTTTGAATTGGCTTTGAAATCTTTTTTGATGGTTGGCAGGAGTGATCGCAGATGGCTGCAGGAGATGCTCACAATCCTCTTCTTGGAGAAACTACTTGCGGCACTTTGCTGCAGCAGTTGCAGGTAATTTTCCTTTTCTGTCTTTTGACTTTATGGAATTACTGCTTTATTATCTCTTTTCTCTTTGTTATATTATTCAACCAAAAAGATGGTTGAAGATAGGTAATCAGTATTAAATCTACTGATTTTTGTATGGCATATTGTATTATTCTTATTAAGTTAAGTAACCTTTTTGATGCAGCAAATTTGGGATGAGGTTGGTGAAAGTGACGATGAACGGGACAAGATGCTTCTGCAGTTGGAGCAGGAGTGCTTAGATGTATACAAGAGGAAGGTTGACCAGGCAGTGAAGTCAAGGGCTCACCTTCTTCAGGAACTGGCTGATGCTAAAATCGAACTTGCAAGACTCCTAGCAGCACTAGGAGAGAAAACTGTTGTTGGATTTGTGAGTAACTCTCCTTTTTCATATGAGTTTCTTATGGTGAATGACATGTGCTCCCATAGCTTACTTGCTGGTAGCCAAATCATTAGCATTGATAAGGATGGTAATGTTGTTCTCATAATTGTTGCATAGAGTTATCACATTTACATAATTGCCTTATGGCCTGATTATGCAGCCCGAGAAAAGTTCTGGAACAATAAAGGAGCAACTTGCTGCTATAACACCAACATTGGAACAGTTACTGAAACAGAAAGAGGAGAGGATAAAAGAGTTTTCTGATGTACAATCTCAGATACAAAAGATATGTGAAGAAATTGCTGGCACAAGTGAGCAGGCGGAGAGTCCCGTAGTTGATGAATCTGACTTATCCCTGAAAAAGTTAGATGGGTTCCATGCTCGTCTCCAAGAACTTCAGAAAGAAAAGGTGGAAAAATTTTCCATTCTCAATGCAGTTACGATTTCTCTACCTTCAGATAAGTTTTTAACTTTTTGTTGTTGTTTGACTTTGCAGAGTCAGAGGCTGCACAAGGTCCTTGAACTTGTGAGCACCGTTCATGATCTTTGTGCTGTGCTCGGAATGGACTTTTTCAGTACAGTGACTGAAGTTCATCCAAGCCTGAATGATCCTACTGGTGTTCAATCTAAAAGCATTAGCAACGAGACACTAGCTACACTAGCTAAGACTGTCTTAGCTCTAGAAGAAGATAAGAAACAGAGATTGCACAAGGTAATGCCGACTGTGTCCACCTTGATCTTTGTGAGAGAAGTTCATGGAACTTTTGAACTTTAGACCATGCATCTAGTCCATTAAGAGTGATGGAGATTCAAACATGCATCTAGTCCATTGAGAGTGATGGAGATTCAAACTCTTTCTTTTTCTTGCTGTAAAGCTCAAATTGTTAAAACTTAATATGAGATATCATATATCTTGACGTGCATAAATTTTACTGGCACTTATCAAGATGCGCATTGCACTAGGTAACTGTTATGTGAGTTCCAGCAAACTTTGCTAGGCACTGCAGAACTGTGAAGTATTTTGAAAGCAGAACTTCAGAAATTCTATGTTTTCTGAAGAATCTCTTGTCGGCAAACAGCCTGTAGAGTATGTTATCATTCCAATGAAGTGGTCGCCAAGTTGCATTAGGGTTGTCTATATTCATATGCTTTAAAGAATCCAAATAATGGTTAGCATTGGTTTTTAAGGAGTGCACATTATAAATGGTAAATAACATGATTCTTTTGACCCAAAAAAAGAAAACGTGATTCTATAAGCAATATGGAGTAATTTTGTTTGCTTGGGCAACCAATGGTCATATTGGACCTATTTTGGGGTAGTCGGTGTATTCGTATCAAAAGTTAATGAGAATTCTCCTTTTTATCTTTTAAATGTATACAGTCTTTCTGACGCATCATCCTTGTGCAGCTTCAAGACTTAGCAAATCAGCTTATTGATTTGTGGAATTTGATGGATACACCCGAAGAAGAGCGCAGCTTGTTTGATCATGTTACTTGTAACATATCAGCATCAGTAGATGAAGTCAATGTTCCTGGGGCCCTTGCATTGGATCTAATTGAACAGGTTACTTCCTTCAGTAAACTATTTATTCTGATTTGATTAAGTAACAACAAGATTTGTTTACTAAGCTCATTACTCTATTTAAAGGCGGAAGTTGAAGTTGAAAGGCTTGATCAGCTAAAAGCTAGCAGGATGAAAGAAATTGCTTTCAAGAGGCAGGCTGAGCTTGAAGAGATTTATGCCCATGCACACGTCGAGATTGATTCTGAGGCTGCTAGAGAGAAAATCATGGCACTGATTGATTCTGGAGATGTTGAGCCCGTGGAATTACTGGCAGACATGGACAATCAGATTGTAAAGGCAAAAGAGGAGGCTCTCAGCAGGAAGGAAATATTGGATAAGGTTGAGAAGTGGATGTCAGCTTGTGAAGAAGAGAGTTGGCTTGAAGACTACAACAGGGTAAACCCTTTTTCCTTCACTCTTCTTGTGAATATATTATGATTTACCCTACAAATAATTTAGACAGAGCTTGAGCAACAAGAAATGCCATCTCTGAGCTACATTTTTCTTTCAAAAATGTTGGTAAGTGTAACTTGTTCACGTATCTTCCTTTCTCCAAAAAAAAAAAAGTATGTTCCTTTCTCTTGAGATGTAATTGTGCTTTTTCTACCTTTTTTTTTTTTAATCATTTGCTTACCTTAATTGCTACATAAAATCCTGGTTCCTGAAAAATGGATAAAGTATGAAACCAACTCCATATTTAAACATCAATTATAACATTATTCTCAAACCTGGCAGTGAAATGCTTGTCCTGTAGGTCCATTGCTGCAATCAAATTGACAGCAGGTTTTTTTTCTGCTTTTCTATTTTCTCCTGTTTCGATATTTGGGACTATAGCAAGAGATTGCTGTTGTTGGTCATATTTTTTCAACTGATGATACTGTACCAATTTTATACGCTAGTACTTCCATCCAACTCGGTTGCTCTTCCTTGTTTAAATTTCTTCCTTTTGGCTTTTTCTCAAATTTTCATCATGTCTCTTCTTTGATCACAAAATCAGGAAAAAGAACTGAAACTTAGGCAAGGAGCCAAAGAAAATAAGAAGTAACATTAACTATAACAGCAATTACATTTTAAGCTGAAAATAACAGATAAGGAAATGGTGTAGAGGGAAGAGGACAAAATGGGCATGTTGCACCTCTGATGCTTATTATCGTTTAACTCACTTCCTCTTATGGAAACAGGATGATAACCGGTATAATGCCAGTCGAGGTGCACACTTGAATTTGAAGCGGGCTGAAAAGGCTAGGATCTTGGTCAATAAAATCCCAGGTATTGAAGAAGCAATTATCTTATTGTTCATAAAACCAACTGTGCCTAGGTGCCCCTCCGGCCCCAAAACAAGAAAAGGAAAAAGGGGTGAGGGTGCACTCACACACACAAAAAGAAAAGGGAAGGAAAGTGAAAAGAAAATAGAGAGAAATTTCAAGAGCTATCAAATAAAGTACTCATTTATGTATTCTGGGCGCTGTGTAGCTCTTGTTGACACCTTGATTGCTAAAACTCGGACATGGGAGCAAGATCGTGGCATAACATTCACTTATGATGGTGTCCCTCTCCTTGCCATGCTTGAAGAATACACAATGCTCAGGAACGAGAGAGAAGAAGAAAAGAGAAGGTTGAGGGTAAGTCCATATTTTCTGGCAGAACTAAGCAACCTTTCTGGACTGTCCTCCTAGCTTCATATTTGTACATTTTCACCAGTTTTTAACGTGACTTCGAGCCGGCTTTGGAGTGATCTGTAAGTAGAAACAAATCTTATGCAGTTACCCTTATGATCTGTAACTAAAACAAGTTTGTGCAGTTCCTTTTATGATCTCTGGGTTCGATGTTGCACAAGAGTGTCTTGGTGGGGGATGGGGGGAAAATAGTGGAAAAACAATTTCCTCAGATTAGCAAGTGCTGAAGTGCCACCTTTGTGTCCACAGGATCAGAAGAAGTTCCAGGAACAGTTGAGCAAAGAAGAATCAGCCTTTGGTGCGACGCCCAGCCCTGCACGTCAACCTGGTTCAAAGAAGGTCGTCGGTCCACGAGCAAATGGGGGTGCCAACGGGAGCGCAAGCAGACGACTCTCTCTTAACGCTCATCAAAATGGATCCAGGTCGACAGCCAAGGATGCGAAAAGAGACCTGACTAGGCCGGTTGCTCCTGTTAACTATGTTGCTATATCAAAAGAAGATGATGCCTCCCACATTTCTGGCACTGAGCATCTTCCTAGTACACCTTAGGAGTTGAATAAGTGAGATTACATGTATACACTTCTTGTGAGATTCTGTATGGTTATGACTAGCATAGTTGTTGTAGCAGGTATCAAGAAGATTTATTAGAAGACTTTTCAGATCATTTTAGCTGATTTTAGTTAAGCCATCTGACTTGTGTTTTCTTCTCAAAACCTGATTCATTTTCTTTGAATCGGATTTAGTTTCTTAATCAATAAAAAAGGGAATTTATAAAGTCGATTTCCCGTGTGGGATAGGGTGAATAACAAATATACGTTGGTGTATATATGAATAACAAAAAGAAGAAGAAAAAGCAGGGTCTAACAGTTTTTTTTAGAGGGTGTTTGGCTTTGCTTATTTGGTGTTTATAAGTATTTAAATAGTAAAAAATACGTGAGATGTTTTTTTTAGATGTTTATAAACATATTAAATAATGGTTTGTTTGGATTGGTTTTTTTTTTTTCAGAAAAAAAAAAAGTAAGATGATTTTTTTTAGGTGTTTATAAGTATCCTAAATAAGGGTTTGTTTGGATTATTTTTTAAAAAAAGATACTTTTTTTTGAAAAAATTATATTAAATTTGTAATAATTATTTGATTTGATTTTCAAAAAAATTAAAACTTTAAAAAAAGTTCAAATACAGCTTTTTTAAAAAATTAGAATTTTTAAATTTTCAAATTTTTTTTTTTAAAAGCTGTTAAAAAAACACTTTTAAAAAAAACCAATTCAAACAGGCCCTAAGTAGAGCCAAACGCCCTCTTAGGTTACTTTTTTTGTAAAAGAAAAAGAAATTTCTTCCACTTAAACAAAATTTTCATTTTTATTTCTCTACAAATTGATTTGGAAACTATACTTCGAAATAAAATGAAAAATAAAAAGATTTCGAAAGGTAAGGCGAATGATTTCTGGTATGTTAATCAAAAAATCCAGAAATAAAACTCGCCTTGGGTGAAGTGTGAGCAAATACATACGACGCCGTATCAGCTAGAGGAACAAAGAAAGGCCACTGTAGCATCAAACAGCTAAAAAAGAGTCAAATTTCAAATCAATCCTGCTACTGTGGCGAGTGATCGGTCGATGGCGAGCGATAACGAACCGGCGAAGCTGTTGTTGCCGTATCTTCAACGCGCCGATGAACTCCAGAAACACGAGCCCCTCGTCGCCTATTACTGTAAGCTTCTCCACATGAAGAAGATCTATTTAGCTAAACTTCAGTTTAGTTTGGTTTAGTGAATTAAAATTCCATAACTTTAAATAATCCCTTGCTTTATATTTTTGCTTTGTGATCAAAGCTGCCACCTTTAATTCATTTTGTGTGTGTGTGTGTGTTGATGTATGTACTCATGTATATTGCAAATACGACGTCGTTCTCGAGGTGCAGGTAGGGTGTATGCAATGGAGAGGGGGTTGAAGATTCCATCAAGCGAGCGTACAAAGACAGCCAATACTCTTCTCGTTTCCATCATGAATCAACTTGAAAAGGTTCAAAAAAAAAAAAATATATATATATATATATATGTATATATTAAATTTTAATTTGCTTCTAAAAAGTGAAACTAAATGTAGTAAATGTTTAACTCTGGTTTCATATATTAGAATCTTCCAGCATTTTTGCAATCTGAACTGGAACACTTAGAAGGACAAAAACCTTCTGAATGATCACTGGAGTGGAAAGGTGGTAACTCCTTCTTGGTCTACAGTCTTGTGGTGGTCGTAGTGGAATCATAAGTTGAGAGTTATGACATGATTGTAGTATATTAGATAGTGTTATATGTTTAATGACTGGAGTTATGGCATTTTCGGCCTAGTTAATAATACTTAATATGTTCATATGGGGTTGTACTCAAGCCTATGGTATGGGCCTCATCTCGTTTGCAGTTTTAGGTTTTATGCCTAGGGCTAGGATGCGGAGTAAGTGATGTGGAGCTTTTTCTGTCTTTTGATTAGGCGAGGAATTTTTAAGATAAACTATGATCCTGTCAGGACCACGAGGATAAGACCATATTAGAATTTCGCTAAAATAGATGCTACCAAGTAATTACTTGTTGAGACCTATGAGGCTTGAATATTTCCAGTAGGAGACAATATGTTCCAGTTGCATTTCTAGGTGTCATGGAATACCAAGTAAAAGCTGAATTGGCTGTCTAATGTGTCCTCTGTGCTTATTTTCTGTTCATTACTCTGAGGCTTTTTTGTTGCTTTTACAGGACAAGAAATCGCTCAAGTTGGGGCCCGATGATCACCTACACCTGGAGGGGTTTGCGTTGAATGTCTTTTCCAAGGCAGAAAAACAAGATCATGCTGGACGAGCAGATATGTACGATGACTCTCCTGCTTCTATGGAAGAAATATGTTTCACTGAATGATTTCTTAAATCCAGTGGCAATGAAATTGTTTCTATGCTATTCTCGTGAAGGTCAACTAGTTGCCTGTTTCAGAGCTTTAACTACATGAGGTTCTCATTCTGAAATGTGAAACATGCGAAGTAAATGTTAATCTGTTCAACTCTTATATGATTGCTTTGTGGCTTTGACAACTTCCTTCTCACAAAATCTAGCTGAAGCTCCCGGAGAGGGTTTATTGATCATGATTACCATTCCCCAAGCACCGATCAAATTTCATGTAGTGGAGTAAGGATGTTGATAGACTTACGAACAGAAACACGTTCCCTCAAATTAGTTGCTGGTTTCTGTCCTGACTTGCCTTTGTCATATACGGTATAACATAGTTTGGTTTTGTGTTGTACCATATTCTTGTTAGTACTTAACTAATTTATTCCTTGGGGTGTTTCTTAGTCCCTTCAGTCACCTCGAAAAGCATTTTGCTTCTGCTGCTTCTTTCATCTTAAGTTCCCCACTTTATGGATAAATAAAACATAAGAATTTACTGCTAGGTCATGCCTAAAACCATGTGGTCCATGTTCCTTCCTAGCCATAAGCCCATGATCTTAATTGGTGAACTCCAGATGTGACTACATGAAAAACAAATTCTATTTGCCACCCAACATGATTAGTGCAGATATGTATTTAATTGTTCAATGTTTGAGTTTATTCAGGAACACGGCAAAGACATTTTATGCTGCAAGCATTTTCTTTGAAATCCTCAATCAGTTTGGTGAACTTCAGCCTGATGTGAGTTCCTTCCTGTATTATTGATAAAATGATAACAATCGTGATGCTCGGCTAAATCTGTAACTATTTATCCTTCCAATTGTTAAGTTGCTTCCAGTTTAATTGACCTAATATTTGTCAACCATTTAAACAGCTTGAGCAGAAACAAAAGTATGCAGCTTGGAAAGCAGCGGATATAAGAAAGGCTTTGAAAGAAGGACGGACACCTGTCCCAGGCCTTCCTGGTGGTGATAAAGATTTATCAGTGCCGTCATGCACAAGAAGTGGTGAATATGTATGACTCATACCCAACCATATTTCTTTACTTAGTGCATGGATTTAAATGCTCTGCAACCAAAATGTAATGTAAGAGACTTACCTCTTTTGTTTACTAGTAGGAAGGGAAACGCCAAAATGGAATGGTACATGCTGAGCTATAGTAACGTATATGTGCCTTTCTCTTTTATGGACTCTAATACCAGTATATGTGTAATTTTCTCCGGGAACTAATAGACGAGAGAACCATCGTCATTTATTTGCGATCTTGATTATCTATAGGATTATTTATGTGAAACCCGTAATGTATTCCACTTGGCAGTCTGTTGATTGTAACTGTACCATTCTTGTGTTTGTTTACTGCTGCAGTGGTCTTTTGCAGCTTATAAAATTGAAACCATGCTTTAAATCTAGAATAGAGCTCACTCTGAACTTGGACAGATGAATTTACATGATTATTGAATAATTATATGTCATGAGGGTATGAGTACATTTTCGTGATGATTCTAACTGATGTCAACTTTTCAGGACATTAATCCGAGCGCAACTGATCCAGGCATCAGACCTGCACCAGAATCAGATTCATCGTCTCATTATTATGATAAAACCAGCTTCCAGCACTCTATGAATTTTACGCCGGCTTCAGACATGCCATCTTCACCTTCTTTGAATGTTCATCCTACTGATGATTACCCTGCACGTAACTATCATCAACCTCCTCCAACCAACAGACGAGATAATTCTACTTATTCTCAGTCTTACAACCATCAGCAACACCAGCAGGAAACTCACCCGCACTTGCCACAACATTACCCTTCTCATGGTCAGTCTTACTCGTATCCCAATTTCCAGTCTTACCCTAGCTTCGCAGAAAATAGCCTTCCTGGAGCTCAATCTCATTACCCTTCATATTGTCAGGGCTCAGATGCTTCCTCCTCCACATCATCAGTTCCTAATGCGGTAAACTATCAGTCAAGCACTCAATACAGTTCAAGTGGTAGAAATGGCCGTATTTCAGAGGCTGCTCCTACTTCTGCAGAGAAATACCAATATGATAGCAATTACCAACCATCGCCTGAGAAAATTGCTGAAGCACACAAGGCTGCAAGGTTTGCAGTTGGGGCTTTGGCATTTGATGATATATCTGTCGCAGTGGATTACCTCAAAAAGTCTCTTGAGTTACTGACCAATCCATCAGCTGGGCAGTGAATTTCTTTCCCTGTCCTGCATGGTCTAGTGTTGCCTCAAAACCCAAAATGCGGTTTGGTTATTGTAGTTTACTTTGTAAAGGTGAATTTGGTTTATGAAATGTAGGCTAACACATTAACTGAAAAGAATTCAAAGACTTGCTTATTCCTATGCAGTCTCAATTAATACTTGCTATAAAATGTAATTTCGAGGGTGTTTGGTAGTGCTTATTTTAAGCACCCAAAATAAAAAGTTGCTCTCATTAGTTTTTTGTTTTGGGGGGTTTATAAGCACCTAAATAAGTAAAGCCAAACACCTTTTGTCTCACTTCCGGTTGATGACGATCTTTTAGTTTTTGGCTACCCAAGACTACTAATTTTAAGGTTCTTTTTCTTTTGATGAGTGATTAACTCTTGGGTAACATAGCCATTCAACAAAAATAACTGCATCTCCAAAGGCAGAATATGTCACAAGTACAAAAGCCAACCTCAGATTTACATATAGCTTACACATCTGCAGACATATTGCAGAAGTTAAAAGGGTAAAGGGTTCACAAACTTCTTATCTACTATCAAAATAAAAACACCAAAAAATTGAAAGAGCCATGGACTGTAAATTTTTTAGCTACAGTTAGTAATAACACTAGATACACAAAAGAGGAATCAAAGGGCATGCATGAAAACAAAATCCCTTCTACTCTCCACTTTCATGCAATTCTTTATGACACAGTTTCATGCATCGGGTTATCTTTTTTGTTCCCTACGCTAAAGAAAGCGACGCAACTATATGAAAGAATTGAAGTTGCTCCAGTAGCTCCTTGGCGTGGCTCGCAGCTCGTTTCGCAACTCGTGAGAATAGCTCCTCACTGAGATGTTCACCAATGTGTGCATCAACTAGGACACCACTAACAGACCTGCAGCTATTGGCTAGGGCGCAGCCAACCTCAACAGCATCATCAGGGTGGTTAACTACAAGAGGGCTTCCTCCTCTGAAGACTTCAAGTTTGTTTATGATGTATGAGCCATTTGCATCTACAACCTCCTTGAAGTCTAGCAGGCTTGGTGCATAGACTGGAATGTTGAAGGTGTCGCGTTTCTCACTACTAACAAGCCCCTACAATTGAAAATGGCTCAACAATTAGTGAAACAAATGACCCCTATTCTTGAGTTAGCATGATAAAAAATACGAGGTTTCACATATTATTGAAGATTTTATTTGTTGATCTTGGAAATCATGTTTTATAACACGTAACATATATATTAAAGCATGTAAAGGATAACAATGGAATATTGTACAATGCTTTTGAAAATTATAAGGACTTATTAAGATAATACGAAACCACAAAGTATTATGTACTTTTTTTAACCTAAGGCAATCACTTTTGATAAAAGAATAGAGTCTTGTTACAATTATGACAATTAAATTGTGCATCATATTTTTGGGCCATGCATCTAGTATAAGCTATAATATTGTTTACTGATGTTAAAAGTAAAAATGGAAAGTCATGATCGTCTTAACACTTGAAAGGCTTATGGCTATTGGTTCGTCCATTGGTCGCAATGTATGACAAGATTTTAATCATTTTCAAAAGTGAAAAAGGTCAAAACACGCTAAATGCCGACATTTCCATCATATATATTATTTACCTTTCTGTGCTACTTTTACAAATTTCTCCTTGATTTGACTTAAAGAAGGTCAAATATTCAAACGTCTTTTAGCCACTTGGTGCAACATGACTCACTGTGCGTGATGATTTATACACGTTAAGAAATAACTATTGGAGGTATCTAAAATTATAAAAGTTTGTGTAAAAAGATTTGGAAAGAGTTCGATGAAGACACTAAAACTAAATTCTATTCGTACGAATTTTCTAAAAGAGTAAATTGTATGCTAATATAATTGAATAATCCATCATGTATATCCATTTAACTTGTCGCTATTGAATAATTTAAAGGAAAAGATTATATATATGATTACCTCCTGGACAAGATCATTCCAAGCATCCTGAAAATGAGACCCAAAGAGAAGGCCAGCCCCACCTTGGTCAGTGGGGTCCACAGAGGTCCGACCCAAGCAGACTAAGAACATGGACCCTCCAGTCTTCATCTCTATGGCTCGTGATTTTAGAAACCCTGCTAAATCTGTCTGGAATTGTTTCTTGTATGCATCTGCTGTGCTGTCATTTGCACCATGTATGAATATTCTCCCTCTATTATATGCTGCTGATTTCTTATCCATCACAATATCCGGAACCTGGAAGATAACACACATGCGTGTAGCCTTAAGTGTATTACTCTTAACGTATAAATAATAATATAAGGTAACTCGTTCATATTATATATTAAAAGATCTCCTATAAATGATACTTGCATGGGTTTTAATCATTAACATATAAAAATTCCAGTTCAGATATGTTCACACACCCATGGATGCTTCTGATTTGAGTTTTCTTTTTTCTACAACGATTGAGAAACTCACTTTAAACAGAATTATATTAATTAGATCTATTTTTAAAATCGTATTATAGTGATAGGTCATAATGCATGCGCCGTCCATCTTTCTCTTCTTTTTTTTTTTTTTCCCTTTTAGGCAAAACATATAAATTAAAATATTTAATCCGCGTACCATCGATAACCAACAATGCCCGCAAAGATGCAGAAAAGTTTGTAAAAAAATGAAAAGAAAATAGACAAATAGCAAAGGAGGGTGGGAATACTTTGAAAACTGCAACCACCCCAACAGGGAAAAGGAATAAAGAGACAAATAGTACTCTCCCTAACCGTTCAACAAGCTAGCAAAGGTAAGAAAAGTCTAATTCAACGATTTGGAAATTAAAGTAGTTTTACGCAAAACCGGGGTCCATTAATTAGCTTCTTGGACCTTAGGTAAAGAATAATATTATCCAAATGTTTACAATCTCTCTACGTGTTCAAACCGTGTATGGTTAAGTATGATCCATAATTTCAACAAACACATTAAATCATCCTCGGGAACAAAACGGTCAATTTCAACCTAAACCTTTGCTTACTTGCCTATATGTTACTTTCGACCAAGTCAAACAAATCGAATTGATTAAGGTTTATCTTAACTACTAAGGCCTAATATATGAATTTTATATAATATCACCTCGCGTTGAGAACGTCTCTTCTATTAGCTTAATGCATACAATATTTTTCTCAAAGTGTCTCTAGTTATTTTCTTTTAGTCTATTCTTTGTATTATACTACATCGACGCGTCGGCCACACCTTCTAACAAGTAATTCTATGAGTCTGAAATCTGTACCATTTCAAAAATTTTCCTTCATTTAATTAACTTTTTAGGCTGGATGATGTTCCGAAGCTCAAAAGGAGCTGTTTTTAAGCAGTTTGGGCCACTTTTTCACGACTCAAGGGTCCTTCTCGGCCCGACAGTCCCGCCGTGGGTGACCAGAATGGAGTTCGAAGGACACATAGTACCTTGTGTTATTATTTTACTATATAGAAAATAGTGAAGTATCATAAGATGAAGGCCAATTTAAGAAAAATAATGTCAAGAAACATTAATTTTTCCTCGTCTAATTTTATCCTCAATCAACACCACCTATACAACAAAAATTCACCTGGCAAAGCTGGATCGCTAGTTAGTAAACCTCAAGTGACAGGACGGAGGATCGGTCCCGCAACCCAACCCCCACCTCAAATTGTTATTGTAGAATAATGCAAACAAAATGATTATATATCCAAAAGTACGTACCTGAGAAAGCCAGTGCAAGGAAAAAGCTGAGTAGAAAACATCGATGGATCTTGCAGGGAAGAGGCGTCGATAGAAAGATCCAGGGACACCAGCAGCGAAGTAGGAGCGATGAGAGTTGGAAGCCAAGCACTCTTCCATGCTCCCACCGCCATTGTTGGCCAAAGGTGGCAGGAGCTGAAAAAGAGTGTTGAAGTCATTACTGGGGAGATCGGAGAAGAAGGCAGAAAACTCCGGCGGCTGATCATAGCCCAAGGCCTCGTATCTCTTGATGATGTGCTTGATTATCACGTCGATGATGTAGATGGTGTTGCTGCCGCACGAACACCCCAAGTCCGCCACCACGAACGGCACGCTCGGGTTGCTCAGCTGCACGCCGTCCAGGGTTTCCTTCAGAAGGTGCAGCATGGATCGTGCATGTTGAGCCTGCAGGGGAGACAAATGAATCGCATATTAATTAGACATAATTAACAACTTTTCTTCTTGATAAAATAAACCAAACCCAACCAAGCCTACATCTCTCTTCGTTTCGCTTGTAATATTACAATGTTATGAGTGAAAAGAAGAGATGGATATATTTTCGACTAAGAATTCAACCTGGGTATTTATATGTAAAGGTGAATTTAATCTTTTCGAGCCTTAAATCAATAGGGCATATAATATGTTAGTATGTTTCACGTACGTGATAAAGAGACAGAACATTACTATATATGAGCCCTTTTGCCGTTGTTTGCATAATAAAAATTTTTACCGTACAAAGAAATAACCAAGGGGCGAAGAGGTAAAGAGTGACGTAAAACACTACTCGTGGAAAACAATCCAATGGAAGAATATAAATGCATGGATGAAATTTTATGTGATCATCATATTTCATCAGTAATTAGTAACCTGTGCTTGGGAGTTCTTGACATAGCTAGCCTCTCCTTGGCCACCTTTCATGCTCAGCATTCTTTCAAGCTTCAAGTTAGAAACAACAACGTTGTCTCCGCTAGGGGCCATATGTTTGTGTGGGCTGCTAAACTAGGAATGGAAATGGATGTGATGAGGAAGAAAAATGTCTGCTAGAGCCCAATATATAGAAGGTGAGAAGAGTTTTTATTTTTTATTATTATTATTTTTTGTACTGTTTTTAGGATACAAAAAGTTAAGCTATATTTATTGGAATAAATTAAAGTAAATAGAGATAGAGGGTAGTAAACTGCTGAGAGTGGCCCTCACATGCAAATCCGAAGGATGCCCAAGATTGACGCCGCATTTTTATGTTTAAAATCTATTAAGCAATTCATATATCCTGAATTTTGCGGATTACAGTATCAAAATATATATCAACCACATATAATTAAGATGGAATGAAAGAATATATATTAATTGACACAGTTGAAGTTTTTCAGACAATTAATGGTGTTGTTTGGGTGTAACAAATTTTTTAGACTTAATACTTTGTAGTGTTCGTGTGGTCAGATCTCACATCTTATAATTAGGGATTATATAAGAGAATTCAAATTTACGGCAATTTATGGCTCAATTGATTAAAATTAATCGAGTTCTTAGGCACATTCACGTTTAATTCTCTTCTCGTTCCACTAAAAGGTCCGTTGTTCACCCAATTGGTGTGTCCTCGGGATGAAACTCTGCACCTAAAGGTTTACTGGTCAGGTCGTGCCAATTTTCTAATAATTGAGTTTTGTGAGTTCTCTTGTCATAAGGGGGAAAAGAAAAAAAAAGAAAAGAGGATCCAAATTAATCCCTGGATCAGAGTTTTTCAATAAAAAGGAAAAAACAAAGTATTACTCATTTAGGTAAGACTATTAAATATATCATGGCTCAATTAATATTTTGCGGTATTTCATAGGGCGTAACTTTGTTTTTTGGGCTCAATATTTTTGCTGATAACGCATAAATACTGCATTATTACATTTCACCTAATGCATTTATTTAGGGGTGCGTGTTCTTTTTTTTTTTCCTTTCTTTTTTCAGATTTATTCTTTTTTAAGTTTGATAAGTAGATCGATTAGCTAATCAAATTCATGCTATTATTTGGTCTATTTTTTTTATGAGCATTATTATATATCACTTCTTAATGTACCTTAGGTTATGTAATACAAAATTTTCAGCATAACAAATATAATATTATATGAATTCTTTCCAGTTAAATTAAAAGAGGAATCAATCAGAGTGAAGGGATGACATTAAGCATGATACTCTCCATGGCGTCAACTATTCTTGTGCTTTAATTTTTGTTCGTTGTGAACCCGTGATATTCAATTTTGGGCAAAAAGTTTGTAAATCTCGAACCTATACTTGCCCTCGATGTCCTCATAAAGGACATGAACAATGTTAATTATACATTCACTCTCTTTTTACTAGATTTTGTACATTCACTTAATTTATTCAAAAAATATTGCTAGAAATTCAGTATTGTTAACCATAGTGTAGATTGCCACTCATATTAATATGAGAGAACATTTGATATGAGAGGATCATAATTCATAATGTAACAAATGAATGAAATTTGTAACTAGAGATTCTCCAAAATGAAAAGAACATATGGATTGTGGACTTGAAGTAGTAATTAATTCATAGCAGTAGTGATTTGAATACGAAATTCAAAGTACTTGAGAAAACGTACAAGGAAGAGTCTAAAACTTAGCTTCTTAAGTTGAGCACTAAAAGGTTCAAGGAGTAGCTCAAATAATTGGAACTGTTTTCTTTAGAACTGACAATCGACATAAGTTTGAATATCATAAGGGGTGGGAATTGAATTAGGGTGAGGTTTTAGAGGGAAAAAAAAAGAAAGAAAGAAAGAAAGAAAGTTGAGCATCTTTTCTGTGAAGAAATATCTTATATTGATATAGTAAAGTTTTAGAAAATTAAATCAAATCTTAGTTAGCATAAAATAATGAGGAAAAATCAAGTATCATTTGATTGAGAAATGACAACCCCTTAAGATCTTGAGAGATTAACTAATAGTAGTTGAAAATTGGAAGCAAAAAAAAAAAGGATGGATAAAGAATCTATAGTCATAATTTAGTAAAATGTCAGCAGTCAATCGTGTTCAGTTGCCGCAAAATTGGAAAATCAAACAAAAGAAAAAAGAATGGATGAATGAAGAATCTATATCTATAATTTAGTTAGATATTGTTTATATTTAGTTGTGTTTAGTTGCTGCAAAGCCATATCATTATATTATAATACTTATCATTTATAGGTTTCGTGAATGTGACAAATGATGCGCGAAAAGATATCAATCATATTTACCTAATTAAACTATGTGTTTTTTATAGATATATAGCCCCATTAATTATATCGTTTTGGTCCTTGATCAATAAACCATTAAGAGTTTATATTATTGCAACATCTTGATTTGACCATAATTTAAATACTTATTGGCTATTTCTTAATTGCAACAACTTGATAATTTGACCATAATTCATATGCTTAATTGGCTATTTGTTTATTGTATGTCATTAATTAATTAGTAGGTAATATATGGAGGGTTTATGATGGGATATATTGTGAACACGAAGATTTACTAGATATTGATTAAGAGCTAAATGATGATTACCAAAGTCTTGTAAGTATATGTGTTGCACCTGAAATTAAGATTCATTGCACCTACTTGCTTTATCTAACAACCAAAAAGATTAGTAGAGTTCGTTAATGGTTAGTTAATTACCTAGGTTTATATTAATTAGTCTTCTTGAAAACAATATTAATATTTAGCTCCTAGTCAACGTGCTTACTAGTGCATGACCATGATTCTTCCATCTACTAATTGAAACCTCTCAATTGTTTGGAGAAGAACCCAATGTCGTAGTAATAAGCTTTAGCCCTGATTCTTCTCCCACTTGCTCCCTTTTTTTGTACTTCAATGATGGCTAAGCATTCAATCAACAAGACCATGGCCATAGTCTATATCCTCAACCACCAAATCAAATATATATATATATATATATGTATGTATGTATATATATGTATATATATGTTAGATGAAATTGTTTCCTATTGAAGAGCATTTGAAACATTAACACGCAACTTGACATATAAAACTCTCATTATATGTAGTGTTCGAAAAAATGTTGGGCAAGAAGAAAGGATTAGTTAATTAGGAATTTAACTAGTTCAATGCATGTCTTCAACATGCCCTCTTATTATATGTTAGTGTAATTATATATTCTGAATTATGTACATGCATGATAAATAGAGATAATAGTAATGAGTTTTGTCACTTATATGATGCATTGTCTCTCACACGTTCCCTCACATACAAATAGGATTTCTAAGTTATGCATGTAAAAAACGAGATCACACTTATAATTGTCTCCGAGTTAGTAAGGTGTGAGATGAGAAAGTGCTTAGTCGCATAATTCCGGGGACTAATATAATTCGTCCTCTGAGTAATCTCCCTATATATTTGGTATTCCAAAAACCCGGAATCTTGTTCTCTTCTTTGTCCAACATATAGCATCGCTTTTACGTCCCTCTCTATCGGAAAAAATTAAAAGACAAGTCCACGAATCCGTGATAGTCGCCGATTTACGTGTTACTAGGCACCACTCTTTTCTTCATGATCAACCCTAGCTTAATTGAGCTTTTTCTTTAACGTTCAACTACCCTAATATATATTATAATATTTTATACATTCTTTAACCTGTACGTTATTACCGTTATTATTGTAGTATAACTAAAGTTCGTGCATGGCCAGGGGAGCATGCATTAGTTCCTTCTTCACTTTTTCTTTTTAACGAGGAACTCATCTTAGATAAAATAGTCGCATAAGATATAATCGATCTCAAAGATACAAAATTCTAATCTGGCAAAAACTCACATGGCATAATAGATTCACTTTTATCTATTTGTGGCCAAATGACTAACGTAACACATGATAAAATCATTAATTATCGAGTAGACGTGTTACGTAGATAAACGACCAAAGTATAACGCTTTTGAAGATAGAAGGCGAACTTGTCAAGGGCGCGACTAGGTGGGAAATGTATTGTTAGCTTTTGTAAGATTCCCATCTTTCGAGTTTTATGGATGTGATATGCTATTTTTTTAAATGTCAATGTCGCGTTGATCTGCTTTTTCCCTTTCTTCAAGCTTGCCAAGTGAAGAATATTCAAAATCGTGTTTTATGTTTTGAGGTAAAGAAAGAAAAAGGTCGGCATGGTCAAAAAGATAGTAACCCTTTCACGAGTTCTTGACTAGTCTCAGATAGTACTATCACTTTATATATAGATGGTCCTTACACGTGGCTGTAACAAACGAAACAAGTCTCCTTTAGTTTCATGGAAAACGTTATGATGGCATGTGAACACATATAGAAGAAAAATAGTAGCAATTCTTAATCCTAAATCCTAAATCACAAACAAATGAAATTTAATTACTTAGAACATAAAAAAAGAGAAAAAAAAAAAAGAATCTCCGTACACAAAAGTTTTGGTAATACAAAAGATGCAAAAAAGAATCGACTCGTTCTAAACTCTATTCACAAAATGTATTTTATATATGAGAGGTTATTTTCATGACATGACAAAACTTTCATGTTGCACTAAGTATTGCAGTGTGAAAGAGAGAATTAGGGTCTATTTAGATTGTTTGTTTTTTTATGGAAAAGTACTGTTTTTGAACAAAAAAGAAAATACATCTTTTTCATAATAAGTATCTAGATTGAATTTTAAAAAAAAAAACTGAAACTGTAGAAAGAGCTCAATATTAACTTTTTTCAAAAGTAAGAAATCTCAAAATTTAAAAAAAAAAACAAACAAACAAACGCTTTTAGAAAGAACCAATTTAGACAAGCCCTTACGCCAGAAAAAGAGGTTCAGGCCAGTAAAGGAGCTACGTTGCTGGTTGTTCCCTAAACAGAAAGCTATGTTTCGATGCACAGCAGCAGCGCAGCACTTGGCATGAAAGCAATTAGCAGATAGTGCTATTTCAATGCCCAATATATTCAATCGCCTATGCAATAAACAAAATTGCACCCACGCGAATAAACAAGACAAAACGCAACTCCTTTTTTTCTTCTGTCTATGAAAATAATTGATCGAAACAAGCTTAACTTTCATCATGAACAACATGTTTTACAATTATAATAAAAGCCAGAGCTGGCAGCTACCTGCTGCTGCAAATATACTTTCATCACCAGACCAACAGTACTTTGTAGCCATTATTGTGCCAAAATGTTCTTTTCGTGTTTATTTTGTACCATATCAAAAACACAATATTTATTAATCATCACTAAGCTTAACCATAATAAAACGCCGACAGCATATATCTCTCAACAGTACTATGATTGATACCATTATAGACAACGTTCTCACCTAATAAAATAAAATTTGATTCGATTTGGTTTAATATTTAGCATTTTATTGGTACTAATTAATCGTGTTATGAAGTGGGACACTTGGGAAAACGCCTTACATTTTGATCCGTTGCATGAAATCGATGATAACTAGAAAACAAGCATATGATTATTGAAGATATCTAAGATATGGTGGGGTGAATGATTGTGTCTAAGCTCACCCTATATGTGTTTGCTTTTATTTGTATGCCTCAGCTAGCAATAACCAAAAAAGATAAAGTTTTGGATAAGGGTACAATGCACGTTACTTAGTTAATTATTCTATGTATATTAAAATTTATCACATTATTTCTCTTTTGATTTAGCCGATCACCCCTTTATATTTTAAAAACATATTGCATACCCTTGGAATTTTTAAGGGTGACACAATGACTTTTTTTGTTATTATCTAATTGTCATTGGCTAACAACAAAACTGTCTTTATAGAAATATATATCATATTACAAGTTTCAATGATCATAAATGTAAAAAGAGACACTTATAATGTCCAACAAATTAATTTAAATGAAAATGTCAATGTAAGATATATTATGTACCATCTTTTAAAAAGCACAAAAGTAATGTGATAAGTTTTAAAACACAAAAAAAAAAAAACTAATTAAACAAACCACAAGAGAATAATGTACATTTTACCCTTTGATAAAAACCCTCGTTCAAGCTCTCCGCCTCCTATTGGTCACCTTAAAAACATGTCGATTGCAGCATACAAAAGGAACAGGCTTCCTCTTATTCTTGAGGAACATTAATGGAATTGTTTTGGATTTATCAGGCAGAAATTGAACATGGGCCATGTTGTGTACTCATGAATCAAAGGGCACGAAAATTTATTGCAATGAAATCCAGAGAAGAGTCGTTAACTAGGTTATGTAGGCTCTATTTTATTTAGATATAGCATGATAGTCTATCATTAATTATTTGTTTAGCTTACTATTGAAGAATAGACTTCTGTTAGGATGGATCAAGCGATTATTTTGCAAACTCAATATAGTTCGTATGCAATATACTACGAGCTATTTTATTTCTACATATAATTCGGTGCATGAAGTTTCTTTTAAGTGCAAATTAGGAGAAACTTCGGACCACTAATTAGTAATTTATTGCATGTAAATTTACATTGTGTGTATATTACAAGAGAATACTTTTTTTTTTTGGGGTTGAACAAGAGAATATTTCAACAACTCACATTCTTGACCTTTAGGTAAGATATTTTTCTAGCAGTTAGAGACGATTAACGTGATCATAATTAGTCAATACATCATAACTCATGTTATTTGAGTGAGACGCGATTAGATTAAACTAAGCAATGGAGTAACAAGATTCATATATATCTCTAATCGAAATGAGTTGTGTGAATTATCGCTCAAGAATGTACCTGCACATTGATAACAAACACAATTGATGTTCCAATTTGTAAAAGAACTTGCATAATCATGAGAAATTAAATAAAAAAAACAACAACAACAACAACAGCACAGCACAAGAAGCCGACAATGTGATTATTCATCTGGAATGATGTTACGATAAAAACAGGCATGCTTTTTATTATGGTGGGTTCTATTGGGAAAAGTAGAAGCTAATTGGTGAAAATTTGATATCCATCTCTATTGAATTTCAAGCTACAGCTTGCTTGAGTTTGAGTTCAACTAAGACATTGGGAATGGTATAGATTCATGAAATTTTGGAGTCTTACAATGTTTTATAGCATGATTTGACCATATAACATGTTACCAATGCTTGATATTCAATAATAATGAATCGTTCTTATTATTTCTTCGGTGACAAAAATTTATTTTATAGTAGATTATTGTAGATCCACTCCAAGATTATAAATCTCGTGCTACATCCTATGTATGTTCTAGGCCAACCAAGGGCTCGATAATATTTATGGTCTGAGGGCATTAATTCGAACTGGGGATTATCCGACTACTCCTTTAATTCATAAGGGGCTATATATATATTTGAATTATTTTGCTATAATTGTATAGATAGCTCGTCACGACTAATTAATACAATGTGTGGTCTGTGATTCAAGTTACATGCAAGTCCTAGATGCATGTCCGGAGACGACAACATGAAAAGAGGTTAAAGGTTTCTGGGGAGCTAACCATGCGCAGAAGTCATACAATCTCCAAAAGTGTAGGCAAGCCGCAGTGTACAGAAAGAAACATGGGCAGCCAATTTTTTTCTTTTTCTTTCTTTTTTTTTTTTTTTTTTTTGGTGTGGTGCTGTCTCGTCTGTCGTAAAATGTTTTTTTAAGATAAGACAACCTTTGATTCTAACGTGATGTGGTTAGATGATTTGCATGTCAAATGCAGAAACAACAATGATTTAGTATCTAATCTCGAGCCAACATTAAGATGTAATTAAACTTTCTACCATCTTAGAAAGTTACTTTTTTCTGAATCAGTATTTGAATATGATTAAGTTTTCTTTTTTTTCTTTCTTCTTCTTTTCTTGCTAAATATCTTGCAAACACTTTTTTGAGGTATTGAAAAAAAGTAAAGATAGCTTTATTATCAGACACTCGGATAATTGAATCCAAAGATCGAGTGGAGTGATTAATAATATGGTCTATTATGACAATAATAATTAAAAAAAATCTCAAACCCAAATGTGATAATATTTCTGAACTCAAATTAATGTAAAGCATATGTTAGGATACGTTACTATATCTAGAAAATTTTAATTCAAGATGAACTCAATATAATACTAGCTACATAAAATAAGTTTCAGTTTATTATTTATTAAAGGAAAAAAGAAGCACTTGATACTTGTAATTGGTCACTAGTATGAGAGAGATCCATATAATCTTAGAGATTAAATTATTGTATCAATAAGATTGTCCAATGGTGAGTGTTAATCTGGTGAGTGTTAATTTGGTTCGTGCTGTTCGGTTCGTTTGGCCAATGTTGCACCATTTCCTAGAGGGTCAACTTTTGGACCCATTTGTATTCCTTTTCATTAATGAAACTTTACTTTTGCCTAAAAACAGATCAAGATGAACTAGTAATTATGCCACGGCCCTATTAAGCTTTGGCGTTTCCTTTTTCCTACTGGGTTTTAAACTTTAAAGAATAACTCAAATAATTGAAACAACTTTTTTTAAAATAATAACTGAAATTCGAAAGTCATAAGAAAGTTTTAATTTTAAAGAACAACTCAAGTGATTAAAACAACTTCTTTCAAAATGATAACCCAAATTCGAATGTCATAAGTGAAAGCTTAAATTAAGATGATGATGATTGGTTTTGAATTAAAAAAACAAAAAAAAAAATCCACGAGCTTCCATTATATACAAGTTATCATCTAAATCAATGATTCCTTTCCCCATATTATGCACGAGTACTAAAATATTTTCGTCTATCAACTCCAAATCTTGTCATACTTTATTTATAAATAATATTAAAAGATTATTTGATAAACTTATGTTCATAAATTAACAATAGGAAGCATTTACACTATTTAGCAACTAAATCTTACCAATAAATCATAAACAAAAACAGACTTGTCTTAGCTATATAAACAAAAAAAGCCTTGTCTTAGCTTTATATAAACAGACACACACACACACTTGTCTTAAATTTCAAACAAAACTACACCTTCAAACTAACAAATTATATGCAAAGCCCAAACTTAAATTTCACCATATCTCACGCATTTCAAAAGCTTTTAACGTGCATGCAAAGAGAAGAATCTAATTATAACTCCATTTCTTAACATGTACAATTCTTATATGGGTGGTTTTCTCCACTACTTTAATTGTTATATCATATACATAATATCTATCTTGAATTAAAAGCAACATCATGTATATAGTATTTAATACTAATGGATCCAACTAGATGCAATCTCATTTTGTGCTATATAAGATCTAAACTTGATTATGCAAGAATAAAGAATCTCATGGATTGAACATAGAACTAATGATGTAGTTACTCATGTTCTTCATAACAGGGAAAAGGGGGCAAAAGCAAATTCAGCTTGGATTACTAACTAAAAATTTCACAAAAGCTACATCTAAACAAATACAGATTGTACAAGAAACTGAGCATACAAAAATTTCCAACTTTGATTGTCAGCTGGCCTCTGCTTCAATAGCCTACCTGTTTTTACAAAGAATTCACCCGAGTTAAGAACATCATCAATCACATGACGTAGTAGTACACAGAAAATAAGATAAATTACAGGAATGACAATAAAGGCTTCTTGAAAACAATGTCAACAAATTATTTGAAACGATGAAATACAAATGACCAAACCCTTCCCTCGCCCACGCCAAGGAAGGGGTTGGTCAACTCCCTCCCCCTCTTATTTTGAGAGGAGGGGATGTATATAGCATTAATTCATTATGTCATAAAGTTGTTTAGGGAGATAAAAAGCTTAAAGATAGCTGCTCCAGTTGAGAGGTTTTCAAATGAGAAACATAAAAAGGAGAAAGACGAGGCAAAAGAAAATCAGGAGCTGCATCCGATCACATAATTTTGACAAGTTTATCCATCCTATCTAAATTTCCACATAGGTCACGATGCAACCCATCGCCAAATGAAGAGAAAAGCAATAATGAAAAGGTGGAGGGTACATGTTTCTTCTGGACACGTTGTATAGAATAAAAATGGAAATGTGGAATATGGTAGAACTGGGCACTATTGCGACTTCTTATAGACAAACACCTCAACAAATTAGTTCAAAACATTTAAACCTCAAGACACATAACAGTACTGGACAAACAAATTAGAAGATACATATTCACTAATAAATGAGAAGATACTTGCACTAACTGGAGTAACTCAAAGATGCATTGCATAAATGAGAACCTGGATGTGAGATCTGCCCAATTTGGATTGACATTTTTCAAAACAAGTCCCATTTTTATTTTTACATATTTTGAATTAATTTTTCAGAGAAAAGCACAAGGACACCCCAAAAACAAAAAAAAACAAAAAAACAAAACAAAATAAAAGTGCTTTTCTAAGAAGCCAATTCTTTTTGCCTTGTAAAAGAAGCATTTTTTTTTCTTGTGGGGTGTGGCACAAATCGTCATATCCATTTCAGAAAATGAACCGAAGATTAAGCAGTGCATATCAATACTTACAACACAGTTACTAGAAAAAACAGGTTCAATTACTACATCAATTACATGATTGAAAAATTCAGACAACAATTGAGCTTCACATCTTTGCCATCCCCTATTCACAGAAGCCAGATACTCCAAATATGTAAGACAAACCTAAACAAATGTATGATACAAGCATGAGGCATGGTACCTGATGAAAATTCAGCCAAGAAGTGGCTGTGTCAAAAACACAGAGAAGGTAATCATGATTAACAGGAAATATCACGGAATAGCCCCTTTGATTCATCATAAATCCACCTGTCAATAAGAAAACAAAGATAAAAAGGAAAAAATTAACAAAAACATTAAATACATAAACAAAGTAGTTCTCTAGCATTAACAGTTATCCAATAAAACTGACAAACAAGCAAACTAATGTTTCATCAACGACCAACATAACATATCTCCAATTCAAGCTGAAAAATATCATAAGTCAAGCAATAAATGTATCTCAGACAGTATGTGTTAACATTAGATAGGAATAGCACAAGCACCAATGAAGTTTACAGAAGGTAACATCTAGCACTCTAGCATTATTTCGGAACATCACCACAAAAATTAATGTAAAACATCCCTATTCTCCATTATAGAAATGGAAAGAGCACCAAACTAAGGGGCACATAACATAGGAAATACCATTCTACACTTTGATAACTCCAAAAATATATCCAAACTGAGAAACTGCAATTAACATGCTCATCATTTAGCAATTTACAAATTCACCAACTTCAAGCTACTGATGGATTAATCCTTTATGTTAAGCAGCAGATCTAACCACTAAAGCAGGTACAACAAAGAAGCCACAAATTTCCCAGAAGAGAGCAGCTTATATAATAATTAACCTTTGAACCTGTATGTGAACAAAAAATGTTATAATAATCATAAAAGAAGCAAAAAGTAAAGGGAACGGAAGGCAATGATTGAAATCTCTTTAACAGCTTTCTGGTTAGGAGCACAAGAAAAGAAAATAATTGGCATCCCTTCAATAGTTTCTAAAGTACGCATGCACAAAGACATACACTTGTTACATAGATGCACAGTGATAAAAGCATTGAATCAACTTCTCCACATGTAGAAACAGGCATCCATTTTGTGATGAACTCTCCACTCTCCCAGGAAAAAAGGTGAAGTCTTAAAGAAATGCAACAAAACTATGAGGCAAAAGCAATGCATGGGAGAAAAATGCAACCCACTTGCACAAATAACATGGCCGTGACCAATCATCTGCGCCAGTCCCTATACGAGCTCTTCTTTCTTTTTCTGCAGCAAATTTATTTGGCGGAAGAACTTCACACGGGCCTTGTATCAAACTAGCCAATATCATGCTACCACAAGCAGACTCATAGACCTACAAAAACATTATAAGAATTGATATTATCTCTTACAAATGAAACCTCTTTCTTCAAAAGAATACATTAGAATAGGAAAGAGGGGGAAGAGGCAAATGGAGAGCACATGAGAAACAAAGTATGCTACACCGAAGCCACCTCCAAACGCCAAGAAATTGTGACAACAAATTATCAAGAAACCCACTTATATCTAGTTATAATGGAAATAACTAAAAGGACACAAGTTTCATATCACAGAGAGAACTAGATTTTTCCCAATTTGTTTAATTCTATCATGATATTAAAGAGTTTTCCATTATACCTCCATACAAAACGAAACACCCAAGTAGAACTCCCTGCAGTTGCACAACTTGAAGATTTTTGGCACCCTAATACGTTTACCTAATCATTTGAAACACGACAAAGTCCATCCCCGTGGCACTTAATATGAGCAATACACAATGTGACATTGAGTGTACATCAAATACATGGAAAAAGTGCTATATCAATTAAGATCAGAACTTGTCAGTGAGTAGTAACCCTCGCAACAGGCAAAAAGTGCCTCCACTTATAGAAATGACCAACCAGCCTCCACCTAACTAGTGAAAAAGGATAACATCAAAGTCAGAATAGAAGTAGAGAAATCCTAAACAAAGAGGTGGTTAACACAGCTGTGCAACTGTCCTTGAAATCTCAACATTACAACTTAATTCATATCTCCACAAAATAAGAATTTCAAACTGCTCTATTACCCTATATAATATAATTGGCAATATGCATAGCATTTTTCCCAATTTTATTACCAAGAGAAAAGGCACGTAGAGTAAGCATATCAATCAAAAAACAACTGAAGTGATTCAAAGCTAAGCATTCACAATCCACCCAACCACTCATTAGCTATGCTCTTTGTTATGTGATTCTTAAGTTGCTAATAAAATCTGTTAACACAATAAATAAATAAACCAATATCCTCTCTACAAGCTTGAGCTTTTAGATGAGGTGGTCACTACAACATGGTATCAGTGCCCGGAAGCCAAACGGCACAGATTCGATCCTTACCGCCACCTATTTAATTAAATTGTCCACATGTAAGCTCCAAACAAATTACGCTGCACGTGAGGGGGCGTGTTAATACAATAAATAAATAAACTAATAAACCAATATCCTCTCTACAAGTTTAAGCTTTTAGATGAGGTGGTCACTCCAACAAAATCTTACTGGACGCGCAAAACATGGAAAACAGCGAGTCTGTTAATCAGAAATCACGATCCAACTAAATACTTAAAATTAAATAATAAAGTCGCTTGCAGCTGGTTCCCGAAAAAACATTCTCATGCAGAAAAGCACAAAAAAAAAGTACTTCGTATATATAGCACTAACCTCGTCACTTTCCAAGCCACAAGGGCGGCCAACAGCCTCTGGCAAGTCACTAGGAAAATAACACCTGCTAATGAAAACCCACTTTATTTGGGTTCCGGTATCTTCCCACATGGCCTGCAGCAGGTAAGTGGGGTCCTTATTTAGAAAAGGAGTTACAAAATTAACAAGACATTCTAGACCTCTAAAATTAGAAAGACCAAGCAGTTTTAAAAGATATTAGGAATTTTTTCAGTTTTCCAGCTCTTTTCAAGAGCACCACCAGGTAGCAGGACAAAGAAAATTTCTAGATGACATTATGGTATCCGAACCAGATCTGTGAAACCAATGACTAACAAACAATATCATAATGACACGGGTTGGAGAAAGGCAAGGTCAAATAGAACTCAGAACCAAAAAATCCTCCAACTACGAAGACAATATCTTCTTGACAAAAAAAGCCTTCCTCAGACCAGGTCAGTTTTGTGGAATAAGGCTGTCTATATGATAGCTAGCATGGAAAGAAGTTTAAACCTTTCACAGGCAAACACAAAATTAATTGCTCTCCAGAGATGACAGAACGCTCACCTGAATCTTTGAAGGAATCAATTTGCCATTGTCAAAAAGAACAGTAGCATGGTCATGGACTTTGTAAATAATTCCATTAACGCAGCAAGACTGGTAATAAGTTTTTCCGTCCACGACTTGAATTACGTCACCAATCCATGAAACAGCATATGAATTATCAGGTGATGATTTTGCAATCTCTGTATCACCAGAAGTTGTTGTAAGAGTTTCTGCAGGATCAACTCGTACACTTTTTGGATCATCAATTGAATTACTCTGAGGAGTTTCTCTATCACATGTTTCTGTTGAACCATTGACCACACAGATATCTTCTGTAGACTGATTTGATCGCAATTCTGTGCTGTTTGGCTGCCTTCGGTCCTTACCCTGCTGATTGCCAGGGGCTTGTGCATTGTATGTATTACTGGGGGTTGCATCAGAATTTACCAGAGATTTTGATCTCAATTCAACTGACTTTTTCTCCTCACTGAGTTCTCCGCGCGATGAATTGGGATAAGAGGTATGACAAGCAGTGCTGGATGGGTCATTTGGATGTGTCCCAGAAGAAATGTTATCATCCACCTTTCCTCTAGCCGACAAAATTTCTTTAACTTGCACTGCATTGGCATTCACCAGATTTGGGTCAGACATGGGCTGGCTAGAAATATTTCCTGCTGAACCAGTTGGATTATTTTGCATTGGTATATTACTACTAGCATTAACCCTCTCATCTACAGTTCCAGATTTTCTATCTGGAGATGGGCGAACAGATGCCACATTAGAAGACACTTTAGCCTTGCTAATGTTTCTCATGACACGACCATATTTAGGGGGAAGGGGTTTCCCATTGCTCAAGGTCAAGCACCTCAAACAGTGCCATTCCCCTCTTTGAACTCCTTTCTGATTAGTAGTCTGGAGACATTTTAAGTGAAAACCCTTCTCACAATTATCACAAATGAGTACACTGTCCAACTCAGATGTTGACAATTGGCAAATTTGGCAGGTCAAAGCTTTATTCATGTAATCCCTAGACAGAGGCGACCAGGTGGTCTGCTCAGGATGCTGTGGTTGTAAGAACTTCTGAATGATCTTACCAATTTCAGTATGGATATTTCTCATAGGAGGAGCCTGGACAAAATTCACGCCTTGTAAATTCTGAGGCATGATTGGTGGATTTCCAGTTCTGCTCTGAGTCAGAAGTGAATTAGACGTTGCAGGTTCGGAGGGCACCCCTAACTTGACATCTGCAGCTCCCTCAACTTGAGTAGTATGCATAGGCACCTTATTATCTGATACCATTTTACTGGATGAGACAGACTGAGGCTGCACATACCAAGGCGGGGTTCTGACAGATGTGTGATTTCCAGACAAATGTGCTGCAAAAGGACCTAAAATGTGAATCATTACAATGGAAAAGAGAATAGGATGTCGACATTCAAAGAAGCTGTTCCACACTTCTCTCATGAGTAAACTTTCACATGAGCGTGTTCAATTCAATATGGAGATAGATAGTCATTTAGAAGTAACCAAATCAAAATACGAGATATAAGGAACCTTTGCTCCAAAACAAAAAATGCTTTAAAGGTAACTCCCATGTACTATCCCTCACTGACATTTACTGAAGACAGCCAGAGTGAAAGATCCCAGAATGAAATTGCAAAATACAAGATAACAATCATTTGTAGTCAATGACCTACCTTGGACTTGAGCTTGTGCAGTATGGGCAGAACCATTTGGCCTTCCTTCCATTCTGAAATGCGGTCTGTCAGCTCTAGGCAAAGTCACAGAAGAAGCCTTTACAGTATGGCTGGAAGGTAATGGATTTGGAACAATTGGTCTTACTTCACTGGTAGGCAGCTGATATGGTAAAGATGTCAAATTTGTTGCAGGTACAGGACCAAAAGCAGCAGGTTGAGCGCTTGCAGAAGAAACTGGCACATGACTAGGTCTTTCTTGAGGAGAAGCTCGAGAGGGATGAGATGTATTGCGGCTTTCGACTGGTGTGCCAGAGCTCCCTTGGACTTTTTGGGACAAGGCAGCATTATATTCTTCAGATTTTTCCATCTGAAACTGGCGTTTCAAGTATACGAGTAATCATCAGTAAAAGCTATCGGCTGCATGTCAATCAAGGTGTATTTAAGGCATGCCTTACTTCACACATAAAGATGGATACACGACATTAAGTAGCATCAAATGACAAGTATCTCAATGGACAATGCTTTCTACTAATCAGAAAAGGACACCTACAAGTGCGATAAACCTGCCTCCTGGCATAAATTCTATGCCAAAACATTGTAGGGAAAAGCAAGGAGCAGATACAAGACCACGAAATAAAATCTTTTAGTTGAAAGTAATTATTAGCTCTGCCATTAATAATTTAAGAGCTAAGATCTGGCCATCAGCGAGCAACTAATGAACAGAACTCCCCAATTATTTTGAGAAGAAATGACAACATTAATGTATATCCAAATAATGCACATTCTTTAAACTTAAATCTTCCAGATATTTGTATTCGTTTGGCTCGTTATACAAAGATTAGAGGACAACACACCATTGATTCAACTGTAGCAGGTCATACAAGGACCTTACGTAAATTGGATATTATGAACCATACAAGAAAGTAAATTGAAATAAATAAGAGGAAATTCCTTGAAAACAGAAAGTACGATAAACTTAAGAGGAAATCCCTTGAAAACAGAAAGTATGTTCCCTTTCTTTTCTCTAACTCAATCTTCTTGTTTTCCCTGACATGTGGCAATGCATTTGAATGTCAGACTGCTCTACCACCACATACTGAAAAGGTTAATGAGACGACATGTGACCTAGTATCAGAAGAGAAGAAAAGTAAATCCAAAAAGGTGTGCTCAAAAGATTCCACGTAGGGAATCTGTTAAGTATTAGTTGAGGGAATGAAAGGAGTTACAGAATGTAACGTTTTGGCCTTTGGTGGTCCTTTAATGGTTGACTGCCCAAAAGCATTGAGATATAAGTTGGAAAAGTTAAGATTGAGAATGGTAGAGATAAGGATATTCTCCTACATGAATCAAGTAAGTTCAAAAACTTCCATTAATTGCTTAAATCGTTATTCTTTTAGTGGCATTAGATAAGCTTTAAGAAATATATACATGTAAAATAGCATGTGAATTAGACGTATTAGATTATACAACAGCAACTACAGTTCCATTGCTTGCACTAAATTACCTAGAAGATGAAAACAACTCAAATTCTATCATCCACCATCAGATATTTGACCACCAGGGAAGATGCTCCAGCAAGGTAAAATTCCAAGATTTACTTCAGAAGATTATGACATAAACTACCCTAACTATAACAAACTCTCATAGATCATTGTATTTACAGACAATTCACATAGCCAACTTGTTCCCCCCCCCCCGCCCCCCCCGGCCCCAACCAACAGAAAGAGAGAGAAAGAAAACTTCCATTCGTGTTCACCAGATTTCTTAAAATCCTCAATATATTGTTTCACTAACTTACTACTTCAACCAAAAAGCACACAAGATAGCGACCAACTACATTTGGAAATATAGTACAGAGCTGTAAATTACTGGTCCAATCATCCAATTTAGAAAGTAATCAAACTACAAACCGCTATACGTCAGCAAACAAATCTTTCTCAACGACTAAAAATTCACATCAGAATGCTCTATAATAATTGAACTCCAAAAAGATTTGACATTCTAATTGGAGATAGGACAAACTTTAGTAGTATCCTGCATTATTTGATCGAATTACAAAGTCAGTCCCCTTGTTACAAAAGCAAGGCTATGAGTTTCATGATGTTCCCCGTAAAAGTACCAAATTGAAAGCTTAAGCGCCAGCTACCAACTAGTACCTAATTTTTATCTAGAGATTGCGCCAGAAAATTATCAAATGTGAAAGAATACTAAACACCAAAAGTTACGTGATGCATTTTAGATAAAAGAAAGAACCAACTCGAGAATTTATGCCCAAAAACAACACACACAGAGGATTCATAGACGACATTTGTAACCTTGTCACTAATTCAAGAGTCCGGAAGCCAAAGGAAAAAAGATTTGAATAACAATTAGCGAACTCCGATCAAATTGGAAATACAAAGTTAAAGCAGCAACCTTTCGTTTGCTGAGCATTAACTTCTCAGCAATCGAAATCTTCGGAGGGCGAAACCCTAACCGTTGCTGCTCATTCAATTTACTAAGCCCCAAATCATCAATCAGGCTCCCAAAGGCATCCCTAGGGAACACATCTTTTGGCGAAAACGCCACACACACCTCCGCCAACTTCTCCCTAGCATCCGCCATCAGTTCCCTCTCCGCCTCACTCGGCAACCTCCCTCTCCTCATCTTCCCCATCGCCGCGAGCACCATCACCATCTCCGCCACCTTCTTCACCTTCTTCGCCTCTCTCCCTCCCATCGCCACCTCCTCCCCCGCCCCCCGCTTCTCCCCCATGCCTCCCAAACCCTAGCCGCCAAACGACGCCGCTTCGGACGGCGAATTCTCGAAAACCTGCAGAGAAAAGAGACGTTAGAAGCCATCACTGCCATAGAGAGGGGACAACGGAGGTCTCCATAGAGAGAACGAGGGGTAAGAGTGGAATTTTCGCAGAAGTGAAAATTTTTTTAGAGCTTTTAAAAAATAAAAAATTATATATTTTACCTCTTTTTTTGGCGGGTAAATTGAGATTCGTATTGAGAGACAGCTTAACGTTATGTTGTGTGTGTGTGTTTGCGTGTGTTTTAAGTGAAAATTGTTGTGTGTGAGTATGTAAGCCAGAGGGCGAGAGGGCTATGAGCAGGGGAAAAAGATGGCCCTTGAATGAGAAAAAAAACCAATAAAGGGGAAAAAAAAAAAAGAACAATTAATGTGTTTTCATTTTGATGTTTCATGTGAGCACGAGTTGGTCACGTGCTTCATCTACCCTGCTGGTTCGTTCTTCTTTTACACATTTGCCCTCGTAAAAATCTTATCTGCGGTTGTTTTTCTAGTGAAATATAAATTATTTACATCTTACAAAGTTTAATATTTTCAATACTAATCCAATTATTTATATATCTTTTTAGTGTAAGAGATTTGAGTGCAAATGAAAAGGCATAACAATGCCTTTTCAAAGGAAAAATTATAAGAAAAACATGTAGCATTAACAAAAAATTTATGTTTACTATTTTATATAAATATATATATACGATTACCAGATATTTTATTTTGTCAACTTAATTATTCTCTCTTTTATATCATTATCATGCACATGATCAACTTATTTTATCTTTTATCTGCACCAATAACTAGTTAAAAAGAATAAGACATAATTAAAATACTTCATAAATCTTAGTCGGATATTATTTCAAAATTAATTAGAAGAACCCCCATTCTAAAAAGAATTTGACACTCCAAACCCGCTAAAGAACAAAAATAGATATGACACGAGCCATGATTTAAAAGTGTCTCTTCTATATTTACTTAAATCTTTTAACTCCTAATTACTTTTTTTCAGTAACGGAGTGTAATTTAATATTTTGTCTAATTATGCTTATTTAGATGTTTAAAAAAATTCAAATTAAGAAGTATCTTCCACAATTTCTTTAGAAAACGCTTACAAGTACCCATCACGGCCAAACACCCTCTAAGAGTTCGTATGATTTTGCTTATTTTTATGTGCTTATAAGTTATTAAAACTTATAAACAACTTTGATGTTTATGGACAAGTAATGAATACATATAGAAGTGTTATGATAATGTATGCTTATAGACAATTGACAATTTTGTTAAATAGACATCTAGAAATAGCAATATTAATTAAAAAAATTAAAGTAACTAAAATGTCATTTTCATTGTTTAATGTTATAAAAATATCTAAGTTATAATTCAAAATACCGGAGGGTAAAAGAGACTTGTATATTTGGTCAACAAGAGTCTTCACAAGCTCTCACTGGTGATGGCGACAGGTAAAGGCAAGGTTAGCTCATCTGCTTCTTACTGGATTGAAAAAATAATTACCCATCATTTTATTTAACGCCTAGTGTCGATAAAAACCCCTAACAATATCTTTGTCCCCATTGCACAAAAAAAATTCCCGCCCTTGCTCCTAAAGTGCACCAATTAGCAAGGTTAGGGAAATAAAATACGATAATAACTCTTTCCCACAGTAAACTCTAGGTACTAAACTAGTATAATCTTCATTAATGTAATATTAAAATAAAACTAAAAACTACATACTTATATAAAAAAATGAAATACGTATATTTATTCACACACATAAATAATGTAAATTATAGCATGCACCCAAAGTACGATACACATAGAAGTGCATGGTGCACTGTTCAATAAATCTCACAATCTAATCGCGAATCAACATGAAATTTAATGAGTTCACTTTTCTTACACTGACGAATACAACATAACAATCTAATCGTCAATCGAACACCAATAACATGTCCAACTGTGAGCTCCGAAATCACTCGCAAGTTGTGAATATATTATTCATAGGTTGTAAACATATTTTAAAGAGTCGTAAATGTGTAATTTATTTTTATGAACGAATTATATAAAGCTTTTGGATATATAATATAAGAGTAATGGGTAAGTAAATTGTAAACAATTAAAAGTTTTAAATACAAAAGTGTTAAACTTTTAAAAATATAACATACAATTCATAAATAATTAAAAGTTATAAACATATAATACAAAATTTGTGAATTTATAATAATAACACTATAAATATACTACTATAGGATACATAATACTAGGTGGGTCCACAATACTAGCCCTCATTAATAATGAGGCAGGGGTAGAGCAAGACGAGGTTTGCCCCCTGTACCCTTGGTAGGGTTTTTTGTCAAAAATTTATTCTCCAAGTTCTATGAGGATGGGACAAAGTGAGATACAATTATTATACCACACTCTCTCTTTATTTATTTTTTTAATTCTAAAAAAGCCTTTTTTCCCCCCTTCTGCTTATAAACGTCCAAAATCCCACAAACATCTAAATAAGATGTGCCATTTTAATATTTCCAACTTATAGACTAGTTTGATTAAGAGGATGGTTGGTTTGGCTTTTTTTCTGATCATAACTGCTTAAAATTTATTTTAAACTAATGAAAGTATTTGTTTTAGTTAAAATTTTTTTAAGTGGCTCTAAATAAAAAGTAAAAAGCTTCCCGCCCCCAATTTCTGCTTTTTATAACTTTAAATACTTAAAAAAAAATTTTGACCAAATCATTTACTTTTTTATCCTTACCTCTTTATCTTTATTACTAAAATATCTTATCTCTTTTATTTTATACTTTCCTTTAAATTATATTGATATGTCCTTGATAGTTATTTTAACAATATAAGTTACTTTTTATCCCACTTTAATCAAACACGTAAATACTTATTTTTATAACTACAACTTTTATTCAAACATGTAACTATATAAAATCAAAAATTAAAAAAATTATTTAAAGCCAAAAGTACTTTAAGTAGCTTTTTAATAAGCCAATCTTCGAGGGCGTTTGGATTAGCTTATCAAAAAAACTATTTAACGTTCATTTGGCTTTTAAGTTACCTTTTTTTTTTTTTGACTTTAGGCAATTATTTGTTTGAATAAGTAATTATGAAAATAAGCATTTACATGTTTTGTTAAAGTATGTTAAAAAATCTGTACTATATAATAAAGTAAAATAAGTTGTAATTTTATACTGCCAAATAGCGCTCTATATGACAAACTTTCTATAATTACTTATCAATTAAATATGCTCATTCTTAGGTCATTTTTTGTTTTCTATCATTTATTCAGTCCACTCCTATATTAAATGTTTTAATTTAATTAATATTATATCATTTCTTTATATATATCATTATTATTTTATTAATTTAATAGTATATAATTGTTTCAATAACTATTTAATAAGATACAAAAAATTCTATAATTTTAATATATTCAATCACATATATCGCTCTCTGTATATCGCACGAGTGTTACACTAGTAACTTATATTGTTAAAATAATTACTAAGGACATGAAAATATAATATTAGTTAAACACAACAAAAATAGAGTTATTTATTTATTTCTTAAAAATATATTATCAAATTAGTATAGTTGTAATTTAATTTATATCATGTATAATATAATAATCATTAAACAAACTATACCAATAAAGATACAAGGGTAAATATAAGATTGTAGATGGTTTGTCATTTTTTTAAGTACTTAAAATCATAAAAAGTAAAATTAGGGTGAGGAATTTTTTATTTTCTACTTAAAACTCATTAAAACATATTTTTTTATTAAAATAAACACTGCTAAATTAAATAGGTCTTTAACTTGAGTTGATCAACTTAAAAGTCAAATCGAACACCTAATAAGTTATAAACTTTAGCTAAAACCCCACTCCAAATGATATGATCAAATTATTCATAAAAAAAGAAAAAATCAGACCAAATTACATTTAATATAAATTTTATAATACAACAATAAATTTTAATAATTTTACAAAAAGAATATAAAACTTTATTTATTTATTTTTTGCTACAAAAGAAATTTAGTTGGTGGAGCTCGACCATCGATATACCTCACAAAGTTCAATCACTAACTGATAAATTTTGGTGTACACCTGTCTCTTTTATTGTAAACTAATTAAGTTAAGGGCCTTAATATAAGACAAAGGACTAGATTTAAATTTAATGCTCGAATTTAATTTTTTTTAAAGAACAAAAGAAAACAGAAAATTAGCAAAAAAACTTTTTATGCGAAATAACAGTTGTCAACCATAGAATTGATTATACTGATAATAAATAATTCCATTCCACACGTTATTGTCGGGCCGAATGCTTACCACGAAAACAACAAAAGCTAAAACGACGACGGAGCCGTCCAAATTCCGTTGAGTGTTGGCGCCGTCTTCTTGTCGCTTCCCGTTAGCTTTTCCGTCAAAAAAGATCCGTCCGCTCGCCGTCACTGTCACTTTCACCGTTACCTTCAAGGTATCTCAACTTCAATTGATTAATTTATCGGCTTTTATTGAAGGCAGCTATACATGTCAATTATTGTCTTGTGATGGTCGTTTTTCGTGTTTCAATTTATGAATTTTCTCCAATTTGGTTTGATCACAATAATTGATATCGTTTCAATTGAATGTTTTCCCTTGTTGTTTAGTTGAATGCGTGGTTTGAATGATTTGAGCCGTGAATTGGGGAAAATTTTGTAGCTTTATGGCAAGGTATTTACTTTTTAGCTGAAATAGATTCGATTTTTGTTCAATTTAATGCTTTAACTATGTGTAGATGGAAGATTTGGCCGTGTAATTCTATTCATTCTGCTGCTAATTAGGGGTTAATCATACCAATTTTCTTGATTTCTTCGACTCTTCGGAAATTTTAGCCTTTTTTGTGGTGTTAGAAATGCTAATTTGAACGTGAACTGTACAGTTTGGTTAACTTGATCTTCAGTATGTTGCTAATTGGGGGTGAACCAGAGGCTCTTTTCACTGTGTCCTTGGATTTAGCTACTTTTTATGTTGTATCATGTTAGTTTACTTGAACTGGAATTGAATGTTTTGACTATGTAAATTGTAGAATTAAATTAACTTGATTGTGAATTCACTTCATTAAGCTGCTGATTATAATTACACTCTTTTTGCTGTGTTTTCCTGATTTCCCCGAATCATAAGTTTTTTTCTTTTTGGTGCTTCTTGCTAGTTTCCTATCTATTTCAGCTGAATTAATTTCTGTTATGAGCTACAAAAAATAAAAAAATAAAATAAAAGAAGTGACTGCACCTATTATTGGTCAAGTCATAGTTGAACTAGATCTTTTTGAGATCATAAGGGAATATGGGCAGTGATCTTATTTGTATAGTGAATGCTGTTTCTCGAAAATACATATTTTTCTGATCCCTATGGTATTTCTTACTTATGAAAGTTTTTGGTTTTTGGTTTTTGGGTATCAAGATCAATGGCGTCTTCAGGGGACCCGTGGGTGAGGGAATATAATGAAGCAGTGAAACTTGCTGACGATATCTCAAGCATGATGTCAGAAAGAAGTTCACTGCCAGCCACAGGACCAGAAGCTCAGCGTCATTCGTCTGCCATTCGGAGAAAAATTACAATATTAGGCACTCGGCTTGATAGCTTGCAGTCTCTTCTCTCAAAGCTTCCTGGGAGACAGCCTCTGTAAGTTTTTATCTGCCATACAAATTGCTTACACTTGAGAGGCTATCTTGTCTATTTTTAATTCTGCCATACAATTGCTTAAACTTGGGAGACAATCTTGTCTCTCTTTTGTGATTTTGATTCTAGTGCGTGGTGAATATGCACGTGATACATTGCTTAAGATTTTGTGTCTTTCAGTTGTTGAAGGCGAAGGTATCAGTTGCTTTTTCGTTATTCTAATCCCTCTGCTCATTTGTTAAGGGTTTTACCTCGTGTGTAAAGTTGATTCATAATTTCACGCCCTTATTTGATGTCTTTTCCATCTGTGAGGTCCATTGGCCTAACATGTTTGTGGAGGGCATCTGTTGCTGTTACTTCTTTCTAAATATAAAATATGAACTTTTACCTTTTCTCCTTCTCATATATCAAACACTCCTTAACGAGTACAAGATTCATATGCAAGCCAAAAGAGTTGCTTGGGAGCTTTTTATGCTTATATTAGTGAGTTTTTTAACTGCAGAGTAGCTCAAGTTTCTTTCTGTGATAATAAAAATGTCCAGCTCTTTTCGTGATTTAACTTTGGAGCAAATTTACTTCACCATAGAAACCTCTGCATCCTCCTACTAAAGGGTCACAGCTCAATATTCAGAGTTTATATTCATGTTGGTAATATCCCACTTCATAGAATCATCGGCATGTCAGTAGATAACAGTTACATGATTTCCTAAACCTGTAAAATGTTATTGGAGTAAATCAATTTGTAAAAATTGGTACACAAACAGAACATTTTGCTAATTTTCAGATATTTTATTGTTAAATTTTGCTGTATTCAATCATTTGTTGAAAATGGGCTTTCTTGAATGCAGGACCGAGAAAGAACTAAATCGAAGAAAAGACATGCTTGCAAATTTAAGATCAAAAGTTAACCAAATGGCCTCCACATTGAACATGTCGAACTTTGCCAATAGGGACAGCTTGTTGGGACCAGAAATCAAGACAGCTGATGCAGTAAGCAGAGCCACAGGCCTTGACAACCAAGGTGTTGTCGGTCTGCAACGCCAAATAATGAAAGGCGAGTTTCTCTAAATAACTGAATAAAATTTCTAGCTTATAATAAATTTGATTTATTCTCTTGGGGTGCCTAACAATTTTGTTCATCTACTGCCAAAACAGAGCAAGATGAGGGCCTTGAGAATTTGGAGGAGACAGTGATTAGTACAAAGCATATTGCTTTGGCTGTGAATGAGGAACTTGATCTGCACACAAGATTAATTGTGAGTGTTTCTCTTTTATATCAGAATAGATATGTACTTACCATCCTACTGGAAATAAGTTTCTATTAATAAAATATGATGATTGGTGAAATGTATGCTAATTCTGTCTTGCCCCGTACAGGATGACTTGGACCAACATGTGGATGTAACAGACTCCCGTCTACAGGTGAAATTCTTTTCAGCAATGCATTTAGGGTTCAAAATTTTAGTCCCTAGTTCATAAATTAATAATATCATTAATGAAAGCCATCCCAATTTTTTTAGCATCTTCTGCGTGTATTGATTTTTCTTAATTATTATGTCTTGTGAGGAGATATAGGACAAGTAGCACAATCATATAACAAAATAAGGAAAATCAATATAAAAGATCAATCAGAAGCAGATATAATAGGACACTTCAGCTAATGAACTCAAACTTCTGGAGGTAGAGATGACTTTCTGTTCATGGACCCTGGGAATTTTTTTTAACTGCTCCTTTTCATCTTACGTAAAAAATAATAATTCTTTTTCTTGGAATGCATCTAATGGTTGCAAATGCCATGGGGACAGAAAGAATTGAAGCCCTAGTGTGGTTCGTCTCTTCCATAGAGTAGGTGATATTCAGGATCTCCAATTTTTTGGGTCGGAAAAGAATTAAATGTTCTACTCCAGTTTATCGATTTCCATTTCCTGAATATTTCTTTTTCACTGCTCTTAAAATACTTAGAGAAGACAGTTGTTGACCTACCAAGAAAAAAATAACACGCTGCATTTATTTGGATACTAAGAAATCAATTAAAATTACTAAGCAAATACCTTCTAGGAAATATATTGGTTGTGCAAATCAAACTAAACCTTATTCCACTATGTGCGGTTAATCAGATAGATACAACACTACACATCCATGTCAGCCCCATGCATGCCAAATCATCTAACTCTTCGTTGGTCTTCCTCTATCCCTCTTAACGGGCCATAGATGTTTTCTCTAATGCAACAAAATTTACATAAGGAGGGTGGTCTAGGGTGGTGTTAGTAAGATATCCCTTCACTCTTACGATCACTCTCTCTCTCTCTAATTACGTTGGGCTTGTGTGATATGGCGTTAACTTTTGCAAATGGTTTATGATGTGAGTAACCACCTTCATCATTGTAAAAATATTTTGGCTTTCATTGCAATCAACTGTATTTTGTCTTCTAGTATATATAAGATAACAATCTGATGGGTGGTTTTCTTGTGTTGGAATAGCGAGTGCAAAAGAGGCTGGCGATTTTGAACAAACGCACCAAGGGTGGGTGCTCCTGCATGTGCCTGCTTCTATCAGTCGTTGGGATCGTGGTTCTGGTTGCTATTATATATTTACTAATCAAATATTTGTGATGCAAGTGTACGAGACTGGAACCATTGCTTTGTGTCTTGTGTCTTGGAAGAGAACTTAATGTTGGTAAAAGAGCCTCAAAGAGTCAAAAGAAAAAGAAAGATAAGAAAGTGTTTGAGGAAGAGTGGAAAGGCTTTATTGTTTTCATTGCAAAGACACTTGGTTGGATCTCTTGTGACTTGTGGTGTTCTATGATTGTGAGTGTAATATGTTCTGTTTACTAATTACAAGCTTTTGGAAGATCTACGCTAGTGCTTCTCTTGATTGACGGAAAACTCGGAGCTCCCCTCATTGTTCATTCCCCGTCACTTGTTCTGCCCATCGCACTTCATACAAAACTATTCTTTGGGGGTCTTGAAAGGATAAGAAAAATGGCTTCTTGTCTCCGTCTGTGTTTCGTGTTCTGCCGGATGCCATATGGCTCTAGACTATTTCGCAATGTTAGGTAATGTATGTAAAAGGGTGGTCCAGTGTAGGGTTGAGTATTCGGTTTTAACCAAACCTAAATAACCGAAATCGAATTTTGAAAAATCTAATAACCGAAACCGAATTGAATAAGGTGAATAACTAAAATTTTGGAATAGAATTTTTTCGGTTCGGTTTTGATTAGTAACCGAAATAATTGAATTATAAAAAAATTAAAGAAAAATACATGAAAACAATCAAATTATAGAATTTCGAAATTACACAAATATTAAGTTAAAAAAAATAAATACACAAAATGAAAAGGAAAAAAACTTACAAAAACAAACTTAAAATGTGAATCTAGTTATGCTTTTTGTTGCTACTTGCTTGAAATTGGTTTAGGTGATATTTTGCTTTTTAAAATTCTGCATCTTAGTTCTTGTCAAACTTCATTCATTCAAATTTCAAACTTTATTCGCTTAAAGATTTGGAGATTATTCTTATAAGTGTTATTATTTTTTTGGGGTTGTACATATAATTAAAGGCTAAGGCTAGTTTGTAAGCATAAAACACTAATATAAGATAGTTTTATAATTCGGTTATTTCGGTTAATAACTAGTTTTATATTTCAGTTAATAACAGAAATTCCAAAACAATAACCGAAACAGAAATCGAACACCGAAATATTAAAATTTTGCTAATCAAAATCGAACCGAATAGCCGAATAACTGAACCGAATTATTGTTTCGGTTCGGTTTCGATTCGATTTTCGGTTAATAACCGAAACGTGCTCAGCCCTAGTCTGGTGCCATGCGTGGAGTTCACGAAAGGATCGGTTTCACTTTATAGACTATCGTCTTGGGTAATGACAGTTCATTTATCTGAACTTGAAAATTGACCACCTACGATTTCACTTTGCCCAAACTGAAAAATGTTCTTGCTAGGTTAGTGGGCTAATTTATTTGGCAAGACTGACTTTCAATATTGACAGTATTTTTGAACTAATTGGGATGACGAGGTCACACCATCATATCGAATTAACCACTCATTTTTATTATGTAACATGTAGCATTGGATCTATTCTCATAATTTCATTTCAACATAATTTCACTTTGCGAAGACTTTTTTTTCCCTCCTTTGAGCAAAATAATAAAGTTCTCATTAACAATAAACACTAAGCAAAGAGTCCGATCCGAAAAGAAAAACCAAAGAGTCCTGAAATTGGAGACTTTTTCCCATTTTAAGGTAATTTATTATATTTTACATTTCTAACTACTCAAATCGTTATCTCGTTTGCTTCTCTGCAAACGTGCATTACATCATCAATTCTCAAATATTTGGTAACGTTGTTGGCATCCTACATAAGGTATTGAATTGTCCAGCTCAATGTAGCCACTCTATTCCAGCCCTTAATGAGTTCCAAACAATTTGTTTCAATGGTGACATCGAAAAGGTTTTCTTCCTCAATTAGACCACATGCATCTCTCGTTTCGTGATGACATGAAATTTAACTGAAAAACCAAACATTCCATAAATTAAACTTTTTCGTAATACGGTGATATTTAAGCAACGGTTAATTATGCTCCTAAAACAAAAAGCTAGGGCATGCATAACCAGTTGATATAGTTACATGTAATTTCATCCTAAACAAATTGCAAAAAAGAAAAAAAAAATTGCAAAATGAGTTACATGCTTCTATGGTATGTTCTTCTTCGAGCAAAGTTTCCCAAACTCCTCCACAACCGCATCAATCTCTTCATCACCTTTAACCCTAATTTTCTCACACATTCCTCTAGCATTCTTCCTTAAAAACTCCCCACTTTTCTCAATCACCACATGGTCAATTAGTGCCGCCATTTTTTCTCCATGAAGCTTCCCATTATCATCTCTGACGACTTCTATGCCCATGCCAACTTCTTCAACTAGTCTTGCATTAACAGGTTGGTCAAGATGCATCGGCATGGCTATGATTGGTACCCCAAAGTTCATGCTCTCCATTATAGAGCTCCACCCACAATGGCTCACAAAGCCACCAATGCTGCTATGCCCCAAGATTCTTGCCTGTGGGGCCCACCCCTCCATAACCCTACCTCTCTCCCCTACCGTCTCCAAGAACCCTCTTGGCAATGCATCTTCAAGCTTGGTGTTTTCCCCTTTTGGGAACCTCACAACCCATATGAAATTCACATTGCTAAGCTCTAGTCCATTCGCGATCTCTTGTCTATCTTCTTTAGACAGAAAATACTCACTTCCAAAGCAAACAAGTACAGTTGTGCCCTTTTCCTTCTTGTCTAGCCATGCCATAACTCTTGTTGAACTCTCACCATTTTCTTCAAAACTAGGCTCCTGAACTAGTGGACCAACGGGAACTATTTTCTTCCCGGATAAACTAGACAAATAGTCACTATATTTACCTTCAATCTCCTTAAACCCCTTGATGAGAACAATGTTTTTGGAGCGCTCAATGCACTCAACGACACTTTGCAAATCCTTGCGCTCTAGATGAAGCATCTTTTGCAAATGATGCCTCTCGTAATCGCGATAACGAACCGTGGAGGAGAAGGGAAAATCAACAGCTTCATTCTTGAAAACATGAACCATGAAGGATGTCATGGTGGCACTGGTGGTGATGAAGTCCACTGCAGGAATATCAAGGGCTAACGCCGCGGCTGCTGCCCATGGCTGCAAAGAATCATAAACAAGCAAATCAGGCTTCAAGGTTTTCAAAATGTTTGTGAAGTTGGGGCTGGCCATTTTAAAGGCTCGTTTCAAAGTGTTCATGAGATGGGGTGGCAGGCCATTGGTGGTGTGATAATGAGGAGGAAGGTTAGGCAATGTGGGAAGATGAAGCTCAACTAGTTTGATTGAGAATTTGAGCTTATCGTTAAGCTTTTGCCTTACAGAAACAAGATTTGCTGGGGTTGAACACAAGTAAACAATTAAGTTTCTGCTAGTGAGCTTCTTGGCCAGCTCTAAGAAGGGTGAAATGTGGCCATGAGCCAACCATGGGAACATCATTACACTCATTGTGTTGTGAGTATCCACAAAGCCATTGATTAGAATTCTCTCCATTTCTCTCTTTCTCTATATTTTTCTTTTTTTCTTTTTCCTGTAACTTTCTTATGATTTTCTTGATGCTATTGTGCAAAGGAGAAAAAGGCTTATTTATTGTGAATAAGCACCATGCTTGAAAGGAGCTTCCATAACGATGGAGAGCTACAAGAAGGAAAGATTCCATGCAAATCAGAATACATGCAATAAAAAGTGAAAGAATATTCTCTTCGGCTTCACTTTTCCATGTCTAGAACGCAATTGAAATGGTAAAGATTGACTTACCAAAACTCTGGCGAGCTTTTTATAAGTTATTGTTAGAATATTACATTTGGACAATGAGTAATTTAATCAGTCTTTATGTCATCATTTGACCTTTCATGATGCTTTAATTGGTATTATAACATTTGTTTATTTAATATTGAATATCAAATTTATATGCATGATAAAAAATTTACAAATTTTTTAATAGGAGCTATTGCATACTGCTGAGGTTAATTAAATGATGGCTCTAAATATGTACATAAAAATTACCTTTTTAATTATTTCATATTAAATATAACCTAAGTTTTAAAAATAAGAAAAATAAAAAAATAATAAATTTGATATGAAAATAATTCAAAATAGTAAAATTTTATATTAATATAATTTTAATGGGTAAAATATTACGCTTGTAAAAAAAAAAAAAAAACTACATATAAACGTGCTCTCGATCTAAACCGCTAACAATGATGGAGGAGGATAAATACTCGTTTCTTGGTCGGAAAATTAAGGACAGGATATGTGAGTTATCAACGTTAGTTTCCCCAACTTCTTAAAAAGGTAATGCTAAAATAACAAAAATAGAATACTTAGTTTCAGCCTACAAAATTGGAACAACCAATTCACTAGAACTTTTATTAATTGAAATTTGTTGGTTTGATATGTTTACTTAACTTTTAGCCATTCTTTTCATTGATTTTGATTATATTATCTTGCTTTTACTCTTAAAATAAAAGGATCTACTCCTTTCGGTTAGGGCTCGAGATTTTTAATATGCATGATAAATATTTTACAATTTTCCTAACGAGTGCAATTGATATTAAGATTAATTCAATAACTTTATATATATATATATAGATATATATATAAATTTACTGCTTACATTATATTACCAACCCCTGAAACTAATAATAATAAATTTAATATGAGAATAACTCAAAATAATAATTTTTTATATTAATTAAATATTAATGTAATTTTAAGAGGTAAAATATGAGAGAACATCTAATATGAGAATATTGGACGAGGATCTTCGTCTAATTCCTATTTTGTCATAATCTTCTAACTTAAAATCTTATCTATGTATTTCATATATTAACAAATCTTCACTATTGATTTAAATATCCTATCCTTGCCAAAAAATAAATTTTCTTTCCTATCTTCTCACTCCTCTCTGATTAAATCAATGGTGAATATTTGATGACATATAAAATACATGATTGAGATAAATTAGAAGGTTAAGATTAAAATAGAGTTAGGAGAGGATCCTTGTCTGAGAATATCCTAATCCTAAAATGCTACACCCATGAAAAAGACTACATATACTCGTTGCTCTTGATTTAAATGGCTAACAATGATCAAGGATGGTAAAATTTTACTTGTTGTTAGGTCGGAAAATTAAGGAGAGGATATAGTAGTTATCAAATGTTAAGGTTCCACAACTTCTAGAAAATGGCAATGTTAAAATTAACAAAAATAAAATACTTAATTTATGCCTACAAAATTGGAACCAGATTTGCTAGAATTTTATTGATTGAAAATCTCTGATTGATATGTTTCCTTAATTATATGCTTAGCCGTTGTCTTCATTGTTTTTGATTATAGTATATTGCTTTTATTTTTAAAATAAAAAGAGCTACTCCAATTTACGGTTAGAGCAATTTCTTTTTAATTTTTAATTTTTTAGGGTTGGTTCATTTTATTTTTAGATTTTTTTTTTCTGAGGCAGAATTTTGACTAATTTTATTTTCTTTTTTTAATTGATTTGCCCAATGGATTTGTTCGTCATTTTTATGGACCATTAAATTGTTTTTACCTTTGAAAGGATCATTAATTTTTTGAAATGATTTTATTCAAGTCATTCAATTTGTTACCATTGAAAAATTTAATAGAAAGAGATTAAAGCACAACTCAAATAAATATAATTTCTTTTTTCCATTTTAGTAGAAAATATAAACATGCCATACCTTTCAAAACCACAAATGCCACAACTTGGATGGCACCGTTGTTGCACCATTTCACGACTTATAAAAATGTGGTTTGTTGTCATTTTTCCTTTACAAACGTCTTTTTTAATCAACTATAAAAAGTTATTATATTATTACATTATTTTTTTTTTAATTTTGATTTGAGTTAAGGTATTTATAAGTTATATTGAACTTAAAAAAATAATTTTTATTGGACATAAAGGAAAAATCTTTCAACAAGTGTGCTTTCCGAGAGGAAAACTTGTATTGTTCTACTTATAGGCGAAGCCGCTACAATATAACAATAATTTTTTTCAGCAAAACTGGATATATAATTTTTTTTTTTCAATTTCGTCGAATATTTTATACAGAAGTTGTGTTCAATATCGGGTCAATCCATGTCACACCCAATGGACCAGACGACAACATCTCTAGCCCAATCCGGCCCAGATTATAGAGTGAATGGAGCCCATAAAGAAGCCCAAACAACAGCTCGTCTTATGCAATCTTCACTCTCACGAACTATATTACTACGCCATCCAAATCGCCCAATAAAACCCTAAATTCTGAAAAAAGAAACCTTTAAGAATTCATAAATAGAAATCTTTTTGAGAAGACAAGCATATAAATTTATACGTATGGATATATTTTCAGCAGTTAATAGAAAAATTAGAAAATAAGGAAAAATATGAGCATAGTACCAAAAGAAACCATAGAAGTGATAGCACAAAGCATAGGCATTAGTAATTTGTCTCCCGATGTTTTGCCGGCTCTCGCTTCCGATGTTGAGTACCGCGTTCGCGAAATTATGCAGGTAATGTTTTAGCTCAATTATGCTTATTTTCTCAAATTATTGCAGCAAATTTGTTTTTTTTGTTTTTCATTTTTAGCTAAATTATGCTCAATTTTCTTGATATTTTATTTAAGTTTGTTCTTTTTAAACTTGTATGATTATATGTGAATGAATTTTGATTATAGGAAGCTATTAAATGTATGCGACATTCGAAGAGGACTACATTGACAGTTGACGATGTTGATAGTGCGCTTAGCTTAAGAAACGTTGAGGTATCATTTCTTCAAGTTTCTAGATTTTTATGATTTTTTTGGTTTTTACTGCATATTAATTCTTATTAATTCTGTAAGCATATTTATTCTAAAGGGTATAATCCTCCATCAAGTTGCGTGTTAGAGCTTGTGCTGATACTGAGTTGCACATAAACCGTGTGCAGCAATAAGTAATCTGATAACTCGATGCAGGGCCAATGAGCCACAATCTTTTGGTGTTTGTTGACGATGCAAGTTTCGCATTAAGCTTACCTTAATTGATCTAATAAGCTGGCTAGGGACAGTAAGCCCAATTTCCTCAGCACTGTTCTATATCTTACTAAAGTAGCACATTAGATGCCTGCCACTGTAGTTTGTAACCTGACACAAACGCAGTGAACCTTACTTTACATCTCATATGGTGTTATTAGATAATTGTGGTACTATAGCTCTGCAACTTTTGCGAAATAGACGGAGTTTCTTGCAGTTTGCTTGCATACATACTAGAGAAAACATTTTTTATGTTTTCGTTTTCAATGCTTGTTAATACTTGCTTTTTCCTTTACTGATTTATTTGCTGTTTTTTTCCCTTGTATTATTAACTGCAAAATTGGTTCTGTTAGAGTAAATTTAATCTTTTCCATAATTATACTTCAGCTAAGATTTGAGTTTATTACAAATCTATACTGTACCTGTGTATGATTTTTTATTTTCTTTAGTTTTTTTTTTCTGTGTTCTTTTTGGTTTAGCCAATATATGGATTTGCTTCTGGGGATCCATTGAGGTTCAAAAGAGCTGCTGGCCATAAGGATTTGTTTTACATAGAAGAAAAAGATGTTGAATTTAAAGAAGTAAGTCATATCTCAATTCGAGTAAGGTTTTGGAGTTTCCTATTCATTTAGTAGTTTTGAATTGTTTGTGGTATGTTTTGTTGATGTGTTCCAGGTGATTGAAGCGCCTCTACCGAAAGCACCACTGGATACTGCTGTTGTCACACACTGGTTGGCTATTGAAGGAGTCCAACCTGCCATTCCCGAAAACCCTCCCCTCGAAGGTATTTATCATTAAGTGGTTTCCACAAACTAATCTGAGTGCAAAGATGGTAAAGGGTTGATCTTGTGAAATTAGATTTATTCACATCTTTTTGTCTTTATATAATCTCTAATATATAAGTTGTCAGTCACTGTTGAACTTTTTAAAATGCCCCACATAAATCAATTGGTTCAATTTAATATATGGTTGATTTTGTTTGCCTTTATGCTAATGCTTTGGCCTATGGTGTCCATGCAAATGTAGCACTTACTGCACCTCCTGATACCAGAAAATCAGAGTACAGAGAAGATGGAGTACCAGTTGACATTAAATTACCCGTCAAGCATGTACTCTCTCGTGAACTTCAGGTTCTGCCAGTGGACTTAATGTCGATTGTTATCCCCTTTGGCATCTTGATATGGAGTGTATCTGATACATCTTGGTGATGTTGCAGCTTTATTTTGAGAAGATAACTGAACTTACTGTAAGCAGATCCAATTCTGTTCTCTTCAAACAAGCACTTGTGAGCTTGTCGACTGACTCAGGGCTCCATCCTCTAGTTCCTTATTTTACCTATTTTGTGGCCGATGAGGTAATTCTTCGATAAGTCCCATTTGTTTGATGGAGCATACTTCAGGCTACTGATCTAACTTCATCTTTTGCAATCATGTCAGGTTTCTCGGAATTTAAATAATTTCAGTCTCCTTTTTGCTTTGATGCGGCTAGTTTGGAGCCTGCTTCAGAATCCACATATACACATTGAACCTTACGTAAGTTAGCTGTCTTAATTGATGCTTTATACTTAAGGGATGCAATGGATGATGACTGTGGGGAAAGAAAAAAAGAATTGATGACTATCGTGATCCACAGAGTCTTAATTGCACTATGTTGATTTAGCTTACCTCAACTTTTAAACTTCTATTTGATAAGCTCTTTCCCCTCACCTTTTGTATTCCTCAGCTCCACCAATTGATGCCCTCTGTCATGACGTGCCTAGTTGCAAAAAGGTTGGGAAATAGGCTTTCTGACAATCATTGGGAGCTTAGGAATTTCACAGCTAACCTGGTTGCCTTAGTATGCAAGAGGTAAGGTTTCTTTATTTGCATGTATCTTTTTTAAAAAGGTTTAGAATGAAAAGAAGGTAACAGTAAATATGGTTCCAGATTTTTACTGGAAATTTATGGAACTGCTGTTATGGAGAAACAAAGTTGCAGACTGATAACTTTCGTATGTAGTTAAGATTTTTTAATGTCTCATACTGGATGGAAAGGAGTTGCATGTCTGTGGAAGGTACTGAATAGCTCCAAAAGCTAGAGCTAGGTTCATTAAAATGGCTGACACTTGTAGTTAATCACGCTTGAAGTTTGTAGTTAGAAGTGTAGCCAGCTGGTCAAAGTTAGTTTTGATGTTTTATATTGGCAAATTAGTCATATTGTCATATTACACTTAGATGACTGAACTTTGTACTAATTTGTATCTGATAGAAGAATATTATCAAAAGATGAGTCACAGCCTACCTTTTGAGTGTGCCGGAACTCTGCACATAGCGGCTTGTGGGTTTATCATTTATCTGATTATATATCGAGTCAATTCCATTGCCTGTCTCAATATATGGACTATATCTAGAGGTGCTCGATATATAGGCATGCTGTTGAAAAATCTGCTTGAAAACAAGATTGGATTTGAAGTACATTATCTTCCTATGCATAGCCCCCTTTTTTTGGCTGGGCTATGCATATGCACCTTTAATACTAAAGAAAATTTATCTTCTGCAGATATGGGCATGTTTACCACAATCTCCAACCACGTGTAACAAGGACTTTGCTGCATGCTTTTATGGATCCAACTAAAGCATTGCCACAGCATTATGGTGCGATTCAAGGGCTAGCAGCCCTTGGGCCTAGTGTGGTATAATCCTTATTGTCTCCTTTTCTAATTGTTTAACTTGCAGCAACAGATTTGATGTTTATGGATGGTGATGCTTCTGATCGTGTTTAGGTTCGCCTCCTTTTGCTTCCTAATCTTGAGCCTTATTTGCGGCTTTTAGAGCCAGAGATGCAACTGGAGAAGCAAAAGAATGAGATGAAAAGGCATGAAGCCTGGTGTGTTTATGGGGCCTTGATGGTAAGTCTTTATGTACTGCAACTATGAGCTTATGATGTCATTCTCATGTTAAGATGAGTGATTCTAACTAGTTTCATGGTACTCAATTTTGCTTTTGTTGCCCCTGCCTTAAGTTTTGTACTTGCTCTGGGTAATCCATCTAATGCAAATATGCACTCTACAGCGGGCAGCTGGTCTGTGCATGTATGATCGGCTCAAGATGCTTCCAACTTTGCTCTCTCCACCAGCACGTGCCATCTGGAGGAGTAATGCGAAAGTTGTGTCTACAATGTCAAGTATGGCTTAGATTGTACTATCTCTTTTTGCCTTTCAACAAAACAAGTATATTGCATTCCTTGAGTGTTAGGTTGTGCTTGTAATCTATCGCCTTATTTTCTTCTACTCTATTTTTTCCGTCCTAAATAAGTTCATTCCTCCTCATTTTAGTAAGTGCTTCTTGTGAAACTATACTAAACCATATGTTGCTTACTTAATATTCACCTGGGAATCATCTGGAACTGTTTGTGTTGATTAATAAGGCCAACAAGACAGGTTTTTGGTTGGGTCTCATGTATTGGCTCTGGCGAAGCTTCTTCTTCTTGTTTAGTAAGATATTGATTAATGCAAATCGCATGAGAAGGTGGGTTGATTAAAATGAAAAGAAAGTTAAAAGTTTGCTGATAGTTTTAGGCCATCTTACTCTTTCTCTCTCCCCCATTTTCCTGTTCTGGGGTGAGGGGGATGGGGGGTAAGATTCAAAATATCCCTTTGACATAATGACATTCTACTTGCAGCCTACTAATAGAAGTTTGTATCAGTAGTTGTGTTTTGAAATGATCATAGAGTGCAGGATATGTAAAAATTAATTTCATAGTTTGGAATTGATCCCAATCTGTTAAATGTCTTGATGAACATCAGCACGTGTGAAGTGATTGTCCTCTTGAGTAAAAGAGCTCGTAATTTGACATTTTCTCCAGGTGTAAGTACTAGCTAAAACTAATCATGCTATATCTGTGAGAATGTATATTCTATTATCTGCTTGAGATTCTTGACCTTACTAATACTTTTAGTGAACATCAGTTCTTCCCATGTTCCATTTCATTCTTTATCTATTTCAACTCTTCCTCATGATTGTTTCCAATGAATCTAGATAAACGAAGAGCGAGCATGGACAACATGATGCAACAGCCACCTCTTAAAAGGTTAGCTGCTGATGGTTCAAGTGGTGCAATACCAACAAACGCTGTGCCTGTAGACATGCAAGGAACAAGTGGTGGATATGGTACAAGTCTAGGGGTAGGGGTTACTGATGGTGGCTTACCATTGGTGTCACGAGCAGTATCAAATGAGATTGTGCCAGGAATCAGTGGCAGGAAGGAAATGGTCGGTGGTCAGGGTCATAAGACTTCAGCTGTTCTTGAGCAAGCATGGAAGGAAGATATGGAAGCTGCGCGATTGTTGCCGTTGCTCTACGAGTATTTTGGGGAAAGCATCTTCTCCTTTGTACCCGCACCTGAATTGTCATTGTTCCTGTGATCCTTAAAGGTCGTCCAGAAAACAACTTGGTAAAGCACTCATGACTATCTCATGCTTCTAAGCAGATCATGGGGATTGAACAGTGCTGTCGCTAATTGCTGCCTGTATGTAGTCTCTTCAAAGCATCATTGTAGTTTATCACTCACGTGCAGATTTTTCAGATGTTATTCTGTCGGCTGATTCTCCTGAAACCGTGATTTTGATATACAAATTACATTTTTATAGGTTTAAGACCGCTCTTTTAAGACAAATTAACTGGTCTGAAATGATTTATCTAATTTCCGTAAAAAATTCGTGTATTGATCTTTTAACTAGTTGGATCAACTTATTAGCTAAAGCTATTGTAATGACTGGTGGCTCATTTCCTGATTGAATGTGTATATATACCAACTCAACAAAATTGTGAACCCTGGAAGTGGAAAGCGCCCAAAAAGAATATGACACATCGGATAAAGAAAATATTCAGATTATTACAACCTCATCCAACATTATTTCAGCTTCTTCCGGGAAAAGTAACAGAAAAAGGGGGAAAAAAGAAATGAAGGTGAAATACAAAGCTGCTAGAAGAAGAGCCTCCTAGGTGGTGGCTTTGAGACTGAGGGGGTGGAATTAGCAGAGTTAAGTGCGACAGGCGATTTTGCGTTTTCTGAGTCTCCTGACCCTTTCTGAGAAAGCTTTGCTCCCCTTGGGTCACTTAGAAGGGTCTTCTGAAATGACTGTGTGAAACCGGTTGCAATAATTGTCACATGGATCTCCCCATTGTACCGTTCATCCACGACGGCACCAAATATAATGTTAGCAGAAGGATCGGCTAAACTTGTAACAACCTGAAATGTGATGGGAGAAAGATGTAGGTGTTTGAAGAAGCAACCAGATACTGCAGACACGTTCTAATTTCTATTTCCATAACGGAAAGCGTTTATTAACCAAATATAAAGCTCCCAAGATGCTGAAATATCACATGTAAGGTATCTTCTAACACTGACTGATGATTAGAGATGTGTGTGTGTGTAGAGAGAGACAGACAGACAGAAGAAATGTGGTGTTATTTGACTACTTGGTAATTGCAGTGGATGTTACTTTGTGGTGAACAATGAAGAACATTGGATGCCTCAAAATGCCGTTTAAACTGAAAGAGAGATGAAAGAATGGAGCACCTGAGACACCCTATTCACTTCCTGCAAAGTAATGTCTTTCCCTCCTGTAATATTATACACAACTCCAGTAGCAGATTGGATTGATGAGCCAATCAAAGGAGCCAGGGTTGCCTGTTCAGCAGCTTCCTCAGCACGATTCTTGCTGGATGAAACTCCAACTCCAAGCATAGCAGTCCCTGAATCTTTCATGACTGCCTTCACATCTGCAAAATCTACATTTACTAGCCCCGGTATCTGCAGAAAAATTGCAGATATGGCCCGTGCTAATTTAATGCTGTAATAAATGTGCCAAGCATGGAAAGCACTGCAAGCACATCTCAAGAAAGAGCTTAGCCGAGACTCCACTAGCGAGAAATAAGAGAGTTGTTACAGAAGTATTGACACTCATATGAAAAGGGAAATTCATATTGACCCTGGTGGGTAATAATCACAACTAAATCAACTATAGGTTGAAGGAAGCTGATATTGAAGTGTATAAATTAATGTTTCCTTAGTATGGTTATCTTCAACCATCTTGGCATGTTGCCAGGTACTGCAGCAATAGTCACGTCATTGTCTTGTTTGAATTTATTTTATATCCAGGCCACCCATCTAACACTTTATGTTGCACAACAATCTTTAATAATGACTTTTGTGGTTAATTCCTAAGACAGTAAGATATCATATATGAAGCAAACCTTCTATGAAAGCTGGGAAAGGAACAGTCAGCAATCACACAGAAAGATAGTAATATATTCAATAAATACTCACTGTGATTATATCAGATATTCCTTGAACACCCTGACACAATACATCATCAGCAAGAAGAAAAGCATCCTGAAGGGGGGTATTCTCATCCGCGATATCCAGCAGTCGATCATTAGGAATCACAATAAGAGTATCCACATTTTTCTGAAGCTTTTCTATAGCCTCCAGAGCCTGAGGAAACAGCGAGGGAGAAGCTTAAGAATCCACAAAATGAAGTTCATGACATAGACTTCACTTTAACATGTTTCAACTTCAACAATGCAATAAAATAAGTTTGATAATTATTCCATGAAAAAGTTTTATTCTCTTTTTCTTATCTTCCCGTTTTGACAGATCAAGTGGGAAATCTGACACGGGCCATTACATGTGATAGAGGAAGCATAAAGTAAGAGGCATGCCATGTCTGGTAAAGGCAAGTATTTTAACTGCATTATCATACTCTTTATACACAAAGAATACATCTTTCCGTTTCCATTGTCACCCACCATAAGTTTGATCATTTGTTTTTGTTTAATCTTCCAATATTATATTTCATAAAATTTTAAACTAAAACTTAACTTTTACAGTAAGCAAAAGGCATAAAGGAGTTAAAAGCTTTTTTAGACCATGAGCCCACTAGAAGGTGAAAATATTAATGAGGGAAAGAGTAATTATTAGTTTAAGCAAAAATCAGACATGATTTGCACTGGGAGATATAGACAGAGATCAGAAGGTATTAACTCAAAAGGAAAATTTCAATCCTTTCCTTTTAAAGTAAAATGTGATGGCACCTGCCTGCAAGGATCTTTTACGCCCTTCAAAGCTGAATGGGTAGGTAACCACGCCAACAGTCAGATAACCTGCTTCCTTTGATATTTGGGCAACTACAGGAGCAGCTCCCGACCCTGTACCACCTCCCATACCAGCTGTAATGAACACCATATCTGATCCTTTAAGAGCATTTGCAATCGCTTCCTTTGACTCCTCCGCTGCCTGTTCTCCCAAGAGTGGATTGCCTCCTGTACCTACATTGCGGCAAGTGCTAAAATCAAATGCAAGGGATAAAGTTAAAAATAAAATATTATTCCTGTGCAGAAAACTACTGATTGATAACTTGGTAATACCACTAAGAAACAACATGGAGTTTAAAGGCTGAATTATTCAGTCATTTCTGGAAGAAGACAAGGTGAAACGTGCTGAGTATAAGAGAGAGGGAGAGAGAACCTAGTCCACGGGTCAAAAGCTCTCCAATTTGAAGTGGGTTCTCAGCAGCTGATTGCAGTAGTGCTTGAGCATCCGTGTTTATCGCATAAAAGTCAACACCCTATTAATTAACAATCAAGGCAAGACGTATCATGGAAAATGAAGATCTAAAGAGTACAAGGAACTCGAGGCATCAAAGCGTCATGCCACATGTCTAGTACAGATAATATACTTGAGGATGAAAGGACTACATCAAGCTACAAAGACCATATACAACGTAATGGGGAAAACACGATGCTTCTTGAAAATATACAGCTTATGATCTCTCTCTCTATACATATACGCACATGTATGCACAAACACACACAGGTAAGTGGATAAATTAGTTGGACTTATAATCTAAGTGTTCATACTCCTGCACCTAGACTGTTCGTCTTCTTTAGAACTAAACTAAGATTTCATCTGCCAGTTCTCTGACTCAAAACAAGGAGCTCAAACATATTCCAGGCTACATAAATTAACAGAAGCAACCGAAAAATTCTTATTAATCCGTTCCCCTCCTTCAACTCCAGCTCACTAATGAAAAGTATAGGTAGCCAGCCAAAGCCCGAAGGATTTTCGAAATGACACCAAAATACATCAATTGAAACGTTCTCAAAACAAGGAGCTAAAACATATTCCAGGCTACATAAATTAACAGAAGCAACCGAAAAATTCTTATTAATCCGTTCCCCTCCTTCAACTCCAGCTCACTAATGAAAAGTTTAGGTAGCCAGCCAAAGCCCGAAGGATTTTCGAAATGACACCAAAATACATCAATTGAAACGTTCATGTGCATATGGATTCTATTAAATTTCTGAAACTATTGTACTATTTTCGGTATTGACGTACTTAATTTAATCCATTAGCCTCAAAAACTGAACAGATTATAATAGAAGACTCCACATCACACAGGAATTACCAATATTGCAGCTAAAAATGCCACTACACATACAAAAGAATACATTACCAAATAACAATTAACAAAAGTTGAAAAATGAGCTTCTAAATAATTTAAATGCTCTACATTGACACTAAAAATTTCATCTTTATTACCACAAATTCTTCAAAACCCAAAAAAGTAATAAAATCAAAGAAAGACACTACCTTTGCCACTAAAATGGTAAGCTTTCGACAAATAATTAAAATTAACGAAAGGCACAACGATTAAAGATTCAAAAAAAAAGAAAAAAAAAAGAAAAGAAAAGAAAAAATCCACCTGGAGACCCGCATGAATCATGCGATTAACGGCATTGTTTCCTCCGCCACCAACACCAACCACCTGAATCTTTGCAGAATCCATCGCCGTGAACGTGCAGCAGACGCCAAAACGCCGCCGTTGTTGGAGGCTTTTTCCTCGGCGAGCAACCAAACACGACGCCTTTGAAGGCAACGGAGGGCAAAGAAGACTTTTCGTGTGGAAAGCAATTGAGGTTGAAGGCGATGTGGTTAGCTCAGCTGGGTTTGCAAAAGCCAGCATTGCCATTTTCACAACACCCACAACAAAAATGAGAAGAAAAAATCACACAAATAAAAATGTTTGTGTTTGTGTGTGTGTGTCTTTTGGGTTAGTGAAGCGTGTGTGAAAAAAGACGAAGATATTTCATTACTGTTTGGATTCGTCAGGAGCGAATCGACTTAGAAGTTTGTTTTTTTGTGTCCAATGGAAAGTGCTGTTTTTAACGAGATATTTTCTCGAAATTTCAAGCTCCGGTCATCCTTCTTCCGAGTGGTAACGAGATAATTTAGATCTTGACATCCTAATTGACGAGTTAACCAATAATTCATAAGTCAATTAACATACTATTTATACTAATCTTGATATACATATGCTAAACGAAATTCCGAATACCTAACAGTAGCCTTTTAATTTTCTATGCTTGTATATTAAAACATTAATTCTCTATGCTTGTATATTAAAACATTAATTCTAAATTTTGATTCTCTCCTAATTTTGAAGCGTCACATTGTGCCATGTTTTAAAAAATTTTCCCTTCAAAACTTTTCATGCTACACATTTTTTCAAAACACTTTATTTTAAAGAAATATCTCGTAATTTCACATGAGCTAGATAATTCTCATTTTAGTTATCTTTCTCCATAAATACTAAGGCTGATAACAAGATAATCCAAATCTTAATATTATAATTCACGGGTTAACCAATAATTTATAAGTCAATTAACATACTAATTTGTCCCTCGATAAACATGCACTAAACGAAATCTCGAATACCTTGATAGTACCCCTTTAATAATCAAACTATAGGAATGGCAATGGATCCGTTTACGATCCGCTTAAATCCGTTCATAAAGTTTTCAAATATCCGCTAGAATTTGGGTCAAGGTTGGGGCAACATCCTGATTGACTGCTTTGGTGGCCCTAAAGTTGCAGACAATGGTTGAGCAAGGCTGGTGCCCATGTTGGATCGTTATGTTTTGAGTAGTAAGATTCAAAGTGCACTTGGTTACATGGCTTCTGAATTTGCCTGCAAAAGAGTAAAAATAACCGAAAAATGTGGTGTGTATGGATTTGGTGTTCTGGTTCTGGGGTTGAACACAAGTAAACAATGAAGTTTCTGCTAGTGAGCTTCTTGGCCAGCTCTAAGAAGGGTGAAATGTGGCCATGAGCCAACCATGGGAACATCATTATACTCATGGTGTTGTGAGTATCCACAAAGCCATTGATTAGAATTCTCTCCATTTCTCTCTCTCTCTCTCTATCTCTATATATATATATATATATATATATATATTTTTTTTTTTTTTTTTTCATTTTCCTGTAACTTTCTTATGCTTTTCTTGATGCCATTGTGCAAGGAGAAAAAGGCTTAGTTATTGTGAATAAGCACCATGCTTAAAAGGAGCTTCCATAACGATGGAGAGCTACAAGAAGGAAAGATTCCATGCAAATCCGAATACTTGTAATAAAAAGCGAAAGAATATTCTCTTCTGCTTCACTTTTCCATATCCAAAATGCAATTGAAATGGTAAAGATTAACTTCCCAAAACTCGGGCGAGCTTTTCATAAGTTCTTGTTAGTATACCAAGTAATTATATTTGGTCAAGGAGTAGTTCCATGATTCCTTATGTCATTGATCAATATTTGGCCACGCGGTCTCTGTGTGCTTGAGAACGTGTGTGACTTAACATTTAAAATTTTTTTTTAATAGGTGCATGATTTTTATGTGCTTGTAGGAGAGCATGATGCTTCGTGGATGCACACTGCTGGTGCAGCATATAATTCGCAAGGCGCAAAGGCTTTTTATTTTTGTTTTTGTAAATTCCCCAGACTTTTGCTTGCCTAGCGGGGGGGGGGAAAGAAAAGAAAAACTCATATTGCATAAAGGAGAAGTAACAAACTTTTAGTGTGCGTGTCGTGGAACGTAAAGGCGAAATGTCTTAATTTCTCCATGGTATAAACTAAAAAGTATAGCGCTGAGATTAGGGAGGTTTTAGTCTTGGTATCTGATCTGAATCTAAATAGCTTAGCTATGGCGGAAGAAATGTCAAGATTCGTTGATGAGGTTTGCACATCCAGAACATTTGCAACGTATTTTTTTGGGGAAGAAAGCCTGAAAAATTCGAGCTTTTACGAAAGCATGTGGCCAGAGGACATAGAGATGACAATGGAAATGATTCATCAGGGTAAACCGTACGTATTCTACTCCCCTCCTGTCTTGTAATTGTCGAAAAACAAATTGATAGCAGTTCATTTTATCTTATTATCAACATAAAATTGCTTGCATCTGGGCCACTATATACATCTAAATCTTGTTCCATGGAATTATATGTAGAAATACAGAAATTGATATAAAAAAAAATGTAGAAATTGATCTGATTTGTGCAATTGAATTACATATATACACAGGAAATGGAAACCGGTACAAGGGAGGGACATTGGTGATGTGAGGCATTATGGTAATTTGAACACATTAATTGGGGAATTCGGAAAGGAGAACCACTTCATTCAAAAAACTGCGGATAACAGCAGATTATGCGGTGCGACATTTACTGGGGGTGATGGTTTAGGAGATCGTGTGGTGACTGTCAAAACTTGGGACTTTTTGCATCCAATACAACGGACCAATGCCTTCTACGTAGGAAAATTCTGTGTACGTATCTTTTGGTTGTCATTTTGATTGTGTTTGCTTTTCCCATTAATTAAATTACAATGTTATAATTTTAGCTAAATGTGTTATATTTTGTGCATGCATGTGCTAGAATGAACTGAAAATGTTGACTTCGGAGGAAATGAAATCATGTAAAAACCTGGTAAATGTGATTGGATTCTCGTTGGAACCTACACCAGTGGTTGTATATGACGCGCAATGGAAAGAGTATCTCTATGATGTAATTCCTTCCAGTAAGTCATGGGTCATGTATATGTATTTGTATGTTAGATTGCGTGTATATATATTTGTTATAATGTCTTTTTGGTTTGTTTTCTTCTCTCTAGGCGAAAAGCTTGATTGGAACTCCCGAATGATAGCAGCAATGGACATTGCACGTTTGGTCGAGCTTATGCATGGAAAACAAATTGTGGTTGGCAGCACCAGTGCAACAAGTTTTATGATCGATAATGTAGGTAGTTTTTTTTTTTTTTTTTTTGTTTTAATCAATTTCATTTTTGTAATTTTATGGTGTTGTAGTTTATTATTTTGTGATTATTTTATTTTTTAAATGCAGGACGGTGATGTCAAATTATTTGAATTCGGGATTCCTGTTGATGAAAAGATCTATTTTCCGCCCTTGCATTACCTTTATGCGAGTTATGGATATTTTGGCCCAGAGATTTACTCAACAGAATTTCACTCACTTGGTACAGTTGATCTTTAACAATATTTGAAAGAACTGTTATATTTCTGGAATGTCTTATGCAGTCTTTATGTAAGATTGAAAGTTTTTATAATGCATCACTCATGCCAATTATAGGTGCATGTAGAAGTTTAATTTTGGTCCATGCGACATGAATAAGCATGTCACTGTGCATATATTTGTTTAAATGTCATTCTGTTCTATATTTCAATTTTTGTTTTGAGCTATTCTTCATACATTTAATTCAGTTTCAAATAATGTGGTGTAATGTTTGCATATAAGTGCTTTTTGAGGGTATCTTATATATGAGACAAACTAGGAGGTGTCATTCCTCTAGCGCATTTTCTGCTTGCAATTTGTTTGGTATGTGTTATATTTTTAAGCTAATTTTTTGTCATTTGACATATAGGAAGTGCCCCCTTTGATTGTTTGGTGTAGAAAAGTTTTATGTATATTTAAAATACATTAACATTACATCTAAATAAATTAAAAAAGAGGGACAATATTTATTGGTTTTTAGTTATAATACACGGGTTTTGTGGCCTGACCGGTTGCTTTTTTACATTTTACAATAATTTTTGTCTTACATATTTATTTCTCCAAGATAAAACTGCTTATTGGTTCACGTTACATCCATTTGAATCTCTCTTGAAGTTCTAATTTGAAAATTGAAATTTCATTCTCATTTTTACTCTCAAAATATCTTTCTCAATTAATATATTTAAAAACAAACATATTATTTATAGGACACCTCGTGCAACTCACAGGTGCCATGCTAGTAAGAATATATATGTCTTAAAATCTCGTGAAGAATTTTTTTTTGTTTTATTGTAACGTAGCTATAAACTCTGTAGTAAAGTAACAATTGTTTGCAATACAGATTCATTCTTCAAAGTAGACATATATTTTTGTATATTGGATCAGCCTTGGTTGGAAAAGATGGTGGTGGATGAACTGGATGCGCAAGGATCATTTGTGCATGAATCTTTCCCAGTGGATGATGGAAAGAATGTAGAAGTTACAAAGTTAGCACTCTCCTGTATACAACAAGTTCCAGCTGACAGACCATCAATGGGAGAAGTTGCTGGTCGTCTAGAAAATTTGTTTGGATACATGCGTGGTCATTTGGCAAAGAAACGATCAGATTAGAAAGTGATGATCAGATTAGAAAGTGATCTTCTGTGGAGGTTGAAAAGCATTGCAATTTAAGAAGTTGTCAATGTGTATCTCTGATATGTATCTGTTTTCTGCTAATTCTTCATGTTTTGTTTAAACTGTACTGTGTGATCTGTCCTGTGTGACATCAGTAAGGTTCACATGAATTTGGTTATTAACACTCTGTAACATGTTTGGACGTATAAAGTAGTAAATGGAGCGAATTAGATGATTATCTTGTTGTGACATGTTTGGATTTACGTAATGGTAGCAGTAATGTTAATATAATAAATTAATAAATCAATATCCTCTTTATAAGTTTAAACTCTTAGATGAAGCGATAACTTTAAGATGGTATCAGCGCCTGAAAATCAAACAGCACAAGATCGATCTTTACCGCCACCCATTTAATTAAATTGTTCACGTGTAAACTCTTAACAAATTACGCTGCACGTGAGGAGGCGTGTTAATATAATAAATTAATATCCTCTTTACAAGCTTACATTTTTAGAAGACGTGGTAATTTTAAGTAGTAGTAGTAGTGTATGGCCTTAATCAGGCTACTGTTAATATGTTATTTTCTTGCCCCATGTCATGTACTTTGGTGTCAGATTGAACTGCCTGCCTTTTCAAGTTTCTTTAACAGTATGCTCCTTTGGGTTAGTGAGGTGGATGCAAATTTGTTGCCATTGGTTTTACAAGTGATAGAAACAAAAATAGAAACAGGTAGGGTTGGTGCTTGGCGTCACAATATTGGTGACTTGAAGTAGGATCATGGTCTGGACCATCCTCCATAGCATCACAGTCCTCACCTGGTGCCATTACTGTCATACTTTGCTTCCGAATTGGAAGGCCATTGTTCAAACTGAGCAACCTTTGGATCACATCCTGTCACTCACACGATTCATTTCGGGTAAGGTTGTAAATTTATATAAGCCTGCAGTCAAACTTGTTTGCTCCACAAGTTTGATAATCTTATTTCACGTGACCTGTAATGCTCCTTCCACATTAGTTTCTTTGTAAGATTTGTATTTAACATATAGTGACATAGGTTCACTACTTTAGTTATCAAGAGTGTAAGTATTTTGGGTTAATTAATTATGTTTAATATGGTGGCAAGCTGTTGGGCTGATAAGGAAGTTGCAAGTCTAAGCAAGTTAGGCCAGTTGATTATATTCAATATAGTGGCAGGACTATAATTGAACTTGGATAGTTATATAATCTTACTACACAAAAGAGGTATAATTCAAATTGGCTGGAAACAAAATCTACTAGAATTAGTAAATCCGAATATGACGTGCGGGTAACATATTTTTGCGCGTAACCTAACAGTGGCTTAACTTAATGTTTAGGGTAATTCTTGAATTGAATATACCTCTAGTGGCTTAATAAATTGAGGATGACTAGGAGAGTAGATAATAGAGATAGGCTTGAGGAGAGGTCCCCTACAATGGCAATTTAACTCTGAAGTACATGCTAAATCAAGAAATTTCGTCCCCTTTTGTAAAGGGGTGATGGGGACCAATGGTGCTATTTGCATCTTTTTAGCTTTCCCATTCTTTTATGCGAAACTAGTGAGCATCTATTCAATTAGGTGACCACGCGATCTCTCTTTGTGGACATCAAGATTCAAGTATTTCATGATTGACCATATCTAATTTGAACCATCTTTCTCCCTTTTCTTTAATCACCTAACTAAAAAACTGTTCAATAACAAGTAGAAATATAATAGTTATTAAATACCTGGTAGTCTCTACCGAAATTTGCTAAAATCAATGTTCCAACCACAAAAAAAAATTACCAGTATTAAGTAGTGAGTTGTTAACTTTCCTAGTCATGTACACTTGTACATTTTACATTAAAAGTAATATTGTTGAAAATGGACTCCTCTGTAAGTGCCGCTGTCCTGTGGATTCTACCATTGCGTTCCTTCCATATATGATAAATAAAAGCTCCAAACAAGAGTCTAATAATCGAAGACTGGATTGAGTCCTCTTTAGCCTTGTTCTGCAGCCACGAAGAGAGAGCAGGCCATCCATGTTTACATTAGGCAGGCCTTTAGTATTCTTCCAACCCTTAAGCGCCAAATTCCTCTAGAGAAAGAACACCCAAAGAAATAGATGGTCAGCTTCCGAGATTATGAAGATAAATTTTCCTTCATCTCCACCCACATCGTCGTAAAATTTTCCTCCATATCCAAGAATGTAAGGCATGGGGGATCCCCCACAAATTCAGATTATTATGAAGATAATTCAAAATTGACCCACTCAACCCAAACAGATTTGTTCTTAATCTAAATTAAATTATTTTTTAATTTTACTTTCTAAATTTAAATATTTTACTCAGACTTCTCATAAAAAATAACATTATTATTATTATTATTATTATTGAAAATGCATCGAGAATAAAACTTTATGGTATTATATTCATATTTACCACCTCATGAACTACAAAAATCTATATAAAGTTCACATTTGTATGGATGTACTCTAGTATTATACAAGAGAGAGGATACATGCCTTTTCCATTAATATTACACGTCATCATTCCACGGCTTTTTCCTTTTCCTCCAAAGGATATTGAATTCATCCCCTCCATTCATCTAAAATTATTTCTTATTCTAAATCAAATTCTTTTTTTATTTTACCTTTTCAATTTAGACATTCTAGCCGATCACTCTAGACCTCTTATAAAACCAGTGCCATCAACAAAGACATCAAGCATCAAACCAGTGCAGTCGAACAAAAGCGCAATCCATAACAGTCGTGTTTCACAAATCTTGAAGACTTTTTAACTAAACAGCAAATATTTTATCAGCCTTGATGAAGAAGTGAAAGATGGGCACAATTAACCACCCGATTTCAATTAAAATGTAATACAACAAGAAATGTTTGCATGGTTAAGCAAACAATTAAACAATTATCAGATGAGCGTCCGGTGGTTTCTCGGGAAAATTTTTAAGGGAGAAAGGAAAGAGGAGAGAAGAGAGGGGGGTTGGGGATTTGGGGAAGAATCACTGAACTGTGCTAACAAATTTTACCAAAGTATTAGAATCTGAAGCTGGGATCAACATCCATTGCCCACGCGAATTTTGCCAAGAGAGACTTGTTGAATATCTGCAGAAAGAGGAATGTTCAGTCTTGAATTTTAGATAACCCAACATGAGATGAAGGATTTTATTTCCTGAGTTAATTGCAAGGCCCTCACCTTCTCAATTGGAACTTCATGGCGCTTGCACCATGCAACCGTTATTCTAGGATCCAGATAGTTGATTTTGGACGTGCCCAATGCCACGGTTTTCAGATCCTCTTTGGTCTCCTTATCTCTCTCCATCTTTTCAATCTTTGCATTGGTTTGAGCTATTTTTTTCTCCAAGCTGCATAATGCATTGAATATCAACCATACAAAGATCCATAACAAGACATACCATTAAGCATAAATAAATTCACAAAGTTGAGCAATTACGCTTCAGGATTCAAGTTCCTCTTTGGTTTTCCATCAGCGTTTTTCAAAGGAGGCTTCCCTTTCTTTGCCCGAGCCAAATCCGTTTTTAGTTCCTCCAAAACCCCCTACGGACAACATAAACCCAATCCATTAAACGAGGCGTGCAGCAATCATTGTAAGATCACTAACAACAAGCCTTTAAGGATAATAATAACCTTGTTTCACAAGGCCAAAAGAGGAAAAGTGCAAAATTATGCATAAAAATAAGACCCTTTGATGCTTCAAAGCAACACATGGAACATATAACATCCAATATATCAGGATTCTCTCTCCCCAAACCTTGTCTAGATCTGATAAATGAGAACTCTCTCTTCTCTCTCTCTCACACACACACACACACACAAAACCTTTTTCATATCCAAGATTCTCCAATGAACTTGGAATTAAGCCCCTTCTGCACATGCAAAGAAGTTCTTATTCAACAAAACAGCAGACAGGCAGATCCAGGATTTTTGTTCAGTGAGGGCTAAAAATATGAGTAAGCATCTTCAATAGGGGCTAAAATTGATTTGTCAACCTAAAAATGTAATTCCAACTTGCTCTTTAATGGCTTCGCTCTTGTGTCAGCGGGGGCTTCTGAACATAACTTGGCCCCTGATAACAAATGTGGCTAACCTTGCTCTTCACGAGACTTAGTAGCAGGTTCTGTCAAGCCCACTCCCCAGCCCACAAATTAATAAATAAATGAAAATAAAGAAATGAATGATTAAGAGAAAAACGCTAATACCTTTAACTCTTCTATTTTCTCATTCAACCGCATCATCTGTTGACCATGGGACTTCGAGACTGTACGTTGATGGTTACAGATGATAGCAACCTGCAGCAAGACAAACCAAACTCAGATTTATCCAAGAAATTTGTTGCAGACAGTTACTCTTGGAAATCAGCTGAATTTTGGATAATTTACCTCCTTGTTTGCGTGCTGATAAACAACAACCTTCTCAGCAACATCCCCACTTTTGGTCTCTTTACTCAACTGTTATTTGCAGAATCAATTTTAGAACAAATGCAATCGAGAAGCCAATGCTTTGCACCGGAAATTTGTTATCGTGTATTTTATGATTTAGAATTGTATGCACCTCGAGTGCATTTCTCTTTTTTAACCATGTCCTAAAGTGAAGCTTGAACAGAAATCACAGAGATCCCTCATCTTTGTAGCAGAAGTTGCAGAGTCTCTTATTATCATGTGCTAACCACTTTGTACTACAACCCAATCAAGCTCAGATAAGAACCCTTGTTTTCTTGCAGCCAACATAATATAGTGCCATTGCATTCCATCTGAAGACCTACATCAAATTCTAGAGATATTTTGACAATCACAACCACCATGAGGTAGTATATGAGAACCTCTCTTCTAACATCTTAAACTTTCAGATGAAGGTGGTCACTCAACAGTAAGTTCAACCAATACCAAAATATGTTCATTATACCAACAGCTAAACTTCCTAATTTCTCTCCTCCCATGTGTTTCAATTCTTTTCTTTAAGAAGACAGGACATGCACAAAATCTTCACAACATTATGCAATTTTAGTCACACATACTCTTCATCATATTTTACTAGGTGCACATAGTTTATCTACCACTTGAGTCCATGGACTTTAAATATCCAGCATCAAAGGTGAGAGCAAACCCTGGTTTACATCTTACCATCTGGTCCAATGTGATTGATGCATTGTATGTACGGAAAACCTTTGCTGTGAGGCCAGGCATTAATTCCTTTAAATGAGCATTCAGTTTACTGGTATCAAGCCTGTCAAAAAGATCATCCCCGCCCTTTTTCCCTAAAGGTAAGGCATAAAGCAATCAGAAAATAACCAACAATAGAGAGATAAGTAATATAAAACAGTGATCGACTAACCACTGCGGAACTGTTGAATAGCCTTGAACACAGCAGGTTCAACTGGTACTTCATTTAGATATCTAATAGAATCTTTACCAAGGAAATCAAACTGTTGAAGCCAAAGTAGAAAGTCAAAAAAACACTCATAAAGACAAATTGCATCAATAAGGAAGTTCTGTTGTCTATTAGTTTTTAAAAATCTTGCACATAAAAATATGACACAACCCAATTGATGCTTGATGAGCAGTACCTTCAAAGTATTTGGAGGTATTGGTTCCACATTTTCTACTTTCAAGGTACAGCAACCAACAGTATCAGCTTCATCATCATCCTGAAAAACACCAAGTTATTATGAGTGAACTGTGCCAATTAAAGACTTCCTACCTTCAGCCTCCCCCTCCCTTCTGATCCTGTACGCAAGCCGAAAGGATTAGCAAAAGGGTGAAAGCAAGGTAGAGACTGGTTCATAGGTCAAACAATACTTGCATCCATAATGAGGTACACTTTGAAGCTTTTGGAAAATTTACATGTTCTTTCTTTCTTCTTTTTTTTTTTTCCCCTTTCTTTCTTTTCTTTTTTTCTCTTAAAAAAATTAGCTTCTACGGTGTGATCCAAATTAATCTAAGAATTTGGATTTCAAATCAGAGACTAACAGAAAAGGGAAAAGAAATGAATTACCTGCTTCACATTTGGAAGGAATTAAAAGTGAATCAGAGTGGATAAAAACTTTCAGACTAAAGGAACAAATTGGGAAGGGTAGTACATGTCAAATGAGAGATTAATTAAGCATTTCATAGTATGAATCCAGACTACTTTCATGGTTTGACTACTTTGTAACATACTTCTCCTAACATAAGTAGGTTAAACTACGGAGTCAAAAAAATAGTATAATTATGATATCTGAGAAGTCACGTTCTCACATGACATACGGTCGTTCAACATAGAGGTGTGATTCTTTGAAGCTTCACTTTTACATAAAAATATGATTCCCATCCTCAGAGACATGAAAAATAATTCAAAAGAAAAGAAATAACTAAAAGCGTGGTTGTTAACACAATAAATAAATAAACCAATATCCTCTCTATAAGCTTAAGCTTTTAGATGAGGTGGTAACTCAAGATGGTATCAGAGCCTGGAAGCCAAATAGCACAGGTTCGATCCTTACCGCCATCCACTTAAAAATATTAAATTATCCACGTGCAAGCTCTAAACAAATTACACTGCACGTGAGGGGCGTGTTAATACAATAAATAAATAAACCAATATCCCCTCTATAAGCTTAAGCTTTTAGATGAGGTGGTAACTCAAGAGTGGCAAAAGGATTGTACCTTCTCATTGCCTGCCCTGAGAGCTAGTTTATCAATAAGGTAGGTTGCAACTGCTATCTGTTGCTTTGTAGGATCTTTACTTGTAAAATTTTTAGTATATGTCGCTCTGATGTCTTGTATGTAGTCCTGCATCCACACAAAAATTTGTGTTCATCCATTTCATTTTTCATGAAAAAAGGAAAACAATAACATGATCAGAAAATTATAGGTATATTTAATCTCTAGTACTTTCAAAAGCCGGGCTTTTTCATATTTCTCCTTGTCACTTTGCCCCTTCAACGTACTGCTGGCTGCAAGGAAAACATATTTGAATTCCTTTGGATTGATTGGGTCATTCCAGAATGCTAACCATGTTACAGTATTATCATGCCTTATTTCTTTCCAGCTGCCAAGGATAAGAGAGTTGAAAGGTGAATGGTTGAGCATAGATAGCACTCAAAGAAACAAATTTATACTCTTGGTGAGTCATGACTCATGAGGAAGTAGCCAATCTATAATCTTTGACTAAATTGAAACTTGGTGATGCCAAACGCCCAAAAGAAAAACGGGAAAACTGAAAGCATTCCAACTCCAAGAAATGTATAAAAGATTTAGCCGAAAGAAGGAAAGAGGAAAGAAAAAGAAAAGAAAAGAGGATGTGAATATAAGAACCTTTCACCAGGTATAGAACATTCTGGAACTGGAGCATCTTTCCCTATATTAATAGTAATGTCATTTGGACGGATACGTTTTTTCAGCTTTCCCATCTGTGAAATCCAGATTAACATTAAAGCAACTCTATAACGGAGTTAAGGAAGTGGTAGTACAAGAATCTATGTGAAATTTGTATTAAACTATATTATGGAACCTTCAATGGCTAGCATAAAGAAAGTACCTTTGGATGCTCGCCTCGGCCTCTAAATAATCCAGGTGGTTCAACTCTAAAGTTCCCAACCTAAATACGAAAACATTGTCAGATTCCTAAGGTACATAATAGGAAAATCATCCTATCTAATTACATCAGTGACTGATGTATCAATGCAACTAAGGAAGCTATAGAGCAAGTCAGCATGAGATAAGCAAGCACCAACTAACTCCACGACGCAATTATGGTTGGCATAGCAACTTCTGAGAAAATCTCCAAGGTGCAAGGACATCATTAATATTGTCAATCACTTAATATAGGTTAGTTAGCTTTCTCTAAGAAATAAATTGTTGTTGTTCAACCTAAAACCCAAAATGATGCTTGTGGGACTAGGAAGTTTTGATGAAAAGTTCATGGTCACCACCCCAGAAAAGGGAACTATAATTGTGACACTTTTTGAAAAATAACTGTTGAACACCCAATCAAAATGATTGAAGCTCCTAAGGACGCAACTTTCTTTACCCATTCATGTAGAATTTGGACCAACAATGACTAAAAAATTCTGTGAAACTACCTTCATAACCCTTAAAGAATTAAGAACCCAAATGTACAGCCTGTTTGGCTTTGCTTATTTTGGGTATAAGCCCCAACAGTAAAAAGTTCCTCTCACTGCTTTTTTCTGTTGGGACTTATAAGCCCCAAAATAAACAGAGCCAAACAGGCTCGTAATCATTCAAGCATTTCAAAGATACTTGTATAATGTAAGTTGATGGAATAAGAATTTTTATATGCTAACAGAAAGGAAACAGACCAGAAAGATACCAACATGAGAAGCAAAACATTCAAAATAAAGACAAAAGATACGTATCCCAACATACCAGAAAAAGCTTAAAGAACGTTCCATGGCATTTTTGGCTCATCATAAGCTCTTCAAATATAAAACATGTAATAGAGCATCAAAGCCTCTCCTTCTCTGGCAACTAGAATAAGTTCAAAGGACTCTTTCTCTATTCCCAAGGCCACCAGATATGATGCATTAGATGAAAGAAAGTTGAACATTGAAAGAATGTTCAAAAATTTATACCCTCATTAAAGCAAATTGTCATTGTATACCAAATTCCTTTTGTCCCCAAAGACTGACAAACATGATGAAGTGATAGAAGATACTATGATGCTTCTACACCATGCAAGTATAACTTGTACATTTGATAAAGACATGACCTAACCCTCCATAATACAAAACATAACCATAAAACAAAGTTGACCTTCTCTTTGACACCATCGACAATAGCCCACATATATTTTTCCTCTTGCTTCATTTTTTCCTCCTTTAAGGCCTTCTTCTCCTGCAAAAGTAGCAATCCTCAGATAATGCAGCATTCTAAATGTTATCAACATTCTCCAGCCATTTAGAGCAGTATCACTTAGAAAATCACCAATCAAAATCAAACAGTTTTTATGATATTAGATGGATGGTAAATTGGAACAAGAATAAGCTTGCAGACAGACAAACACACACGCACACACAAAAAGAAAAAAAGGAAGAAGAAGATAGGAAGTAATCAAATGCATAGCATGACATACAAGAAGGAACTCCATATCTAACTATTTCAGCAGAATAAAGCTAAAGGATAACTTCCAACATCATTTCCAGTTCCATATGCACTCATCTGAGGTATACAATGCTATGAACTTACTTCTGAACTCATTTGTTTCTTCTTCTCCTTTTCTCTCTGATGCCATTCATATATAGGAGTGAAATCACAGTCTTCCAAGTTCTGAATAATGTGATTCTTTCCAAGTATCTTCTTCCAATCACCAAAAAAATTCTCTTTAAACTGAGGCTTGTTCATGTAATCAGTATCTAACATCACTGCAAACATAGTCGCAACCTGCCACCAAAAACCAGAGAACAAATCTAAAAAGGAACGTATGAATTAAAGTAGTAGAAATCATTAACACATTTAAAAAACATACCAAATGATCAGATGAAAAAGAAAGCTCCCAGGAAGAGAGAGAGAAAAGATACCTCTTCCTGTTCCGGTGTCAGGTCAACAGGCTTTCCCTTGTAGAGCATCTTAACCCCATGTGGCTTGTATGGAGGAGGAAAAATTACACCATTGTGATCCAATGTAGTCCATTTCTGCCCTTCACCAGAGCTAGGGGGCACTTTTGATGACTTAGAGTATTTAGATTTTTTCATGACTTTCTTGGACTTCTTGTCTACTTTCTTAACAGAAGAAGAAACAGTCTTGGTAATTTTTTTGACAAAGGATGATTTAGCAGCTGAAGCAGCTGACTGCTTCATTCTCTGAGATATGGGAACATGGTCGTCATCCTCCTCTGCCTTTGGTTCAGCTTTTGCAGATGTTAGCTTACTATTGCTAGGTGTTGATGCAGTGGAAAGCTTAGGCTTTTTAATTGAGGACTGAACTGAAGATTTGCTATCAGATGAAGGTCTCTTGTTTAACATTGTTGAAGGTTTTTTAAGTGAAGCAGAACCATTTTGCTGAATTTTCACAGCTAAAGGTTTTTCGTCATCAGAATCATTAGACATGTTAGCAGATGCCCCAGGAATAGCCTTTTGAAACTTAGAAGATAAGGGAGCCTCGTCATCTGAAACTTCTTGTTTCAGATCATTTGGCTTTTGACCTGAACTAGAACCAACAGGCACTCTACCGGCATTTGCAGATCTACCCTTTAGTCTAGCACTAAGTGGTTTATCATCTTCTGAATCCTCAGAGTCATCATGCGCTTCAGATTCTGGTTTATCTTGGTTTAAATGCTTCGTATGATCTGCAGTCAAAGATGTCAATTTTGGACTTGCCACAGCAGACTTAACTGACGATCCTTTAGCTGATGAAGTTGAAGCTTTTGAATTAGCCAGAGGTAATTTCCCTGATGATGTCTTGGAAGAGGGCATAGTTTTCCCCTTTGAGATACTGGAGCTTTCACCATTTGCCAAACGTACATCAGAAACTTGCATTCCTGATTGTCCATCAGGCTTCCGGGATGATAACTTATTTGCTTCCGTGTTAGATTGGGTGTGCTTCCGTTTGAATACTAATGGAGCATCATCATCATCATCCATATCATCCATCAAATTCCGGTTGGAACAAGCCTCAACAGCCATTGTATTTATTGTGGTATGTTGTCATGTAACACTCCCCAGTATCTGCAACCATTTCTCTTCTCTGTATCAGTTTAAGTAGGAAACTAGAGCTTTGCAGAATCAATACAAGTCATTGCTGTATATACATGCAATAAGACTTGCAAAAACTAATGAAACCCCATATCAAATATGTGCTCATACAAAAAGCCAGAAATTTCAGTTTTGTACTAAATCAAGTTATTATTCACTTCACAAGAACTCCCTTCACAATAATCAGTGACATTGAAGCTTAAGACACTGAATAGTATGAAATGAAATGCAATTCCAAGTTGCGAACCTTTGCTCTAAGTCACATATGACAACCAACACACTGCAAATTGAATTCAAAAATACACTCAAACAAAAATACGTAAATCAATTAATTCCAGAATGATCCAGACCTCGATCCCTCAGAGTATTATCAAAAAAGTTATATGCATTTAAACACAAATGAAGCAAAACAATCGATTTACCTTCACACGTCATCACATACACAGAAAATAAGACATTTGAATGGAATAAAAATCATATATAAGCATCTGCAGAATTTCAGCACTTATAATTTTTTTTACTTCCAAATTGAACACAAAATTCCTATAAATAACCTTATCACACACCAGAACAATTAATCATTTCAATGCAACTTTATTCAAAAACACGTCATGCTTATCACTGGGTGAGCGCTCACACACACACACACACATATATAACATTTATATCTTTTTAATTCACAACTATGAGAATTTCAACACATAAAACATGCTTGTAATTACATTCCCAACCTCAACAAAATCTCCTTCTACAAGTTTTCAGTTTTCAGTTTTCAATTTTTTAAAATAAAATAGATAATCACCTTGTGTTCCACTAATTCTTACTCATTTAGTAAATATATTCATATTTACACATACATTTTATATAATAAAAATTGAAGCTTTATTATTACTATTCTCAAATTAAAAACCCTAGATTCTAAGTTTTTGGGTCCTTTTACTACAATGAAAGCTTATGTACATTCCAATGCGTCTGCGTATATATACACATACATATGTGTGTAGAGGCGAGAGAGGCGGCGCGTACCGGCGACGATCTTCGAAGAGATTAGAAATGAGAGAGGGATTGCGAGAGAGAGAATCTATTGTCTGATCTGAGCTGAGGGACTTTGCGTAATGGGAAGGTTAAATAAGGAAAATAAAAAAAAATTTAAAATTCAAGAGTATATATATAGTTTATTATATACGTGCGTTTGATATACAGATGGATATATAGATATAGGTGGTGAACCGGTGGAGGTAGCAAATGTGTGTGTGTGTGCGCGCGCTGTGTGTTTGTGTGTGTGGGTGTGCAAGCCGCAACCGAGACGAACCGAACCGAACCATGAGAGACTTGGACCGGACCATAGACTTGGTGAAGGAGACGCCAAGTCCACCCCCAAAAACCTAACCTGGGAGTGAACTATGGTTAAGGAATTGGAACCGTGATTGGGTTAAAGGTTATTAATGTGGGCCAAATTGTGATACTCCCGTACTAGGCCTGATTGATATAAACAACTGTGGCCCGTAAATCTAATTTGGGCCGGAGTAAGCTACTTCCAAATAAAAATCCATCGCGTTTATGATTGGTTTTAAGCGTCCAATATAATGTATGTTAAGTTAATGCATGTAACGTTGAGATAAGAAAATTAATATACACAATGTCGGGATGTGAAATTTAGTTGGGTTAATTCCTCTAATTAGGAATGTTAATGAAGCGGGGTTCACAAATCCCTCCTCCGCACCTGTTATATCTTACCTACCCCTGCTCTGCCCCTATACATGTATCGGGTTTTCTCCCTACTACCATCTCCGTCCCCACCTGTTAAGCCCTACCTGTTAAGTCCCTACTTGTTAAATGAAACCCCTACCTGTTAATTGAATAAATTAGAAGTCATTTTGAAAAAATTAACTATCAAAAGTAATTTTAAAAAATTAATATTATTTTTAAAAAATAATTTTTTATAGATAAAAATAGGACATCAAGATGATTTACGATAAAAAAGTGTTTTTCTTTATACGATAAATTCCCAAGAATCAATAAAAAAAATTTACTTAGAAGCCATAAGATGTAGTGATCAAATCAATACATGCAATTAATTAGTAGGTCATGCATCTCCACAGAACGAGTAAAAGGAAAAATTACTTAGAAACAATAAGTTCAGTTAATCAAATCAGGATGTTCAATTTATGAATGAATCAAATTTTATATATCCACATTGAATGCAATAGGAATATTTTGTTCAAACGAATGTAATATTAAACATAACATAGATACATACGTACGTACGTACATACATACATACATACATACATACATATATATATATATGGAGATCAATATATGTATAGTTTAAAAATATATATACTGGGTGGGGGCGGGGTCGGGGCTAGGTGTCTCGGCACCATGAAGAACATTTTTCAACGCAAAATTGTGAGAGGGATGATAAAGAATACTGGAGCCAATATGAGCAATTGGAAGAGACATACTATCACCCACAGATACTGTATCAGGACCAAAATAAGGTTGAGATTGATGGAGAAGTGTAGCATCATTCGTCATGTGAGCAGAGGCACCGGAATCAGGAATCCAAGCACTCACTGGTTGTGGTAAAAGAGATGACATAGATCCTGGAGTAGTTGTAGCAGCAAAAAACCTTTGTGACAATTGCACAGGTGGCATGCCAAGAATAGACGGAGCAGACATGGTGGAAGTGAATTGATGTGGAGGACAAATTTGATGCAAGCCAGCGAACTATTGAGAAGAGGTTGCATTTGAAGGCATTGCATGTCGAAGTTGACACCATTGTGCCAAATGTTCTCGTTGATAGCAGATTTGGCACTTCCCTTTATAATTAGACGAACGGCCATGTTGAGAATTATTAGAGGAGCTATGCTGTTTATTTTGCAAGGAGTTGGTGCGATCAACAGCAAGTCCTTGAAAATGAGAAGAAGTAGCAGACATAGACTCAGAGATTGTAGATGAAGAAACGGAACCAAGCAAAAGTCGCTGCTCAAAGGTAAATAATTTAGCCTTTAGCTGAGAAAAGGTAGGAGGAGATGCGAGATTTTCGATAGAGGTGACAAAAGCACGATAAGACTGGGGAAATCCACCAAGAGTAGACAAGACTAGATCTTGATCAGACAATGGATCTCCTACAGCAGCAAGCGATTGAGAAAGAGTAGACAATTGTTGAAGATAGTCAGCCATGGAAAGCTGATCTTTTTTGAGAGTTTGGAGTTGAGCACGAAGAAGAGAATGACGAGCAAGAGATTGTTGAAGAAAATTTTCTTCAAGAGAAAGCCAAAGGTCCCGAGCAGAGAAAATTAAGGGAGTAATGGACGAGAGAGTTAGAAAGTGTTGCAGTAATGCGAGACTGCACAAAACAATCGACTTGAGTCCATTGTTCGAGAGATAGAGAAGCAGTTTCAGTCGTGTCAGAAGTAAAGGACTTGGAGCTTGGTTTAGGGATTGTGCCGTCCACATATCCCTGAAGTTTGTTAAAAGTGGAAAAATTGAGAATTTGACGTTGCCAGGTGAGATAGTTAGAATGATCCAGGGAAATGGTGACATAAACTTTTATATTAGAAGTGGGAAGAGTAACATGATCAGAAGACTGAGAAGAAGTGGATGAGGCCATAAGGAAGCGGACTAATGTTTTAGGATGTTAGTCATAAACCAGCTGATACCATGAAAGAATTAAAACTGAACAAAAAATATTTTTATTTTCTGCTTCACACTTTACACAAACAACCACAGCAGTATTTATACCAGTGTACAAGGCTATAAATACGTACAGATAAATATATATCTCAACTACTTACAAACTCAAAACTATTCAGCATTATCTGCAAACATATCCTTATCAGTGCACAAATAAAAAAACCTACTCCGCCCCAACTCCTCCGGTATCCCTGCGGGGCGGGGCGGGGGGGGACAGGTTACCATTAACATTCCTACCTCTAATGGTTCTTAAATTATGATCCTTGGACAATTTGGTCCATCAACTAATTAAAGTATCTTTTAGCCCCTAAACTATTATCAATTAAACAACATTTGGTCCAATTAACGTTTTTTGTTCAAAAACTATCAGCAAAAAGAAAACCTCCCTCATGTATTTCATCATCATACACCTTTCTTGTGTAATTTCTATTTTTTTGGACGGAATTTATTACATGGATTAACATTGTTCGATTGCCAAAGACTAAAGGACACACTTTGATAGTTCACGGACCAAATTGCCCCAAGAGTCATAGTTTAGGGACCATAGGAAAAAGCAACCCAATTTAGTTACGTGGGATTTTATTCTAAGCGTTTAACATTCTAATACTATATCTCAACCATTTTTTCACTAAAAAATCTAAGATTTACTTTTCCTCCCTTGATTTGAAATTTGAAAACAAAATGATAGCTGAGATGTGTTGTTAGAATATTAGATTATGAAATAATTTTTTTACCAAAAAAATACAAAATTTTGGATTGGGAAATAATTTTGCGACAGTACTACTCTAGATTAGTATCAATTGTTACTTAACCAAAAAATAATAGTGAATTACGACTTTAGAATTTGGATTGAGAAATAATTTGCAACGGTACTTCCCTAGATTAGTATCAAATATTACTTGACCAAAAATTAATGGTGAATTACGACTCTAAACTTTAGAGTAAGAAATAATTTTAGTTGACCAAACATAATGTTATTAAAGATTACAAAACAAACTGTACATGTATTATCAATTACACTTTGAGTATTTCTTGCATATCACTTTTAAATAGTATAAAATGATTCACTTTTAAACTTGAATTATAAACAATTTAGCAATTATTAGATAAATTCTACTTAAAATTTTTTATTTATACATGTTAAAAATGAAATTTTGGCATCGTTGGAAATAAAATTGAGATTTAATTTTTCTTTCACGAATAGCTAGAGTCATATGTTTTGCATTTCTAATATAAATATGCATCTATATTTCGGAAGATAAAAATACTTTATTTAGAAATAGACATATGTGACTTTCTATGTGCAGTTGTTATAGAAATTTTTTAAATATATAATATAATATAATATTTTAAGCATTATCTTCAATAATATCGTTGATGATTGTGAAAAAAGTGTTAATCTCATCATGCTCAGCAAGATGTTCTTGGCCAGTAGTATTAAGAGCTTCACCGAGATTCAGAATAGTTTGTTTTTGCCGCTTAAATTAGGCACCTGTATTTATAATTATACCAGATTAGCATCACTTAAGTCGGATACATATAAGACTAATATCACTTAAAAGAAAGAAAAAAAAAACTTAATTTATAGGGCTGGTAATACTTCATCCCTAATTTATATTAATAATCACTTAAAATGTATTAACGGTCAAAATCATTAACACTAACATCTTTATTCATGTTCCACATTTATCCTTAGTATCTTAATTTACAAAATAAACATTTTTTCTTACCCCAAACATACCTTTAATAATAATAATAATAATAATAATAATAATAAAGTCTAAAATCTCTCATCACTGGAAAGTTATTTCATGTTTCCATTTGGGCTAGTAACTATCTTTTACCTAGATATTTTCACTTAGTTACTTGGATATTTGCACTTTAAATACATGTGTTAGAGCTTGGCTTAACATTTAAAAATTACTAGCCAATTGTATAAGGGACAAGTATCAAATATTGCAGGGTTGGTCTTATTAACTTTTAAAACATTTTTCCTCCCTTGGTGGAAGAAAAAATTGTTACACTTGGAAAATGAATAGACCAATAGACTAAATCTGCTAAGGCGCATAAAAGAATGTTGACTACAAAGAGTACATGGTGAAGTCATCATACCTATGCTAGTATTTTAACACAAACATGCTTGTCTTTTCAAGCCCAAATGATTTTCTGCCATGAGAGTAAATACGTCACTAAAACAAATATACTTCGTCTCGGAAGGTAGAAAAAATGGTTAGCAAATAAAATTGGTTGAAGCTTGTGAAAAAAATGTTAAATATAGACCGTGAGTACTACCACAAGATAAGAAATACTTGCTTGGAAGTTATTTAATTATATTATACCATAAAGAAGGATATTTTTGGAATATAATTGTGTAAAAAAATATAGATAGATATTAACTTAAATTAGTTTGACTATTAGTCAAATGGACTCAAGTGATTATTAATATATTTTAGGGGGTAGAGTATCATTAATCCTTTACATTGAGGGGGTTAAGTGAAAAATTCCTAAGAAATAAAGGGTAATTCCTCCTATGGTCCCTGAACTATAAGTTTTAAAGACATTTCGTGTCTCAACTTTCAAAGTATGTCTTTTAGTCTTAAACCATGAGCAATTGAACAAAGTAAGTACATTCAATGTTTTCTATCAAAAACTTACTGGCAATGTCATAAGAAACGCACGTGGCCATAATTTCTATGCCAATAGAGGGGAAATTGTCAATGGCTTTAAGAGCCTTTCTCTTCATTTTTTCCAAGTTAAAAACCCCAAATCCTAACCAAAATCCCCAACACAAAATCTCTAACCCCTCTTTTGAAATTCCTAACTTAAATTCCATAACCTCTCTTCGACATTCAACTCTATGCACATGGATTCTCTTGCTTGTGCAAGAAACCTTCAACTTTGAAGACATTATAGACAGATTTCAACCCCGTAAGATACTTCATTGGGTGCAACATGTATAAAAAGGCTAAGACTTGTCGGTTTTTCCTTTGGGTTGATCCTCTCATGGGGGATCACGACAAGAGTGTTATACACGGATTGTTGAAATCCCTCAACTAAAAAAAAATTGAAAGTGGCAAAATGTAGGAGGCATATGAAGGTTCTACAATCGAAGACATTTGAAGTTTTGATGTTTGTGGGCATGAAGGTGATTTTCTAGGTGAAATATTGAATCTTAAGCTATGCATCATGTAAGATGTATAATAAGTTAGGTTAACTTGTATTAACGTAGGTCTTTTTGGAAGGGCATTTTTTTTAAAAGAAAAAATTTTATTTGGTTTTATTTAAAATGGAAGATGTAAATTTTTACTCATTCTACAAGCTACTAAAATTTATAAGTTGTTTGGTAATAGCTCATCTTGGCATGATAGCTCAACAGAATTATTATGCTGAAACGATTGTGCCCTTTCTTTGTTGAAAGTTTAGGGCTCGTTTGGTATCGTTGCTGTTTCTAGTTTTCTGTTTTTATTGATCAAAATTTGTAAACCAGTTCGTTTGTTTCTGTTTTCGTTTTCGGGAAAAACAAAAACTAACAACCTGTTTCTGTAACTTTGATAAACAAAAAAAAGTAGTTTTCTCAAGTTGTGGCAACAAGTTTTCAAGACTTTTATTCACTTTGTGGTGAATATCTTTTAGAATTATCTTTCCAAAATTAATGTGAACTCATTAATTTTTTTGAAAAATAATTATTAAAATTAATATTATTTAAAAAAATATTTTTTAAAAAAATTATTTTAAAAATACTTTTTCAACAATATTTTAGAAAATATTTTTCAAAAATAAAATTAATTTTATAAAAATCAAAAAATAATTAAAAATATTTTTAAAATAACTTTAATAAATGAAAAAATATTTTAAAAAGAAAATTTAATAAATCAAAATTATTTTCAAAATAATTTTAATTAATTTTTAAAAAATAATTTTAACAACTTAAAAATACATTTAAAATTATTTTGATAAATTAGATTTATTTTAAAAATTATTTTAATAAATTATAATTATTTTTATAAAATCAGAAATATTTTAAGAATTAAAATTAAAATTATTTTAGAATAATTATTTTTAAAAATAATTTTATTATTTTTAGGAACATTTTAAAAATAAATTAATAAAATAATAAATGAAAATTTTAAAAATTCAAAATTACAATTAAAAATACATTCTCAAAACAATTAAACTTATTTTTTGAAATATAATCTTAAAGAGCATAAATCAATTTCAAAATATTGTCATTGTTCTTTTACAAAAATATTCTCAAATATTTTCATGTGTTCTATTTAATTTAAAATACTAAAATGAAAAATAAGAAACAAAAATAGTTTGTAAACTATGGACAACCAAACATGTGTGTGTTTATAAATTTTATAATTTAACCAAACGCTTTTACAGTTTCTGTTTTTAATTTTTGTTGACAGTTTTTTGTTTATGATTTTAGTTTTCGTTTTTAAAATTTTTGACAACGTTACCAAACGAGCCCTTAATTTGTGTTTTAATGGTGTTGACGGAATGAAGGATTCAAATTTGGTTCCGGGCCCATTTGAATTGGTTTTTTTTAAAAGTGCTTTTTAAACATCTTTTGAAAAATAATTTTTTTAAAAAAATTAAAAATTTTGTCTTCTAAAAGAAACTGTATTTGAGAGCTTTTCAGAATTATAAATTTAATGTAATTTTTTGAGGAAAAAATTATTTTTCTTAAAAAAAAAAAACAATTTAAACAGGCCAGGCCCTTATTTACTCCTGTTAGCTCACAAGGAATGGAAAGACAGCCTACATGTTTCAGTTCAAAGCATAATGAACTCGTTCAAGTAGGCGCACAACCTGATTACATTTCCAGTTCTACATGATTGTATTCTAGTAATTAGCATGATTCGGGTTTCTAATTTCTCTAATTTCTAGGATTTGTCCCGATCTCCAGCATGTTTCTATGAAATAGAAATACCCAACATCAAAATTTCTTTTTAGACGTGTACATGATTTTCATCTCACTCTAGTCCACAAAATTTAAACACATTCAGACGAGCCAATAGATTTGGATTATCTCAAAATATTATGATAATACGTAAATAATTATTCAGTCAAATCTTTTAAAGTTTTGTTTAATTTAACATTAAGGAAATGATAATGATAACTAACGTTGTCACAAAATAAATGTTTTCGTGATATCATTACGTTATGAATAGATGCTAATCACGCAATGGTGTCCATGCAACTCCAGATGAGTTAACTGAAAATTTTGGCCAACCAACAACACAAATCAACAGCCTTGCTCTTGAGATACACCACACAAACCCTAAACTCTTGAAGAACCTTAGCATCTGCACCATTCCTCATCAATGGTGGAAAAAACAACCAAAAACTAGTAGCCACAACAAACCCAAGTGTCAATGGCCCAGAAACAAACCATGGCAGCCTCAACTTGGTCCCACAAGCCCTCTTCACCCCAAACTCCAACACCACACACACCCCATGGAGGACAAAGAACAACGTTGCATCCCACGAGGGCCTCGCACGTGTGACATAGTAGAACAACAGCTCGTGCATCAGGCCAGAAACCAAGAAAGATGCCAGCACAGCCGCCAGTGGGGCCCACTCATTGCCCAACAATTTCGCGGATCCTGTCCGCACGGGATTGTACACGGTGTGGCGCAGTGTACTTGTTACCGTGAGGTTCCACCTCCTGCCCCAGAAATCTTGCAAAGAAGTTGACAGATATGGCTCATTTGATGGTGGCTCAAGCTCCAACCCCATTACAGCTTTAACAACATAGCCAGATAAAGCAACAAGAATGTCTATCAACAGAAACAATAAGCAACAATACAACAGTAGCAGAATCTTTTGGTGCACGCAGCGGTCAAAATCCGGCTTCGGCCCGATAAAAGAAGGGTATTTTTGGAATATAATTGTATGCAAAAAATAATTGTAGTGGTCAAAATCTGGCCTCGGCCCGAGCCCATCTTCGTTATAGAGAATTATGAATCTAACCAATACGGCAAAGGCTAACATCTCAGTGGCTAAATTTAATGGTAATTTCTTTTTCTGAGGGTGAAGAAGATTCTCGTTTTGCTTGATCTTGATGGGCAAAGCAGCAATGGTGATGAAAGTGGGAAGAGACTTTGGTGTGTGCCATGAAAGTGGACCATGATCAAAAAGCAAAAAGCACCAACTTGAAGTTGGCTAGCCAGGTGATGAAAAAGGTGGTCACAGATGTGGCAAACACACTAGTGGGGATATATAAAGGGAGGATAGTGAAGAGGTAGAGAATTGGTAGAAGAGAGATCAGCCTTAACATACCTTTTGGGACTTTCGCTGATATGTAATAGCAGTAACAAAGTGATGCCATTACTGATGACCATACATTGATCAAGTTCTTAATCACATCCATGGCTTCCATTTTTGAGATTCTTGCCTTGTTTTTTCTTTTTTTCTTTTTTTTTCCTTTTTGACTCTCTTCTACTTTTTTCTCCACATATGTAAAAGCAGGTAACGATTCTTCCACCATAAACGGTTCATATTGGGCTTGCTTTATTGGCATCTTTTGATAATGAAATGACACGTTTGTTCCAACTTGGAAATCTTAAACTTGACTGTTTGGTTATGATAGTTAAATGTTGACAAAGACTAAGTAAATGCAATGACTGAGTAATAATTCTAGGCTTCACTTTGCTTCTTTGTATTCTTCCGTCTTGGAGTTTTCCTTTCTTTTCTTTTCTCTCTCTTCTTTTCTTTGTTGAAGGTTCAACAACAGTGGGCACGGCAAGGGTCAGAGATGTCTAAGAAAGACAAGCAAAGAGTCAAAAAGAAGATGGCTCGTGTAAAATTACATTTAACGAACTATGTTCTTTATTACTTTTTGTATTCGTCACATATTTCGCTCTTTTTAAGAATAAATTAAAAAATTTATATTAATGTCACCATAAGAACAAAATGAATAATTGCTAGATATCCAAATAAATAGAATTATGAAAAGGCGTATAGGTTCTAACAAAAAAAAAGAAGAAGATAATTTATCCTAGTTGTACCGTAAATCTAATTTGTCAAACAATTAGCATAACATAACGCGTGTTGGGTGTATATAGCTAGCATTAGAAGATAACGAAAGACCTATCAAGTTGTATTGTCAACACTAGAAGATAATAATAAGTATTGAATTAAGAATGGGAGTTTAAATAACTTCAAAGCATCTCAAAAAACTCAAATTTAAACTCAAAATGTCTAAAAAGGAGAAAATACTCATTTCACTAGAAACGAGAAATTAGGTTAGAGGTAAAAAGAAAAGAAAAGAAAAGAAAGATATTCATCTCAAACACCCTATCAATTAGTTCTCAACTTGTTGGAAAGGGGAAAAACTAAGAGATTTGATCATAGAACGCGACGCAGTTTTAGCCTCCCACAAAATTGGGTTACTACTTGCTAACGTACCTAGACAGAGGTTTGGATAACAAGTTATCTCCTTTTACTTTTGACAGAAAGATGTTAATTGACCAAAAATAGAAAAATGTCTGATTCTTAACCTAATCCTAATTCTGAAAAGTTGTGCCTTAAGGTGTATGCTTCTTGGAACTGATGTAAAGTCATCCGAAAACCCAAAACGCGCAAAACTTGTGAAAGAGATCAGTGCAAGTCAGCAAGTAATTTTAGCTTCACAAGGTCCATTAATGACGTCTTAGCCTGCTAACTCCCACAAAACCGGTAAGCAACAAAACCCCTTAAAGAGTTGTCGTGCCAATTTGTTCCAACAAAGCCTCTAAGCAATAAAAGCCCTTATATTTAGAAGAGTTGTCGGTATTAATTTGTTCCGGTCTCTCTTATTTAATCTCCTAAATTTTTAGGTATTTTTCCAACCCCAAACTCAAATACCCATATGTAAGGGCTTTTTTAATCCCCAAAACCCATCCCAATAGCTATAAATTACAATAGTCACAAAGACCTTAAAACATAAAAAAATTATTGAAGAGTAAAACTAAAATAGAAATTTCTTAAACTAAATGTTTGATAAAAAAATAATAGAATTGTTGAAATATAATTAAAAATATAAAATTTTGAAATATGAAAAAATAACTCAAATCACTTAAACTTCCAAAAAAATAAAAATAAAAGAACTTTTAGGGACAACCTAAATGGGGTCCACTACATGAATCCAGCAAAACCTTTCATTCTTGTTAAGAAAGCACAGTCTACATTAGCAAGGGCAGCATACCGGTAAGTTATAAGAAAACCGGACGTTTTATTGCCATTATTTATGTACATGCAAGTTAAGGATACATTCAAACTTCTCCAATATGATGAAATGAACCTCAAGCATATAACTATATGAAGAAGTGGAAATTGAGTGTAGCAAAATTAGATATTTATTTAACTTCCAACCATACAAGCATATTAACATAAGAAAAACTTTCAAAGTAACAAGACTAATGCATGTCGAAGTCTATGACATCTACTGATAATTAGCGCCAACACATTTTCCTACATATTCACTCATTAAGCCATCCAGAAGAGCCGTTTGAAGGAAAAGGGCGATAAGGACCAGAAGCGAAGCCTAAGGTATCAGATCGAAATACAGGGCGGGGAACCCGAGGATCATATATGCCGCTTCCACCCGCCATATGCTGCAGTTCAGAGGCGGGAGGATTGATCCTTGCATGGTTTAACTCATCTAACCTGGGAGCATAACGCTGCATAGTTGATGTACTCGCCCAAGTATGAGACAAGTTAGCAACCGGAGTGAGTTGGGAATACGAGGACGAGTATACAGGAATGCTGCCCACTGGATAACTGCTTCCAGAAGGATCCTGTCGGCCGAAAAGCTGAACTTGCTCCCGCATATATGATTCCCTCCGGTAGTCACTTTCAGCGGGGTTTGTCCTATAACCAGATACATCTGCATTCTCTCTCTGGTAAGCCATAAATTGTTCGTTGGGGACCCTGAAGCCATAACCCAGACTAGGACCATCATTCATCATGTACCTCCTCCTCATGTCGGCATCTGTGTTACCAGCATATCTTGACGTATGCTCTTCGCTGTTCATGTGGAACCTCCGGAGGTCATCATCGTGATTACTTCCAGATCTTGCCCGCCACTGTGGCTTTGATTCAGAGACACGCTTCTGCTCAGAGTGACGATGGCTTTCCCTAGGTTTTGAGGAGTTACTGCCAGAGGATCTGCCACCAATAATACCAGGGGAGGAATGGCGGGTAGCAGATCGTTTTCCAGAGGATTTGTCCTCTGGAGTCTCCTCTGATTCTCTTCCTCTTTTCCCCTTGCCACGTTTACTTGCCTTCAAGTCCTCATGTGGTTGAGGTTTCTGAGGGCCATGATTCTCAGCATTCTCTACACAACTAAGCCCTACTTTCAGACTTTCAGAACCTTTGGTTTCCTGTTGTTGAGATTGTTCATGTTTATTCTGGAGAGAGTGATCATCTGGCAGTACAAGGGATTCACTGTTACGTTCTGGTGAATGATCAGATATTGTCATCTTATCATGGACTTTATTCAACCCGGGCTCCTCACAAATCTTTGTTGTGTGTCCATGCCGCTGGGCTATAGACGTATGTACGGAAGTCCACTCTGGGTGACTCCAGAGATAAAGAGGTGTCGTACTCACATTCCAATCCTCCATTTGTTTGTCATTCACGTCAATTGACCCAGGTAAATAGAACGACTGTAACAGAAGTGCAATTTGAAACATTCAGAGAAACTCAGGTACACAATGCGTTTTCCAGCAAGAAGCACAAAGAAATACCAACTTTACCTTGCCAGCAAGCAACTCGTCATCCTCCCAAACCAGATCATAAGGAAGCTTCTTGTTTTCACCATCCAACCTAATGGCACAACACAAACACACGAAACTGAGTCCCAGCTAATCCTGTTCTGGTTAGGTTAAAGTCAGCCAAACAGGAGAGCTACCTTTCCGTCTCCCGAGGAACTATAAGGATGAGAAGTTTGGGCTTGAACCGAAGAGCTTTCTCAATAAATTGGTTTGCAAGGCGTGCATTACATCCGAATGGTGGGTTCAGTCCCATGATCTACTCAGCAGCACACAAGAATATGGAGAGAATTGCAATCAATCCCTATGTCTCATTAATCCAAATGAATCTTGTGCTAAAAGAACAAGCTGAATAAAATGGTTCTTACCAACTTCGATCCGCGAGGCAATTCCTTCGGCTGAACAGTCATCCAGTCCCTCTTCTCAAAACTAAAGTCATTCTGCAGTACATAATGGACACCCACAAAAGATGGTTAAAGATTGGGCTATTAGCCCCATAATACCAAGTAGATACTATACAGCAAAAGAGGTTACACACAAGCTTACTAGCAACAACTAATACCAGCAGAGCTTCCATTACTATTACTCCTAGTTCATCCATATGTCATAGAAACTCTAGAAAGCATGAAAACTGAAAAATAGTGCAGAAAATTTACTCCCCGTCTCCTTCGTACAATACAAATGTGGAAAGGCGAAACCTGTTCAGATTATGATTATAGCTTGCCCAAGAGCATTGATAGATAAGGTAGAAACGATATGAAAATGGTAATTTGCAGAATATTTACAGCCAGTCGGATAAATGCAATATAGGGGGATATGTCTTTCAGATCAACATAGAAAAATACAGTAGAAAATTCTGACTGATCACACACACACAAACACAAGCTATGATTAGTGTTGCACATCTCTCATGAGAACAGAAAAGGAAAATGAACCCACTTATTTCAATATCAAAAATATTTAGATAGTAAAGAGTGCCGCGGGGGAGAAGGATAAGCAGTCACTGAACAAATATCATAAGTTTCAAATCATAAAATTGTAAATAAATCAAAACTGCCAGCACCATCCAACCAGAAAGCAACTTCCCTTAGAAGTGAGGGCGCCACTGAAGTATGCACTATGTATGGAAACTAAAATCTAAACAGTAACACATCAGGAACACAGAAGAATATGCACCTTTGGCGGGTAGATATCGTAGTTTTTATATGAACAACTCTTTCCCATCTCATCCATCGCCTCTTTCATAATGCAACTGAAATCATTGGATCCGCAACAAAAATCAACTATCTGTTCAGAAGAACAAATGAGATGCATAAAAAGTGCAGCATTCTAATGCAGAAGAAAGAGCAACGTGAACTGCAAATCTATAACCAAGACCCAAACATTTAGATTTGACAAAAATAACAAGTTGCTTCCGAAATGTAGAAAAATTGGCAATATCAAATTACGCAACCTATTAACTCAACTTAGTCAATGAAACAACAGAATCTGCAGCGCCAATTCAAAATTATACAAGATCATATGATATAAAGCTCCATATCGAGGCAAGTCTTGTCAAAAGAGCTAATACAAGATATTGTAGGAGAATTCTTGTAATGTTCAAAGTTCTGTACTTCACAAATCATTTGTCTAATTCCAAAAGAAAGAAAAGGAAAAATTCAATACTCACCATGTCACCATCTTGAACATACCAACGAAGCCTATCAACAATCTGAACAACATAACAGATACAATCAGTCTTCGGAAAAAAGTAGGAGAAAGAGGAAGGAGGGGAGAAAGAGAAGGGGGGGCGGGAGGAGGGGGAGAGAGAAATTTTCCACCACCAGGTTGTACACAGTATGTACTACAATACACTAGTAGTTCAACCACATTCCACATTACATACAGACAAGGGTAGAAGCTATTAAGTGCCGCAAAAAGTCTTAACCATGTAACGTATTTCTATCTTCACAGCTAGACGTACAGTAATCGGTTTCACTAGAAAGATACAACATTATACTCAAGTATCGAGTTGACCAGAATCATCTATCATCATCTACATCTGAATATATACTAAAGCAGTAGAAATGACACCAAACTTCAAACATGAGGTGCCCAGAAGTAGAGTTTGACACGTTAGCTTGGGAATCTATTAACTTCGCCTAATATTGTTAAGGCTTCCTAAGTGATAAGAACGCATTACATTGACATCAAATATAATATACATCATGTTGACTTTAATAAAAAGGCAGAATATGTACAAGAGAAGGGAAAATATAATGTAAATGGTATAATTCATAAATATGACGTTGTAATGGACCTAAACCCAAATTTCCTATGGGTGGGTCATGCCCATTACAAAACTCAGCAAGAAAAGGCCCAACAGCTGTAACACACGAGTACAAAAATCTAACTAGGAAGAAAAGGAGGATTGAGCCTCGATTCCCTCCTACGGAAAGCGTCGCAGGTGACACCAAATTAGAAAGATTTGTGGGTTTGTGTGCCCATGTCAAGGGGAAAGGACTGCGACAAGATTCATGATCTTGTTCTCATAAAAGCAAGCAAGATGAGGACACACAAAACGTAAACCTCCATCAAAAATCTACCAGAGATATCTACACCCGGTGTTGTTGGTAACCACTCTATAAAAGAGACTGCTAGCATCTCAGGAGGCTTAGAGGTCTTAGCTGCAGGCAAACTTAAGGGTTCTACGACCATTACAATGAATAGACACACACACACACATACATACATATATATAAATGTGTGCCTGTGTACGGATCAATATGTCAAAAGATTCAGCTACATTAAATTCCTATTTCTACACGCATGTTAAAGTCTCAAAAAGGGTAGGAAATATTATCAAATCCACTTGTTATGAGAAGAATTCATTAGTTTGAAGATGCAAGCTGTCTTCTTATGTTTTCATTTATGGTTTATTTATTAATAAAATTCAGTTTACAAATATTGTAATCGATTTCCTATTGTTACTTCATCAGAATGGTTTTATCAAGTAGACTTCTAATAATACTGACAAATGAAGTATAATAAGATTTGAAATCAATAGTCCCCAAAAAAAAAAAAAAAAATTAGAACCTTAATGGAGCACGAGCAAGTGTGCTAGTCTTTCAGAAAATTGAATTTCTGACTTCTAGAAAATGCTCTAATTAAGCCTTTTTAGGAGTTCTAACTTTCTTTGAAAGCCAATCCAAATACTCCTTAGCCAAAAGAACAAATTACCTTTTTAATTACGAAAAAAGTGCTTTCCATTGTGGGTGGGGATAGGGGTGGGCAATCCATATGGGCCCTATATTGCTAGATCAATGGAAGACCCTACAAGAACATGCCACAAGGTCAACAGTCACAACAGTAGACTCCCTTATCACTTCATTTCCAGCCACAACTTAAGTTATGCTTCTTTCATTTTCCAGACCAATGTAGTTCCTAAATCAACTGTGCCGCCGGGAAACAAAATAGAGTTCACATACTCATTCGAATAAAATAGGCTCATTTCGCAATCTTCAATAAATCCAAAAGATCAACAGAAAGATAAGAGAAAACTAAAAGGCAATTCCTATCAGACCAACAATACCAAATTATATTTTTAGCTACAGGAAACAAATAATCACCAATGAAACAAACAGAGTAAATACTATTCCAGAAAAAGTGAGCTATGCTAGAATTATGCTGGTATATTTTCAATGTCAATAAAAGTTATCCCTAGAGTTATTGACAAAATCAAAGACTAGGGATAAATAATCCAACAAGTAGACTGCATGCGTGCTCATAGCCACTTTCCTCAATTTTCATCCAAAAGGAGCCAACTTGAAAGAGGGGAGGGGGAGGAGGCAGAACAAAGAACGAATTTGAAAAGAAAAAGACAGGTTGCGTGCTGTGAATCAACAGAAATCCCTTCATTTTTTCCTGAGAATTAAAGAGTTCCATAGATATGCACCAAGAGACAACAAAAAATCTTTTCATTGAAAACGACTAAATTAGCTCACCACTTTCAGCTTTTCCACTTTAGTAAAATGTCGCCCAAAGGACGTGTAGCGCATTCCATATAGAAATGGAGCAAGATAGACTTTGAGCTTGTCCTACAGGATAAAAACAGTTACACCGTCAAAGAAGTATTCTAACAACATAAAATATAAAATTCCAGAACTTAAAACCCACAGATAAAATCACCTTTACAAGAGAGGAAAATGAACTTTAATCAGGAGTCTATGGAACTTGACCCTTGCAAACCATATTTAAAATGTTCCACCATGGCTCCTCTTCATCAAGATAAGTAAATTACATCCACCTAAACTTACTAAATGACAAGAAATCTGCTTAAAACCCACAGATAAAATCACCTTTACAAGAGAGGAAAATGAACTTTAATCAGGAGTCTATGGAACTTGACCCTTGCAAACCATATTTAAAATGTTCCACCATGGCTCCTCTTCGACAAGATAAGTAAATTACATCCACCTAAACTTACTAAATGACAAGAAATCTGCAGACTAAGCTTAACCATCTATTAGAATAGCACTATGATGTATTTAATTAACAAATCCACATGATAATCTTCCTTGAAAAATAAAAATCTTGAACCAGACACCACTGAACAAAATGGATTGCTAGTAAAAACATAGGAAAGCACCACCCACACATAACAAACTAGAAATGTATATCTAATTTGGTCAGCAGAAAACTAAAAACAAGAAAAGGAAAACACACACAATAAGTGAAACAACTCAAAGGAGAAAAAAGAAAAAACAAAATTGGAACATTACCCTCCATTTCATTATCTGATTGAGAAACCGAGGCTCACAAACTGATTTGGCGTCTTCCATGCTACCCCCTTCTTCAAACTTCTGTAGAGCCGCACGAATAGCCTGCACACAAGTAATATGTTATAAATTGGGATAAGAATAGACACGTAAAGAATGTCATACCCAACAAAATATTTGCAAAATGTATTAATTATATACCTCTATATAAGCCTCCACTTTTCCCAGAGTGATACTCTTGTCCATAAACTTTGATGAGTATGCATTTGTTGTTGGTATTTTGCAGTTATTTTCAATTTTTTCCAGCGTCACAGAGGATTCAACATCTTCCATCATGGAGAGAATTCTATACTCAATTGCAAATATAATAGGATTAGCAACCAGCAACAATCAGTTGTAACAATGAACATCAGATAAATGGCTGAAACTTATCCATTTTTACGCATAAAATCAATTACCTCTGCACTGAATCAGCATCAAGAGCACAAGAATTGTCTGTTTCATCAACAATAGAGCCAGCAATCTGAGTTTGCTCTGGTTCACCACCTCTGCCCTCTTCATCTGGGTCCACATCCTTGTTCATCAGGGCATATAACCTTTCCCCCAAAGAAGACCTCTTCTCTGAAGTAGTGGATGCATTTATCTTTGCAGAGGAAGACTTGTTCAAAGTCTTCTTTCCAGTAGCCAAAGCTTTCTGTTTTCTGAAAGAAACCCCAGACATTCTCTTCTCTGGAATTTTTGGTGATAATTTTTCGAACCTCTTATTCTTTTTCACAACACTTCCATTCCTGCTAGCATCTTCTGATGAGACGGTCTTCTTTTTCTCTAGTGATAGTGATGTCTCTGCTTTCTTCTTTTTGTCAAGACCTGGAAATATGATGTGGTCTCGGGAGGGAGTACAAAGGTCTTCATCAATCTCATGATCTCTGATACATGGGGAAAAATGAGTAGGAGCACACCAAAGCTCATTGCCGAAACACATTGATTTGATGTGGAAATGAAATCACTTACAAGCAATAAATCAAAATTCTTTCATTAGGTAGAAGATCTTCCCAAGCCCTTTGTAAGATGTCCTCATCTTCATCCTCCTCAAAAGCAATCTCCCTGATTATGTAAAAACAAGCATAAAGAATCTTCAATGATCAGAAACATATAATTTATTCCATGTGATTGAATAGATGAGATTTCATTAGAGACAGAACAATGTAAGTACCTCGGCAAACATTTCCTATGGTAGGATTTTGGACAACGTCTACAAACTGCAAACTGCAGATCTTTTTCGTCCTTATTTTCTCCTCTTTTACAGACATAACATTCATGGATTGGGCAAGCAAATTGCCCCCCTGCAGCAATTTTATCACGAAGTTGTCCTCTTTTTGTTTCATTCTCAGGATAGAGCAACTTTGCTACACAATGTGGATGATAAAAATGGCCACAAGTAGCTATAACACACTGAAAGACCTGCAGAACATTGAGAAGAAAGATAATTGAGCAATCTCTATCCTATGGCAAATGCAAGTTAGAGTAGTTCAAATTTCCGAGCAGCTAATTCAAGTATTCGGCATACGATTGCAAAAAGCAAGTTGAGCACCAAAGAAGGAATCCTCGAATAGCAAAGCATGCACCACTGGCATGATAATGAACTAATATAGCTTGTGAGGGCAGAGCTACTTTGTTCTATGCTCTAAGGTCCAACAAGAAATATTTAGGGACAGGGGAACCTTGACACAAAACCATAAACTTCGTGAACAATAGGTAATTCGTTCTCACAGATACTCTGAGGGCTAGCAAGAAAATACGGGGACGAGAAAACCCTGCTACAAGCCTCCAACTATGTGCACAAGATTGTAGACTAGCTGGGAGTCATTGCAAAATCCTCTCTAGTATTGAGTGGTAAACAATCCTTGTGTTGATGCACACCAGCAAGGAGCAGCAATAACATTACCACAACCAATAAAATAGTAAGAAACAAGGAAGATTATAGAGGAGAAAGGAAAAATGAAAGAGGAGCACATGTTGCAGGGATCAGTCATGAAACACTCTAATAGCAAGCCAACCAAAGAAGGCACACAATCATCTAACTGATGTACTTAAAACTTCAAGAAAGAAGCTAAAAGAGAAAAAGGAGAACCAAAAAAAAACACTTGGCAATAAAGTAAAAGGAGAAACACGACTAAAATATTGAAAATTATGCAAAACAGCTGTTTCCACCACTATACTGATGCACAAGAATAATTCAACCAATATATAACATATGGATACATAGTATGAACACAATTATGCTTTGGAGTTATCCCAGCAGTTCTTCCTCATTGTGCACAATACAACTTCATCATTTGTCTTTAAATGTTTCATGCTTCTGACTGGACAATCGTCCAGTTTCACATTACGGCTATGGCTCCATCATATGGCTCCAAAAGATAGAAATGGAACCCGAATCAGAGTTCGATCAATATATAGAACTCATACCTCCGCACCAGATAATTTATCAGATGATCCCAGCTTCCCACAAGCATAGCACTGGTGTTGATTACACTTGCAATTCTTGCAAAAGAAATTTTGGATCCTCTGGGGATGAATGGAACAGAAAAAACACAATTATTTTACAAAAAGAGGATAATTAAAAGAAGAAAAATAATAACATAATAAAGTACTACCAATATTGATAATGATATTATTATTATGAAATACATATTTGAGAACACTTCAATGAACTCAATCCCCACTGCCATTCAGTTGAAATGAATTAAACTTCTTGTGCCATAAACTTATAAAATCTAAATTAATCGCCCATGAGATTTCCCTTTTATTAATAAGCAACAGCTGCATCCCCTAACAAGCCATTTTTTGTGTCACAAAAAGGACCAGCACCTCAGAAAACCACTTGAGGCGAGGGGAAGGATGAAAAGGAGAGAGAAGACAGAAAGGGAAAGATAGACACGTCAACAAAATCTCATGGAAAGAATAAATTTCAATCTCAAGATGTATCTTGAAGGAAAGGATAACGCTACATCAGAAAGTCTTTGTCATTTTTAAAGGAATTTCCAAAAATTAGCACTATCCGATAGTTAAAAAAAGAGGAAATGGGAGATTGATGTATAAAAACTTACTTTAACTTCTTCATCAGAAAATCCAAGAGATTTGCAGTTCGAATCAGCGCCAGCTTCACGAGTTGCATGAAATGACCTCAAGCACCTACCTTCACAGCTGGTAAAGAACACAAATTACCAGTAGCAGCAAACATGAAAATGGAAGAACTTCAACTGATTTATCTATACCATCACATGCATGATACTTGTTAAAGAGTAAACTCAGGAAAAGCAGAATAAATTAAATGAATGGTTCCAGAAGAGCTCAAAACCACAAAACAACAATCTACTCCATGAAGAAAATACGATGGCATACAATGATTCTATAACATGCCAATTGGAAACTCTTCAAATCCCAAATGACTAGAAAGGGGATCCACTAAGTATAAGGTCTTAAAACATTATCAGCGAGCCCCTTGATTGGAATGAAAGAACATGAATCACTTTTCTTTTACCCTCCTGACAAACTACTTGAAAGAACTTTAGCGCGTAAGATGACAACTCTAGCGCGTAAGATGACAACTCTAGCTGATCCCTCAACCATAAGAACTTTCTTGCTTTTTCTAGTATTAAGAGATCAAAACCAAAAAAGAGATAAACAATTAGGAAGCAAAAAACAAACTTCAATAATGCAAGCATACTTCACTACAAGCCTACATAGATATATGAGGTGCTATAATTCCAAAGCATAAAAGGAGGCAGCGATGACTTCCAAGTACAAAGAGAAAGGATGACAAGCATACCATAGAAGATCACCACCATTATCACAAATAGAACAAACAGAATCAAAACCGTCTTCATCCTCATCTTCAGACCCGTCTTCTCCATTTTCATCATTTGTGTCATCTCCATCAATCATATCATCATCAACAATAAAACTGGACGTTTTAGCATCCTGCCAGATCAAAGAGTCTGATTGTTACTGTTACATCTTTTTTTCCCCTTGTGTTCCAGAGTGTTTTTTTTTTTTTTTTTTTTTTGGGGGGGGGAGGGTAGTGCAGGAGTGAGGCAGGTTATGGGCCTCTTCCAAAAATGCAATACAAGGATACATATAATAAACCCCAACCTGTGCCCAACTCTTCCCTCAACCAGGTGCACAGCCGTAACTTTGTGCACTAAGCTGCCCTTATGGCTGGGCTGGTGATGTGTGTGGGGAGGAGAAGGGGTAAGGATAAAGGTGGAAGGAAAATGAGAAATGACCAAGAGCCCACACCTCCTCAGGAAGTTTCTTCTTCCTTGGCTTCTTCTTGAGAAATGTAACCAAAACCTGATGCAGAGCAAAGCTTATCAACTTTTTCACCACACAAAAATCAAATCATATCACAACTATTCAATCCTGAAACCATTTCATGCATCTTACACATGCCTATAAGCATTCAAAAATGAAATCTTACAACAACTAATGGTGCAAGAATTTAAAAAATGTTTGAGTGAAATCCAGGCAATTGTGTCTATTCCATGGTGGTAAAAGAAACAAAAAGTAAAAGAAATGGAAGCATTACTGACATCAGATTTTTCCAAGTTCTCATAGCAATGCACTGCTTCACTAATCATACCAATCTGATCCACCAAATCATTCTCAGAAGGCTTCGGCTCATACGTGCTGAGAATAAAATGGAAAAGAGAAATTCACAACTACTAATAAAAAGTTAACAAGAAGTAAGAGGAAGTGTTTACATATCTTAACAAAGAGATGTTTGCATTGATACCTGAAAATTTTTGAGAGATTGTCCCACAGAGCTTTCCCAGACAAATCAGGCTTCTTTTTCAGCAAGTGCAGATAATGAACTGCAATCAAGACCGATCTGATTGAATCTTGAAAACTCTTCCTTGGTTTTACAAGCTTGAACCACTCGTTCTTTATTGTTAACACTGAAATCTCAGGCTTCGGAAGCGAAAGGTCGAAACTCCAAGCTTTCACCTGCTTATGAATTTTCTGAAGCCCACTATCAGCATCCCCTCTCAAGAAAATCTCCTTAACTTCCCCATCAACAGATTCTTTCTCATCCCACTTAATTGGCAACTCAGAGATAGAAATAGGCTCATCATTCTCGTCAATAAAGTAGTACTCATTTACGTGGGTCAACATCTGCTCGCCTTCATCATCTGAAGATGCCATACTCGTACCACCTCAATCTGCACTCTCATCCAAATATTTCAAACATATCAGGCGGACAAGAAAGGCAAGATTTTGAACTCACTCTAAAACCTAAACAAGAACGCTGGTTAATAAGATAATAATTTTGCTCGATTTCATTTTAATCAAGGAGAGAGCAATTGTACACCGCACGCATAAAATCATCAAAAATTAAAACCATAAAACTCGTTGCAGGTCACAAAATTTACCAAAAACTGTAGCGAAAAAACACGTAATAATCAAATTTCAGAATGTCAACAAAATTAGACCTTTAAAACTGCATACGTATGTGCTATACACCACTCCCACTAATCAATTTGTTCAACCTAACTTTAATCAAACATGGAATAAATAAATTAAAAAAAAAAGCAATTTTACATAACACGCACAAAATCATCAATCATGCATATATTTATGCTAAAAAAAATAATAATGGAAAAGTTTAAAATCTTGAAAGCCGTAAAAATTCAAAATTCAACAGAATTAGGGTTTTCAGCATGTGTAAATTTGCTATAGATGCGTACCAGATAAACGAAGCCGTAGAGTTGCGTAATGCTTGTGTTATCGTACCCTATGCTTACGTAATAGTATATATATTTTGTGTGTATATATATATATATACAAGTATCTGTAGGGTTAATGTTACTATTTATGTTATATCAACTCGAGCAGCGAAATCTTCGGCCTTGGGGAAACGAGATTCTTGTTTTTCTGGGTCTCTAAAGTTGCCGTATCGATTCTTTAAAAGTAAATTAAAAGGAAATATATATAGGGATGGGTAAGAACCATAATTGTTCAATAATACTACTTAAAAATAATCTTTTAAGTAATTTTTAATTTTTAATTAATCAAGATATTGCTTTTTTAGTGAGTATTTGGAATTGCTTATAAACTGGTCAAACTTGTTTATTAGAAGAACAATAAAATTTATTGGCAAATTCTGGTTAAAAGCCCATAAAGGTTTTTTTTTTTGTTTTTTTTCCCTTTTTAGTAAGAAGATCTATATTGAATCCTGACTTATAAATTCCAAGTGAAAAATACTACTTGAGCTACACTCTCTTATTGGTTATGGTTATAAATAAGTAAAGTTGGTTTATAAACAACAGAAAAAAGTACTACCTCGAACTTTTATTTTTACCTACTTATAAATTATGAGAATTGACCAAATAAAAAATTATTTTTACCCCTTAAAAACACAAGAATATTATAATATATTATTAATGAAAGGTTCTTTTTTATTATATTATCAAATATTACTACTTACAAGAATATATTTACCAAATAGGTCAATAGTTTATAAAATGTATATTTTATCCATATAATTTTCTATCTATTTAGCATTTGCTTGTAAGTAACAAAAATTACTTATAAACATAAAAACTTATAAAAGCTTTAAAAAAAAAAAAAAGCCAGACACCCTCTTAGATTATTATTATCGTCTAATAAAATAATATTTTAAACAAGTTTTCAAATAACTTAAAAAAGAGGAAAAATGTGGTGTAAGGGGATACGTGTGATTAACTCGATAAGGGAACAGGAATCCGGTGGTGCATGACTATCTTCCTTTAGTGCCGTCAACAAAAAAGTCAAAATCATTATTTTTCTGCACAATTAATAGTTAATATCATAGCATGATATTATTTGCTTTTGAGATTTTTCACTCGAACTTTTAAGAGAACGGGGATTTGTAAAGATGTCAAACCAGTTCAATTCAAATTAACCAAAAAGAATCAGTTTTTTGTAACAGGTCCGATATTACACCCTTTAAAGTTAGTTTAATATTTTCATTAATATATATTAAATTTATCATTTTACCCCTATGAGTGTTGAATTATATTTAACGTGAGAATAATTAAAAATAATAATTTTTTATACACATAAAATTATTTAATCTACCTTAATAGACGTAACATCAGACCAATTCGTTGAAAAGCCGAGCACGAGAGACATATATATCTCATGTTAACTACGATAAGAAAGCAATTAACTACAGTCGTCCACGTGAGAAAGTTGAATTGGTTTTGTTTGATTGGAGTTTGTTTCCGTTTTCCTAATCTTTAGGGGTTTGATTTTTATAAAATCTGATTTTAGTGTTCTAGTTGAGTTATTGGGTGCCATTTTCTTAGAGTCATTATGTGCGTGGTAGTTAATTCAAACCATGATTGTTCAATAAATTTGTAAATGTATTTGTCGGGGTTGGATTTACTTTTTTCATGAATAAATATTTCAAAAAATATATTTTTAATAATTATCTGGCTTGATTAAAAAAATCACGCACTGAAGCACAAAAAAAAAAAAAGGTCCAAACTCAGTTTTCTTTTTCGAAAGCAATAAAATGTTTTAGCTTTTCAAATAACATATTCTTTTAAAGTTCGTTTAAAAAAGATTTGCTTGGAAGAAGTTAATCCATACGATCTCTACTATCAATAGTAAAGAAAAAGTAACTTCTCTAGTATTAAAATAGTAAATGAATTATCTTTTTATGCTTTAAGAATCCATCATTATTAGATAGTAATATGTTTTAGTTCAATAATAATAAGATAATAACAGCAACAACGATATTATCTTATTTTATTTCACTAATGCTAATGGTAACTATGTAACAATAATCATATTATAATATCATTACAAAAGTCATATTAAGTCATTTTAAATTTATTACCTAATTCAATAATTATTTTTATCAAACACATCTTAAGATACAATAGTTATCAATTACCACAAATTGATCGGAGAAAATTATTGAGCGAGGATAATTGCCAATTTACCGTGCAAGTTGTAATTCCACACAACACATTAAGAATTATGTCATTTTCAAAATCACTTAGAACAAGAGTTCATAATAGTTGCATTACTTTTTTATGCTGTGATTGAGAGGCTATGCCATAAGGAGGCTTCGAGACATTGTTAATATGTTTTATGGGTTATACTCCAAGAAAGAAAAACTAGTTCAAGCGAGGATGATGGCTCGCTAAATCAAAAGTTTTGAGCTTGAACTTATATTCTTCCATTATAAATATTGTTTTGTGCATCGTTAAACTAAAATATGCTGACAAGTGAAATAACTTAATTGACTTTAAATACAGCTTCAAAATTGTCATATGAGTTAGATAAACCAGGTTTCTCCTACCACAATCACAAATCCCAGCTTTGCCAAGGGAAAACACTAATGGAAGAACACATTGAGAACATTAGAGCAATGCATGCAAGAAAAACACATTCACACAACACCATTTCTAATATATAGAAAATGATCAACAGCTGATGCACACATGGCCAGCAAAATTCACAAATGCCCTATGAAATAGAACTATATCTATATATTGGGGGGGCAAGGTCTACATACATATTTGAATGAAAAACGATCGTCGAAATAATGTTAAATAAAAAAGCAAGGCTCCAACTTTTTAACATGAGAGAGTATATATTATATATAGCAATAATCATAACAATAAAGGTTAGTGATGCTAATTTTTTTCAAACATAAACAAGTGTAAAGAAAATATTATTTAGCAAAATAATATAAATTATATAAAAAAGTATACTAATTCTATTAATGAAATTAAGTTATACACTCCTAGCCAAAACAAATACATAAATAATATATGAAAAGATTCTCTAAATAAAATAAATTTTCTATGGAATGGCTATCTAAATTTTATGAAACTTTAAATCTATCTTGTCAAAAAAAATTACTCTAACTATTTAATAACAGAACAAATAAATTAAAGATTACTAAAATTTATTTGTAAAGTTACTTGTTTATAATCATTGAAATATCATCTACATAAAAAAATATATTTGGAAAATATTATTTCAAGAACAATTTCAAACAAAATAAAAGAAGTAAAAAAAACTAATGGGGGCCATAAGAAGGTTTTTTCAAATTTTTAAAAATTTTATATACACTAAAATATATTTTTTCAATGCTTGCGCGGGGGACCGGGGCCCCCGCTCATCCCCCCTTGGTTCCGCCCCTGTATATATCATGAAGACCAAGGGTTCTTAGTGTAAGCAACAGTAGTCTGCAATCAAAGAATTCATATTTGCAATTGCAGAACCTGTAACTGGATGTAAGCCCTTAGAATCATATGTCCTTTGCTAATGGAATCCAATTGTGGCATAACATCCTAACAGCTGAGAAAGTGATGCACAAAAATTTTTTCCAATGAAACCTCAAAATGGGAGGTATCATATACTTACGTTGTCTATATCAAACTGCAGGCAATTTTCGCGGGGTGCATATCGGAAGGTAATTAGCAGAGTAATTAACACAAAAATCAGAAAATATTATATGTAAAACACCAAGATAAACCATTGGAAATGTTTTTTGGTTATTCAACCAGAGTCATAAATACATGTACTGCTGCATTGCTAACAATTAAAGGGGCAATGAAAAAGCAGTTCAGAATGCTATCACATCAGTGGATGTGCAGCAAACAGGCAGCCAAGAACGCAAAAAGAAAGAGCGAAACGAACGATAAGCCAGATCCACAGGGTCCATCAGCAAACTATAACTGCTCTTCTCTTATTGGGGCATTGGATTCGCAAGCTAATTCCAGAGGTTTTCTGCAGGATTCATAACTGAAACACATGCCAGGAGGGTCAAGCTCCTACTTTGGGCTGGGCCAGTCTTTCTGTATGTCAAAAGTGTAGTTTATCTCCAAGTAGCACTTGTTATCATCATCAATGAACTGCAAACACATGAGAATAGGAACCATCAGGTGCTAAAGATTCGGTAGTATCATTTTTTATGCTAATGAAAGTTCAATAAATAAATATACGACTAAAATACAATATTGTTAATTAGTAACTGCACAAGAGTAAGATTGTATTGATAGTTGAAGAGCTTAAGTGATGTCAATATAGTACAAACTTTTCTATGAGTTCATTATATCACAAACAGAAGATAATAATAGCAGTCATCATGTTTCATTATCTGGTATCTTAAGTGATTCTAGTAGAACTTAAGCCTTATCAACAAAACAGTTTTCAGGAATTATCATCTTGCAATGTAGGTCATATAATTTATGGTTTCACAAAAAGCAAATACAATTTATACCTCTCCTTGTTGTAAGGAAAGAACGTACAGGTTTGGCAAAGCATACCCAATCTACCGATTTGCGATTATAGGTGAGAAGTGTGGTTATTAGGACTGAAATGTTGATTGTACCTTGGTTTTTGCTGTATATGATCCTCTAGCAAAAAGTCCAGACGGTGTAGTCTCTTCTGGCATCTCATGTATATAGGGCTCTGCTTGAGGACTAAAGGTTCCCAGCATCTCTTTGGAGCTGTCCACTGAAAGAACACACAAGTTCTAGCAAATGTTATATATTTTCCTCAAGATTAGTTTACTTGGATGAGAGCAGATCTAAAACCTTTTCCTAGTGGAGGATGTAAGACATGATTTTAGAATTATAATGAATACAAAAAGAAACAAATAAGCTACCTTTGATTCCTGTTTTCCAGACAGTGTTGGTGTACTTCAAGCCACAAACAATATCATTGCTGACCTGGATGCTAAACCTCAGACGATAGCGAGAACCTTCTTTTAAAGTAAACCATAAGCCTTTGGGGTTTCCATTTTCAGGGATCGGAAGTTCAATATCATCTCTTCCAGGGGAAATTATCGTCAGGCTCAAGATCTTGACATCAGGGTCTTTGGTCTCTGTACAGAAGAAATTGAGCCAGAGAGCAAGAAGAGAAAATACAAATGAAGGCCTATTAAGATTAGGCCATTGGGCAGTCATATTAAAGACAATGTAAAGTCCTTCTCTAGGCTTGGAATTGTTTTGCTGCTCAATTTCCTTTACAGATTATGGCAAATTACCAGTAACTTGCATGAGATCTAGCTAGATGTAAAATGCAATAGCTCTACACCTTCATTTTCTTATTTGTCAAGAGAAATGTGAAGTTTGACTATTTAATGTCTTCTCCATATATGTGCATTTTCTTTTTCTTTTGCTACAAGGGAAATACAGGGCTGGACCACTGGGACAACAGGAGGAGCCCGACCACAAACTGAGCAACTGGTAAACCTAGTGCACAACATGTCCTCTATATTGAGTACTAGCTAAGTTGAGGACCGGACAAGAAACTAGAACCAAACTGATCACAAACCGTGCTCTACCTCAACTCTTACCGTGAGAACATCCCAAAAGACTAGAGACTATATGTGCATTTGTACCAAAGGATCTGAGAGAAAACTTACCATCAACAGCACTAACATCCACACTTCCAAGGAGTTGTTCTTTCCATCTTCTCAAGCTCTCATCATCCTATCAATACATCCAAATGTAGCAGCTTTTACTTTTTATTTTATAATGAGAAACCGATCACACGTTAAATCATATTAGATCCACCCTAAAGTTATAAATGCTGTAGCATGATATCAATTTATTTACTCTTTTAACCTTTTTTAAAAAAAAAAGAAATTGAGACAAACCTTGTCCTTCTCAAGATGCTCCTTGATACTCATCTTGGGACCCAACTGAATAGCCAATTCTTCTTCATCCTCAGTTGCATAACACGATGTCTCACTTGGCTGCCTACTAATTCTCTCTCCTGGATCAGACGAATAATCAGGCCCTGCTGATGAAGTTGCATCATCTCCTTCTTTCTCTCCACCAGACACCATTTTTGTCTCTTCAAAACAGCTCCAATTTAACACCTCCCAAGAAACACAAGCTTATATGTTCAACACAAGCAAACTGCAAAAAGAAAAACAAAATAAAAATATATATTTAAAAAAAAACAAAAAACAAAGCAGACCCTTTAAACAAAATGATCATGAAGCAGCATTGGAGACAGAAAAAGATACCTTCAAGGTCAAAGAACACCAAGAACGTAATGATTAGCCATACCAAACAAAACTTACTTAACTAAAAATCATGAAGGTTGAGATGAAATACTTGGTGAATAAAAATTAAACACTTTTTATTTTTGTGGTGGAACAAGTAAATGATGATGGGTTGGGTAATGATAAAAGAGAGACAAGGACACATGTACGTTGAGGGGGGACGAGTTTTAAAGGGTCTTGTGGTGATCCGAGTATTTATGGGGAATTATTAACGAATAGGTTATTGCGGTGGTGTGTGTGTGTGTGTGCGCGTCCGTGTTGTTAATATTCTCCGAGCATGCTGCATGCAATAATTGCAGCATCCGGAAGCCACGAAACCGTCTCAGAGCATACTGCTGGCCACTGAATACGGGGGCGCCTTTGACCTCTTATTTACGAATTTTCAGTTCATTACTCCCTAAAATGCCTGCTCTATAAGTTATAATATTAGTACGACCCTACTCAAGATGAATTTTTCATCATGATTTAATATATAAGATTTTTATTACACAAGATATGAGAAATGACGGCAAATTCTATGTTGTATTAATACGTTTTTTTTTTTTTTTACTTGAGATGAATTTTTGTCATAATTCTATATATAAAATTTTTTGTTAAACGAGATATGAGAAATAATGGCAAAATTTATGTATTCAATTTTTACCCGAGCAATTTTCTTGTTGTTAAAATTAATTGAATGACTCCATATATAAAGATATTTACCATTTTAATTCATTCTTTCATTATATATAGTTCAACTTCTAATTAGGAAGGAATTGTTAGAAATAATAAATTTTAATACGAGAATAATTAAAAAATTATAAATTTTTATATTTTAAGAAGTGTTGAACTCGTTAAAAAACGATCGTTATACATTAATTTAATGGACAATGATGATGTAAGCATGATAAGGACAAACTTTTCTTTCTAAGGCGGGGTGCTTTTTCAATCTCCATATTCGTTTTTTATTTTTATTTTTTTTAGGTTTGACTACCTTTTAAGATTTATTAATTTATTACTCTTGATCTGAGATTTGGAGAGAATATATGGATTTCATGGTTAATTATCATCATTCATCTCATTTTGAAATGAAAATAATAACAATAAAAAAAAAGTAAGATTATCCTTACCTTCATCTACTCCATTACTCCGCAAGAGCCTCTAGAAAAGTTTATATTAATCTAAAAGCAATGTAAATGTCAAATTAAAAGAAATTTTTAGGACATAGAATACCTGTAATGTATAAATTGTAAATAAAGGTTAAAAAAATCACATAAATTTGATAATAATTTAAATTATATATACATAAAAGTTAATTCTCATAAGTTATAGAAAAAAGACCTCTGGTGCAATTTTCTTTTAGAGTTATTTCCAATAAGCTAATAAAGTTGCTAGTTGAGTAGCAAAACATGTACCAAAGGGTCCCCTTCCCTCTATCCCATCCTTGTTGCAGGCTCTTCTTAATGCTGACATTGTATGTACACTTTCTGGATCAACCGATGTTGATTGATTGTGTGTATAAAACGCTATATTATTGTCATTGACCAAAAAAATATATATATTGACCAAATATATATATATGTGTGTGTGTTCCAGAAAATGGCCAAATCGACGTTAGCTTTCCGTGACAAACACATGTCAGTTCAAGTATCTTTGCTTTGGAAAATCAACCAAAAAAAAAAAAAGGGGAAAAGAAAAGCTGCGTGGTCATCAAAACTTACTGTTCCCACCATAAACTAATAAGTAAGATGGCTCGATTATGATTCAATCCGAAGGAAACAGAAAGGTCAAAATTTACTGCACAAAGCTCCTGCAATCGTTATCTTGGGTTACAATTTACGGCATAAGCCCCCATGTTTTTAAGATAAATTTTCTTATCTTGTCAAAGTCGTATAAAATTTTTTATGATTTTAAAATTTTATCAATATCTTATATTTTATAAAAAATATTGTTAATATTTTAAATGTTATAAAAAATGTTGCACAATCACTTAAAAAGAATTTATACAATATTATTTGTAGCATAGGAGTTTATTTGTAACTTCTCAAGTACAGTAAATTTTATGCCATTTTGACAAAATATACGAGATAAAATTACAATTTACACTTTTTTCTCTATCAATCCTATAATTTTTTAAGCATTTTCTATCAAACAAACAAACACATATTAAGATAATAATAATCACCAAGCACGAGCAATTCTTCGACATAATTACATGTGATAAACTAAAAGAATAGTGATCAAGTTGATATCAAAATCATGTCAAAGCCAATGGTGTATATACGAGTAGTACTTGCTATATGGGTACTCATGACCCAAAGAGATGCGAGAAGGGGTTACTGATAGAAAATGATCATTGTATTTGTACGTCAAAAAAAGAAAGAAAATCTTGATACTGAAATTTCAATTACTTAAACAACTTTAATTAAGTGATTGATCATTGCCTTGAGGAGTTCCTTTGACAATTTTGTTGACATATACTACCACGTCCATGATGTAATACATAATTTTGTAGAATGACGTTGAAGCAGTTCTGGAAATATTCTGCTTTTTTTTGGGGGGGGGGGGGGATATTTTGACCTTGCTATTTATTCAATTCATCTGTGCAATTCACAATATGTAATATAAATTTTAAGTTACCTAAATTAATATTATTTTTTTCAAATTAATATATTTTATCAAAATTTTATATTTATTTCAATGTAATTGGGTTACATAATTATGTACCTATTAAAATTTAAAAAGTATGCGTAATTAGTACTTGACATATTCAAAAAGTATGCGTAATTAGTCCTTGACATATTTTTCTTATTGTGATGTATACAAATATTGCACGATGATGTGTTTATCAAAATAAAGCATCATTATCAATTTTATTTTTTAAAGCATGATTTTGCACTTCAATCTAAATCAGTCCTATTCAAGAAGCTATAAATAAGATAAAGGAATAGCTCGAGTGGCTAAGAGGGAATGAGGAATTGGGTTGGAAATGGGGTTAAGGAAAAAAAAAAAAAGCAGCTATCAAATAGTCCATTAAAGAAAGCATCATAACTTAGTATTATTTGAAAAAAAAATACATGCTAGCACATAACAACCCAGTAAAGCATTGAAAAAATATTGATGGAATACACATTATAATAGATGATGTAAGAAGTTCAAAAGATTGTTACTGCTGGAAATAATAATTTTATGTTCCAATATATTTATAGATCTATTAATGGAGTAAATGATTGGGTCGCTAAAGTACACTTCGGATGATTGCGTTGTTTCGTACTTCATCATCAATGTCGCTTTTTTCACCCAAAGAAAGGAAGAATTTGGTAAGATGCGCCATTGGTTGGCCAAACGTGATGATCATAATATATAATTAGTGGGAATTGATTCTTAAACTTACTCACACTAAGCACGAGGGACATAACACTTGACCACTACGTCTTCAGTATTTCTTTCTTTTTCATCATCACGAACATAGCTCCCGTACATTTGCACGAAATGTCATTTAAATAACATTTATTTTTTTAGTTTGTAATAGAACTGATTAAGAATATTATATCTCTTATTCTGAGTGCGTTATACATATCATGTATTTATATGATCGTATAAAATATTATTATAATAATTTAGTATTTCAGTACAAATATACACGTAATAGGAGGTGTAAGGGTTAAATGCTCATAAATGAATGGGCATAAACATAAATTCAAGATGGGCCCTTAAAACTAGTGCAACTCCAGGCACGGTAGAGCGCAGTGCAATGTTTTTTTTTTTTTTTTTTTTTTTTGCGGAGCTTGCGCAGTGCAATGTTATTGCTAAGACTTTTGGTAATTTGCAAAACGTTCAAACTAAAAGCTATGACCCTGCAATCTGGAGAGCAAGCAAACAGGCTAATATCGGAGTCCACATCGGTGACATTCTTTGTCTAAGACAAGAAGAGAAGATATGGCATAATTTCTGATCATACAATAATATAAATCGATATTGATTATCATTATTATTAGAAAAAGGTCAAACGTTAATAACAAAGTTCTTGTATCATTAAGAATTCATCTCGAAATCTCTAAAGATTATGCCACTGGACCAGTAATAAACTTGTAGCCTATCTCCTTGTAACTTCAGTGCTTTCTTTTCCCCTTTTTTTTCCTCTTTTCTTCTTTCGTCACACGCCCAAACACCCTATAAGATGATAAGATAATTCCATGAGTCCTACCTAAAAATTTTACGAACAAATTCTGCAAAACCTCACAGCAGTGGCTGAGCCACATATGTCAAGCACTGCCTAGCTTCTTCTAAAATAAGTTATTAGTATTTTCTAAATAATTTTTGTTGTGATGAGATACTAACTTATGGAAAGTGCATGCCTCCACAACAAAAATGCACCTCCTCATGACAAAGGTGTGTTCTTGATGAAGACAGTATCATTATTGTCTTTTGATTTTTTAAGCAAGAAAATAAAAAGATAAATTTGGAACATAACGAAATTATAAATTTGTAATTTGTTGTATCATGTAAAAACAATAAACAGAAAAGAGAGAGAAAAGAAGAAGAAGAAAGAAACGAGAAAAGAATAATAAAAAAAAGAAATAAATGGTTACTTGACCACATATATAGGAGATATATTTGATAACATTGATAGTATCTAGAATATTCAATTATTTTAAAATATGAAACAAGAACAATTATAAAACATGGTCTTATTTATAATCACTTTATTTATTAATTTTATATTTTTTGTGTATTAAAACATAATTATCATATTAACTTATTATATATCTTCGCATCTAATTTTTAAATTTATATAAAAAATTTATACATAAACATGCGCCAATCCTAGCTCCGCTGCTTCACGGACTGTAATTGTGCATATATGTGGGCAATACACATGTTTTCACGTTAAAATATTCTCTTTAATTCACGGGCTTAGCTATGATTTCCCTTACTTAATTCTTTCATCAACTACATGCCAATACCAAAAGGCATCCACGCTTGGAATAGTCCAATCGCATCCTAGTGCTGGGTTCACATGATGGTCAATGCATAAATTTTTAGTAGATTGTTATGTGTTTGGAACGATTTTATTTTAAAATATTTATTCTATTAAAATGAAGAAATATCTTAGAAGATTTAAGACACAAGTATCCTTTATCACACGTTATATATAGCTCTGCATCAAGCATATAATGTGTAATAGATTGAGCTTGTGGGCAAAAATGGGCAAGTGCAGCAGCATGGTGATGGTGATATGCACGTTGGTGGTGCTGCTTGTTGCAACGGCGAGCGGCAAAACCATTTGCAACGTCAAGATCTCCGAGCTCGCGGAGTGTCTTCCGGCACTAACTGGTCAGCCGCCCCCGCCTCCCACGAAGGCCTGCTGCCGTGTTCTGCAGAAGGCAGACTTGCGTTGTCTCTGCAATTTCAAGTCTGAACTCGTCAAGTACGGCGTAAAACCTGCAAACGCATTGGTTGTGCCAAAGAAGTGTGGTCTGAAGCTCCCATGGCAGTGTAAAGCCAAACTGTAACAAAGAAACCGCAATGAGATTGCTGTTATGTTGATACATTCTCTGTATCACTAATATGCACCGTTTTTATTTGATGATGAAGTCAATGTATCTGAGTATTCAATAATATTTCTTCTTTCATCTATTTCTTCCCATGAGTTGATGTATGATTTATTGTTTGCAATCACCCTGAAACTTTCAGGAATATGATTCCATGATAAATGATAAGAACTAAGGGGGAGAAAATGACGACGACCCAACCCGATGATATAACTTTACTCTTAATCCCTATTCCTCGTAGATTTTATTGGCCTAGACATGAATTCTGATTCAGACACTGAGCATAAGACAATTCAATCGACATATCAACCCCCAAACAGTGGGACTATATTATACAGAACGATTCACGCTCCTCTAACATAGATTTTGCCAACTTAAATTGTAGCTTTGAGTTTCCAACGAATTCCAGAAACCTGGCATGTCCACAAGAATTCCCTTCAGCCCCGGCAACATATTATCCGAAGCTCTTGAGCAACATGGATTCTATTTATATTGGATTTTGCAAAGTCCTCTAACAAGATCACTTCTGTCATCTTGTCCTCTGTTGAAGATTAGCTTAGCAGGATGATTCTTCACGTCTTGGCCCGCCAAATATTGGTCTCATGTAGGCATCGTCGAACCTTCTCCAATAGGAGTGGATTGTGTAAACTGGTCTTTCCATCAGCATGGAAAAACTATCCTTGGCCCGGAGAATATTAGTTGCTGTGGATTCTTCAAAGGATAGCAAAGGGAGTCTTGTGTCCTCTTTTGTGATACTTGGTTCGTGTTCAATGTTGCTAGTATTAGCTTGATGAGGAAGCAGATAACTTACAAGTGGCTGCGTCAAAAATCCAAAGACCTGCAAAAATATGTGATTCTCAGGCGAAAGAACACGTAGGGAGATAGATTACATCAAGCTGGCTCTATGCCTAGTGTACTTACGATTGTGCTAAAGAGTACAATGACAATCGTAGTGGTCACCAACCCAGCATCTATGGGATCCAGAGCAACACCAGAATGAGTGAACTGCACAGACGAGAGCAACAAGAGAAGATAAAGTAACAGAATATCTGCCGTTCCCGGATCTCAGGAAAGTAAGCAACATTATAATTGGAGTTGACCGACACCTGTTTGAATGCCAAAGCAATGGAAACTGCTCCCCTCATAAGCCCAGCCCACCAGATTACCATCTGCTTGGACAGAGACGAAAGAATACAAAAGGTCCTCAGTTATATGTATGATAATGGCTTCCAGGGGAAATGGTCAATTTACTGACCTGCTGCTTCACTGTTATGATTGATGACCTTGTTGCCGCACGGTTCATGTAATTGGATAAAGCAGACAGGGGGAACACAAATGCAGCACGCCCAAGGAGTATAAGTAACATCACAGTGCTATATACTTTAAACGAAGACCAAACGCTGGAAAATAAGCAGAAAAAAGAGCTTGTCAATTACAGCAATTGGTCAATCTAATTATATCTAATATGCCAAAATTACAACAAATTGAGCCTAAACATTATCAAACCACCTCATGACTAGTATTAGGACATAAATCTAGTTCAATCAAGTACTGAACGGTATGTCATTGATTAAGTTTATTCAGAAAGAAAATAAAGAGTGCAAGGTATGCCTGCTCAACTAATACAATTTCTTTTTTTTTTTTTTGGTTATGATTGAGAAGGGTGATTCTGCTACAAGGACATCATGTTAGATGAAGGTTGTCAAGAAGGGCTTGGCCATAGATACAGTAGTCCTTTAACATGAAAAAATTGACTAGTTATTGAAACTCCATGAATCAGAATGAGTTCTCCTTCAATTGAAGGAGATAAGCTGCTAACCAAGAGGTCCACCAAGTCCCCGTTCCAGGATCAGTCATGATAGAAAACTCAATAAAGGATATCATAGTTCATGTTAAGATCAATCAACAAACATCCCTTCAGATCTGAAGGCTAGAGCTTAGCTCGTAAAAGGATGCCTCACTAATTGTTTATTCAAAGGAAACCAACTGCTCCTCAAAACTGAATAGTATTCATCATTTTGATACTAGTTTGAGTCCTACATCTGATGATCTTGAAAATAAGTCTCACCTTAATTTGCTTGATTTCCATTTCTCAATGTCCAGAGCGTCCATCCCCACGTACAGAAAGATGAATGTCTCCGCAATGAAAGACATTGTCGCAAACACATGTCTGCAATTGAAGAAGGAAAATCTTACATCATAAAAACAAAAAAGATCCCAAATTTATTCTGTCTCCCCATTAATTTAAATTTCTGTTTAGAGAGTGGACAACTCATAAGCAGCAAGCTCAGGATGATAACTTGCAGCATAATCACGTCACATGCACCTTTGCAAGCATTACCACCCAAGATTTGCTAATGAATTTCATCAGACATGCCTTGTAGTAACTTTTGAACTGTCAGTCACGTTATGCCATGCGTAATGTGACATGAATATCCCACAAAAGAAGACCGTCAGAATGCCACTGAGGTCTAAGAGCTGCAATAATCAACACCATTGTATGCTCATCAGCTACAAGATCTCAAAAAATACATACACAACTGTGTGAAGAACAAACTTTAAAAAAAGAGGCTAGACGTATGCCAAACAATCTGTTACAAGCAATATTCTGCATGCTTTTTTGGTTATCTGTCCTTGTTCATAACAAGCCTAGACTAAAAAACAAACCAATAGATACAATGCAAGAAGATGTCACATATGCAAATGGTGTATGTACCTCATTAGCCACCAGGCAGAGATATTTTACTCGATCACATTTCTTATAGGGTTGATTATTTTGGTGGTGGCCAATGATTTACAAGTCAAATCATGTATCAATTGTAATACATATCAAGAGGCAAAGGAATATTAACCAACTAATATCTTCCAAAGATGGAGAAACAGAAAGAACTAAATCACTGCTCTTTACCTCCGCAAGCATGTACGAAAGATATGCCATTAGGACCATAAGAGCTATCTCACGAACAGTTGAGTGACTGCAATCAAGGGAAAGAAAAGTGCAAAGTCACGAACCGTAATTAGTGCGCAAAAAACATTGAAAAGCCCCTTCTTATCTCTTCCCGAGTTTTGTCTTATTTGCTCAATGAATTTCTCAAACAACAAACATATAGTTTTTCATCAGCAAACCTTAACCCAAAGAGGATTCAAATGGACATGAAAATTTACCTGCCAAAGTACATGCCTTTAAGAATATATGATGTTAAAAGCCCAGCCTGTAGTCAGTAGGGTGACAGCTAAATTAGTGAATGCAAGGAAATCTATGGAATTGTGCATTTACTACTGAATCGCCATCTGAATTGTTACTTCAGACATGTGAAACATTAAACATCAACATATGCTGCCCGAGTAAGAAAACTTTAAGAAGTAAGAATTCTAAACTGATGCAAAATGAAGCAATAAGTGCATTGATTCATTTGAACAGAGATGTCTCAGGAGCAGGTTAATATGTAACTGAACTCGCAACAACTCCAAAAGCAAATTGATGCACAACATCAAACAAGTTCAATTGATTAATTTCGAGATAGATGCCTCGGGGACAAGTTAATATGTAAATTGAACTCACACCAACTCCAAGAGCAGTGCTCGTAGAGAACAAGTACAGGAAATCTAAGATAATGTGGAATCCTGTCCAGCCATCTAGTCTAGCAACATCGAGCTTTTGAATTGCGTTGAAGAGGACAACTGAAGTGGCATCATTAACTACTCCTTCCCCAAAGACTAGGCTGTACAGCAACGGAGTCTCATCTTGATGCAAGACCTACACATGAATACGTCTCCCAGAGTCTCAGACAATGCAAACAAAACTCGCAGACGCAGTAAATTAAGATACTAAAATCATACCAGTCTAACCAACCTGCAGAGTGCACACTGTATCTGTTGATGAAAAGATAGTACCGATACCTGTTTGAAAAGAAAACATAGTGCATTCCAGCTTCATTTATTAATTTATTAAGAAAAGATTAATGCAGGTCAATTACATGATAGACAATTATTTTGCAGGCGGCCCTTGTGAAAGATTAAGGATCTAACCGAGGTAGTCACGTGCAGACAGGCCAAGAAAATCGAATTTGGGAAACAGCCACCAGCTACCTGTATCAAGACAAGATTTCCAAGAATATTGAGAAGATCTTGATAATACCCAGCCTTTTATTTGTATAGTTGTATGTAATCGAGAGTACTGAGAAGACCTTAAATAACTAACAAGGATGAGAGAAATTCACTAGCAAGTAGTACCTGCTGTAATAATAGACGACGATATAAACACGCCAATAACACCAAACAGCATGATAGTTAAGAAGTTATGGAAGAACTGTTTCTTCTTGACCTGGAATCTGTTGAAAATACACACAATTTCCAAAAGTACCGCCACATGATTGAATAATGCAAAATATAATCTATAGGAGAATTATTTCTTACCCTGCATTGAATATTATTGGTGGGAGAAGATAGATGAAGAACAGCTCCTCGTCGAATCTTAATATGTGAGAACTTCTCCCCTTGCTTATCAACAAGATAATTACCCCACTCAGGCAACCCTCAAAACAACAATAAGCAAACAGCATTTTCATATGAGACGCACTGTAGAAAGCAAAGCGTGCTACTAGACAAGAAGTACTAAATTCATACTGCAAATAAAGTCAAAACTCAATTTAAAAAAAGAGAAGTTAAATGGCAGACTAGGCTCAAAAGTGAATTTGGACGGAAGATTCAATGAAGTCACAGTACAGTTACACGGCAATAACGGTGAAGTTATATTAACTATATTATAGTACTTTGAACTACTTTCTGGTCATCTTGGTCTCCTATGTCAACTTTGCAAGGCTCTCTCTAAACTTATACATGTGCCGAACGTCCCCTGAACACACCCCTCCCACATTGAAAAATCATAAAATGTAAAACCCATCTTATAACCCAACAAGATCCTAAGCCACTCTTCACATTTCACGTTGATTCTTCACATTGATTCACGTTATGCTTATATAACCCATCTCTTACTGTTTATTCGTTTGAGCTCTTGATTCTTGGTCTAACTTATTCAGAGTGTTTATGAGATTTCTTTCTGGTTTGTCCCGTTTGAACTCAATACGTGAGCAAGCTCTTGATTCTTGGTTCATGGAATTTGTGAGATTTCCGGTTTAGCTCGTTTGAGTTCGACATGTAAGCTAATGTAGCCTCCAACGTAATAAAAAAATCATAAAATTTAAAGTATGGTCGTGCACCATTCCTCATTCTTAACAACCCCAACATTAAAACATCAGCCATGGCACCTAGCTAAAAGCTCTAGACTACTAAAATTCCGCCTAAACACAAAGGAATAAAATATATATCAGAAACAAATGGGGTAAATTTCATCACTTTTTTTTTTTTGAAAAAATTAAAAATCTAACCAATTGAACCCCAAAAAAAAAAGAATACGTCGAAAAAAAAAAACAAAAAGAAAAGAAACACGAATTAAGGTAGAGAAATTTACGATAAGAAGAGCAGTGATGGATTCGTTAACCCAACGATTCTCTTCGAGCAAGTGGCCGATGACTAAACAAAAACATAGTATCGCCACGAACACTGTCATGGGTACAACGGTCTGTGCATGGCTTGCATTTGCAACGCTCATTGCATATTCTAACACCAACCCCATCTTTTTTTTTTCCTTTCTTTCTTTTTTTCTTTTTCACACTTTCACTTTGAGGTGGGTCACGTAATGATGATGTTAGTTTTTTGATTCTATGTGATAATTAGTAGAGCTGATCATCAGATAGATGGCTTTTGAATCAACAATTGAGAGAGATATATCTGGAGTTTAGAGTTTGCTCTTGAAACGGACACTCGCTGATGCTTGAGCTTCCTGTGATAGCCACGTGGCATTATGTCAGCTCATGCGGGTGACAGCTGTCCTATGTGCCTGTCGTGGGATCATAATCTTTGTCCACCGTTTTCTTTTTTTTTTTTTTTTGGTTTATTATCTAGCTATAAACTAGATTGAATTTTTTTCTTTTTTCGAATGTTTTTTAAAAAAATATGCTCTTCAAAATAATTATCTGACTAATGACTTAGTGGTCTAATGGTTTGTCTCTAACTGTAAATAGTGTTGGATCGATTCCCATTACTTGCCTGTAATATCTAAATATCCTTTGGCCCCCTTAAAGAGGAAAAAAAAAACTAATTATTCGGCCTAACATAGAAAAGAATTAAAAAATGAAAAACAAAATCAAATACGATTTTTTTTTCAAAAGTCCAAGTTTTTAATTTTTTTATTTTTTTTTTAAGATGTCTGGAGTTTTTGCAGCATGCCCAAAGATTGGGCTTGGTTTGGTCTTCGATCCTGCAACAGGGCTGTTTGGACATCAGTTTGAGCTTGCTTTTGCCTTAGTTGGGATATTTGGGTTTTGGGTTTGCGCTTTCTCTTGTAATAATTTGGGCCAAAGTTTTCTTGTAGCTTTCCGCTTTAGTTAATTAAACTAGTGTGTGGATTTGCGTCATGCAACGTATGTCATAAGTTTCGTATTATTTTAATTTATTGAAATTATATTCTTTATATAAACATGCATTAAATTTAAAAATAAAAAAAGATTAAAGAACAATAAATCAACTTATATTTTCTCAAAATTATTGACTTGTCAATGAAAAACATGATATGATATTTAACTATTAAAAAAATAAAATATTTAAAAGTTGAAAAAGCAACCAAGAAACGCTGTGTGACACCTTATCCAAGCTTTAAAAAAATGAAGAAGCATTTAGTCCAATAAATGACAAAAGAAAGAAAAAAAAAAACTCAAGTGTTGTGACGTGACACCCAACTTCTTAAGATTTAAAAAAGGGAAAAAAAAAGAAAAAAGAAAACACCCGACTTACTATTTCAAAAAAAGGGGACACTAAAAAACTTCTTCAAATAATATATCATAAGTATCTTACTTTTAGTCAGAAGAAATAAGATGAATTTTGAGTACTTGTATCTAATCGGGACATGAAGTAAACCTACAAAAGTTTTACTGAGATTTTCTATTATATTTTTTGGGACAAGGAATGAACTAATAAAATTTTACTATACCATATACACTTATTCTTTATGAGACTCTTATTTAGATAACATATTTATATTTCAAATTTAAGTAAGATTATTCGCAATAGACCATATATCTTATATTCATTATCTAAGCAAATGATAAAGATAAATGTTCTAATGTTCTTTCTATAAATAAAACATATGTTCAATAATAACAGTAGTATAAATAGAATTATTAGAAATTACTCTCTTCCCCCTAATATATTTTCTATGCACTCATCATCATCTCTTATTTCCGTAACACATTACATATAGACTAGTGAAACTTTTTTCTTTTTTCATTTTTAACTCTAAAGCAACTTAGACTCACCTACACGCTATTTTGACACCCATCGAAATCAAACTTCATCTGAATTTAATTTTTATTGTTTTAATTTGACATCTTTTCCTAATTTTCACATTTATCTATTACTGTATGTTGGAGTATACTATGATAGATCTTGTATAGTCCCTTATGAATATGACCTAATGCATGTGCTTGAATTGGATCCATACCCGCACAGGAGCGAGGCCTAGCTAAAGTCCTCGTGCGGCAAAGTCAATAGGTAGAAATATGGAAACAATATCAATATATGCTATGGAATTGCGTCTCTGCATGACTATGTGCATGACTTGGGGGATTATGCTACGTTTTAAGACTTAAGGAGAGTTATTAAAGAAGGGAATTGATCGTATAAGATAATAGAGGCATATTATTAAACCTAAATACTTAACCTACTTAAAAGAATACTCCTAACGTTATCATCAACCAATCTATTGTGAAAGAGGTCCATATTTTAATTATAGGTTTAATCATCTTTATATCTGAAGCCGTCCGTTGATTCATGTGGCATCACTTCATGCTTACACTCGTCATCTTGAATGAATCACTCTATATCATACGTGTGACGGCTATTTTAAGTTATTGCCGTTTATTATTTTTTTTAAGAAGCCGGTCAATCGGGAAGAGAATTAAAAAAGAAAAAAAGATAATTGCAAGTTGTATTCGAGATTGTCATGGGTTTTGCCAGATTAATTAGAAATGTTTGAATTGATTGATTGTTAAATTTGAACCTGCAAAGAGGAAGAATGTCACATCATCATGTACACTTCATCGTAGTAGTCAATCACTTCCATTGAATAAATCCTCAAGAGCAGCAGAACGCGGCTTTTGGTGCGCTCCATATCTGCCGTATGGCTTCTGAACGTGGGTTTCTCACTGGGATCTTTGTGGGGGGCAAATTTTTGTACTTATTATTATTCCAACCCCACCAAAAAATCAAGCAGATGTGAACAATATTATCATGACCTCTCCCCATGTGAACAACTTTTCTGCCCCTTTTGAGAAGTTTCCTGACCAATAATGTGACAATATTCTAAGCATATATTATATGGTGATATATCTTTATAAATCATATAGTTTGAAGTTGTCTTTTCAGATGAGTTGGGTCTATGAATATAAAATTGTACTAATGTTTTGCCAAAGGTAAAATGGTGTTTGACTTTTAATTGGTCATATAAGGTTAAAAATTCTGTTGAAAAAACGCATATTGCGCAAGCCGGCAAAATCTATATTTTCAATTTCACATTCACCTAAAAAGAAAACTGAAATTTGAAGCGTTGAAGCATATCGTTTTTCAAAAAGTGATAATTCTTATGTTAAAACTAATAGTTAATTTAGTGGTGAACCTGAGACATGAGTAATATATTTACTCGCATTTCAAAGTTTAAAGTTGACAACAAACTAATTAAACTAATTTAACAGCATTATTACTTTATTATCTTTTTCTCAAGAAAAGTTGATGCTTATGTTACTTGTTGGAAAAAAGAAAGAATGTTGGAGCTCTAGCTAGCTATGATGAACTAAGAGGGTATTTGGTTTGCTTATTTGGTGCTTATAAGTACTTAAATAGTAAAAAACACATGAGATGGTATTTTTTTATGTGCTTATAAGCATCGAAAATAAGCAAAGCCAAAGACCCTCTAAAGCATATTTGCTTATAACCTACCATTCTTGGACAATCTAGAGGTACATGAATTGTGATTATCATGTCATTCTAATACATTGACATTATAATTCTTTAATGAGTCTAACTTGTATTTATACACCCACATAGTTAGATGTGCAAATATATTCATTGGGTAATCGCAATTTTTATTGTGTTCCATAGGGATAGTGCTCCTACAGGATACTGTTACTGTACTGTGCATGAACAATACTCGCACACAGTATATAACAGTGTATGTATTCAAAATTCTTATATTATAGGTTCAAAATAAGTTCAAAAGTTTAAATATATTTGCAGCTTAATATAAGAGTTTTGAACAATTAATATAATAATTTTGAACATTTAATATAAGAATTTTGAACGCAGAGTGTAATCTATGAGCATGTAATATAAGAGTTTTGAACATAAAGTGTAAAATTTATAAAATTATAATTTTTATTTTGTGAACTTGCTTTTAAACTTTTAAACTTGTAATATAAGAGTTTTAAATATATAATATAAGAATTTTGAACGTACATTATAAAAGTTTTGTATATAAAGTATAAAATTTATGAGATTATAATTTTTATTTTGTAAACTTCCTTTTAAACTTTTGAATATGTAATATAAGAATTTTGAACATGTTTGCAATTTAATATAAGAGTTTTAAATATAAAATATAAAAATTTTGAACACATAAACTGTTATGTCCTATTCGCATGTACTATTCAAGCACATTATGTGTATAGTACTCATATAAAATACTGTGCATATAACGCACAATGTAAGTACTGATGGATAATTGATTACATATGCAAGTGTAAATTTATATATACCTGATGCATCAAACAACACGTACAAAATTAATTTCAAGATAATACAATCCCGAGACTTGAACTACACTCAGAAACTTCCCAATGATATCCGCTTGTACATTTACGAGAGCACTCTAAGGGCTCGTTTGGATTGGCGTTTTTAAAAAGTATTTTTTTAACAATTTTTGAAAAATGATTTTTTTTTAGAAGCTAAAAATTTTAACTTTAAAAAAAAAATTATATTTGAGCTTTTTTTAGAATTTGAACTTTTTTTGAAAATCAAATCAAATAGTTATTACAAATTTAATGTAACTTTTTTAAAAAAATTTTTTTTTTTCTAAAAAAAAATCAATCCAAACAACACCTAAAGCAAGTGCCAAGTGGGAGCTTTGAGATTACAGTTTGGAAAGGTGGAATACAGCTTTACTCTCTCCCTCTTATTAATTAAACGAAAACGAAACCCTTTTTAATTTTATCTTTTTTTCCCCTTTTTTGGTCAAAACCGCCTTATTTTTTATTTGATAAGATAATGCAGACATCGTTCTCTCGTGCAAGGAAAAGAACGAAAGTTCTCTCTGTCTTTTGAACTAGTTTGCTCATTGCTTTTTACAACGAATTCTTTAAAAGAACTATAAACCTTGTAATGGTATAAACCCTACTCAAAATTGGCAGATTTGAAATGGAGAAGGAATTTTTTCGTTCCAAATTAAGACGGATTTGAGATGAACAACTTGGATAAAATTTTTTAATAAGTTCATATATATTTGAGATGAAAAATTTTTCCATTTCAAATTCTATCTCAAATTTGTTTCAAAATAGAATTTTCTAAATTTGAAATGGAAACTTTTCATTTCAAATTTTTGGTATTGAAAATATCACGCTTTGCAGATTTTACATTCATTAAGAAGTAAATAAATTTTGTAATGAAAAAATTATACTTTTAAATTTACAATCTATGACCACAGTAGATTATCATTCGACTATTTTATCCAACCCGTTGCGACAAATTTCTTGGGTAAACGTTACAATCATATGTTCCAATAATATGCTAAGTATAGCTAAATGGAAGACTGCAATGGTGTAATACCATTAATAGTTTCTTGAGGTCACATCAAACAACATGCATGAACTCCATTTTTCTTCATAAAAGTAATACTGCATTCAAGCATGCATCCTCTCATTAGCCAGCTAATATGAACATATTATACAGCTGTGACAACGTTGATTTTTTTCCTTTCTTTTTTGGATTAACATCAGCTAACTACAAAATGCTATATAAAATTAAAAAAAAAAAGAATCACATAAATCTACGTGCAAAAAAGAAAAAAAAAAATCCAATTTCGTCAGGCTGCATTGATACTGATAAATATAGTGGATCCCCACAAATTTTATACTAACATTTTTGTGGGTCCATAACCAACGTGAACAGCTGCTTGTTTTGCTTATTGTTTTGTTTTGTTTTTTTTTTTTTTTTGGGTCAAATTATTTTATTTTTGTTCAAAATGACGCCATGCAATACATAAGAATGTAACCAAAAAAACGCTGACCCATGTTGATGTTGTTGTCGACGTCTAGCTGTTCCTTTTAAGCAGGGAAAAAGAAAAGATGGTCGTCTTGAAGCCGTTGCAGAAAATGGCTTGGAGTTTTTGTAGCTTTCGAGCTCAAGCTGATTTTTCTTAAAGAGAATCAATAATAGTTTCGTATTTACTCCAATAATGGTTTAAATTCGTACCAGACTAATAAGTTGTAAGTAACTGAGATACACCCACCCATGTTGCAGGCCAGGCCAAGCCAAAGTGACAACTTTAATTTCTGCGGAAATTTTTGGATTTGATTCCCATGTAACAGAGTTACAATAGTTGATGCGAAATACAGATTGTAGAATATGGTTAGAAATGTACAATACTAGCTTTGAATAATCGATTGCTTGATGTAAAGCTATATATCCCAGTTAATGCGAAATCTTGCCTTAATTAGCAACAACCCAAAAAAAAGTTACCATAGTTGAGTTTTTTCTTTTTCTTTTCCTCGTCTTGTAAGTAACTATTTTTCTCTCTTTCTTTCTTTTTTTTTTTTTTTTCGAATTATGCTAATATACCTTGCAATTTAGCACGAACCCATTTGAGTTTCAGAATCAATAAAAGACAGAGTAAATGAGTGTATAAAGAATCATAGCTAACCATATAGAAGAATACATATCAAAACAATACATTTGACAACGAATAAAACATTTCTTATAAATTTGAACAAAAATCTTTTACTAGATTGTACAAAATGTTTGCAAGAGGGTGTTTGACTTTGCTTATTTGGTGCTTATAAACAATAAGCAAGTAAATAATATATTAGACGATATTTTTTTTAAAGTATTTATAAGCATTTAAAATAAACAAAGTCAAAACACCCTCGACATCATTAGAGGAAACATTGGCTCAAGTCTAATAAATATCTACACTTAGTTTTTTAAGAGATGTAAATAAGTATTAATAACTAGTAATATATATGATTTCTCATTGAGACTAGGTCATCAATGCGACTCGACTTTTTTCAATATCCAAACCACCTTTACTTGAACTAATTCGTTAAAAGCCTCGGCTGGAGATTGCAAAGCCATGCTCCACTTGCACATGGATTTCAAGTAAAATATATTTATCGCCAGACACATAAATATATACATAAGTTAGTTAATTGTGAATTGACCTTTTTTTTGGCAAACAAATACTGAAAGAAGTCTGAATTCACTTAGAGATCTTAATCAAGACTGGGTATTTTATAATTTTTTCGCCTCAAAGGAGGCCTTAAGCTATTTAAAAATCAAATTTTTTTTAGACAAAAGACTTTTTTTATATTAACATTTAGTAGAATTTGAAACTGTTTAGACACGTTTGAGACGGTCCGAGAACTAACAATAGGCTTACCCATCTTATAATTTACAAGTCACCCTGTACCAAAATTAATTTTTATATAAATATGTTTGATTCTAAAGCCTTTTTTTACTGTTATAAATCTTATGCCCTCTCAAAATAATTTTAGCTGGTTAGTCCTCGGAATAGGACCATTCGCCAAATTGATTCGTGAAGACTGAAGAGTGATCACACTTTATCCTCCATCGTCAACACACACACACACACACACTCACAAAAATAACACTTTACCCGGATTTGCGCCATAATTTTGCCACCACAAAATATGTTTCTTGAAAAAAAAAAACAGAAGGAAAAAGAAAATCTTTAAGGAGCGAAAAGTGGACGAAAAATCTAGACATGGAATACTTTTTAGGACAAAACAGGTTTCTGACATCTGTCAACCAACAATAAGAATAAGCCGCAAAACCTCAGCCGCTTACATAAAAACTCTGAGCTGCAAACGCGTAAGAACTCCCCCCCAAAAAAAAAAAAAAAAAAAACCAAGAAAAAAACCAGCTACAAGTGATCAAATATTAATTTATTCAATAAACTTTTATAATAAATACTACTAATTGTAGCCATTAAACTCCAAAGGAGAAAAAATAGTGAGAATCTTCATCATATTTCATCATTTTCGAAAGCTGCTTATTCTCGAAGCCAAATCTAATCAATAATCTCTCACATTTCCAAATAAAGCGTTTTCCAAGAAGAGCTGCTTAATCAAAGCACAAGTGTGGTTAAGCTTCTTTTGCTGTTGACTCGAGAGTATTAGTATCTCCGGCGAAAAGGGGTGTCGCCGGCCAGCAATGTGGAAGCTCCGATCAGTTCTGTGGGCCTTGTTGGTCTGCTCGGCCGTGGTCGTGGGTGCTGGTCAAGGATCTAGTGGTGGTCAACGCAGTAAATGGCAAACACTTACAGGTGAGCATACACTTTCATGTTTGAGTAGGGGTTCGCAGCCTTACACTTTTTGAATGAATCTATTTTTGTTTTGTGAGAAAACTAGCATTTAAAAGTTTTTAGAAATGGTAAAAAATGGTTTTTTTTGGATATTATGTTTATGTGAAAATGGAAAAACGTTATGAATTTCGAACTAATGGTTTGGCTGTTTCATGATCTTTATTTTTGGTTAGCGTTTAATGGGTTCACTAATTGAATTTGAATCAATATGTTCTGGTTGATGTGAGGATACAAAGTGAATGATAAAAAACATGCATCTTTTTTGTTCTTATACTTATGTGAAAAACAAAAAAAAAGGGTGAAATTTTGGAGTAGTGCATTTGCTATTTGTGATCTTCCTCTGTTAGTGTTGACAGGCGAAATAAATGATTTTGAGTTAATTTTCTTTGTTTGATGTGAAACGTTAATGCTAGAAATGGGGTAAAAATGCCTTTTTTTTGGGGCCAAAGCCTTCATTTTTTGGTTATTATGGTTTTATGGAAGTTGGAAAGTTAAAAGACTTCTATAGTAAAGTTCTTGGTGTTCTGTGATTATTCTTTTAAATGTTTAATAAGAGTAGTAAATGGAATTAATTTCACGAATATCGTTTTTGTAATTTGATTAGTTTTGATATGATTATATTTTGGCTTGCTCTTATGCATAGATAAACAAAATTAGTGTTCTAACAAAGTGTAGGTGTTTACTTAAATTAAACTACTTGGTGTTAGAATTACTAGCGTGTTAAATGAAGAAAGCTTTTTTGTATTTGTTGTTGATCACCAGTGCACAATATTACCTAAAGTTTATGATTCGATAAAAGCTATAACTTGTGGTTTATTTATTTATTTATTTATTTTTTCCCGGGAATGGTCTTGCACAATTATTAGATCATTCTTTGCAAATGATGATCTGACCCTCAAGCGAAGATGGTTTCTTTCAAGCGAAGATGGTTTCTTTCAAGCGAAGATGGTTTCTTTCTAGAAATAGTTATGCATATCACATTAAATGTAACATATGAGCAACATCTCATTCACCTCCCTCTATCCCCTGATAAAATGAGAGAATAATTTAGATGTGGCCGGGCACAACCTTAAATTTTTGGTATTGTGCTTATCCTTGTGAAATAGAAATTATTTCTAGGTTTATGACTCTATTCCACAAAATCCATTAATCATTATGCCCTCATCATTCGGTAATGGTACTTTTTCTTTACCTTTTGCAGGAGTGGAGCCTTTGGTCGTTGCACGTGGGGGCTTTTCAGGGCTATTTGCCGATTCCAGTTTTAATGCCTATTCCATCGCAGTACAAACCAGCTTGCCTACCGGCATCGTATGGTGTGATGTGCAGCTCACAAAAGATGGAGCTGGAGTCTGCTTACCGGATATCAGGCTTGACAATGCTACTGACATCAGCTTTCTTCACAAAAACCAGCAAAAAACCTACATTGTGAATGGCGTCTCCATGAGCGGATATTTTTCAATCGATTACACCCTTGATGACTTGTCACTTGTCAGTTGTAAGTTTGATTTCTGGGATAACAGCATTCATTTACTATTAAGTGCACTGCATGAATTGTTATTGCTATGTGCAAATGATGCTGCTTCACGTCCAAAAAGAGTAATTTTGTAATAATGATTTTATGTGTCCATTGATCTTTAAAGGAATGTGGCATGTTAGATACAAAGTACCGAAAATTCTTTTCTTTTTTTTAGTATGTGTCGAGCTTACTTGAGTATTTCCAGATATTCACACAAGAGAAATCTAATTATTATCGATTGGATTTTGATCTAACCAACATGATGCTACCTCCTAAGCTGTTGTTCACTGGTGCAGTTCATATAATCTTGTTCTGATATGTTCAAAAAAGGGTGACTGTAGACTAGTCGGGATCATACATGGTTGTGATTGGCATTTCTACCAACTTGTTGGAAGTTTCTCGATGTGATTTTTCTGTATCGATGCTGACTGGTCCTTTTTCTATATTGGACAGTGAGACAAGGTGTTTTCTCTCGTAGTAATAGATTTGATGGCAATTCACAGCAAATTCTTAGAGTTGAGGATGTGGCTAAACAAATTAGGCCACCAGGATTATGGTTGAATATTCAGGTAGGCATTACATTTTAAATTTGTTGATTACCTGAGAATCACTTCCTGACACTAAAATATTGTTAGTTGTTGTCATCTCTTTTGTTAACCACTAACCAACCTTTTCACATAACCTTGCAGCATGATGCATTCTTCAGCCAACACAATTTGAGCATGAGAAGCTTTATTATATCTGTATCCAGAAGTGTTGTTGTTAACTACATTTCCTCGCCTGAGGTGAACTTCCTGAGAAGTATTGTAGCTCGATTTAGACCAAGCCCTACCAAACTTGTTTTCCGGTTTAAGGGGCAGAATGATATTGAACCTTCAACCAACCAAACTTATGGTTCTCTTTTGAAGAATCTTACATTCATCAAAACCTTTGCCTCTGGAATTCTTGTCCCAAAATCTTATATTTGGCCTGTGGACTCCTCTCTATATTTAGAACCATATACATCTGTTGTTTTGGATGCTCACAAAGCAGGCCTTGCAGTTTTCGCATCTGACTTTGCAAGTGATGTGCCTTTCGCCTATAATTACAGTTATGATCCTGTAGCTGAGTATCTATCCTTTATTGATAATGGCAATTTCTCTGTGGATGGTGTGCTCTCTGACTTCCCAATTACACCTTCAGAGGCCATAGGTATATAACTGTCTTCCAACATTCTCAATAACTGCACGCTGCAAGCGTAAAGTTTTTAGTTACTTTTCTTATCTTTTTTGTTAATTGTGCTTATGTCAGATCTGAAAATTTTATTCTATATGGTTAATCTCAGATTGTTTTTTTAAGATGCTAAAATATTTCTATATTACAGATTGCTTTTCTCACACTGGGAAGAATGACACGGAACAAGGTAATTTACAGGCTTCTTTACTACGAAGTTGGATGTGACTCGCTTAATTTAATTCTGTAAGGATGTTTCCTTTCATGCACTTTGAACTGTCAACACTCTGACTATATATGTCTTCACTGCAGTGAAGCTTCTGGTTTTCTCATCAGAAGGAGCAAGTGGCGACTACCCTGGTTGTACTGATCTGGCATACACTAAGGCTATTTCAGATGGTACAGATGTTCTTGATTGTCCTGTTCAGATGACGCAAGACGGAGTTCCTTTTTGCCTGGGTTCTATAAACCTTTTAGAGAGAACAACAGTGGCTCAATCAGAATATGGCAACCTTTTGACAAGTATTCCAGAACTTAATGTTGAGAATGGGATATTTGCCTTTAACCTCACATGGAGCCAAATCCAGACCTTGAGGCGTAAGTTCAAATTGATCTTTCCCTTCTCATCTGGTCGGAGACTTTTAAAAGCTAGAAGGATGCATATGCTAATCTTGATAGAGATGATGGATATACAAGGATAATTAAATGGTTAAGCTTCAAAATTTGCTAAACTGAAATAGTGCCTCTGCAGTGCCTCTTCCTTCTAGTTGGAGGTTTTTACTTTTGTGCGTTTTGACATTTTCTTTTCTTGTCCCTCATGGAACATCTTTCTAATGTTCAATTTGTACGTTTCTTAGTTTTGTTGCATGCCTCAGTTGACTTTGGTTCAGTTAAGTGGTAAACTTATTTGGTTGGTGCCCTATTATTTGTTCTGTTAGCTTCATCACTGCTTCTTCGAGTTGCTTTCTTCCTGCTTAATGTCCTTTGGGACGATTATCCCAACTTGGTTAATCTAGCTGGATTGAGGCTTCAACATATCATACCGGAACATTAGCATGCTAGTATGGATTTGGCCCTATTTTTAATATGTACTGCCATGCATTTATTTGTTCTTTGTGGTGTCTATAGTTCATGAAGAACTTAAAAAGTGTATGCTGGTTATAGCTTGTCCACACTTGGTATATGTCACATAAGCTTCTGAAGCCAACACTTAGATCTACACTCGAGCTTAAGGAACTAATGAGCTTAGCTGAAAGATGCATTCAGGGCATGTTAATCTTCATTTGTAGGTGTTACATCTTAACAGCAACCTTTTTCAAATACGTATGTCATCTTTGGCTTATTTTGGGCCAGGCGACCAGCCAAAAGTAAATATGCATAACAAGCAGTAGAAAATCTACCTGCAAAATTTGCATATATTCAGCTTCTCATTTCCGACATCTTTTTTTGCTTTTCCATTGCATTTTCTGCATCTCATGACATTGATAATGAATGTTTTTGTTTGAATAAATTGTTCTGTAGCATTGCCTTTACATATGTTATTTTTCATTTCAGCACAAATATCAAGCCCATGGACAAATTATACATTGTACCGAAATCCAAAGTTCAGCAATGCTGGGAATTTTGTGTTATTGTCTGACTTTTTTGCTCTTGCAAAAAATGCAAGTTCTGTTTCTGGAGTTTTGATCAGCATAGAGGTAAGTTCATTTTCTTCTACATGTTTCAGAACTGCTTGAGGACAACAGTGCACTACCAACTGATACTTGTGTTACTGTCTTGAGTGCATCTTTGTGCTAAATGCCTACACCTCGTCTTTAGTTGCACCTCCTTAATCAGATTGGACAGAGAACTTCACTTATAGCATCTTGACCTGGTCTTGTTTTGCAGAATGCTGCTTACCTAGCTGAGAAACAAGGGTTAGGTGTGACTGATGCAGTTATTGATGCCTTGAGCAAATCAGGTTATAATAATCAGACAGCCAAAAAGGTCATGATTCAATCAACCGACAGCTCAGTCCTCCTGAAGTTTAAGAATACTGGTTATGAGCTCGTGTACCAAGTTGGTGAAAATATTGGGGGTATCTTGAACTCAACCATCTTGGAGATGAAAAAGTTTGCCAGTTCTGTGGTCATAAGCAAAGATTCTGTATTTCCTACTGATGTACTATATACCATTGGTCAAACAGATGTGGTTGCGAAGTTGCAGGCATTTAATCTCTCAGTCTATGTGCGACTATTCAGTAACGAATTTCCATCTCAAGCATGGGACTTCTACTCTGATGCTTATGTGGAGATTAATACGTTTGTGCAAGCAGCCTTCATTAACGGAGTGGTAACAGATTTTCCTGCTACTGCAAACAAATACAGAAGTAAGTTTGTCCATCCATTCTTCTTCCACGAGGAACCTGGTTTTTTCTTCAGTATCTATGAGTTCCTTATTTCAGAGTGGATACATGCTAGTATGAGAATTCTTGCCCGTCTCAACGAGTTTTGGGGTATTATTTTTCTGTTTGGTCAAATATCATATCCTTTGTGAATTTCATGTATCTGTAATATGACTTGACAAATGATGCTGCTTTATTTGGTATTATCGTGATATGCTCTTCCTTGAGCATGCCCCGTTCTCCCCATATTGCTTACGTGTTCCTTTTTTTGGCTGAATGTCAGGAAACCGGTGTTTAGGGTACAAAGAACTCCCACCATACATGAGCTTTGTTCTACCCGGTGGTCTCCTTCAACTTATGGCTCCTAAGGACTTGCCACCTGCAGAGGCTCCCAACCCGGTCCTGTCTGAGGAGGATGTCGTTGAACCACCTTTACCCCCCGTTGTAAAGGGATCAAACGGCTCTGCCAACGAGCCTGCAGCTGCTCCAACTCCGCCAAATGGTCAGCCTACAGTTGTTGCAAGCATTTTCCTTAGTAGCCTTGCCGTTCTCTTTGCTGCTATCATGCTCTCTTGATATGGCAACACGATAGCCTGAGCTTTCGTCTTGTAATTTTTGTATATCCGCCCGCTGGTTCACCTTTTCGGATATGCTTGATCACACTTCATTGATGAGAAATTCATGTCATTTTTTGTTTCTTCCTAGGATTGTGGGTATGTTTATTCTTCCCAATGTACTTCCGGGACAATTACTGTAATTTCACAGCAGGAATCTGGGTGTATACCATTTCCCATTCTTTAAAATTGTCACCTCCTTTTTATTGTTGTAAATTCCCTCGGAGATATTTATTTGGTACGTATTTGAATAAATCCATCTTTTCAAAATAAGTGCAAATTTCTTATTGAAGTTGCTCTGGTGACCATTTTATAGTACAAAGCAAGGCTGATTTTGTTCATTCAATCAAGGACCAGGGCTTTATTCAGCGGTTTCCCCGAAACTAACTGCATTGTTGTTTATTGTAACAAGTTGCACGTGAATATCTTTCATAACGTTTTAATATTATAAGCAAAAATTTAATGATTGCACAATGTCCAACATCATTTTCAAGAAAATTGGGAATATAATCGGCATGTACATCCCCATGTTCACAAGACATCCAGAAGGAAAGCGTGGTTTTTGATCATTTGATGCACCAGACCGCTTAGGCCTCATTAGGATACTTGACTCCGTTAGAGCAAGTAATTAGACTTGTTGATATAATGGTATCTTTCAGAGTGTAACATTTCTAATGGCCTATTATACCTATAAAGTTCCATTGACTATCATCAATAGTGTTGCCAAAAGGCCCAAAGCCCAGTATGCCAACCTGATTGGAAGATGGGCCAAGGAACTTCAATTCCGAATTGGCAAATGGTCATGAGCTTCTAAAAGCTAAAAACCAAGGCGTGAAACCAAAGTTACTTTTGTTCAATAATATCGGAAAATAGTTGATTATAAAATACTCTTAGTGAATGTAGAAAAATTATTTATGGGGACAAAAAATATCTTTACACGCTTTAGGAGATGAAAAAAATTATTTATTTATTTTTTATCTCAAAAGCATTTTCTTTTCGTTTTTCTTCTCTCTCTTATTATCTGGCGACCATAAAAAGAATAAAATATTTTTCATCATAATAATTAGCTACCAAAAGATCATAATTTATTTTTCAGATAAATATTTTCCCCTATCATCAAGTTATTTTCTTGCAAAGATGGAGCAAAAATTCCTCCTACCTCGTCGAAGATCTAGAAACATTGTAGCATTATTATTACTTTTGATCAATATCAATTCTGTGCTCTTGCCACAGCCACCGTGTCAAAAGAAATCGTTTTAAGACAACAACAAACGAAAAGAAGTCGTGTTAGGCAACTGCACATCATCATAACGCAATGCTGATGATATATTCCAGAATTAAAATAATAAAAGCCTCCAACGCGTTCTATTGACTTTCCTCATTAATTGACCATCTAGATCGTTAAACTCGCATAAGCAACATGTCTATCATCTCCATCTCCAACTATATATGCGTGCGGAAACCTCGCATTAATATCCATAGTCGAGATTTCGAAATACTAATACATAGTTTTCAGTTGAAGAGAAAGACAAGTTGTAAGGATATATTACTAAACATGTCGTCTAGTGCTGCCAAAACTGCTCGAGCCGTGGCCAAGAGGATTCTCGCGAGGGGTGCCAATGAAGGAATGGGAGATATCGTCGTCAGGAGAAGCCTTGGAGGGTAAGGGTTCTAAATTATACGTATAATATATTCATTCACGTGCTTGATTAGATTAACTCATAAATAAGAACGTCCTTTCTAAAATAGTTCAAATACTTGAGTTATGGAAATTATTGTTGTTTGTATTAGCGTTATTTGGTTTGTCTGTAAAATCATTTAGCACCATAATGTTGTTGATTTTTGATCAGCAAACTATTTGATTTCTCAGGTTAGAAGCGAGAAACTTTGACCCTTTCCTTCTACTAGACGAGGCTTACTCAGGTTGGGGATTTCAACATTTCATTTCTTGATAATATAAGATGTAAACTTGAGCTGTTTGGTCTAACTAATTTTGCTTATATATTAATGATGATTTATAAATGTATTTGTATATATATTATTGCAGAGGGTGGTAACTGTTCAGTTCCTGATCATCCTCACAAGGGTTTCGAGACCGTGACCTATATATTGCAGGTATTATTAATTGACTCTAATTACTGTGCTTATTTAGAAAAGAAATTCTCAAATGATTGTTTGCTTTCACTCAAAGAAAACCGATATTTATATTGTGGAGCCCATAGCTAGGTAGTTAAATACTTGTCATGTGTCATAGGTAGTCTTGATTACATGCAATGAATCTGATAATGATATACCAAACCGGTTCCCTTTGTTTGAATAAACGCCGCCTATTTTAAATAAACAAAATAAATTTGTTTTTAAATAATGAGGTGATAACTTAATAAGTTTTTAGGTGATACGATAATTTAATGTGGTGTCGTATTATATTGTTTTATGTTACATACTTATAAAATTATGTCCACACGTAAAGCTCAATTAAGAAAATGATTCTTTGTTACATCATTACTAAAAACTGGTGAATTTGAGAAGGAAATTTTCAGTCTCAAATTAAGACAAGTTTGAGACGGAAATTTTATGCTTCGATTTGATACGGAAATTTTGTGTTTCAATTTGAGGCGGAAACCTTGGACTAAATTTTCTAATAATTTAATACAAATTTGAGACGATTTTTTTTTTATCTTAATTAGAGACAGAATTTTTCGTCTCAAAATTTGAGACAAAGGTTTTGAGACTAAAAATTTTAGTCTCAAATTTCATTTCAAATTCAAATTTTTTTTTTTGTAGAACATGAGGCAAGAAGTATGTTCAATAAATAAAGAAAAAAATCGTTGGTGGTGATCTTACTCTAGTTGAGAATAGCGTAGTTTTCTTTTTTCCTTTTTTTTTTTTTTGTCCTTTCTGTTTTTGGGCTGGGCATTTAGAATAGAGAGTTTGAGAAAGGATGCTTTGTGAAACCTGCAGGGAGCTCTTAAGCATGAAGATATGGCTGGGTACAAGGGTTACATAGAAGCAGGAGACTTGCAATGGATGACAGCCGGAAGAGGAATTATGCACTCTGAGGTAGGCGGTGGCCAAGGAACCATGCGTGCCTTACAGCTCTGGGTTAATCTCTCCACCCAACAGAAAAAGTAAGCGGATGCACGTCTCATACCTGATATCAAAGTCTAGAAACCAAACGAGCATAGGCTCAAAGTTTTCCATCATCCATTTAAGCATATTAAAACTGTTCACGTGTAAGACTTAAAAACAAATCTCGTCAAAACATAAGGGGGCGTGTCAATAAAGAACCGCACCAGTATACTCTCTGTATAAGTGAAAGTGGGCTAGCTATGTTCAAAATTAGATTTTAGACATGTTAATTAATCGTTGGCTCTTGTTAAACAGGATTGAACCAAACTATCAAGAATTAAAGAGCAAAGACATCCCAGGAGCTGAGAAAGATGGAGTTAAAGTAAGAGTGATTGCAGGAGAGGCCTTTGGAGTAAAATCAGCCATTTACACAAGAACTCCAACTATGTATCTACATTTCATCCTCTCTCCAGGGGCTCATCTCCAGCAACCAATACCAACCTCGTGGAACGCTTTTGTATACGTCACCGATGGAGAAGGCGTGTTTGGCGATCACAACTCTTCCCCATCAAAGCCACACACTCTTCTTCTGCTAGGCAGCTCTGGTGATTATGTTGAGGCGTGGAACAGGTCTGGAAAGCCACTTCAGTTCATTCTTGTTGCGGGTCAGCCATTGAACGAGCCAATTGTGCAATATGGGCCTTTTGTGATGAACACACATGAAGAGATTGAGCAGAGCTTTAGAGATTTTCGTAATCACACTAATGGGTTTGAGAAAGCCAAAAACTGGAGGTCTGAAGCTGCCCGTCGTCACGGCTTTTTCTAAGTGCGCTTTTTTCTTTCTATTTAGAAGTGTTGTATACTTTAAGTTGCAAGTGTTTTTGTTATTGTAATAATCAATCCTGTTGAATTGAGGGTATAAATAAACTAATGAGGAAGAAAATAATAATTATGCACTTGGTTTTCCAAAGATCTTGAAAATTTCTTCCTGCTTGAAAAATCAAAATTTCAATCTCTTCATTCCATCATCATCATCATCATTATTGTTATATATATATATTTTTATTTCATGTGAGGCTTATGGTCAATTACGTGATAATGCTTTTGAAAAGTATTTCCCTTTTACCATTTTCTTACTGTTACCAGCAATTCATACTCCCAATAGTGAGAAGAGTTTGATGCAATTCCATAGGTTTGTTATGTCAACTACGTGATAGGTAGATTGATCACTTGGATGATTATAATAAATTTTTTGTTGTCAAGATGCCTATGTTTCTTTAGAGCTAATTAAATTTGCTTCTTGTTAAAAACTTCGATCATCTCATATTTAAATTATTATTTGCATAAAATGTTCCATTGTGTTTTTTCTTTTCTTTTCTTTTTTTTTTTGAAAAAAGGTTTTCTATACTCCTGCCAGCTGCCACACGGGGCATGTTCAAAGAAAGTCTTCTGGGAAAAAAAAGTAAATGAGAAATTGAGAAAGTCTTGTTATTCTAGTGCACAAAAGGGCATCGTAACAGCGCTATGCTGATGGAATAGACAAATTTCTTTTTGTTTATGAAGGAGAAAAAAGAAAAAGGTCCCTGGCGAGCTAGATTTTAGGGAAGCTCCGACGCATGATGCCGAGAATTTCGGCTTTGACCATCTCCCCCCACTATATATTTCATTGCAAAACCCTCATCAGTATCCATATCTATTCATATACTTGAGATTTTGGAATTACCACAAAGTTTTCTATCGAAGTTTTATTACCAAAAAAAGAAAAAAAAAAAAACAAACACGCGCACGCACACAAAAAAAAAAAAAAAAAAGGTGGTATAAGGATAAAACATGTCGAGCATTATGAGAACAGCTCGCCCTGTGGCCAGAAGAATTCTTCCCGGTACTGGCAGCGAAGGCGAGGGAGATTTTGCCGTCAGAAGAAGCATTGGAGTGTACGTTTACACATGCGTCCTTGGGTTCATTTGGATTATTTTTTCTGGCATTTTATTCTATAATTTTTGAAAAAGTATTAAATTTGAGTTTTCTTTTAGCTTTTAAAGTTTTTCTGAAAGTTAAAAGTAAATAATACTTATTTTAAAAAAATGCTTAAAACATAAAACAACGTGTTTTCTTTATGAAAAATAGCTAATCCAAGCAGGTTTTTGGGTAGTAGTAGTTGCTGTTGTTTCTTTTGTTTTTGTTTTTGTTTTTCCGGTGTGTTTTAATTTTCTTTGCATGGAATTATAAGAAATTGCAACGGTAAATATTGTGACTATATTTTCATTGTTTTTAACCTGACCAAATTCATGTTACGAACTCTTTTATCAGGGATGAATTGAGACACTTTGATCCTTTCGTTCGACTACAAGAGGGCTCCTCATGTGAGTGCTCCAGTTTTCAACCTTTTTTGATAATTTAATTTGTAAATTTACTTGACTCGTTGTTTGATTTCATTTTTCTAATTATTTTGTTAAATTTAATTACGTTTTCTATTATTGAACAGACCGGCAAAGCTGCATTTCCTGACCATTCACATAGAGGGTTCGAGATCGTGACCTATATATTGCAGGTACTATATTATATTATTGCACTTTTATTGGGCCTATCTATAAATTTTAGAAAAAATATTTAACTTAAGAGAGCGGTTCAATGTTCAAAGATTCACGAGTATTTGCTTGATCGATGCCATCAAACTTTAGAAGAATGATTTTGAATTGGGGCAGCAAAACTAATTATATTTTAGTTTTGATTACACTTTAAATTGGTCAAAAAAAGCGACTAAAGTACATGTTATGCAAAAGAAGCTTAAGCGGATGATGAGTGTTATTTTTCCGCATTAAAATAACCCGAATGGGTTTACCATCATTGAATTTCTTTCGTTTTTTTTTATATATCTAATCTCATTTTTGCAAATGTTCATAACAAGTTATATCGATTTGACAATATTTACAACCTATCTGGGAGTGCTTATTTTGCTGCTTCTAAGCAGCTATAGTAAAATATATGTTTTGAGTTTCAGTAATATCCCCATTCATAGATTTAAGATCTACATCTATGAATTGAAATGTCCGAATCATCAACTTAGCAATCAGTTGTTAGAATCAATAGGTCTTCAAATTGTCCATTTGAAAAAATTGAAACCCTTCTTATTAGATGATCATGGTACTTTCCAAAAATCAAAATTCTTGATCAATGAAGGAACAATATCACCATTTTTGTTCAATAAGATACCAAAGCAGATGATTGACTCATTCAATACTAGAAATAATCGCAGGAAATCCTTTGATAACACGGATGTCCTAAATAAGCACTCCTGAACAGGCTGTAAATATTGCTAAATTGATATAACTTGTTATGAACATCTGCAAAAATGAGATTAGATATATTGGAAAAACAAAAGAAATTCAATGATGGTAAACTCATTCGGGTTATTTTAATGCGGAAAAATAACGCTCATCGATGAGAGTTTGACGAAAGAGTTATGGAACCAGGGAACTGTAAAGCAAGAAGATTTTACGGGTCACAAGGGGATCATAGAAGCTGAGGACTTACAGTGGACGACTGCTGGAAGAGGAATTGTTCACTCTGAAGTAGGTGCAGGCCGAGGGAAGATGCGAACCTTGCAGCTCTGGGTCAATCTCTCCTCCCAGAATAAAAGGTAAGCAGACTCCTCTTCGTTTTTGCTGCTCGTAAATTTTTTTACTATTTTCTCCGTTGATTAAATATGTTAAACTAATTAATTAGACATAATATGTTCACAGAGAATTATTGTATGTGGTCCACCCTGAATGAAGAATTTACCACGTGGAAATATGAAAAATGCAATGGAATACTTCGCAAAAAAAAAAAAAAAAAAAGCAATGGAATAGATGCTTCAAATAGTGCCCCCAACTAATCTTGTCTGCAGTTTACTTGGACGTCATTGTTGTAAGAAAGCACTACATTCGAAATTCCAAAAAATCCCATTTTTGTGAATCGAAGCTGCGTGTAATTAGACGCAATTAGACCTCAAACATTATGATATTCTCTATAAGAATATGGCTTACTAGTCCCGTAAGGATTGTTATAGACTACTGCATAGACGATTTATTTAGTTTTTTATTTTTTATTTTTTAGAAAATTAAATTTCTTATTTTTAAAATGCGACAGTTCAGTCCCTTTTTTTTTTAAAAAAAAAAATTAATGATCTGGTTAGTCCAAAGTTTAGAAAACATTAAAAATTAACATTTTTAAATACCTTATTTTTACAATTTGTGATGCCTCCTTCAATCCTCATATTTGCATTTTGTCACACCATTAGTCGCGTTCACATTTTTCAAATTTAAGACTAAAGGTGTTACAAATTGTAAAAGAAAAGAATAATATTATTACATTTAAAAGATAAGGGACTTCATTGTTTAAGAAGTTAAAACAAGAGACCAAATAAATCATTTGTGTACACCAAATTGTTACTACAATTTTAGTTCTAACGTGTGACTTTAACAAAAATGTGGGATTATTAGTTTGTCATTTAGACATGCTTTACGGTTAGTTTGCTTTCTTTGCTTACTTGTCCAATAGGATTGAGCCAAACTATCAACAACAAAAGAGCAAAGATATCCCGGAAGCCGAAAAAGATGGAGTAAAAGTATGAGTGATTGCAGGAGAGGCCCTTGGGATAAAATCACCCATCTATACAAGAACTCCAACCATGTATTTAGATTTCACCCTTTCTCCAGGGGCTCATCTCCAGCAACCCATCCCAACGTCGTGGAACGCTTTCGTGTACGTCTTGGATGGAGAAGGCGTGTTTGGCGATCACAACTCTTCCGCATCGAAACCACACAATCTTCTGCTGCTTTGCAGCCCCGGCGATTTTCTTGAGGCGTGGAACAAGTCCTCCGAGCCTCTTCATTTCGTTCTCATTGCTGGTCCCATTGTGCAATTATGGGCCTTTTGTGATGAACACGCACGAAGAGATTGAGCAGAGCTTTAGAGATTATCGTAATTATACTATGGGTTTGAGAAAGCGAGGACCTGGAGATCTGAAACTGTTTGTCGTTATGGCTTTTTTTAAATGTACTTTTTTTTTTTTTTTTTCCGTTTGATGAGATTGTTGTACCCTTTGAAATAGACCAGTGCGTCTTCTTGTCGTTGTTCAATATGAATATTGTATACGTCAAAGTTGTAATCTGATTACCTTTGCAATAATACTACTAGGAAATCGGGTGTTGGAATGAAGAATAAATCAGCAAAAGACAACGATGAACACGCGCATTTACTAATGTGAAGATCTAAAGTTGTTTGTGGTCATGGTTTTTTTCTGAGTGCGCTTTTTATTGCCATTTGATAAGAATATTGTTGTACTCAATAGATGGAACCTTCCTCACCCTTGGTGGAAGAATATAAGAAAAATGCTTAGACATACAAGATTTAGGTTATCACATATTTATAAAAAAACCAAATAGGTGTATTGATTAGCTTGCAAACTTTGTCTTGACCTTACCGTTAGAGATATGCATTCTTGAAAATCCATAAGATGCTATCAAGAAGCTCTTAGGGGAGAATGTTATAGGCTTCTCCTCTCCAAGAATGATTATTTGTTTTTCTTAGACTGCTTCATTCTTTAAAAAAATAAATATATATAAACCAGCGCATTTTTGTGTTTGTCCACTGTGAATATTGTATACGCAAAGTTGTAATCTGATTGTCTTTGCAGTAGTACTAATTAATTGTATTATATTTGCCTTTTCCATTATCTAAAGTGCTGTTTGGAGCTTGCGATCCCACCATCCACCTCGAAATGTTACAAAAGGTGAAGGAACATGCTATTTTTGCAAAAAATCTTTACTCTTTTTATTTTTGAGCAAGATTATTCTTAAGTTGCATTGTGCTTGAGGCTAATATTTATTGAGAGTAGTAAAGCAAAAATCGTCCAAACAAGTGCACTTCTAAAGAGTTGAACATTAAAGAATAGCTCACTCGTGAGTATAGTCCTCGCAATGTTTTATTTCAATACCTTCATGATTGCGAGATTACCATTTGAGAAAGCCAAAAACTGGTGGTCTGAAGCTGTCCGTCATCGTATCTTTTTCTAAATGCACGTTTTTCCTTTTTATTTAGGTGTGTTGTGTCTTTTAGGTTGCAAGTGTTTTTATTGTTGTAAAACTGCTGCTGCTACTACTACTACTACTTATTATTATTATTATTTTGTTTTATGTGATGCCTATGGTTAGTTACGTAACAGTGCTTTTGGAAAGTATTTTCCTTCTACCATTCTCTAACAGATACTTAAATAGTTCTAGAATCCCAGTAATCGTTTTAAAACCAAAAGGTCTACCAAAATTGTAATTAGTAAGCCCGTTCATAATCCTGTTACCTTCTCAATGAACATGTTCCGTATGAAAACCTTTCTTCCATTTGAGGACATCTTTACAATCTTCCTATAAAAGTATAAGAGGACTAGATCCCAAAAGTGGACCATTCATCGTCCAGAAGGTAAACTCTTTGTTTCTTTTTCTCCTTTTTAATGCTAAAATATCTCAGGCGTTTATTGCAGGGAAAATTTAGCATTTTTTTTTTTACCAAAATGAAATTGCCACCTAATAGTTCGAATTAATATGAATAATGACATCTGTTTTAGAAGATAAAACGAATGTAGATGACAATACTTCTATTTTTGGCATTTTCTCGTAGAGTAAATCATTGAAATTTGAACATATTCATTTTTGGCATTTATTTCAAAACTAAATCCTAGATTAATTCACGAAATGAATTATAGAATGAGTTTTGATTGATCCCACATCTATGAATCAGACCATCAAACTCTTGATTGTATTATCCTTTTTGTAGGACAAGCACACGTCCCCAATGTTTTATTTATTTCAGTTGATTCCTCAAAGTTATCATTAGATTTCTGATTAAGTTGATCCCTCAAATTAGTGTTTCCATCAAGTTTATCATTAAATTTACTTGATTCTTTCCACTTAAAAATTGCAGTTTACTTAAATGTCACATATTCTCCTTTTGGAAAAAAATTTGTGGCCAAAAAAACTTGGCCAAAAATGGCCAAAATGGGAACAAGATTGTAATTTTGTTATATTTTGACATGCCTAATATCTAATCTACCCTTAATGAAAAAAGTAAGATTTTAAAATTAAATCATAATATTTTTTTCTCTTTCATTATTATTATATGTCAACTACCACCATAATTACCATCATTTCTAATACATTGACCAATAAATATCAATTTCTAAAATAAAATTATTATTGAAAAGCACATCTCATTTAATACCTTAAAACACATGGTTGAAGGATGATCATCATCTAATCCTATATACCAGGACAATTTCTCCTAAATGAAAAAATATATTATGTTTCTAACGATCCAATATATAAAGAGATAAGTATAAGATATAAAATTATTTTTAAGCAAAACTTATATACAAGATATAATCTGACCCTAAAACTAAATTTAGTTAGTAGTCATGTTGATATGAAAAAGTCTTACGTGAAATAGATGTGTTAATGTTTGACCCAAAAAAGATAGATATATTTATGTTTACGCCAACATAATTCTTTCATAATAAAAGTTACGTGGTGGATTATTAAATTTTATTTTTTAAACCAAATAATATTATTATAAAAAAGTTAAAAATTTTTATAAAGATGAGTAAAACAACATTTGTAGGTTTTGGTTCAATTAGTGAATCATATAAAAAATCTTAGTATTCATAACACATATAAGTAAGGAAGATTATTTTTGTAAAATTGGAAAAAAATATTGTTATGATGTAGCTATATGTATAATTTATATGGTTAATAATTAAAATTTATTTTTAAACAGACAATATTATTATGATTCGAGAGATTGAAAAGTCAAACAATTAATAATATAAAATTCATTTTTGTATAAATAAAAAAGTGATTTTTGTCAATACTTCTTCAAAAAAAATGGTAAGAAAAAAATTAGAAAATATAATATAGCAAAAAATTAAATTATAAAAAATTAAAATAAAATAATTATTATATAAAAAGTTCAAATAAAGACTGCAAATATCATCTTAACATAGAGAGATGACATTGTTGTTCTTAATTTTTATTAATAATTTTTGTCTATACCTTTTTTTAATCTTGTAGCTATGCTTTGAGACCAAAAAAAAAAAAATTGTCACCTATGATTAGATGCATCATTTAGTAGAAAACAATTGTTATATTTATCAAAAAAAGATTTAAATACTTTATTTAGAAAAAGTAATTATCAGTGTATAAAGTTATTTTTCAAACTTAGAATCATTTATGTTTAAACAAAATTATAAGTTCATAATTACCAATGTTACAAGCAAAACTTTATTATCAATATTTATTAATGTATGTAATTCTTTTTTATTTATAGGCTCGGTGATGGAAAATACCATCTTTAAATTATATACAATGATAAATGTCTATAAGTAGAGTCAACATTGTTCGTCTTTTTTGAATTGAATCTTAAAAAAAAAAGTTTAAAAGCTTTGAAAGCAATCACTAATTCATGATCTGGCATGTACTTAACGAAAACTTTATTCTCAATTATTAGTATAGAAAGTTAAGTTATTTGAAAATTAGAATTATAGATTTAATATTTATTGTTGTTGTACGAAAAATATTATTTTCAATAATCATTGACATTTGTATCTAAAATTACAAGGCAACTGTTATAATTTTTTTTTTGAAAAATTTTGAAAAAATTTATAATAGATATATTTAGAGTAACTAGGAAGTGATAGAAATAGCTATCCTCAGATTAAAGATGGTAACTTCTATCTCTAATTATTGATTGTTTGTTCTTTCTCTAATTAGAGACTAGTTAAACATTTTAAACGTGAAACACTTAATCCTATTCGATAACACATAAAACTAGTTTAAAAGAAATTTTTTTTTAGTATCATTGACCTACTAAAAACTATTTACTAATTTTATTATTCAAAAAAATACTCTCTCATACAAGAGTGAAGCTAGGGGAGATTTGGTTGTCCTAGTCTCCTAAACTCCATTTGTTTTTATGTATTTAATTAAAGAGAAAAATTTACTTTGCTTCTCTCTCATTCCTAGAAAAAAAAATTTCTCATAATAACATAAAGTTAGAACGATTATCTAATAAACAATTTTTTATAATTATATTAACATTTTATAATCTTAAATTATTTTCATAATATTTTAAGGTAAAGGTTTATAAAACAAAATTTGAACCTAATGGTGCCTTATAGATAATTGTGTAAATTTATTTTATTTACAAATAATTTTTTTGGAGTGAAATTCATATAAAATTTATTCTCTTAATTTTGGAGGAATAAAACATGGCTTTTCGAACTAAATAAAAAAAAAAAAGAAAAGAAAAGCAAATGCAAGTGAGAAAAATAAAGAGAGAGTGTGTGTGTGATGTACGACGTGAGATTCTTGGGTTTTAGTCGTTAGAGTGAAATGGATGAGGAGAGAGAACACGAGGTGTAATGATGATGTGAATTACGTAATGAGAAAAGAGAATCCAAGTAGTGTAATAATGAGAGAAAATATAAATAGTATAATAAGGACGAAAAAATCTTTTTAGTTATTTAGCTAGGTCCTTCTTTTTTATCCTAGGCAAGTAAGAGTGCGTGTATCGATCAAATGCATGTACAAAAGTTCATGACAGTATAAACTCGTCAATTTCCAAAATTCAGTTTTCTTACCGTTACCAATAATTCATACTCCCAATGGTGAAAAGAGCTTGATGCAATTCCATAGGTTTGTTATATCAACTACGTGATAGGTAGATTAATCACTTGGATGATTATAATAAAATTTTGGGTAAATTTCATGTTACTTTCCTATACTATGCTAAAGTATCACGTTACCTTCCTCTGTTCCGAAAACTTCATATCATTCCCTTGTGTTTTTTAGAAAATTTTCATGTTACCCTCCTCCGTCAATTTTTTTGTTAGATTCGAGCCACACGCCCAAAAAATGCAGCTAGTCTAATATTTTTATGCGTTTTACCTTTTATTTGGACGAAAATATCCTTGGAATGATAAAAATGGGTAAATTTCACTTTACCTACTAGATATGCAAAAGTATCATGTCACTCCCCCCGTGTTTCCAAAACTCCAGATCATCTCCCTGTATTTTTTTGAAATTTATCATGTTACTTTCTTTCGTCAATTTTTTCGTTAGATTTGAGCCACACTTGTTAGAAATATCACTTGTCTAGCATTTTTAATCGTTTTACTTTCTATTTACATGTTACCTTCTATTTGGACAAAAGATAACAAATTCCTTATTTCATTTTTTTTTCGTTCGTCCTTTGCATTGAATCATGTCATCATACTTGATTAAAATCCATGTAGTGGCAAATGAAAAGCTCCAAAAACCTCCTCGACCATTCATAAAATAGAGCAAAAGAAGAAGAAAAAAGAAAGAAAGCAAAAGCAAACATGGGCCACTCAAATGTCTAGAATTTTCACAAGGAGATCTGAAGTTTTGGAAACACGTGAGGCAACATGATACTTTTGTATATCACAGGGAGACACCGTGATACTTTCACATATCACAGGAGAGTAATGTGAAATTTACCATATAGGAATTAGAGGTGCAATTTATCATTTTAAACTTGGATTTAACGGCGTTAGTGTTGAACTAACGGTAGGGGAGGGTGTGATCAATTTTGGAAAAATACAAAGGGCAGTCTGAAATTTTCGAAACATAAAGAGTAACGTGATACTTTAACATATCATAAGAGGATAGCGTGAATTTTCTCCTAAATTTTTTGTTGTTAAGATGCCTACATTTCTTTAGAGCTAATTAAATTTGCTTCTTGTTAAAAACTTCCATCATCTCATATTTAAATTATTATTTGTATAAAATGTTCCATTGTTTTTTTCTTTCTCTTTTTTTTTTTTTCTTGAAAAGGTGTTCTACACTCCTGCCAGCTGCCACACGGGGCATGTTCAAAGAAAGTCTTCTGGGAAAAAATAAATGAGAAATTGAAAAAGTCTTGTTATTCTAGTACACAAAGGGACATCATAACAACGCTATGCCGATGTAATAGACATTTTTTTTTAAGAAAAAGAAAAAAAAAAAAAAGTCCCTGGCGGGCTGGAACTTAGGGAAGCTCCGACGCGTGATGCGGAGGATTTCTGCTTTGACCATCTAGAACATCAAACGCGACTAACCATAAATATTCATCTTCCCCCACTATATATGTGATTGCAAAACCCTCAGTATCCATATCTATTCATACATTTGAGATTTTGGAAATACCACAAAATTTTCTGTTGAAGTTTTATTACCAAAAAAAGAAAAAAAAAACACACGCACACACGCAAAAAAGAGGTTTTGTAAGGATAAAACATGTCGAGCATTACGAGAACAGCTCGCCCTGTGGCCAGAAGAATTCTTGCCAGGGCTGCCAGCGAAGGCCAGGGAGATTCAGCCGTCAGGAGAAGCATCGGAGGGTAAGTTTGTACATACGTGATTGGGTTCGTAAGGATTGGTCTTTTCTAGCGTTTCCTCTATGATTTTTGATGAAATATCAAATTTGAGCTTTCTTTTAGATTTTAAAGTTTTTTTGAAAGTTAAAGTAAATACTTATTTTAAAAAAATGCTTAAAACAGCAAATAGCGTGCTTTTTTTAATGAAAAAATATGAAAAAAAAAACTAATCCAAGCAGGTTTTCGGGTAGTAGTAGTTGTTTGTTCTGCTTTTTATTTTTGGGTGTGTTTTTAACATTCTTTGCAAGGAATTATAAGAAATTGCAACGGTAAGTATTGTGATTATATTTTCATTGTTTTTAACCTGATCAAATTCATGTTACGAACCTCTTTTCTCAGGTATGAATTGAGAAACTTTGATCCTTTCCTTCTACTTGACGAGGGCTCCTCAGGTGAGTGCTCCACTTTTCAACTTTTTTTTGGTTATTTTATTTGTAAATTTACTTCAGTCGTACGTTGTTTGATTTCATTTTTCTAATTATTTTGTTAATTTTAATAATGTTTTCTATTATTAAAGAGACCGGCAAAGCTGCATTTCCTGACCATCCACATAGAGGTTTTGAGACCGTGAGCTATATATTGCAGGTACTATATTATGTTATATTGTTGCACTTTTATTATTGGGCCTATTTATAAATTTTAGAAAAATATTCAACTTAAGAGAGCAGTTCAATATTTGAAGATTCGCGAGTGTTTGCTTGATCGATGCCACCAAACTTTAGAAGAATGATTTTATATTGGGGCGGCTATAAATAAATGCATTTAGTTTTGATTACGCTTTAAATTGGTCAAAAAAGGCGACTAAAGTACATATTATACAAAAGAAGCTTAAATATTGTCAAATGAGTATAACTTGTTATGAACATCTGCAAAAATGAGACTAGATATAAGGAAAAAAGGAAAGAAATTCAATGATGGTAAACTAAGTCGGGTTACTTTAATGCGGAAAAATAACGCTCATCAATGAGAGTTTGACGAAAGAGTTATGGAACCAGGGAGCTGTAAAGCATGAAGATTTTGCGGGTCACAAGGGGATCATAGAAGCCGGGGACTTGCAATGGATGACTGCTGGAAGAGGAATTGTTCACTCTGAAATAGGTGCAGGCCGAGGAAAGATGCGAGCCTTGCAGCTCTGGGTTAACCTCTCTTCCCAGAATAAAAGGTAAGTAGACTCCTCTTCGATTTTTGCAGCTCGTAAATTTTTTTACTATTTTCTCCGTTGATTAAATATGTTAACACGTTAAACAAATTAATTAGACATAATATGTTGACAGAGAATTATTGTATGTAGTCCAACCTGAATAAAGAATTTGCCACATGGAAATATGAAAATGCAATTGGAATAGATGCTTCAAATAGGGTCCCCGGCTAATCTTGTCTGCAGTTTACTTGGACATCATTGTTGTAAGAAAGCACTATGTTCGAAATTCCAAGATCCCATTTTTGTGAATCGAAGTTGCGTGTAGTTAGACCTCAAACATTATGATATTTTTTATTGGATAGATGATTTTTTTAATCCTTTATCTTTGGTTTTTTTTTTTTTTTATAATTAAATCTCTTATTTTTAAAAAGCGACAATTCAATTTTTTATTTTTACAATTAATGATGCCATTAGTCCAAAGTTTATAAAATGTCAAAAAATATAAAATGTCAAAAAAATAATATTTTTAAATCCTTTATTTTTATAATTCGTGACCTCTCTTTTTAGTCCTTATCTTTGCAATTTGTCAAATTATTAGTCTAATGCCATTATTTCCTTGACATTTTTCAAGTTTAGGACTAAAGGTGTTAGAAATTGCAAAAACAAAAGCACAATAATTTTTACATTTTAAAAATAAGGGATTTCATTGTTAAAGAAGTTAAAATAAGAGACCAAATAAGTCATTTGCGTACCCTAAACTATTACTACAACTTTAGTTCTAACGTGTCCCTTTAACAAAATGTAGGATTAGTAAGTTGTCATTTAGACATGCTTTATGATTAGTTTGCTCTCTTTGTTTACTTGTCTAACAGGATTGAGCCAAACTATCAAGAATTGAAGAGCAAAGACATCCCAGAAGCTGAAAAAGATGGAGTAAAAGTAAGAGTGATAGCAGGAGAGGCCTTTGGAATAAAATCCCCTATCTACACCAGAACTCCAACCATGTATTTAGACTTCACCCTCTCTCCAGGGGCTCATCTCCAGCAACCAATCCCAACATCATGGAACGCGTTCGTGTACGTCTTGGATGGAGAAGGCGTGTTTGGCGATCACAACTCTTCCCCGACAAAACCACACAATCTTCTTCTGCTTGGCAGCTCCGGCGATTTTCTTGAGGCGTGGAACAAGTCCTCCGAGCCTCTTCATTTCGTTCTCATTGCTGGTCAACCTTTGAACGAGCCCATTGTGCAATATGGGCCTTTTGTGATGAACACGCGTGAAGAGATTGAGCAGAGCTTTAATGATTATCAGAATTACACTAATGGGTTTGAGAAAGCGAGGAACTGGAGATCTGAAGCTGCTCGTCGTTTTAGCCTTTTTTAAATGCGTGTTTTTTTTTTTTTTTTTTTTCGATTGATGATATCGTTGTGCCCTTTGAAATAGATCAGTGCGTTTTCTTGTCGTTGTCCAATATGAATATTGTATACGTCAAAGTTTTAATTCGATTAACTTTGCAATAATACTATTAAGAAATCGGATGTTAGAACAAAGAATAAATCGGTGAAAGACAACGATGAACCCACGTATTTATTAATGTGGAGATCTAAAGTCTTTTGTGGTCATGGTTTTTTTGAAGTGCGCTTTTTATTGCTCTTTGTTGAGAATATTGTTGAACTCATAGATGGAGCCTTGCTCACCCTTGGTGGAAGAATATAAGAAAATGTTTAGACATACAGGATTCACAATATTCCATATTTATATAGAAACAAATAGGTGCACTGATTGGCTTGCAAACTTTGGTTTGAACTTACCATTGGGGATGTATGTTTTTGAAAATCCATCCTATGCTATCAAGAAACTCTTAGGAGAGGATGTTAGAGGGAATTTGTTTTTACCCAAAATATAAAATGTTATGTAAAATTAACCCCGTTTGCAAATGGTTTTGAAAAATAACCCAATTTGGTTTCGAAAATGCGTAGGACACATTTAAGGAACGCGGTCGCGTTCCAGGAATTTGCCACCCCTTCAGTTTTCCCTCATTCTCCCCCACCCAACACCCGATTTTCTTTTGTTTTTCTTTCTTTCCCTTACACAAAATTTTTAGCTTTCCAGCGTCATTGCGAGAATATTTCCATAATATTGTAAGTTATTTTAATTTTATGTTGTTTTTTGCAATTGTATTTAACATTTTAAGTTACGAAATTTGTTTTTAGATTGTGTAATTTTTTTTATAGTTAATTTTAGTTTGTGTTAATTTGAATTTGAATTTTTGTTAGAATTGTAGATTAGAATTTTAGTTTGTGTTAATTTGTAATTTAATTTTAATTGTTGTTAAAAAATATAGCATGATTATTAGAAATATACTTAATATTGTTATTATTATTATTATTATTATTAAGATTATCATTATTATTAACAATGTTATTATTTTTATAACAGTCATGTTATATGTTAGATGTTATTATTAATTTAATTAATACAATTATTGATATTATTATCATTATTTATTATTATTATGATGACGACGACGACGACGACGACGACGACGACGACGACGACGACGACGACGACGACGACGACAATGGATGGTTATGTTATATATTAGAGGTTATTATTAATTTTATTATTACTATTATTGATATTATTATCATTATTTATTATTGTGATGATGATGACGATGATGGATGATTAATGCTAGAGGTTATTATTAATTTTATTATTACTATTATTCATATTTTTATCGTTATTTATTATGATGATGATGATGGATGATTAGTATTATCTTTTTGTTATTATCATTATTATTAATACTATCATTGATATTATTATTGATAATATTAGTGGTATCATCATTATTATTTGATAAAATTAGAGATTTAATGTTTATAGTGAAGTAGTAATACTTAGTTAATTTTTATTTTAAGAGTCATTATGGATTCACGACCTGCATCAATAGACGCCACCTTACTGTGCCACTATATGGATTACCGGGTGCAGTATTTGCAGGACCCACATCATCTGGGTACTTTTAGGTGCTACAGGTCAAATAAGTCTTTGTTTAATGAGCCGAACCACCCATTAGTACAATAGCAATTGGCGGGGACTGAATTCTACAAGTGTTATATATCCCGATACCATTAGCTGAACCGCGGATTGATTACTGTCATGATAAAGAGGTGGCGGCCGGAGACCCATACATTTCATAAAGAGCTGCAGGATGTGGCCGTGTATTAGGGTCTTCTCGTGATCGGCACTCCTATCCCAGTGATTGATACGGTCTCACGGTCGAGGGATGATTGGGTTGCCACGATCCGGGATTTGTTGGGGATTGATGCGGATGCGGTTGTGGACGATGGTACCGGTTGTATCGACATTGTGAGGAACTCGGTAAATTTCGTTCAGCTGTGGGAGAGGTATGTGATGCAGGGCACTCCGAATAACCCCACGCAGTACCAAGCTCAGTAGCGAGCACAGCTGTGGATATTTCTCATGATTTGCTGTCACCTTTTTGCAAGCACGAGTACGAATGACGATAATTTGTCCTGGTTACCGTTATTGACAGACTTTGAGCGCATCCGGCAGTACAACTAGGGCGCGATTATACTATCATATTTGTACCAGCAGCTTGACTGCGACTCCTTCCATCAGTGTAAGGGTGTATGCAGAGCTGTGACACTAGTCCAGGTATTGGTTTGCATTATGTAGTAGTTATGTTTATATTTTATGAATGTTAACATTATTATTACAACCGTTATTATAACATAGCACATGTTTAATGCTTGCAGTTTTTTGCATGGGACTGATTCACGGCTTTTCGGCCTCAGCTTCTAAATCCCACACGAGAGCGGTTATAGCATCAGCAGCATCATCTGAAGGCTATGTTTCAGTTCCCTGGCATTCCACGGGGTGCACAGTTTTACGTCAAAAGGAAATGACAGATGCATCCGGAAAGTCAGGTCAGGTTGAGTGTCGAGATGTTATAGACTATCTGCAGCCTGTCGAGGTATAGTACACTGAAGTTGCTTTATTACATATTCATGTCCTGTACTATTGAACACGTGCGTGATGCATGTAATTAACTATCCGGTGCTTGTTTTGGTTACAGTTCATATGGCAGCCGTTCAGGGAGATAATGGACACCCTCCCACCGTATTGTGCTATCGACAGCGACGTCTGGCGTGCCCGGATACCGTTGATATTTAGTCATACTGTTGAGTGGCACCGCCCGAATCATGTCTTGTGGCAATTTGGACTGAGGTTGACAATCCCTCCTAATCCCCCTATACATCAGAAACACAAGGACGGGAAGGAAAAGGTCGAGGGAGTTGCGTTGACAGAGACTGTGGATATGTGGGGGAATTGGCAGCAGCGCATTTTACATGGACAGGTGAAGGATGCGCCGCTGACAGCAGCACTCAGGGCTTACATGACTTGGTACCGTCGAGTGACCATATTACATGTCAGTCGTCCAGGTATAAGTCATAGGCGAGATGGTTACGTGGCGTTAGCACGTGACGAGACGTCACTGGTGAGCTGCCTTTGTGCACTTGTTTATGTTCCTCAATGAAAAATGTACACTATTAGCTAATATTAACCACAATATGTTATGTTTGCCTACAGGTCATTTTCGTTCTGCATGTGATTCATCATTTGCGTGATTTGCTGCAGCGTTACGAGGCGGGAGACCTTGGGGGCGGTGCACACATGGAGCATGTGATGCGGCACTTGCAGCTCATGCAGTTGCATGGCGAGAGTGCACTCCGACACACACAGTACGAGCATCTCATATAGCAGAGAGCCATGTGGGAGTTGCCCGATATGCCTCCGATGCAGCCACTATAGCAGCATAGAGATCATCGTTCACATCATCCTCGTCCTTCGCACCGCAGCCACACGTATCCCACCAAGTCATCACAGCCATTCACCCTCGATGCATCATCTCCCGCAGATTGTCCACCCACATGGCCAGCATATCATCCACCCACGTATCGTTTGTTCATCTTTGACTTTTCCAGCTGAGGTGTTGAGTTGATCAGTCGCGGTAGACAAGGTACGTTCGAGGCTGGCGGATCATCCAGGCCGGTGATTGATGAGGCAGATGACGCCGAGGAGGATGACGACGCGGCGCATAGAGAGTCATCGAGGGGGGTCTCCGAGCAGATACATGGGATCCCGGGACAACGTTCTCGAGCCATTGATGGACAGTGGTGTTGAGCAACAGGAACCCCTGCTGCGTTCATCCGAGGCACATGCGTCACAGGCACCAGCCACACAACCACTGACACAGAAGCCTCCGCTACGTCAGACACGTTCATCCAGAAAATGCAACGCACTGTCCCCCATTAGATGTCATTTACCTGACCACAGTACCAATGGGAAGGGGCCTGATCATTACACACTGGATGATGTATCAGACACGTTCATCCAGAAAATGCAACGCACTGTCCCCCATTAGATGTCATTTACCTGACCACAGTACCAATGGGAAGGGGCCTGATCATTACACACTGGATGATGTATTCAGTTTTCTTGCACTTTTTTTTCATATGTATTTGGTGAAAAACTTTTTTTTGTTGATTGGAATTTCATTTGGTTTTTTATTTATTTTAGACACGTTATCATTAACCTGACAACGTTAATTACACGTTAACATTACAACGTCACAACAAATAAGCATAAAACGATTACATGTTAACATTACAACGTCACAACAAATAAGCATAAAACGATTACACAATAACATTACAACGTCAAAACAAATAGACATAAAATGATTACATATAGAACTTGTGGCAACTGCTAAACATAACGTATTATGCATTTTGGTTGTTGGGGCAAATTGGAGCAGTGTGACCTAGTTGACCATATGCTGTACACCTTCGTCATCCACAGCTGTCCGAGTTATCCATCTAGTTTAGGATGCGTCGGCCTCTGGCTCGACCTCATTTTTGTCGAACACGACTTGGGTTCGGATGCAACGTCTATGCAGGCACTGGAGGCCAATAAAATTGGTGTCTAAGAGGCTCGAATGTCCGCCAATAGGTATCTTTGTACGATTTCACTGTCAGCTGTTGAGGTATCACGTTCTCCACATTAAACTCCCTAAACCAAGCAACAATTTGCACATGCGAGCATGGCAAGTGATATTCAACCCATTTTCCGCAAGTACACGTGCTTTCTTCCCAGTTGACAACCTGGTTTGGCGGATTCTAATTCCATCGCACTGGCAACCGACCGACCTGGTATCTGCCATCCTCTCTGAAACTAAGTACGTGATGGCGATGTGACGAGGTCTCCCACTTCTCAAATAGCTCCTTCACACTAGGAGGGAGCCGATGGCCTTCACTTTTCAATTACATGGCATGGACCAATCGATCATGAAAGTAACCTTTTATCTTCATAAAAGTATTAGTAACAAGGGTTGTGATGGGTAAACCCCTTGCATCGACGAGGACACCGTTGAAGCATTCGACATTATTTGTGGTCATCACACCCCATCTAAATCCCCCATCAGCACTTATGGTCCATGTATCAATAGGGATATCGGATAGGAAGTTGTGTACTCGTTTGCCAACACCGTTCTGACTAGGGTCCACAGCAAGGATCATGTTCATTGCATGCAAATGTTTGCGTGCTTGACATTCTCGGCCAGCTATCCAACACATGTCTTTAATGAATTGATTTCGCCATCTTTTCATCACATTGCTCTTCAGATGTCTCAAGCAGACGCGATGTTTTATTTGAAGTTGACCATCACGTGCAACCTGTTCGATTGCAGATGCGATGCTTGCATGCCTATTTGAAATGATACACACTTGGGGCATCCTGGTGAAAAAGTTCTCATGCGACTGATGTAAGAACCACGACCAAGGACGAGTTGTCTCTGTGTCCACAACGGCAAAAGCTAACAGCAACACTTGGCAGTTGACGTCTGTGGCTAATGCAACTAGAAGATGACCCTTGTACTTCCCCTACAAGTGTGTGTCGTCCCGCGAAACAACGGGCTTACAATGCCTCCACGCTGTGATTATGAACTGAACACCCAGTAAACCATGTCGAAAATTTTTTCAGCTTGCGTTGAGCCTTCGACGAACCTATATCTCACAACACAATTTGGATTCTTGGCCATCACAGCACCAAGAAACTGTGGGAGCATTTGATACGACATGTCCCAATTGTCATACACTAGTTCAATTGCTTTATTCCGGCCGTTCCATGCTTTTCCGTAACTGACATCCGCGTTAAGCTTCTCCCTCATGTGAGCTTGGATAATGTCGACCTCATAATTAGCCTTCTTAGCTATGAAATGCGTCACCAAATATCCAACCAATCCGGAGGTCAAATTTCTGTGCCCCGACGTAGTTATTTGTGCCATACATACATAGCTGGCGTCATAATGTGTGATCTCCCACTGTTTGTGCATTGCTTTCCTTATTACACGTACATACCATGGGTATTCTACAATTCCACTGTGTGCTTCCCTACGTCGTACCTTCTACAGGGTCTTACTCGACTTGACAACCCTATATTCCTTTTATATTCTTATTGCGTACTATTGAACTGCCCTTATCCCATCTACTTTGGATGGGAACACCATTCCTTTGGCCAGTTCCATCTTGTTCGGGTCCTATACTGGACGTTTGGTGACTTCTTACCTGCTTGTCGTGTGGAATTCATTTCTAGCAGTATGGAACTTCACTGCTTCCTCCTCATCTACCTCTGCCTCTACATCGATATCCGGTCTTTCTACCTCGTTCTCAATTTGATAGTTCAAACTTGCTTCTGATATTGCATTTTCTTCTTGATCGTTCAATTCACTGTCCTCGTTTTCCTTGTCTGCCTTTGACAAAACAGTATCTACTGCAACGTCACATCTCTCCTCCGTGCCACTGCCATGATGAAAGGGTCCTCCGACTTCAAAAGTGGAATGTGGTTGCGGGGAAATGGAAAAAGTAGCAAACTCCGCTGCTGTTGTTGCAATATTGATATGTTCATCTTCTACATACGATGGTGCTGCATTTAGGTCTGGCATGTTAGACTGGTACGGGACGTCGGGCATTATTTGCGGCACATGCATGTTGTCAGACTGAACGGACTGAATGTCCATTATTACGTGTGCCACATAGCGGTTCCATTCACAGCAAGCTGTGCCGTACATCTCCCGCATATCTTCATCATCAATTATTGCACTTGGATAATAATATATCTGTTATAATGTAGCATCCCATCTAGGGTCACGATAGCATAAGTTAACCCTATTGATGCTCGGACGCAACCCTAGTTTTCTAATTACACGAGAAACAAATTCATCGTAAGTTGTATCTGGATGAATTTTGATTTTGCGTGGTATATTTGAAATTCTATAATCAAGACCGTAATCGGTTATTATTGTGTGACCGCTGTAGTATAAAAGAACAGTAATCTCGGTTGAATTCATTCTTTTAGGTGCTTTGGTAGAAACTTATACTAACAAATTGAATGAATTTGGTAGAAAGTTTATTTGGTGGAAAGTTATTGTAATAGGTAACGGATTGAATGATCCGGTGGAGGAAGGGATTGGGGTTTATATAGGCAAAAAATGTATTCTGGGAGTGCGATTTTTGAAATTTCCCGTGACGTGAAGTGACTAAAGCTTGATTTGTGGCAGCGAATATATTCCGGATAGTGCAAATGCACTCCCAGAATGGGCTGCTAAGAATATTTTCTCTTCCTCGCAATCAAATCAAATCGGAATAGAATCAGATCTAGTAGGGATGCAGGGAAACCCAAAAAAGGGGTTCCGGAAGCGCGAAACGCATTCTGGGAATGCAGGCGCACTCCTAGAGCGCAGCCGTCTTCCCGGAATGCGTTCTGTCCTCTGGGGTTGCGTGCCACACGTTTCTGGAATCATATTGGGTTATTTTTCAAACCGCTTCACTAATGGGGTTAATTTTGCATAATATTTTAATTTTTGGGTCAAAAAAAATTTTCGATGTTAGAGGCATCTCCTCTTTTAGAATGATTGTTTGATTTTTCCAATGTTTTATTCCTTAAAAAAATAAATATATATAAACCAGTGCATTTCCTGTCGTTTGTCCACTCTGAATATTGTATACATAACGTTGTAATCTGATTGTCTTTGAAGTAGTACTAATTAATTGTATTATATTTGTCTTTTTCAATTATCTAAAGTGTTGTTTGAAGCTTGCGATCCCTCCATCCACCTCGAATTTCATAAAAGGTGAAACGAACATGCTACTCCTGCAAGAAATCTTACTCTTTTTACTTTTGAGCGAGATTATTCTTAAGTTGTATTGTGTTTGAGACTAATCTCTATTAAGAGTAGTAAAAAGGAAAAATCTTCCACACAAGTGCACTTCTGAAGAGTTGAACATTAAAGAGTAGCTCACCCGTGAGTGTAGTCCTCGCAATGTTTTATTACAATACCTTCATAATTGCGAGATTTTTGTTATTTTAAGTATTTAACCATTTGGAAATTATTGTATTGAGGTTTTATTTTAAAATTTAAATTTACTGTTGTTTGATCGAGATAAAATATATAGTTTATGATTCATATATGAGTAATATTTTCTAGTAAGAACTGAATTGATTGTTGAATCTAAAAGTTCTTCTAAGTATATACTTTTTGGAATATATAAAATCACCAATACTTAAAGGGTTTTCTAACCCATAAATAGATTGATCCATTTTTCTGAAGTTCTTATCACCATTGGTTTGTGGGGTGATATGTAACTTGTTTATAAGTAGGAAGTGTAGGTATACTAACTACATGGGTTAGTCATTCTAGCCTAGTTGATTAGAGGCCCAGATAGTTATTAGTTATGCTTGCAACATCAGTCTCGTCAGCTTGGGCTCAGGAGCATGACAGAATGGTACAAGCCAGTTATCAACCAATTGCGGGACCTAAGTGCTATACGGGTGATGGGCATCGAAACCACCAAAAATAAATTCCTATCTCTTACCTTGCAACTTTAATTTGTGTACGCGGTGAGAAAAGGGTCAAATCCTCAGGGTTTGGGAGATTATTTTATGCTAATTGTACCAAGTAGATTAATCAACTAAGTTACAATCAAAATGGGGGGAATTAAATGCGAAAAGGTAAAATTAAAAAAACTATCCAGACCACTGGTCGTGCTGCGTGGGCATGCAATTCGATCAGAAAATAAAAAAATGTAAATAAAAATAAATATGACTCAAATACGCAATTCTAAGTTAATGCAAGGCTGGAAAAACAGAAAATCAATGAGAATAAAATCTAGCCTAAGGAACAATCGCAATTTCGGTCAACAAATCCGATCTTAGATGCAAAAATACTTTCAACTATTTCGATAAATCAGTTATAGTTATTGGCTTGGCCTAATAACCTCATCTTTCCTTACAGAGCTGATAACGGTTTAAATCCCTGCGATTTTTCCCTCTATCGCCTTACTTATTAGACGTTCTAATCCCTGGAAATGTCTGCGGGATCTATCTAATGGCAGCAATAAAAATCTAGAAAGATCTAATTCTAAAAGTCAATAGTCTCGCGATAATTGCTCATTTAGATTGCGTAATTACACAGAAAACCTGGTAACCACTATTTTTAGATTAATTAAATTAATCTAATTGGCTACCAATTATCATGCAATTGAATAACCGTGCACAAAATTAAACAATCACAAAACGATATTAATTCTTGAAATAGTAAATACGCAAATATCAAAATAACATGAAAGGGATAAAACAATTAGATCTCACGGAATTGATGAATCAAAATTTTGATTAATCCTTGGCTAGAAAAGAAAATTAGAACTTCATGTCCATGAGTGTCTCCCAAAGAATGAAGAGAAAATTTGCTAAACTGTCTACTAAAAGTTGTCTACCTCCAAAGTGCAAATAAGAGGTATTTATATAAGAAAAATCCTAACCTATTTTCCTTGTTGGATAAGGAAACTTGGCCCAAAAAGAATAATAAAGTAAAAGCCTGAAATATAATTTCCAACAAAATAAAAAGTCTTCTAATATTTAATCTATTCCCTTCCAAAAGCCCAGAAAAAATATCTTCAATCTTGGTCAACTCGGTCAAACACGCGTAGCAATTTAATGGCATTTTTTCACGTGACGGAGTCAACTTTGACCATTACAAACACGTCCACAAAGCTTCTATATCCATATATAATGCATCCAGCTTCTTTTCCTAAGCACAATTATGCAAAATTACATTAAAAATATCGATTAAAAAACATTCTATTCCAAAATCAAGTTCATCTAACATACAAATTAAACACTTATTTAGAACTTATCAACGGGGTAAAGTGCTACACCAAGTTTGCGGTGAGAGCCACCTCTAGAGTCCTGCACCGCCTAATCATGTGTGTGATTATATATCCCTGACAAGGACGTTAGGTCCTTTACAGAGCTGAATGTGATATCCTACATGGATTTGTGAAGTGACTTGTGACTTGTATGTAAGTGGGTAGTATAAGTATAACTAACTAACTAACTTGGGTTTACTATTTTTGGCTAGTTGATTAGAAGCTCAACTAGTTATTGGTTATATTTACAATATCGGTCTCACTCGCAAACTTGAACTCGGAAGGGTGCCATTAAGGTTTTCCCATTTTTATTAATAATTTGCATATTGTAAAAGATGAGAAAAATACAATTTATTGTGCACATGGGGCTTTATAGCCATTTCTATATTAAGGTAAAGAGTGCTTTATAGCCATTTCTATATTAAGGAAAGGAACACTTTTTAAGCTAACGAGAAATGCTACAGGAGTTTTATCTTATAATTTTAATTTTAAATTTTTTTTTTTAAAACTCCTGTTGATCTAGTTTTATATTGACTGAAATGACAAAAAGCCAGTTGCCACGATGGTCGAGAATGATCTGGAAAGCCATCGCTAATTAAAGCAACAGCCCTCAATGCTTGATTTTTGAAAAGTCAAAGTTCTAGTCTTCTAGAGTCCTTATATTATCAAATATTTATGCCACCAAAAGCGTGTTTGCCTTGCCTTCTTTGACCAATTCTCTGACATTCTACCCCTTATACATTCGTGTGTATATATATGAAAATTCTCGTACACTTTCTCATCCTGAAAAGGAACTCCAAAGATTTTAGATATTTTTTCTTTATTTCATAATCCCAGTTGTCAATTTATTACAAAAACAATGGCATCTAATTTGTCCGGAAAGAAAAGGGTGGTGATAGTTGGAGGTGGAGTTGCAGGCTCTGTTCTTGCCAAGACTCTTCAAGACCATGCTGAAGTTTACCTGATTGATCCAAAAGAGTACTTTGAGATCACATGGGCAAGCTTGAGATGCATGGTGGAGCCATCATTTGCAGAAAGGTCTGTGATCAACCATAATGAATACGCACCCAATGCACACATCATCACATCTTCTGCGGTTAACATCACAGAAAATGAAGTCACAACTGCGCAAGGCGATGCGATTTCATACGATTATATTGTCATCGCGACAGGCCACAATGACCAAACCGCTTTCACCAAAAAGGAGAAGATTAGCAATTACCAAGCTGATCAGGACAAGATCAAAGCGGCCAATTCGATCTTGATCGTTGGTGGAGGGCCAACAGGCGTAGAACTCGCTGCTGAAATTGCTGTGGATTTCCCTGGAAAGAAGATCACGTTGGTTCATCGCGGGTCAAGATTGTTGGAGTTTGTTGGGGAAAAAGCTAGCAAGAAAGCACTCAAATGGCTTACCAAGAAGAATGTTGAGGTCATTTTAGGAGAATCTGTGAACCCGGATTCGAAATCAGATGGTGTTTACCAAACTTCTGGAGGAAAAACCATTTCAGCTGATTGTTATTTCTTCTGCATAGGCAAGCCACTTGCTTCATCGTGGCTGAAACAGACCATGCTTAACAATTGCTTAGACAACAAAGGAAGATTAATGGTGGATGCAGAGTTGAGAGTGAAGGGTCATCATAGTAATGTTTTCGCTGTAGGAGACATTACAGATATTCAAGAAATGAAACAAGGGTATTTGGCTAAGATGCACGCAGAAGTTGTAGCCAAGAACATTAAGTCATTGATGCAGGGGAAAGATAAGCTGGAAGCTTACAAGGGTGGTCCACAAATGGCGATGATTTCACTTGGGAGAAAAGAAGCAGTGGCTCAAATGTCGTCTATCACCATGAGTGGTCGCCTTCCTGGAATGATGAAATCCGGGGACTTGTTTGTGGGCAAGACGAGGAAGGCTCTTGGTCTGAGCTCTAGCTGAGTCCAAACAAAAGCTGCAAGCATTTTACCCGTCTCTGCTATTAAAGGAAAAAAAAAAAAGTAAAAAAAGAAAAAAAAAGAAAAAAAGTTAAAATTTCTTATGTAAGTTTATATTTGTGTGCATTGTGCTTATCTCCTTGAATTTATTTGTATGTTTTAATGTTTATGAGTGTATGCAAGTCTAAAATTCTTTCTACTTTATTATCCAGCTCATTCTCGCGACATTCTTTTAATTGTAGCTGTATTATTCTATGCCAAATATGATTGAAGAAATACTCTTTTCCCTTTTGTTCATTAAGGGAGACAATACCATGTCAGGATAGACTAATTTGAGAGAAGAGGAAACAACTCTAATATCTTCGTCTATCATACTCTTAAGTTGGTTTCGAGGATCATTGATTTAGATTCTGAATGTGAAAATCAACCTTGACAGCTCTAATGCTGGCTTTAAGTTGACTTCCAATAATATAGCGATATATTTTTTGTTTATTTAGTCATTATAAAGAAAAGATTAAAATGAGTTTCCAAAATTGAAGCATTCAGTCTATTAGCCAATAAACATATTTATTTGCTTCACAACAAGTATACTCTACATTGATCTTTTGATGTTGGAAACCAACTCTTATAATATTTGAACTTGGAAGAGATATTTGTTTCGAGGGTAAAGGTAGGCTACATGATGCTGGGCCAATTTAACATGTGCATACGAAGTGCTTGGTTAGATTATACCATTTGTTGCTTATAAGTATTTAGAAAAAAAAGTACTTTTTTATAAACTTTTTATTATTTACTGGTTATGTGTACCAAATAAGCAAAACTAAACACCCTCTAATATAAGTCATCAAATAGTGCTTATAAGCTGTAAATTCCCCTTTTTGGCCATTTTATAAGCTTAGCCAAACAGGTTCTAAGCCGTTTGAAGTAGACGCAGATGCGTGAGAGTATGACATTGTAGGTGGTCTAGTAATACGATAAGTTGGCCCTATCAAGTACTTAATTTTAAAAAATTATGTTGTTTACTTGTTTAGAGAGTTTTATTTTATCTAAATTTTTTATTTTTAATACCTTCTCTTAGATGCAAGCAAGATTCTTTTAGAGAAAATCTAGCACGTCGACATTTTTCTATAAATAGACTACTTATATATGCTAAAATGAAAGATTTGACGTCTTAGGGTTCGCGGGGCTATTAAGTTGTGGAATTTTAGCTGATAATTTATAAAATTTTTAATAGTAAAACTTTTCACAAAAGTAATACTGAATAAAATTCGATAATCATTGGTCTTATATTTTAGATGTTGAGTTAGTTGTTTTAGAAACAATATAAGGCTTAAAAAGATAGAATAGAATTTTTGAGAAAAAGATCTAAGATAATATAAAAAAAAATTATCCAAATTTTCAGTTAAAGAAAACTCGAATTTGGGACGTCTGATTTTTCAGTATTTTTTAGCTTGGGCTTTAACCTGAAAAAATAGACCAATAGATTAGTTTTAGTTTTTAAATTCACAAAAGAACACTTCTAAACTTTTAGAAATAAAGCAAACAAAACCTTAATAGAAAATAATAGCTAAAAAGTATGTCTGGTGAACAAGATGGCTAAGGAAATAGATTTCAATCATTCCAAATTAACGAGAATACAAGTAAAAAGAATTTTACATGCAGCCGCAAATTAAACTCAAATACTAAGGATGAATACAACGTAAAGGAAAGTAAATCAAATTTAAAGCAACTCCACAAACACAGAACCTTATCTACAACAAAATCAATAATTTCTCACACAAACATGTTTGAAAAAAAAAAAAAAAAGCAACTCTCTGTGATGGACTCAGCTAGAGCTCAGACCAAGAGTCTTTCTCGTCTTGCCCACAAACAAGTCCCCGGATTTCATCATCCCAGGAAGGCGACCACTCATGGTGATAGGCGACATTTGAGCCACTGCTTCTTTTCTCCCAAGCGAAATCATCGCCATTTGCGGACCACCCTTGTAAGCTTCCAGCTTATCTTTCCCCTTCATCAATGACTTAATGTTCTTGGCTACAACTTCTGCATGCATCTGAGCTAAATACCCTTGTTTCATTTCTTGAACATCTGTGATGTCTCCAATGGCGAACACATTGCTGTGGCCCTTGACTCTTAACTCTGCATCCACCATTAATCTTCCTTTGTCGTCTAAACGATTGGCGAGCATGGTCTGTTTCAGCCATGACGAAGCAAGTGGCTTGCCTATGCAGAGGAAATGACAGTCAGCTGCGATGGATTTTCCCCCAGAAGTTTGGTAAACACCATTAGATTTCGAGTTCAGATTCACAGATTGTCCCAAAATGACCTCAACGTTCTTCTTGGTGAGCCATTTGAGTGCTTTCTTGCTAGCTTTTTCCCCAACAAACTCCAACAATCTTGACCCGCGATGAACCAATGTGACCTTCTTTCCAGGGAAATCCACAGCGATTTCAGCAGCAAGTTCTACACCCGTTGGCCCTCCGCCAACGATCAAGATGGAATTGGCGGCTATGATTTTCCCCTGATCAGCTTGATAATCACTAATCTTCTCCTTTTTGGTGAAAGGGGTTTGATCATTGTGGCCTGTGGCGATGACAAGATAATCGTATGGAATCGCACGGCCTTGTGCAGTTGTGACCTCATTCTCTGTGATGTTAACTGCAGAAGATGTGATGATATGTGCGTTTGGAGCATATTCATTATGGTTGATCACAGATCTTTCTGCAAATGATGGCTCCACCATGCATCTCAAGCTTGCCCATGTGATCTCAAAGTACTCTTTTGGATCAATCAGGTAAACTTCAGCGTGGCCTTGAAGAGTCTTGGCAAGAACAGAGCCTGCGACTCCACCACCAACTATCACCACCCTTTTCTTTCCTGACATAGTAGGTGCCATTTTTGGAATAAACAAAATTGGAAAGCTTGAAATTAAATGAAGAAAGAAAGATGTTTAAAACAAAAGAGAGCAATGTAAAGATTGAATAAAGATGTTTGTGTTTCAATGAGAAAGTATGCTAATGGAGCGTGTTTATATAGAGGTAGGAGATTGAAGTCAGAGAAGTCAAAGATGGCAGATGGAAACACGCTTCTAATTTGGTGGCATAAGTATTTGTTTATTGGTCGTATGAGAAAAAGAGGTATCTAGAACTTTGACTCAGAGCCGATTGATTCTTGTTTCCTTAAAAAAAAAAATGCTTTTCCAAAAAATATTTTATCCTTTATAAAATAAGTATTCAGTTTTGATTTCAAGAAAAACAGAAGCTCTAAAAATATTATATTCAACTTTCTTAAAATCCTAAAAATTTTATTTTTAAAAATTATTTTTAAAAGAATTATAAAAAATATTTAAAAAAATAATCCAAATAATACTTAGTTATTGTGAAATCAATCTTGAGGGCTTAAGAGTTGACTTTCTAGATGATTTTCAGACCACTTAGCAAATGGCCTTTTTTCATTCTTCTAGTCGACTTGAAAAGTATGTCAACTGGAGTTCTAGAAATTAGTCAACGAATGAAATTAAAAATTGCCAAATCGTGTTTAATTTGTGTGCAATAAATTAATTATATGATCTTTTCATGATTAATAAGTAAATTGCCATGTAATTTCCGTCGACGGTGTTAATTTTCTTTTTCTTTTTAAATAGTGAGATGATATTAATTATCTTACCGCTAATAAGATTTAATATTTATTTATAGGGACGCAAGGATTTAAACCTTTAATTTATGAAAGGAACTTTAATAACCATGACTAGAAGCATGGAGCACCTCCAACTAGAAGATTCTCAAGAAAGGTCATCCTCCTATTTTCCATTGGTATTTTCCCTCTGATTTTTTTTTTTCGGTTTTTTGTTTTTAGAGAAACAATGATTGAAATCAACTCGCCAAATGAAGTAATATATTATATTTTCTGATCCATGGTATTTCAAAAGACACAAAAATTAAAAAGAGAATAGCATTTCGATATTGAACCAAATGAACTTCTTATACTTTTTTGATATAAACATCGGCAAGCAAATATTGGTTGGTAGAGGCAAGGCTACTAAGGAAATTAAACCAAGTTGAATGCTCACTTTCACTTATTTCAAACAAAATCGTTTATAAAGCAATACTTAACCTCAATTCTGTAACATTTTTCATGAAAAGTCTTAAGTTGACTATGACCTCTCTGACCATTGTTACCAATTAGATAATGATTGTTTCCAACATATCTTCTTCCAGTTTGGTTGGTGTGAACTTTTTCATTGAGTCTTACACATGGACATGCTCTTTTTAATCAAGTAACTACGACACTCAAACCGACCACTTTTTATTAGGATGACTTTGATTTTATGTAATTAAATTAACACATCACCTAATGAAAAAATCTATCACGACTTGAATCAGCTACAGATAGTGATATTGGTTCGCATCACTTTAAGGAGAATATTACAAGTACAAATAACTTTAGACAAGCAAAATACACTCGTAAATTAAGATGACAATAAGCACATAACATTTGCACACCAAGGTTAACTTAATTATCTGCAACAAAACTATGCTTTTTTTTTTTTAGCACAACATATGGGGGCAACACAATCCTTCCTAATTATGACTAATTAATTAGGAAATATTTCAAACCGATCCGTCCCGCACCGCCTCCCTCGATAGGGCCTCGCATGAACTCTAGCTTGTGTGTGATTGAGTGATCTGGGCGATGACCGTTTTGAAGACTGACCCGTTAATTAGCTAGAGCTAAGGCCAAGGGTCTTCCTTGTTTTGCCCACAAACAAGTCCCCAGACTTCATCTTTCCAGGAACACAACCAATAATGGTGATAGACGACATTTGAGCCACTGCTTCTTTTCTCCCAAGTGAAACAATCGCCATTTGTAGGCCACCTTTATAAGCTTCCAACTTATGATCTCTCCCCTTCATCATAGACTTGATATTCTTGGCCACAACTTCTGCATGCATCTGAGCTAAATACCCTTGCTTCATTTCTTGAATATCTGTAATGTCTCCTATAGCAAACACATTACTATGCCCCTTCACTCTCAACTCTGGATCCACCTTTAGTCTTCCTTTGTTGTCTAAGCAATCTTTGAGTACGGTCTGTTTTAGCCATGATGAACCAAGCGGCTTGCCTATGCAAAGGAAATGGCAATCAGCTGTGATCGTTTTCCCTCCAGAAGTTTGGTAAACACCAAGTGTTTTCGAGTTCAGATTCACAGATTGTCCTAAAATGACCTCAACATTCTTTTCGGTTAACCATTTGAGTGCTTTCTTGCTTGCTTTTTCCCCGACGAACTCCAACAGTCTTTGCCCGCGATGAACCAACGTGATCTTCTTTCCGGGGAAGTCCACGGCGATTTCACCGGCGAGCTCTACACCTGTTGATAACACCAAGTAAATAAATTAATATCTCCTCTAAAAGTGAGGTGCTAATTCCATCACGATATTAGAGCCCAAAAACCAAATGATCTCAGCTTTAAAACTTAATATTATCCAAAATATTAGAACTTTGAGCAAATCATGTCAGCATGTGAGGGTACGGGTTAACAAAATAAATAAATAAAACTCTATTTAGTTTAACTGTGAGATTTCAAACGTTGAGTTAAGTATTAGAATCTAAAAAGCAAAACTTATCACCATCTACTCGTAAGGCTTTAAACAAATTGTACATGCACGTGCAGGGGCATTTTAACACAACAAATAAATAAGACTCTGTTTGGTCTAGTCGTGAGATTTTAGCAGTTGAGCAACAAAGATTTTAAGAATAGAGTTTTGAGTAAAAGTATGATTGAATAAAATTCATTAATAGCACGTGAGGGGACGTGTTAACACAATAAATAAATAAAAATCAATATCTTCTCTCTAAAAATTTAAACTTTTAAATAAGGTGGTAATTTCCATCACCTGTCGGCCCTCCGCCAACGATCAAGATCGAATTAGCCTTTTTGATCTTGTCCTGATCCGATCGATACTGACTAATCTTCTCCCTCTTGGTGAAAGGGGTTTGATCATTGTGACCCGTGGCAATAACAAGATAATCGTATCTAATCACATGCCCTTGCGCAGTTATTACTTCATTATGGGTGACGTTAACTGCAGCAGAAGTGATGATGTGTGCATGAGGGGCGTATTCTCTGTGGTTGATCACAGATCTTTCTGCAAATGATGGCTCCACCATGCACCTCAAGCTTGCCCATGTGATCTCGAAGTACTCTTTTGGGTCGATCAGGTAAACTTCGGCGTGGTTTTGAAGAGTCTTGGCCAGAACAGAGCCTGCTACTCCACCACCAACTATCACCACCCTTTTCTGCACACTCACATTATTATTTGCCATTATATTATTTTTTCCCAGTAAAAATTAAATTAATTTGGAGCTCTCGAAATGAACAAAGATAAATTAAGAGAAGTGAGCAATGTATGAAGCTTGTTACAAACTTAGAAGATATTTTCTTTCACTGAGAATATCTACTAGCTGATGGAGCATATATATACATATACACATACTACATACAGGAGGTTAAGGTCAGAGTGGTCAAAGAAGGCGCATGCAGATGGTACTAAACACGCTTTATTCGGATAAGGGATTGTTTATTGATGGGAATATATCTAGAGCTTACTTTTTTTTTTATTATTACACCAGCGTGGTTATCCCTTCTTATCTTTTTCAATTAGAAATAATAAATTTCTCGATAGCTCATTCAATTTGTGACATTCTAACAATTAGTTGAGAAAGCTCTGAGATTCGCCAATTAATTTGCAAAGAAGTTAACTTCTTTGAAGATGTATCAAGAACTTTGGCGTTGTAATGAAACGTGTAATTAGTTCAATGAAATTTTTAAAGTTAATTATAATAAGTTTTATATCATATAATTTACCTCGTATCTCGTTTAGAAAAACAAATTATGTATTCAAAATTTGATGTGTTTGAATTTTGAAAATATGTAAGTAGATCAAATATATTGCATCGATTCATCTTCACTATTTTGTAAAACTATAAATCAATCAGATGGGATAAATTTGTTCTCTTGATTGCTCAATAGTCAGGCAGATGTCATCATCTGGTCATGCTTCCGTCGTGATGAGGTCGCTTTCGTCATAGAGAGTGGAGGCTTTGATATGGTTTCATGTTAAAATTTTAATTTGATATTCTCTTTTACTTTTTTTTTTTGTTGCATTACGAGAAACTTATGTCAGTGAAAACTATATCAAATTATCTTAAATTATAAACTTTGTGATGTAACGAGGTGCTTCATTTATAACAGCACTGACCAATTTTTATAACAGGAGAATATAATTAAATTCAAACTATTTATAACAGGACTGAGCAATTTTTACAACAGGAGAATATAATTAAATTCAAACTTCAAGCTTTGGCCACAACAATTGACTTGACAAATAAAAAGCTAAACAATGATCTCATTCCATTACGTACATTAAAAAAAAATGGTGGACGAATATGTTTTTTTTTTTTTTGCTAGGAAAGCAAAAGTAGTGGACGAATATGTTAGTTGTCCACATGCATGTTTTATTCTTCCTCGTTAGTGTTCCCTCGAGAAGGTATATATAACTTTTTCAAAATTACTACAATTATAATTAACATAATCGGGTTCTAAGAATTACACAAGAAAAAATTAGAAAAAAAGAAAGGTGACACTTTGTTGATTGTGGACTAGGTAGTTCGAATCTGATGCACCCTGATGTGAATATGGAAGAGCTCGAATCTGATGCATCAACGCAATACAAATTTTATTTCATTTCGTCATTTTTTTTTACTAAAAGATATACGACTAAACTTATCAGCAAAATTAGTGGCATTAATTATATTGGCAAATTAGATTCTCCCCCCCATGGATGGTATACATCAGAGAGAGACCAATGCATTTATTTAGAAAAAAAATGCCATAAATTACAAATAATTTTCATAGTCATTCCATCCCCAAATGAGGTTTGGGGACGGAATGACAACAAAAATGAAGCATGGCTAAAAGGCTCGTTGCGATTCCGTGCAGTGGGGGGTAGAATACACTTATAAATTTAAAAATGAAAGTAATTGAATTATAGTTTAAAGAGAGGAATTGGATTCTGTTACGTTATAAGCTAAGGAAAAATAATTGGGAATATTTTTTGTATTATATATAATAATGATATAGAACACAGAGACACATTCTCTAACACGTACTAAATTTAGACCGATGGTATTGGCTAGTTTCTACTTAATGTGAATATTTTTTAACTTATCGGATATGTGGATAATATAACAAGAACGATGGTATTGGCTAGTTTCTACTTAATGTGAATATTTTTTAACGTATCGGATATGTGGATAATATAACAAGAAAGAAGGAGAATCAAAGACTTTAATTTCAAGGCTGAAATTAGCTAAGAGATTTCATAGATAATAAACACTAAGAGAGAGAATAAATATATTAATGAATAATTTCTGAAAAAGGTTGTTTTTATTTTATTTTTCTTATTCTCCTACTTTCTTTCTTTTTTTTTTTTTAAGCGAGGAGGCATCGTGAAATTTGAATTTACACTTTTATCATTTTGATTTTATATAAGTTTTACATTAATATAAAGCAGTTTTTATTTTTACATATAATGGTGTGTAGATTGGTAAACCAAATCTATCTATACGAAAGTAATGACCACTTGCACCATATTGTGCTATGTGTCTGTCTCCTTTTCTTCTTCTTCTTTTTTATTATATTATTATTAGCTTATTTAAAATTACAACATAATTAATGTCATTACCGTAATTAATAGCATTCATCTTTTATTGGGATATGTTTTCACTGTTACTCAAGTTGGTTTCAATTTCCTATACATGTGTACATTTACTTGTACATATCATAACACCTTTATAGCTATTAATTTTTAATCTATAATTTTTATCATATAATTTAAAAATAAATATTATATTTAAAAATATGATAATCTCGTGCATCGCACGGATGCTACGCTAGTTTTAAAGGAAACTCGCACCTCGACCGATTCGAGATTTGTACTCTAATTAATAAGAATTTCTCTTCAAAAAATTCACCGATCTACGCACAATTGCATTAAATTTCATCACACGTTCAATGGGTTTTTCCGTCTTAGTTTGCTTTCAATGTCAATTTTCTAGTAGGGCAATACCTAGCACACTTCTCTTAGTTTCCAATCAATAAAATATGGTTTTTTTTTTTTTTCGCCCCCAGGGACATAGGTGAGTTGGTAAGTGGCCAGGTGACTAGGGTGGAGACACCCTGACAACGCGGGATCGAGTCCGTGTGGCGGCAGTACTCCGCTGAAATATTGCGGGGGCTGTTGCTGGATTTCCACGCCCGTTTGTCCTCTCCTTGGTCGGGCTGCCACTCACGCACATCCCTCGATTAACCTCCCGCCTGGTTAAGGGGCCTCTGGTTAGGTGGGAAAGGGGTTCTCCTTTGGTTAACCCTTTTGAAAAAATAAAATATGGTATTTTTTTGTGGGTATGTACTACATGGGCTACTTATATACTTCAATTAATCACCAAATTATTCACTTTTCGTTAATTCATTAGCTCTCCATTTTTGGTAATTCAATAACATTTAGTTTGATTTCTTAGGAAGAGGTAAATATAGCTCCTTATAAGTTTATATTTGAGAGAGATTAATTTCAAATCTTAGATTTATGATTATAACTTAGTTGGACTAGATCTAGCGTTGCCAGCTTTCAATTTAAATGATAAATTATACAGTCAACTTTTTTTCTATTCTCTCTCTACTTTTCCTCTTAAGTAGTTAAAGTGAGTAACATTCAGTTCTCCCTTAGTTTTTCTCACCGTCTTCTCTCATCCCCGATGGTGGTTCCCTCCATCACTGATGGATCTTCTCTTTTGATCTTTCTCTATTCTCTTTTACCCTTTGTTAGCTAAATATTCATTATTGATTTTGATAATGAAATATATATATATATATATATATATATATATATGCATTATTTGACTAAATAGCTTTTTGTGAAAATGAGATGACATCAATATGAAGCTTTGAGAGATATGAAGATGTGCAAAAAGCCTTATTTGAAGGGAGAAAAGATAAGAAGGCATAAGGAGGAGAAGAGAAGCCATAAGGGGTACCGGATTTGTTTTTCTTCTTGCTCTTTTTGTGAAATGCCTATATATTGTGTTGACTTGGCTCAAAATCTCTTTCTTTGTCATAGCAAAAACTTTCAAGTGTTGCACATTTGAAAATAACATATGCACAAATGTATTTAAATGCACACATTGAGATAAAATAAGTTTTTGGGGTGTTTCAATTCACAACTTGTATTTACATATTTATTCAAAATGACTTGGAGTTGTGAAAATGCACTTACATTGTTTTTCTGCAAAAATCTAGCTTTACTTCACATTCTGAAGTGGCCGGACCCCCCAGCCGGTCGACCGGCTGACCTGGGTGGTCGCCCGGCCTAATCAGAGAGGTGAAGGGAAAAGTCGGACCCCCTAGCCGGTCGACCGGCTAAGGCGTCCGGCCTAGTCAGAGAAGGAGAAGGGTAAGTCGGACGACCCAGCCGGTAGATCGGTAATAAATGCACTAGCCGTTTATTACCGTTCTGGCCGAAATTTCCCAAATCTTCTTCACCTACCAATCCCTAAACCCCAAATCTCTTTAAATACTCATTCAATACACTTTCTAATCATCAATTTTGAAGTGTGCTAAAGTGTTTATCATCATTCAATCCATCTTTGAGTCAATCTTGCAATATATTTGAGCTTTCAAGAGCTTATTCATTTTCTTGAAGAAAATCTCTGATTCAATCTTTTCTCATTTCTTGAGTACATACACACTTTGAGAGCTTTAATCTTTGTGAGATTTATTCATTTAGGCTTGTAAAGTGTGAGGAAATCCTATATAGTGAATCTCTTGGGTTCTTTGAAGAGAGGCTTCAAAGAGGTTGTAAAGAACTTGGTTTGTGCTTCATCAAGATTTGAAGAAGCATCTTAGTGGAGATCTTTAAAGTCCTGAGAGGAGATTCCTTGGGCGGTGGACGTAGGCTTGGCCGAACCACCTTAAAATCGTTTGTTTCTCTTCTCCTTACATTTCTATTTTTATTCTTCTTACCTTGCTTATCTTGTATTCGATATATTGTTTGTTTGAAGCTATAAATTTTCTGTAAATTTTAAAAACGAAAATTTGTATTAATATCTTAATTCACCCCCCCTCTTAAGATATTTGCACCCACAATTGGTATCAGAGCTAGGGTTCTGCATAATAGTCTAACAACTAGTAGAATTTCTAGCAAATATGGAGGGAATTTCTATTAAACAAGCACCCCCTTTTGATTGAACAAATTATGCATTTTGAAAAATGAGAATGAAAGTGTTTATACAATCACATGACTATAAAGCCTGGAAAATCATAAAAAATGGGCCTACCTTGCCTACAAAATTAGAGGGTGATAGGAGAATATCCAAACCGAAAAATGAATGGAATGATGAAGATATTAAATTATTTGAGTTAAATAAAAAAGCATTACATTATTTATTTAATGCTATGAATGCCACCGAATTTGCTAGAGTAATGGGTTGCACTTCGACTAAAGAACTTTGGGATCAATTAGAAGTAACTTATGAAGGAACTAACCAAGTGAAAGAATCTAGGATTGCTATGCTTGTACATAGATATGAATTATTCAAAATGCTTCCAAATGAAAATGTTGAACAAATGTTTTCTAGATTTGTTAAAATCAATAATGGTTTGAAAGCTCTTGGTAAAGATTATTCCAATGTAGAGAAGGTAAGGAAAGTACTAAGGAGCTTGCCATCATCATGGCAACCTAAAGTCACAGCAATAAAGGAAGCGAAGGACTTGAATACATTGGAGCTCAATGAGCTCATTGGGTCACTCATGACTCATGAGCTTGAAATAAAAGATCATGAAGAAGAAGAAAGGAAAGCAAAGAAGTCCATTGCTCTCGTTGCATCCAAATATTCATCAAGTGAAGATGAAGAAGATGATGAGCACCCGGAAGATGAAGATATTGCACTCCTAGCCCGAAATTTCAAAAAATTTATGAAATTTAGAAAGATGAGAAAAGGGGCTTCTTCAAGCAACACAAATTGGAAGAAGAAAGGAAAAGAAAGCAAGGAGTTCAAAAAGATAAAAGACACAAAAGATGAGTTAAAGTGCTTCAATTGCAACAAGCCGGGACATATAAAAGCAAATTGTCCTAAGCTTTCAAAGAAGAAGGAAGGAAAGGCGCTCAAGGCCACATGGGACTTCTCCGAAACCGAAGAAGATGAGGAAGAGCATCATGAGGCAGCCAATTTTTGCCTCATGGCCAATGAGGATGAGGTACTATCTTCACCATCTTTATCTGTTTATTATTCATCTAGTGAAGAAGAGGAAGAGGATTATAGTTTTGATGAACTAAAAGATGCATTTGCTAAATTACATGATGATCTATCCTTAGCCTTGGCAAAAAACAAGCAAATGCATAAAAGTTTGAAACTTGTTCTTAATGAAAAAGAAATTTTGGAAAAGAAAAATGCTTCTCTTATTAAAAAATTAGACATCTTAGAAAAAGAAAATGATTCATATGCCGAAGATTTTGTAAAGTTTGAAAAAAAGGTTAAAGATTTAAAAAAAGAAAATGAGGATTTGAATGGAATTGTTCAAAAGTTTACAAATGGGAAAGAAAATTTTCAAAAGCTTCTTGGAAGTCAAAAAATGTCCTTTGATAAGAGTGGTATTGGGTACAAACCTAGTATTAATCAAAAGTATTTCAAAACCTATTTTGTCAAGGCTTTTACCTCTACATCCCTCTCTTCACCGAAGACAAATGTTATTTGTACCTATTGTGAAAAGAAAGGACATGTATCTACTCATTGTTATTGCAAGAAAATTCATGATAGAGGATCACATGTTCCTTATTGGCAAAGACCAAAATGGGTGGTCAAAAACAAAAATTAAACTAACGCCAAGGACCCAAGGTGTTGGGGACCCCAAAATAAAGAATTGCATTTAAATTTCATGTGTGTAGGTATGCAACAAAAGCAATTCAAGCAAAATAAAATGGATCTTGGATAGTGGTTGTTCCAAGCACATGACGAGAAACTATTCACTCTTCTACAAACTAAAAAGGACAAAAGGAGGAGATGTTATCTTTGGGGACAATGGCAAAGGAAAAATTATTGGAAAAGGAAGCATTGGTAATGAAAATTCTCTTGCTATATACAATGTCCTACTAGTAGAAGGTCTAAAATTTAATCTACTTAGCATTAGTCAATTATGTGACAAAGGTCATAAAGTCATTTTTCAATCGTCTAAATGTCTTGTGTATGAATGTGGAAACGAAAATGTGTTATTTATAGCTAAGAGAAATGAAAATGTTTACACTGTTGAAATTGATCAACTTATATGTCAACATGTTAAATGTTTATCTGTTGTGCATGATAATGCATGGTTATGGCATAGAAGATTAGGACATGCTAGCATGAGCTTATTGAATGATTTATCAAAGCATGATCTAGTTAAAGACCTACCAAAACTAAAATTTGAAAAAGATAAAATCTGTGATGCTTGCCAACTAGGAAAACAACATAAAACATCCTTCAAATCCCTAAATAAGGTTTCAACAAATAGAGCATTACAACTACTACATATGGATTTGTTTGGACCCATTGATGTGGCAAGCTTAGGAGGATCTAGGTATACATTTGTTGTAGTTGATGATTACACTAGATTTACATGGGTCATGTTTCTTGCACATAAAAATGATGCCTTCAATGAATTTGCAAGATTGTGTAGAAAAGTGCAAAATGAGAAAGACTATTTTATAACTTGCATCCGTAGTGATAATAGCACTGAATATGTGAATACTCCTTTCATGAACTTTTGTGATAAACATGGCATTGAGCATAACTTTTCGACTCCTCGTACTCCTCAACAAAATGGGGTAGTACAGAGGAAGAATCGTCCATTACAAGAAATGGCAAGGACTATGTTAAAAGAACACAACTTGCCAACATATTTTTGGAGTGAAGCCATAAATACTGCATGCTATGTGCAAAATAGAGTATTGATTAGACTTATTTTAAACAAAACTCCATATGAACTATGGCATGGAAAAACATCTAAAACATCATACTTCAAGGTATTTGGTTGTAAATGTTTTATTCTAAACACTAAGGACCACTTAAGAAAATTTGATTCTAAATCCGATGAAGGAATATTCTTAAGTTATTCCACAAAGAGCAAAGCATATAGAGTATATAATAAAAGAACTCTTGTTGTAGAAGAATCAATACATGTTACATTTGATGAGACTAATCCATTTGAGCCGAGAAAGGAAATTGATGATGTAGGTTATCTTTTGGAAAAGACAACGCTTGAAGGTCCAACTCCAAAAGACAAAGAAAAACAAACAAAGCAAGAAGAAGAATTTCAAGAAAGGAGGTCTCAAGCAAATGAGGAAATCAAACATTGCTCAAACAAAGATGATGAAACCAAAGAACCTCATGAAGATCTTCCAAAGAATTGGAAGTTTGTGAGAAACCATCCTCAAGATCTTATTCTCGGTAATCCAAATGAAGGTGTAAGAACTAGGCGTAATATTAGCACTTTTTGTGAGCATCATGCATTTATTTCTCATATTGAACCCAAAAATGTAAAAGAAGCTCTACTAGATGAAAATTGGATAATAGCAATGCAAGAAAAACTCAATCAATTTGAGAGAAATAAAGTTTGGAAGCTAGTTGAAAGGCCTAAAGATAGACCGGTAATTGGAACCAAATGGGTATTCAGAAACAAACTAGATGAAGCCAGAATAGTGACTAGGAATAAGGCTAGACTAGTTGCACAAGGATATAATCAAGAAGAAGGAATTGATTATGATGAAACTTATGCGCCTGTAGCTAGACTTGAATCCATTCGTATGTTACTTGCATTTGCATGTCACATGGACTTTAAACTTTATCAAATGGATGTGAAGAGTGCATTTTTAAATGGATTCATTGAAGAAGAAGTTTATGTTGAACAACCCCCCGATTTTGAAGATTCATGTTTTCCTAATCATGTTTTTAAATTAAAAAAGGCTTTATATGGCTTAAAGCAAGCTCCTACAGCTTGGTATGAAAGACTTAGTGGATTTTTGGTTGAGAACAATTTCGAAAGAGGGAAACTTGATTCAACCCTTTTTATCAAAAGAAAAGACAATGACATTCTACTTGTCCAAATCTATGTAGATAATATAATTTTTGGTGCTACTAATATTTCCTTGTGTGAGAATTTTTCAAAGTGCATGCACAAGGAGTTCGAGATGAGCATGATGGGAGAATTGACTTTCTTCCTCGGACTCCAAATCAAACAAGCAAAAGAGGGGATCTTCGTAAATCAAGCCAAATACACCAAGGAAATCATCAAGAAATTTGGACTTGAAGATGCAAAAGAAATTGGAACTCCCATAAGTCCCTCAACAAAGCTAGATAAAGATGAGAAAGGTAAATCAGTAGACGAGAAGGAATATAGAGGTATGATCGGTAGCCTATTATATTTAACTGCCTCTAGACTTGATATCATGTTCTCGGTGTGCTTATGTACTAGATTTCAATCCAATCCTAAGGAAATTCACTTAACAACTGTAAAAAGAATAATTAGATATCTTAAGGGAACAATTAATTTAGGGCTTTGGTATGCTAAAGGAACGTCATTTGATCTATGTGGTTTTTCTGATACTGACTATGCTGGTTGCAAAGTAGATCGTAAGAGCACTAGTGGAACATGCCAATTCCTAGGACATTCCTTAATATTTTGGTCTTGTACGAAACAAAATAGCGTTGCTATTTCCACCACCGACGCTGAATATATTGCAGCTGGTAGTTGTGTGGCTCAAATATTGTGGATGAAACAAAATTTACTTGATTATGGATTGAATTATGATCATATTCCTATATATTGTGATAATACTAGTGCAATTAATCTTACTAAGAACCCAATTCAACACTCAAGAACTAAGCATATTGAGATTAGGCACCATTTCAGTAGAGATCATGTACAAAAAGGTGATATAATTCTTGAATTTGTTGATACTTTACGTCAAGTTGTTGATATTTTTACTAAACCTTTGAATGAAGATCAATTTTGTAAGATTAGGAGGGAGATTGGAATGATAAAATGTGGTCAAATTGCATATATATATATATATATGTGTTTATGTGGCTTGAGTATAGAAAACAAGCAATTTATGCACTTTCTGACCAAGCCGGTCGACCGACTGATGCCTTAGGCATCCGGCTGAAAGGATTTTTTTTTAATGAGCTCTCTGATCCGGCCGGTCGACCTAGCCGGTCAACCCCTCGCGACCAGCCGGTCGACCGACTGAACACAGACAGGGTTAAAAATTGGGGATTTTCACCCCAAAATCATTACATCCTATCAAATTTTTTAAGCCCTAGCCAATATCCATTTCAAAATCTTCAAATTTTAACCGTTTTCTTTCAAATTTCTTCCTAAAATTTGCTTGCCCACTTCAAAAACAAAGCTTTCACCGATCATTCTTGCAAAAACAACGCGAAATCATGGTGAATTCAAGGGGAAGAGGTCAATCACGTGGGAGAAAAGGAAAGCGACCAAGAACACAATCACCACCACCACCACCGCGTCCCGTGTCAAAAATCCAAGGAAAGAAATCCATTATGTACGGTAAATATCTTGTTGATACAGATTTTGCGGGTACAGATGTTTTATCATTGTTTGAGGATTGGAGTTATTTTACGCATCTATATTGTGATGTCCAAGACAACTTGATTATAGAATTTTATGAAAATCTTGAGGTACAAAGTTTGAGCCCAAATTTGGTGTTAAGTTCGACTGTATGTGGAGAAAACATTGTTCTTAACGAAAAAGTCTTGGGAGAGATTTTCAAAATATCCGTAGATGGTGAGGGACACTACAATAGTCAAGGGTGGCCAGAAGGAATTAAGGCAGCTGGTATCCCGGGTCGAGTTATAAAATATATGTGGAAGAAAGTAGGGCCTAGGAATCCAAATTTGATTCTTCCATTGTTGAAAGATGTTGATATTAATACAAGAATTGCTCTCAAGGTCATTAGTGAAGTAATTCTTCTTAGAAATATCAATGATGGAAAGATTCCGGCTATGGATGCCTACATATATTATAGTCTTAGGGAGAACAAAAAGATAGCCTTACCTTTCCTTATTCTTCATCATATGCTACATATTAGTGAAAAGGGTGGAGGAAAAACGACCACTCCTAGGTATGGTATGGCGTTAATGTATATATTCTCCCACTTCCAAATAACTTCAAATGCCCCATACAGAGAATTTGCTTGGAACTTTGACATGTTATATATGAATTTTATGGGGATTTACTGGTATAACGGGGAGCCTATAAATAGAGAGACATTCAAAAGCTTGCCCCAAACCACTCAAGCTGCTATAAAGGAAAGAACTAAGAAGGGCACTACCTTCACCAACCCGGTTTTTGGTCCTGAAGCACAAAAGCTCAATGACACGCTTGGTGGGATAGACATCACATTGGAAGAAGATGTTGGGCCGAAAATTGAGGGAGAACCCGATATAGGCATACCAGGAACTACACCCATGGTTGTAAGTACCTCTGAAGAAGAAGAGGCTGATCCTGAGGAGATTACTCTTAGGCAAGTAATGAGAGAGTCCAGGGAGCAAGGGCATATTGATGAGCAACGTCGACGAGAGGTTCGTTGCGGTGCAGGTTCCAACTCAATGGGTGGTACTGCTTTTGGCTCGATGGGTCAACAGGAAAACCCTTCTTTGATGGCTCAGATTTTGTCTCAGTTGCAAGCGTTAAACACTGGTATGGGCGAAATGAGGGCCACCATGACAAGCCAATGGGATGAGCTCACTATTTGGAGACAACACATTGACTTAGAAGTGGCCTCTATGAGATCTGATATGAGGGAATACTTCAAGGATCACCATGATCGTGCGCCTTAATTTTCTTACTTCAGAAAAACTCTTTTCATTCCACTTGAAAACATTTTTTAGTTTTAGTTGACTTTCAAATTCTTGACTTTGGTTAACAAGTTATCTCTTCTATAAAATCTTAACTTTCGCTTCTTTTCTTGCCTTTATATTGATTTTGATGATGCCAAAGGAGGAGAATTAAATGGTATAAAATGGTATAATTGCTTTATGGTGAATGCCTTATGGTGAAAGGTATATATATGCGTTGTTGGCTGTATGCATTGTTGGCTGTTGAATGGTATAACTGCTTTATGGTTTGATGATACTTGTGTGGATATGGCTATTTGTTGTGACATACTTATGTGGATCTGGCTATTTTATTGATGAGTTGTTTATATCCTCAATATGCATAAGCTGAAACTTGATAGGGGGAGTATTTTTCCAAAATACACTTTATAAAAGAATGCATACATTAAGGGGAAGTACTTTTGTCACATATCTTAAAAATTTGTCATCATCAAAAAGGGGGAGATTGTTAGCTAAATATTCATTATTGATTTTGATGATGAAAAAATATATATGCATTATTTGACTAAATAGCTTTTTGTGAAAATGAGATGACATCAATATGAAGCTTTGAGAGATATGAAGATGTGCAAAAAGCCTTATTTGAAGGGAGAAAAGATAAGAAGGCATAAGGAGGAGAAGAGAAGCCATAAGGGGTACCAGATTTGTTTTTCTTCTTGCTCTTTTTGTGAAATGCCTATATATTGTGTTGACTTGGCTCAAAATCTCTTTCTTTGTCATAGCAAAAACTTTCAAGTGTTGCACATTTGAAAATAACATATGCATAAATGTATTTAAATACACACATTGAGATAAAATAAGTTTTTGGGGTGTTTCAATTCACAGCATGTGTTTACATATTTATTCAAAATGACTTGGAGTTGTGAAAATGCACTTACATTATTTTTCTGCAAAAATCTGGCTTTACTTCACATTCTGAAGTGGCTGGACCCCACGGGTCGCGGTCGACCGGGTGGTCGTCCGGCCTAATCAGAGAGGTGAAGGGAAAAGCCAGACCCCCTAGCTGGTCTACCGGCTAAGGCGTCCGGCCTAGTCAGAGAAGGAGAAGGGTAAGTCGGACGACCCAGCCGGTAGACCGGCTGAACGGGAGCTGTAATAAATGCACTAGCCGTTTATTACCGTTCTGGCCGAAATTTCCCAAATCTTCTTCACCTACCAATCCCTAAACCCCAAATCTCTTTAAATACTCATTCAATACACTTTCTAATCATCAATTTTGAAGTGTGCTAAAGTGTTTATCATCATTCAATCCATCTTTGAGCCATTCTTGCAATATATTTGAGCTTTCAAGAGCTTATTCATTTTCTTGAAGAAAATCTCTGATTCAATCTTTTCTCATTTCTTGAGTACATACACACTTTGAGAGCTTTAATCTTTGTGAGATTTATTCATTTAAGCTTGTAAAGTGTGAGGAAATCCTATAGAGTGAATCTCTTGGGTTTTTTGAAGAGAGGCTTCAAAGAGGTTGTAAAGAACTTGGTTTGTGCTTCACCAAGATTTGAAGAAGCATCTTAGTGGAGATCTTTGAAGTCCTAAGGGGAGATTCCTTGGGCGGTGGACGTAGGCTTGGCCGAACCACCTTAAAATCGTTTGTTTCTCTTCTCCTTACATTTCTATTTTTATTCTTCTTACCTTGCTTATCTTGTGTTCGATATATTGTTTGTTTGAAGCTGTAAATTTTCTGTAAATTTTAAAAACGAAAATTAGTATTAATATCTTAATTCACCCTCCCCCCTCTTAAGATATTTGCACCCACACCCTTTCTCTAGTTTTCCTTTTCGTCCTCCTTCTTCTGTCTCTCGTTCTTTCTTTCCTTTTCACTTTTTGTCTTTGTTTTTTGTGCGTGTTGTTTTTGTGTGTTTTGCGTGTTGCTTGTGCTTGTCTGTGATGGTTCGTGTCGGTGTGGCAATGGAATTTGACAGTGTTAATGGTCACCCAAACCGAGATGATGTGAGATTTCACGTTTATTGTTTTGTTGTTCATTTGCATTTCCCCTTCGCTGTTAGATGTCGAAACGGTTGCCTCGTGATGCTTATGGTTCCCTTACCCTTTGGATCGTAAAGGTCATAAGGTGACTTTTGTTTTCGCTTGTTTAAGCCAAGGGCTATGTGGGTTCGTCCAATCTTTTGAGATGTTTAGACCAGTATAGTTTTGGAGTTCCTTGGCCCAACCTCTATCCGGGTCGGTGAGTTCCGATTTACTCATTCTTTTAAGCCTTTATGGCATTTCTTCGGTGGTTGACTTGATGTCGATGGCAGTTCCAAACCTTGGCGAGTTTTTGGTGATTGTTTTCTTGGTGTCTTCGGTTGTGAGGCGATCTGAATGTGATATTGGCTTTTTCATGATGCTGATGAGTGTTGAACTTTTCCGATCTGATGGGTTGATCGTTGCTGCTAGCGCCGTTGTGTATGATTGCTAGATGTCTGTTGTCTGCTTTGTTGCTGTGCGTGGCTTAACCCATCCTCTGCTTTGTTATTTGGTCTTTGTAATCTCAGTGTCATCTTGTGAGATGACTAAACCCTGTAGTGGTTGTATTATGGTGATTTTGACAAAAAGAAAAAAAAAAATCTAGGCTTGCCTCTTTCTGAGGCAATGATAATATGTCCCTTGTTTATTACCTCTTTTAACTTGTTTTATTATTTTATTGAATTTTTTAATAGGTGTATTAAAGTTAATTAAATAACTCAATGTATATGAAAAATTTATCATTTTTAATTATTTTTATATCAAATATAATATAACCCAAAGGAAAGATTCATTGTAAACATTAAATTTAATGTGAGAATAATTAAAAATGATAAATTTTCTTAACGATATAAATATTAATTTGACATTAACAAGTGTATTGTTGACCTTGTTAAAAGACAGTTGTTTTATTTACATCTTCCTTTTCGATTGGCTTGATTATACTAATTTTGGAAAGTCTCACTAATAACCTAATTTAATTTTATAACAAAATGCTAATAACAGTCACACGAAATTAACATATATATGAATTATTTTCATTATAATACACAACTAACTCTTCTTTACCATGTCATCAACTCATTTAGGCATTGCATGCTCATCCAATACACATGCTAAAATAGCAAAAAGAGAAATTATCGCCAAGATAGACTTTGACAAATATTCTCGTCACTCTTTCTTGAGTTAAATGCCTATATCAAAAGATCCTTCATTAAAACTTAATTTATTTAGTGATGTTCAAAGACAAATTTCATCGACATTATCTCCAAGGAGAATTCATAGAAGAATTCTACTTCTTTAATTATGTTGACAACTTAACTTAGTTGTCCACGATCAAGTGATTAAAAATAACCCTAAATAAATAATTAGTTGAACCTAAACCAACCAAATCTCTGACTACAAAGAAGAAAAAGCTGATCTTGACCGCATAAGGGACCGGTCCACATTGTAAATCCTAGGGTTTTCAGCCTTTGATCAACCCCACAAAATGATTTGATATAACTTCAATAATTTCAATAGGTTAAATCACTGAGTTTATAGAGTCACTAATTTTAGTCGTTCAAAATTATTTAAATTCCTCATTTTTAGATCCCCCATCTCTTTAATTTGCTCAAATATTATAAAAAGCTTCAACACCCAATGAATACTTCCATTTGTGTTTAATGGTACTCTTTGTTTCTTCTAACGCAAAAATGTCAAAGATTTCTTTGTTCTTAATTCTCTATCATTCACCACTCATTTCCCTCTTCCCCTTTATACCCACTAGTCACTCAACATTTTTGACAATTTGCTTTTTATTTTTTTTAAAAAAAAGAACTTTCCCACACCCAATCAATAAGCAGCAACAAAAGTAATGATGTAAAACAAGCACAAAAAAGTTCTTATGCCTATATGAATGGATGTTAATCGATCCCAAAATTGTGTAGGACCTATTTTATGTGAGTATTAGATGTCTTTTTTTTTAACAAAAGAGATCATGTTATGTTAATAGATAAATCATTTTAATTCAACTAATTCTTTTAACATCGTTCTTGATTAACTCCCCTAATTAGGGATAAGTCTCCAAATAAACGATATACACAATTAGTTAATCAACTCATACATTAATTTCTTTGTAATCTATAACTATAATCCAGAACAAAACCCGCCAAATTGTAAGAAATCTTCTCGCACTTTTCAACATAAGGTGAAACCGGATTATTCGTGAAGGACTTCTTTTTGATCCTTTATGACTAAGACTTAAGAATCCGTTTCTGTTTAATTAGTCTACTAATTTCTTCGCGGAAAAGCCTCTTATAATGGGGAAAAAATATCTGACGTGTCAAACTGCTAATGGCTTGTCCGCAGACAAAAAGTACGCACTTTTTTGTGCCTAAAAACCCCAAGATAAACCACTTCGAAACATTAAATAAAACTGCGTTACATTTAAAAAAAAAAAAGAAAAAGAAAATTTCGATCACATTAAAGTATTATCAACACCGTTGGATTTACGAGAATCACAAAAATGAATAGCAAAACGCTGAAAATTCTCGTTTTTCTCTTCGCGCTAAACAGCGTCACGCTGTACCTCTACTTCTCTTCACACCCGGACCACTTCCGGCACAAGTCGACGGAGAACCGCCACCTGTTAACGGAAAACCGGCAGCAGTTAACGGAAAATCACCCCCACTTCCCGTTTCCCGTTTCTTCCCAAGCTAAGCCATGGCCCATCTTGCCTTCCTACCTTCCTTGGTCCCAAAACCCCAAAGTCAACTTCAGATCGTGCGAGGCCTACTTCGGGAACGGATTTACTCGTAAAATCGATGTTCTTGAGCCCTCGCTGGATCGCCGGAAAAGCATCTACGGCGGAGCTGGCGCGTGGTTCAGGTGTTTCTACAGTGAGACTCTCCGGAGTTCGATATGTGAAGGGGGGAGGATTCGGATGGTGCCGGAGAGGATTGTGATGTCGAAGGGAGGAGAGAAGCTGGAGACGGTGATCGGAAGGGGGGAGGATGAAGAGCTGCCGGCGTTTGAGGCCGGGGCTTTTGAGATTGAAAGGAGTGACCCATCTAGACGAGCGAAAAAGCTCGTGGATAAAGAGTTTTTGGATGAGTATGTACCTCAAGGCGATATTTTGAAACACACAATGCGTGGATTGATTGATTCGATTCGCTTAGTTGGCGAAGAAGAATTCGAATGCTCTGAGGTTAGGGCTTTTCATGATAAAGTTTAAAGCTTTATGATGAACTTAATGACATGTTGGAGTTAATTGAATTGTTTCCTCAAAAGTATTTCTTGGGTTTTCAATGATAAAGTTTTAAGCTTTATGAGTTAATTCAATCATTTTGTGGAGTTAAATTAATTGTTTGATAAGGCTTTTTGTTTATTTTAGTTAATGATCAATTATTAGATTAGAGTTGCAGTTATTGCAGATTGGATTGATAAAGCAGAAAATCCTTATGATCTAAAATGGAAATTTTTCGAGTTCAGAGTTTAAAATAAGCATTTAGCTAAAAGCAAGTGGTTTAAGTTATCAAGTTCCATTTTTTGAAAATGTGTAATAAGCGAGATTCTTAACTTGGGATCAACTCATAAAGTGTATTATTATTGCTTGAAATTGAAGTTTAGTAGACGTAATTTTCCCTGATCTACTAGAGATATTGAGTTCAGTTCTTTTCTTGATATCATGGTTGAGTAGGAGCGCAAAGGGTACTCAGTAAAGCTTGGTATATAGTCAATTTATTGTACCTAATTTGCCGGTTGCATATAATATATTCGTGCACAGACACAATGAGAAATTAGATGGCATCAAAAGGATACGAACCTTATGATTGAGGAGAGAAGTTCAATTCAATGCCTTCATAAATTGGCATTAACTCCAGCAGTGATTCCTGTAGAAACCTGGATTGCAAGGCATATTTTTAAAAAATTATGTCTTTAAATGATGTCAAAAGTTTCTGCAATAAGTGATGATAATCTTCGAATGTAATATGGTCATAAAGTATCTGGCAAGTTATATGCTTATTCTATTATGTGATATATCTGGAAGTCTATCTTTTCATGGAAACAATTTTTTTTCCTTGCTTACTGCAAGCCATCTTGGGTCTAACCAGTTTTTACCTCTTATTTTTCCTGCTTCTGTCGATTCTTACATATCTTAATTCTCTTCTCAGTGGGTTGAGGAGCCAACGCTTCTGGTCACACGCTTTGAGTATGCAAATATGTTCCACACTGTTACAGACTGGTACAGTGCATACGTAGCTTCAAGGGTTACCGGGCTGCCAAATCGGCCTCATTTAGTCTTTGTGGATGGCCACTGTGTGGTATGTGTATCAGTTATTAGCATCATTAGCTCAATCTCTATTGGTTGTAAGAAAAATATAGATTGTCATTTAGTCTGTCAGCTTACATTTACTGTGATTTTGACTGTCCTTGTATCTCTCTTTTTCTTCTTTTTTTGGTGGGTTGACATTTTGCCTGTCAGTTTGTATTTATTCCAGTTGTTCGCTCGTCTTTTCTCTTTTCTGAATAAGCTGTGTCATTGGAGAAAATTTTGTAGAAAGTTGAAGGCTTCATCCAATATCTTTTCTTTTCCTTTTGTTGTCATCTTTTCCCTTTTGAGCAGTGGTAGGAAGGGGAAATGGGAGCTGGTTAAGGCTGGGGTTGAAAAATTAATTCTGGCACTTTGAAACATTGTTATTGCATGAAGTATAATCAGAATGAGGATGATGAAATATGATATATTGTTTCCATCTCTCTCTTATACTAGTATTTTCTGATGGAATTGGCTGGTAGCGTGTGTTCAATTTTGTTAAGAATTTTTATAAGGAATCAATTTGTAACAACTTCATGACCAAATGATCTGTAAAGCTGGTTAGTCCTGAGTTGATCTCCCATTTTCCCTTGCAAGAGATTAGATCAATTCATTTAAGACATGCTTAATAATGATCTCGAGTATGGATGATCTCCTTCCACATTCCAATCTTCTTTCCTCGTAAACAGAACTGCTAGTACCTACCTAATTACCATGGTGCATCAATGTAATTTACTTCCTCCCGCCATTGGCAGCTCTTTACCCTGTGTTTGCTCTTCATTGCTTTATTCCAAGAGCTAATTTCTCTGGTGCATGTAAGGGAATCTGTTAATCTATGACCCACTACATTTTCTATCGGCTCATGATAAACCCTAATAATCTCTTAATGAGGGTTACCCATATCAGAGATCAGATGTCCCCAGCATTTGTGCATTGCAGTAACACATTGTCAGTCATGCTTGTTAGTACATTTTTAAGCCATATTACTTGAATCTTGAATCTAGGCATGCTAATTCTATATGATAGAGATTTTTTTAAAAGGCATAGTTCTTTTTCATTTGCTATTATTTTGTGTTTTTGACATATTTGTTTCTTCATTTATTAGCTATTCCCTTAAACACATCATGTTCAGTAATCTTTGTTATGGCAAAATTTGGCAGACCCAATTGGAAGAAACATGGAAAGCTTTGTTTTCAAGTCTCAGGTATGCTAAAAACTTCACTGGTCCTGTCTGTTTCCGCCACGCTGTCCTCACACCGCTGGGATACGAAACTCCACTTTTTAAGGGACTAAGTGAAAACATAGATTGTCATGGAGCTGTAGCACAAGATTTGTGGCAACACCCTGATGATCGGAGGACTGCCCGAATATCTGAGTTTGGGGAGATGATAAGAGCGGCTTTTGGATTTCCAGTGGATAGACAACGCATATCAAGGCCAGCATCAGGTCACAATATCCTCTTTGTTCGACGTGAGGATTATTTAGCTCATCCCCGCCATGGTGGTAAGGTACAATCAAGGCTAAGCAATGAGCAAGAAATATTTGACGCTATTGAGAGCTGGGGGTCAAATCACCTAGCCTGCAAACTAAATGTTATCAATGGGCTGTTTGCACATATGCCCATGAAAGAGCAAGTTCGAGCTATCCAAGATGCTTCAGTCATTATTGGTGCTCATGGGGCTGGTCTGACTCACGTAGTTTCTGCATCACCGAAGGCTGTGATATTGGAGATTATTAGTAGTGAATATAGGCGGCCACATTTTGCTCTGATATCCCAGTGGAAAGGATTGGAGTATCACGCCGTATATCTTAGTGGGGACTATGCAGAACCTCGGCGGGTGATTGATAAACTTAGCAGCATTTTGAGAAGTCTCAGATGCTGAATCTGTTGTCTGAAGAGTTTAGTCCCTTGTCTACAGTGAAAAGATCGATATGCCGGGATATGAGACTTGAATCATCTGGTCTTTGTTCATCAATTAGTGCTCAGTTTGTACATCTGCCACTGCTATCTTGCTCGTGCAATTATCAGATCAAACAATTAAGATGGGAAAGTACAGGATCAATCGAGTGCAAACTTGTGGTTTCAGTTGACATAGATAGCAGATGTCTTGAAGGTGATGCTATACGGACTTGATGACTGATGATCAGCACCTAGAAGGGTAAAGATGATGAGATCATTCAAATTAGATTGGATTCAAAACATGAGGCTGGTGCGCGTGCCTTATCTAGTCTCCCTGTGTGAGTACATAACTTATCGCCGCATTTAACACGTCGAAGCTGACATTTCTATTCTTACAGGAAAACTTTTTCCCTCCATTTTCTTTTTCATTTTTAGTGAATTGTGTATAGACTATTCTTTATCAGACAAATTGATCGAATTGTTCTCTCTTTCTTTTTTATTACAAGATCTTTTTACTCGATGGAAAACTGAGCACATTCTTTGTATGCGTTGTTGCCATCCTCTGGCTAGCAGTTTTTCTCTTGCACCTTTTAGGTCTACTTGAGCATGGGATGTGCCTTTTCCTTTTAATTTTTTGGTTTGAAAGATGTGCTTCACAGTGCAAGAGAGTTATTGTTTTTGGCTTGTCCAATGGGAAGTTGGAAAAATGAAAAGAGTAATGCAATATGTCTTCTAATTTGGTTACTTTGAGGTCATATGGGAAAATGAGGTGCCGGACTGTTACAAAACTGTCCGGTACATCATTTTCCCTAAGATGTGATATATGTCGGCAAATCTTGCAAAGATTTCAACTCAGCGGCCCATCGGCCCGCAGTCCACGGATCGAGGAGTAACTTAAGTAATTTCGACTCCGCAGTCCACGGATCGAGGAGTAACTTAAGTAATTTCGAGTACTTTTTTTCGGTAAAAATAATTTGGATTCAAATCTAACAAGGGTGAGGAGTCAAAAATTAAAGTTAAAAATTAAAAAAAAAAAAAAACCCTTAAGCAGCCCACCCTGTATTACCCAAGGAAGTGTCATTACATATTTCGTGCATATTATTCTTTGGACAATGTCTTAATCCAACTTCAAATTACTAAATCTCATCATTAATTATTTTCTTTAATATCAACAGCTAGTCTAAATATTGAATAATTTTTGTGAAATTATAACTCTCGACTGTTGATTTTTAAACTCACAAAACTACCTTTTTAAATTATAAAAATACTCATCCTTATTGTTTGACCTTGCTACGTAAATAATAATTTTTTTTCCAAAAAACAATACGTAGTCAAATAGAGTTATGGAAGAATGTTAACCGAACAACACAAAATCAATTATTATACTTTCCTAATCTTCTCCCCACAAAATAAAATAAGTAAAGAACCTCAAAATCAATGGCCCCAAAAAAGGGGAAAAAAAACCCATAAGCATATTTGATATTGTAAAATCACAATCACAAAAATCTGAACTAATAAAATAAAATTCTGAAAAATGCTATGAAAATAAAATATACACCTCGTCTAGAAAAATGAGAAAAATAACCATCGTATTTTCTTAGGCTCAATCAATATCCTTTTAAATCTCAACTATTGATCTAAATATTTCATATAATTATTTTTTTTGATAATCATAAAAACACCCTGCTTTACAATTCATTGGTATCTCTCCAAACTTTTTCTCTCAATATAAATATAATATCACAAAGATAAATAAGCCAAAATGTTAATTGAAGACCCAAAACACACAATTATGTAGTGCAAACACTCAGATATTCCAAATGAGATTCAATTAAACATTCATTTACAAAATATATAATAAAAAAAAAAACCACGTATATATCCCGAATAGGATAGGGTTAATTTTACGTGTAATATATCCCAAATAAGATCGGATTAATTTTAACCTTATATAAAACGAAAGTTTTATACACCAACCAACCAAAAAAAAGTCCTAGAACATAGGAGACAACATCCAACTGAAAAACAATTTGTGCCCCAACAAGAAAATTGGAGAGGTTTCCCAAAACTTCGTACAAAGATTGCCATGCCATGCAACTTCTCGTGACTCTCTCCTCCTCATCTTCTTCTTCTTCTTCTTCTTCTTCTTCTTTCTTCTCCCCACATCACAATTCACAAACACAACAAACAACAACATTAACAACAAACAAGAAGAAAAAAAGACAACCTGGTCCTTGACAACAGCAATAAAATCTTTTCATCGCCACCATCTTCTCTTGTTCGCCTCAGGGCCTGATGCCGACCCAGCCCAAAGGTCAGGCCCAGGCCCAGGACGGCAACGAGAGCCACCACCAGAACATGGCGATTGTCGTTGCGAGGAGGGGAGGGTTACCGGACAATAAGCCATTGAAGAGGTCGTCCAGCTTGAAGAAGCTTTTTACCAAAGCGCTTTTGAGTAAAAATAGCTCCTTTAAGGTTCTTTTTAAGCATAAGCAGAAACCCAAAACGCCTGTTGAGGTGGTGCAGCAGACTACCTTGTTGTTGCAGTACCTTGAATTGAATCCTCAGGCTGATGGGCCCAAGCATAAGGAAAAGGTCTTTTTTTTTTTTTTTTTTCTCTCCTTTGCGTTGTCTTAAGAATATTGTGTTTCTGATTGTTTGATGGATATTGTATAAAACGTTGAAAATTTTGAAGTTATTAAATTGTTACGATAGCATATATTTAACTAACAAGATTGTGAAAAAATGAAGTTTTTGGTTATGTTTATAAAAGTTTCTGGTTGTCTTTCTTCTCCAATTACGGAGATCAAAGATTGATAATGTATTATTTGTATTTATTGGAAATTAATCTTGAGATCTTTTGCATTTATAGTGAGAATTGATCTCGGGATCTCTTGCACATGAAGCGAAAATTTTTCTATGAAAAGTTAGCATGCAAAGTTTTAATCTTTTACAAAGTTATTTGGAAAGGAAAGCTTTTAGCTTGCCAAAATGGGATTTTGAAGATATTACTTTAATCTGTGAGAGTTACATTGGCATTAGATGCCAGGTAATTCTTTACTTTCCTTTCAATTATGCAGAAGGATGCATTTTTAGAATCATTTACCCTGTCAAAAATCGGATTTTGGAAATGTTTACTTTGTTATGTTAAAGTTACATTAGAATTTCAACGGTGAATTGTATTTCAATATTTGATTAAATTCTTTGAAGTGTTATCTCTGTAATTTTAGAATGCTTTTTGGAAAAGGAAAGAAAGGTGGAATTTTGCATCTTGATTAATGATTATAATATTAAATACGTCTTATATTCTTCTTGGATTTGTACCATTTCATTAAAGAAAAATAGCTGCATCAATTTGTCAAACGATTATGTGCATGTTTATAAGTCAATCTTGCTGATATGGATTCTGATAAATGTACATTCTTCTGATATTCAGCTTGCAGAGTTAAGTTCCCTCATCTTTCAAATGAAGTCAATTCTTTATGGGAGTGGTGACTCTGAGCCTTCTGCAGATGCTTGTGCACAACTGACAAAGGAGTTCTTTAGAGACAACACATTGCGCCTGCTTATCTTTTGTCTTCCCCATTTAAACTTGGAGGTGAGATGATACATGTTTCATCTTTTAGCATGGTCATGTCTAAGTACAAGAATTAGCCCTTTCTTTTTGGGATCTTTTTGTTCTTCTGTGTTTATCTTAATCATTTATTCCTCAGACAAAAAACAGTATGTTGCATCTCTTTATTTCTTTGTCTTGTTATGGAATAATCTATTTTAATATAGGCGCGTAAGGATGCTACTCAAGTTGTCGCAAATTTGCAAAGGCAACCAGTTAATTCACGCTTGATTGCTTCTGATTTCTTGGAAGCCAACCTAGATCTTATGGATCACTTGATGGTTGGGTGAGCTATCATCACTGTGCTTTGGAAATTATTTCAGTCCATCTACTTTTCATTTAACTCTCTATAAGCATATTGAATTTGGCACTTTATTGCTATTTGCCTATGATTGATCGAGCCACTACAATGTAGTTTATATACAACAAATACATCTAATAATTTTCACTCCTTTTACTTTGGTTTTGGAAATGTTGCTCAAATTGTAGGAGGGTGTTGGGTAGAGCAAGAGAACTTAACATTTTTTACCCAGTAACTATGTCATGCCTTGTGCAATCATTGAGACATTTATGTTTGAGAACTGCTTTGGCACCACTAGCTCATTAAGCAGTTTTAGAAGCTCGACATCCAGTTCTGTGCTTATAAAATTTTTGAAATTTGAAGACAAATTTTTATCTACTGGTAGCAACTGCTGTGATATGCAATTCTAAGGTCGTGAAAGAGCTGATATTTGATTTATCACTCATTTTGCAGTCCAGTTATTTGTACCAAAGTAAAATATGATTGGAAACCAATCAAGATAATTATAACTGGAAAGCATTTGTATAAGAGTTTTAGCATCATTAAGAATTAATTATGGGGATATGGTCAGTTTCATAAAGACCAAACTCCTGTAAGTCATTGTTAATGATGGATGCTTTTGCTTTTATCTCTTGGGTTTCATCATGTTACTTTTTAGCTTTTATATGCTTTTCTAATGATGCATCTTGCTTCTTGCTTGACCCCATTAGGTATGAGGATCCGGTTATTGCTCTGCACTATGGGTCAATGTTAAGAGAGTGTATTCGCCATCAGGTTGTTGCAAAGTAAGCAATAAATGTTCAACTTTGTTAGATCTGCTTGCACAAGTAGTTCCTTGCTGTTATCTCTAATCATTAAGATATTATTCTTTTTCTCTTCTTTTCCAGAAATCCTTGTGGTTAGCTTATATATTGATTTCCAATCTGTTCAAGGTTCATTTTTCAGATTCTGTCAGCTTTCCCTCATTTACTAAAATTGTAAATTGCACTCATAGGTATGTCTTGAAGTCGGAGCATATGAAGAAATTCTTTGACTATATTCAACTTCCAAATTTTGATGTTGCAGCAGATGCATCAGCTACCTTTAAGGTTTGTCATATTCTAATTCTATCTCTCTCTTTTCTCTCTTATTAACCTGGAAATCTCTAGGTCCATGTTTACTGCTCTGATTAATGTTGATACCTTTTGTCTCAGTCATGAAGACTTCTGAAAATATTTGCTATATTATTCTTGAGCATCCTTCGTCACTGTTACTGCATTCGAACCTCTAAGTACATCTTCTTATGAAAAATTATGTCTTTTCATATCTATCATCAAGTGCCAAACAGGGGTAATTATGTGCCAGTTTATATTTTGGTTCATGCACAATGTTGAGAGCACACGTGTAACTATTTTATAAATGGATTTGATGATACGTGAGATGCACATGACTACTTTCTGCAAGTCTTAAGAAGAACTAAATTTGCATATAATTCAAGGTAGCGTGCCAATAACTGCCAATGGTCTAATAACAAGTGATGCCCTACCTCGAAAAGTGATGTTTGCTTTTAGAAAATAAGATTGCAGTCCTCTTTTGGTAAAGATGTAGTGCAAAACTAAGTTTATTGATAGTTGCAGTAAATAACTGTAGATCTCTCTTAAATAGAAGTATCCCAGTCCAATTGTACTTTCCTTCAGCCGTGTTCATTATCTGCTTATGATTATATTATATATGTGTTGCATTTTGTTCCAGGAGCTTATGACGAGGCATAAGTCCACAGTTGCAGAATTTCTTTCCGAGAACTATAGTTGGGTTAGTTTCTTGTTTCCATTGGTTCAGCCATCCTAATCTTTGATATGAAGAATTCTCCTTTCAAATTATTTAATGCTTTATTGTCTTTTGTTCTAGTTTTTTGCTGAATTCAACTCTAACTTACTTGAGTCTACAAATTACATCACCAGAAGACAAGCCATCAAGGTATGGCTAATGCTTGAGAATTTAATTTTAAATGTTTTCCCAATTGATTCAGACAAGGCTGTATAAGGTCTTCTTCTTACATTTTTCTGTCTTGAATTCATTCATTTAGTGACACAGATTTTTGTATGCTCTATGTTAGCCACAAACCACAGGAATATCCTCAGTTGCTGTTACACTTCTTTTGTTGGTTATTCTTAGTCTTCTCTTTTTCTTATTCTTTGCTTCACTTAATCTGTACCTCCTTTTATGGGAACTTCTAGTGTTTTCTGTCATCTGGTCATCAGTTGACCTCTTGAACATGTACCGTCTGTATCTGGCTTATATGATAGTATCTGTCTTTACTGACTGTCTTCACTTGTTCTTAGCTTTTGGGAGAAATTTTGCTTGATCGTTCAAATGCTTCAGTGATGGTGCGCTATGTGAGCTCCAAGGATAATTTAAGGATTCTAATGAACTTGCTGAGGGTATGTCATCTTGTCTTCCTATTATTATTTCATGGAAGTAATTCCTGAAATTGTTTGGTGTAGGTCCTGAACTATTACATATGACAGTTTCCTACTAGAAGATATTCTTGAAATTCTTGGGATATGATAGGTTTTGTTTTTAGCACTAGTGAAATTCTCCTCCCTTTCCCCTTTCGGTCTCTTCTGAGAAGAGAGAAACCTGTCTGTTGGGCCATTGGGGAGATTTCTTTCAGCCGACAACTTATGCACTGTTTATGAAGTTTACATGTGCATAATGCAGACATTATTCTCTTTAGCTGCAGCCTAAGAGGTTTTGGACGACGATGTCAATTTTAGTCTTCATAATCAAACTGATTCTGCTAGAGAATACCTCATCATTTTTCTTGAAGTTTATTTTAGCTATGAAGATGGATATGTCCACCTAAACTTGTGCAAGTTCCATGTTGCAGGATTCAAGCAAGAGCATTCAGATTGACGCATTTCATGTGTTCAAGGTTTAACATTAGATGCTTATTGAACTGTCATTGAAATTAATCATGCAACATTTTACTTATTCACTTTGTGATTTTCCATGTCTCAGCTTTTTGTGGCCAACCAAAATAAACCTCCTGAAATTGTTAACATTCTTGTTGCCAACAGAAGCAAGCTTCTCCGCTTCTTCTCTGGCTTCAATACTGAAAAAGGTGACAATTTTGTCGTTCATCATTGCAATTTGTGGTGAAACACGCACGCTTCAGGTTCGCTGCATGCATGATATTGAATGTTAACCTGCTTTGTTTGCAGAGGATGAACTTTTCGAGGCAGATAAAGCTCAAGTTGTTAGAGAAATCGTTGAACTGGAAGCTACAACCCCTACTAACTCCTCTGGGGAACTGGTTCCGTTCAACTGATTCAAGTTCTGTATAAATGATCCGTGATCTTATGATACAGAGCAGTGGCTACTATTTAAACGGATCAAATTCCTTTTCAAGAACCAGGGCGGATGAGTATTTCCGGGCACCGTGGCAGAAGTTTTGTAACTGCAGGAATGATGATAATTCTCAAGTTTTTTTTTTTTTTGCAGTGGAAGGGATTTGGCAATTCCTGTGCAGTAACAGATCATCATTTACTGCTTTAGATATGAAGCATAAACAGGGTAGTCCCCAATTTGCAGAGTGTGATCTACTAGTTTGATCCACCTAATGTGAAAGATAACATGTATCCCTCACAAATTCAAGGAACTCATTTGTGCAGATTTTCAAGTTTCTGTTCAGGCTTAAAAACATGCACATTGTTGAAACTCGTTTATTGTTTTATATTAACATATATCATTATATAATATTACGAAAAAGATTAGTGAGGGTGAAGTTACCCTGCTGTTACTTATGTCATTTAGTCCCCACGTAAGTCAATCTAGATCCCAATATTTATAATATTACGAATAGATTAATGATGAAGAAGTTACATGTAGTCCCTCATATCAGTTAGTCAACGTTGTAAGCAAGTCCAAAGCCTGATGTTAGACTTGTTTAATTGCCAAGCCAATAATATGTTGACAAATGCACAATATAATGTATTTTGTGCATAGCAATTTTTAATATGTATTGTTGCGTAGTTTTAAAAAACATAGTTGCATGCTTTAAATAATTGGGAGGATGAGTTAAATGCTCCAATTTTTTTAAAAAAAAACTAAAATGCCATGTTTTTTTGAACTAATGAGTAAAATGCCACAAAATCGATCTTTGTTCTCTTCTAAATTTTTACATCTTTTGCTTGTCAAAAGAAAAGTTCTAATTTCAAGTTTTCGAAACTCGAAAATGCATTTTGTAGTATTTTATTTCAAAAAATATGGCTTTTTAATTTTAATTTTTTAAAAAATGAGACATTTAACTCACTCTCTCTAACTAGTTACACACAATCAAATGTAATTCGCAGATTGGATAATCAATTTTGGATTGCTTCAAATTAGATGGCACAATCTTTAAACACATTGAATCTTCTGCAGAGCCTTGTTAAAAGAAAAGACAAAGAAAAGGAAAAGGAAAATATAAAAGGGGTGCAACAAGCAACATTCTTTAAATTTATACATCACAATCTTGTCTCCTTAAGCTTACTCCAATAGCAACCCTAAACATAAAAAAAACTCCATATTTAGAAGAGTGCTTGGTGTTAACGTGCTCCAACAGCTTTCTTATCCCATTCTCCAAAATTTGAGTTTTATAGGGTTTTTTTTATCCTCTAAAGCCAAAATTCAAATCCCATTCCCTATCCGTTATAACTTTAAAATTGTAATATTTTAAAATAAGATAGCTATTAGAATAAAACTAAAATAGGAATTTTTTAAACTGAAGTAGAACTAAAAATAGAGAATATCAAATTAAAAAAAAATAATTCAAATTATTTAAATTTTAAAAAAAAATAGAGAAGCAGATGGAGATAGCCTTCTCACCCCACCCTTTGGTTATTATTCCATGCTTCACTAACCCCTCTTTTTTAGTTTATGCAAAAGCACGTTTGAAACGCAGCAGTGTTCGTCTTTCTTCAGAAGCCAAAGCTAGTCGAAACCCAGTATTTATCTCTTCATTTTGGTAAGCTTTAGGCAATACTTAACTTCTATTTATAAATTTTATTGCTTAATATTGCCTTCTTAATCTTATTATTGCTTGTGTAAGCTGCCAATTATATTTTTTTAGATCAAAATTTCAGGAACAAGCTTTTTGTTGTTAATATGCTCTCTTGGTGGGTGTTATCTAAACTTTCTGGGATCTGGATAGTGATAAGAGATCTATTCGGGGGCTAAAACAGCTTTTTGTAAATTTTTTATCTTTTTTTTTTTAAATGGTATAATTTGCTACCTTAAAAAAACGCAATCTTTTTTCTTTTCTTGGGTGCTAATTATCTGGTATTTCAAAGGATTTGCAAAATTGAGGTCTTTGTCGGCCCTTACAGGCAGGAGGTTATTAGATTATCAGGGTAACTCTGTGTTCTCGTGCAACTTTGACAAAACACGGGCAGTCATTTTGCACTTTGTTGATGGAAATATTTATAGGAGAAACTTAGAAATTTTGATTCTTGTATGTTTGAATGAGTTATTTGTCTCTTGTCAGGTGGAATGATCCTTTAGACCTCACAGATTCAGTTCATTAGCATAAGTTTTCCCGAAAAATTAAGGTTGTAGGGTGCGATTATCGGATGGTGTTGTGCTTTCCTTCAACGCCTGGGAAATTGGCGATGACGGTGGCATGCTTCCTTGCTGGGAGTTCTCTTTTTGCTTATGGTTTGCATCTTTCATATGTAAATGTTGGCCCACAACAAGCTAGGATCAAGGCCAGGAATGACTTTGTCAAAGACCGACTGAGAAAGAAGTATGGCTATGGCAAGTGATTAGAAGTGGAATAGCTCCGTCCTTGCTCCAGCTAGCTTCATTTCCGGTATGAGATCTCACTGATGCTGGAATTCTGGACCATTTTTATTATCTGTGACCCCAGTATTGCCTTTTTGGATGCATCCCTGTGCGTATACCAAATAGTTATTGAAGTAATCAAGATTCATTGATTTTTTGGTTCCATACTTTTTGTCTGCAGATAAAATAGGATAGGTATAGTCAACCAGTTCTGCATTGATAGTGTAAGGGACTTTGTAATATATCACCTTCAACTGCACAAGTGTCCTCTTCTGATTTTAGGATTTGGTGGTGTATTTATTTTGGTATACCCCCTCTGTACAATTCTTTAAGAGGTTCAGCAAATATGTTCTGGGCCTTCATGATGTATTGTTAATAACTGACTTTACTGACCTTTATCATTAGAATTTCTTGATGTTTATATCATGAACCAGTTAAGGTTTATTGCTTTTATGCTAGCTGTTGACAATAAATGAACTTCCATTGCCATGACGCTGATATAGCAGTGTTGTTCAAATATTTTTTGGGAGATGTTCTTCCAACAACGTTTGTTATCCCATTGTACTTGAGTATATCTCAGAAAGTATTTGCCAGTGATGAAGGTTGAACGATCAGATATGCACCAAGAATCTTGCTAGAAAGAAATCTCTGGCTTTTTCTTCCATAGTTCAGCACAAGGATATGAGAGGAACAAAGCTATGGAGAGAATTAGACTAGTGGTCAGTCTCTTTTGATATTCTGGACCCATTATTTTTACCTTACTGGACACACCTTGTTCTAGACATTATGAAGGGTCCACAGATCAGAAGGGCTATACCCATTCATTTTTCTCCTTTCCCTGAGCCTAGACTGGAGAGTGTTATTTTAGATTGCTTTCCATTTCCTCATCTCCCCTTCTTGTTTTTCATTTTTGACAAACTAAGACGTTTAGGATGCATTGTTGAATCTTATTTTCTGATAGATCTTGTAAGATCTTTGATAGGTGCTAGCTCAGGCCTCGTAGCTTCATTCAACTGTAATCGCTTGTGTTCATTTCTCACCTTGAATAATGTATTCTTTGTTTACAATCCCAGGTAGATAACTAACAAACACAAGGTCAAGTGGCATAATGGAGCAACAGATCATTCATTAGATGTTTCAAAGCAATGACATTGCTACAGGTCGGCATCATTGCATATAACCGTTGGAGAAGGGTCTAACAAGTTGCAGTTGCAACAAAATTACTCAGCTTGAGAGTTTTCACTTCCTTACCACCTCTGCTTCAACTTCCAAGTTAAGCTAGTCGAGCTCCAAGTTGCCATAAGACACCGCCTGATGCAGCATTATGTAACTTATTTGCTCATTTTTCTCTTTTGGTTCTTCTGGTCAAGGGGCTGGCCAAACAGAGGATCAACTTCATGACATATTTATTTTCTCCGATTTTCGGTTTAAGAACACTCACTCTCTCATCCATTCTTGTACTCGTAATTGAATTTTCACTATGATAGATAAAAAAAAAAAAAAAAAAATCCTATGCAGAATCATGGAGCAAGATAAAAAGGGTGTGACATCTCAGGGCTGAGATTTTGATATAAATTAATCGACATATATAAACGAGAAAATGCCATTTTTGTTGCATAAACTATTCTAATTTATGCCAAATATTTGCTCAAGCTTACTATTGCTAAAATATCTTTCAACAGTATAGTTTCAGCACGATAAGCTAATATTTTGCCCGCACCAAAAGAATTCATTGGCGTTTATAATTATTAACGAAGATGAAAACTTCCAGGGAATTAGAAATATGACTTTGCATATAATAACTTAACTTATCTAAAAGAGATAATAATATACTTTCAGATTATTTCATGGGAACATTTCATTATTTCATGGGCACCTTTATTAGACCTTTGATATTTTCATAATTTTTTTTATTTAATTGAAACATTTCCAATTCTGAATATCTGTAAAGTGAAAATAAAACCTATGGTCACATTCGATGGATTTCCATTTCATAAAATTACAATTATGCCTAATTATCATTTTTTTTTTTTTTGAAAAATAGGGAGCAAATCAATATATCCAAAATTCTGAACAGTCCAGAAACTTATTCAATTCCCCCTTTAACCCCAAAAAGTTTTGAAATTTCCCCTGCATACCACTTTGCTTGATAACATCGCAGCACAATTTCATCGGCTTGTTCAGCAAATGGCACAAGAAGCAAGAGCTTAGCAACTTATTCCTTGTCCAACACAGCAATACCCACCTCATTTGTAAACTGATCACCAACATTTGATGCTAAAAGTTGAACCTTTTTACCATTTTTTGAGCAAATGGTTTTATGCTAAAGATTCAATATTTTTACTGGATTTTATGCTACCAAATGAACTTTTTTTACTTTATTTTAAGCATCTGAGGAAATGATTTTATGCTAAAGATTGAATCTTGTTATGATTTGAGCATCTGAAAATCGTTTTTATGCTTAAAAAATTGGTCCTTTTTACTATTCTTTGAGCATATCAAATGGGTTTTTCTCTAGGTAATCATAGTTCATCTGTTTCTCATTTTTGCCTCACTCATTCTCAACAAAGGGCTACAAAGTTTTCATATTATTGTGGGAATGATAAAATCTTTAGCGTAGTTGATTTCAAGTTGGCAAAGATTAAGCCTCGACCAAGATGTGCCTTTTGCTGCAATAAACTTAAGAACACTGATTTTGACGAGAGAAAAAGTCCATATGAGGTAAAATATATTATTCTGCCCTTCGACAATTCAAAGCTGTGCAGTAATTTTTTTGTCATGTATGCTTCAAATTTGACATTTATGGAAGGATTTGATATTTCAGTTTTGTTGTTTGTTAAAGTTCCTATGTATTCAGTTATGTAGATGACGGAAGAATATGTTCATATAATTTAGTAGTGTTGCTTTGTCTATGTTTTATGTATCTGCAGTTCATTTTTTTCTGTGTGTGTGTATTGGGTCCATGCTCTTGCCTGGAAGATGATATATATATATTTTTTTGTGAACAAGATGCTGGTTGTACGTGTGTGGTTCACTTTGAGGAATTTTAATGATCGAAAATATATGTCAAGCGTTGTGTTATTTTTACTGGAGCTTTGGTTATGGCATTTTGCAAATATAGTCTTCCTTGAGATAATTCTCCTGCAAACTCCATTGTGTAATCGTCTTCAAGATTTCAACAATTACTTGTTTAATCTGTGATTTTGGGGATGGTGTTGGAGGATTAAAATCGTGAAGATATACTAAAAAAGATTTAGATATTTGGAAGTTATGACCTGTATTAATCTTTGATCACGAGGAGTTCGGACTATTATGGCTTGCATCATTTAAATTTAGTTTGTATCCGAAAATGCAATTATATCATTTCATGGTTCTGTTAGGCGTCTTAGTGATGCATTTCAGGTCTGTAACATGATCAAGGAGCCCAGTGGATAACATGTACAGAATAGAAGTTGATAACAAGATGGCATTTCTTATTGTCATAGATATTCCTTTCAACCTTTTTTCAACTACTTGTTTGCAGTTTCTCAGGAGACTAACTTCTGTATCAGATCAATGAATGTTAGGTAACCAGGTTACTGAATTTACAGGTCAAAAAGGAAATTGAGCAGTGCTATGAACTCATAAACAGGCTTGGCAGGGGTGTTGTATATTTGGGTTCTTCGAGGATGGGACCTAGCCATCCACATTACCAGCAAGCATTTGCATTGGGCAGAGAGGCAAGTCACTGGATGAAAGTTTCTTGTCTTGTTATTCAATGCCCAAAAATGTTTTTTGTAGTATTCGTATGCGTCTATCAACTTTATTTCACATTAGCACGTGAAATTGAATGAACTTATGCATGGATTTCCTCTAATTGCCTATGGGCTCATTCAATGATTAAATATTTTCTTCCTTTGGCAGATTGCTAGCCTCTTGAACTGTACATCATGGTCCGGAGCAGGGCCAGGGCTCATGGATGCCGCCACTACAGGTGCTCTGCAAGCCAGGAAGCCTGTTGGTGGATTTAAGATAGGTAGAGAAGCTGGAGAATGGACAGCTACAAATTTCCACCCTTATCTACCATCAGAGACTTACCTTACCTGCAGGTGGGATTACTCAACATTTGAAAAATGGCCTATTTCTGATTTGCTGCTACATGTGGTTCTAACTCCCCGAACAATGTGCAGATTTTTTTCTGCAAGGAAGCATGGATTGGTGGATGCTGCTGTTAGAGCTAGTAATTCTGATAGGACAGCTGTTGTTGGCCTACCTGGTGGAATTGGCACTCTAGATGAGATCTTTGAGATTCTAGCATTGATCCAACTAGAAAGGATTGGATCCTTGCATCCTGTTCCCTTTCTTTTGATGAATTACGACTCATTCTATTCTAAGCTGCTAGGCTTTCTCGATGATTGTGAGGACTGGGGTACTGTTGCTAAGGGTGAGGTTGCATCGTTATGGAAAGTTTGCAACACTAATTCAGAAGCTTTGGCATATTTGGCTGAATTTTATGGTCTTTCTCCTAGCCATAGAGGTAACGATGAAACTGAACTGCAAAGAGAGTTAGGAAACATGCCTCAATCGTGAGAGGGTTGGCTACCAATTATGCATGTTGTACTCTTTATTCTAAATGCTCGGAGATTAACAGAAACAGACAGCACCAGGATTTTCTTGAAACGTGTACTACATCATTCACCTTCTTACCCGGTTTTACTTGATTTTATTCTTCGAGCATGAGTGAAACTAACAATCACTAAGTTTATTGATATGGAAGTGCTTTAGTTGTGGCGTCGGATACTGCAGAAGTACTTGAAACTTAGTTTTGCCCAGATAAGCAGCCCTTTGACTGAGCATCGACTCTTAACATACAAAACAGGGGTAAAACATCATCAAACTGATGCGAAGCCTCATGCACGATAGCATAAAAGGTACTCCATTGGCATGTAACTTCATACCACAACATCATGACAAGAACACAGTGAAAATGGTGAAAATGGTGAAAATGCTTGGGTACAAGATACTTGGCCACGAGAGTCACACACTATCAGTATCAATAGAAGCATTAGAGACTGTAAAATAATAATGCATTGAAAATTCAAATAATAACTGCCATTAAAAGCTTAAAATAAAAGTTGCCTAAAATCACCATATCAAAAACCATTGGCGATCCAAAAACATGGGAACATAGAAGCGTTCTAGATGCTATAAAAATTGTTCTAGAACGTGCAGCTTCTGAAAATCCATTTGCAGGTCCTTTTATCACATCAAGGTGCAACAGCTAGGCATCTCTTCACTGTCACGGGCTATGGCGCGAGACGTAAGGCCTTGCCTTGAGCTAGTTGCCACATTCCTTGATGAATAGCCACTATTGGTATCTGAAAACGGGTTATACCAATGCCTTTGGCGACTATGGTCATCGCGATTGTGGTACTTATCATCTCCATGGTAAGCAGTTCCTCCATGTTTTCTCTCATATTCACGATAGTCATATCTATGACGAACATGGTCTCCACAGTGGTTGGTTTCATCGTACCCTCCATGTCTGCTCTCGTATTCACGCTCACCATATCCAAAGTTGGTGCCCCCATACCCTTCATAATAGCCAATCTCTCCATGTCCATAGTGATTATCATGGCCATTGTAGCCATTGTAGCCAGAGCTTCCATATCCTTGACTATAACCATGTTGTCCATAGCCACCATAATGGATGTCATCTCCATAAACAACTGGCACAAATAGGTTGCTTGAACATTCTCCAAATTGCCACATTAATACCTCTGCTTTTTTCCCTGCTTTCCCAAGAATCTTCAGAAGTAATGTTGGTGTCACTTTTCCAGAAACTACAACAATACCGCCTTGACCCATTCTGAAATTGTATACTCCTAGAAAAATATAGGAAAAGGCGGAAAAAAAAAACAGGTAAGCTGTTTAATTTATGTCGATCATATGATAATCCGATCATAGTTATACAGAAAATCGTATTTATACCATGGATATTGTTCAAGACTTTCATGACAGTCTTTTGCCATCCAGGAGTAGCTGTATCCACCCTCAGAACACAGCTCTGCAAGAATATGGATCAAGCAATCAAATGTTTTCCGAAAACTTATTTCCCCCCAAAAAAAAGGAATAAAAATAAGGGAAAAACAATGAAGAAAGAAGCTGTAATCACCAAATATTCATACCATGAAGGCATAGTTATCATGGCTCGCTTGCTTGAGTTTATAGGATGACTCCATGATAACAACCAATCGTATTAGCAGAAAGTAAGTCTTGTAAGAAATGTTTTGTGAAGGATGTGATTAACGGACGAGGAAGTTGCATATAAAGATGCTGGATAATCTTTTTCAAATGGAAACAAATCCATGGTTGATAATTTTGGTTAAAAATTTTGCTTGTTTTTCAAAGTAAGATATTATTTTTATAGTAAGAAAATAAAAAAAAATGGAGCCGTGGAAGAAAACATCTAACAAAGAATCCTTTTTCCGCTCTGCAGTTAATATTCCTTGATATCCTTTCCCTTTTAACTGTAATAACAAATTTCTTTTGTTTCCAAATTTGTGTAGGATTTGGTATAACATTTTAAGGTTTTGTCCAAATCCTTGTACAATTTGCATTGGCACATGTGTTATTTCTTAGAAATGGAGCAAAATAGACTGACCGACAAAAAAAAAAAAGGAGAAAAAATGCAAAATGTAATTATATTCGTCATGAATATTTGTAATCCTTCTCAGTTTCTCGTATTCATTCACTGCCTGTAAGAAATTTCTCTAGTGAAATGCTTTGCAGTATTAGATAAATGATCACATCAAGTATGCTTATAATGCAATAAGGAACTTTCAAATCTAATACCAGATGAGTGCAGTTCTTTGTTTTTATGATCATCAAAATCACGTTAATAAGTAACATCAATTTTCATTCGAAAAGAATAGTTTTTATAGTTCAGGAGAAAGCATATTTGCAAAAAAATAAATAAATAACATTAATTTTCACTCGGAAAGAATAGTTTGTATGGTTCAGGAAAAAAATGTATTTGCAAGGTCCCAAGAAGGGTCCTTTGCAGTAGTAAAACTCTCTATTGCATGCTACACCAGAGTCTTCCTACAACTTGAGAGCCAAGGCCATTCTATTCTTTAAGCACATCAGAATTGTTGTTGATATATTGCGCCAAATTCGGCCCTCCATGCTTGATCATCATATGGCAACGAGTCCATGTTGTCATTCACTATGTCAGAGTCTTCTTCCCTGTATAGCGGTTGTTGTAATGCAGCTTCTGGCAATCGGCTTTCTGCAAGAAATTGCTTCATGGTGGTCATCTCCATCTTGTGCTTTTTCTTCAGCTTGTCCATTTGCTTCTTTAGTTTCTCATTCTCTTCCTCCATGATAGTAAATTTTTCCTGGATAGACAGAGATAATGAGCACAATCCTAAAAGATAAATGAGAAACAAAAAAATTCTCAAAGAAGCTAGTCACCACACCTCTGCAACCTTTGCTGTTTCCTCGGCTTCTCTCAATCTTACTAGAAGTTCACCTGCAGCATGTACAGCTTCAGCAGTGTCTCTGAGTTGAATCTTAAGAGTTCTGTTCTCCTTCTTCAGTAATTCCCTTTCCCTCTCCCTTTCAGCTCTTGAAGCCGAAAGCTCCTTTGCCATGGCCTTTGCATAACGAGAGCCATGGCCTTTATCTCCAACTTTTGCAGCTGCCCTTTTTATCTCTGCTATTCCTTCCACGATAGATCTGTGCTTTACAACCAGGTCATCATACTTCTGCTGCAGTTCAGCATAGTGCTCAATCATTCTAGCATGTCCAAGAACAGATCTTTGCAATGCATCGTCTAATTCCTCTGTGACCGTCTTTTCTAATCTCAATTCCATCTCGACCTTTTCTGCTTGTTGCCGATGAGATTCGATATCAATTCTCAATTCATCAGTTAAAGATATCCACTCACTTTCCATTTCTGTCCACCTCTGTCTTTCTTTTTCAAATTCATCTTCACTCAAACCTTGAGCATACGCTCGGCTCTTCCTCAATTGAATTGACTGGGACAACAAAGAAGATCTGAGTCTGTCAGTGGATCTTTTTGTGGAAGCATCAGCATATAACTGCAACTTGCTAGCATCAGCATATAACTGCAACTTGCTCCTGAGACCTTCAATTTCTCTCAGAAGTGCTTCCTTCTCATTTATATCAAAACCTCTGCGCTCATTGCTATTATCCATATCTTCCTGGACATTATGTATTTCACACTTTTCCTCTACGAACTCCATCATATGATTGTCGCTAGAACTCAACCTCAGGAGCTAGAAAAATAGAACAGTAAATGCCCGAGCGTTAGAAAAACAATATAAATAAATAGATAAATAACTTAAGAAGCAAGATGACATCAAACCTTGTTCTCATCAAGATTAGGAGCATTATTAGATACAATGATAGCTTTTTGCTCCGACCCGTGTTTGAATTCTCTTAGCTGCATACATCAGGTACAAGTTAATGAAAAATTTTAACGTAATCATGATTCATGACTTGTTAATTATGCCGAGGATATAGTACCATCACCATTTGGTTGAGCTGCTCAACTTTTGCGGCTTGTTCCTTACAAAGCCTTTCAAGTTCCTTCTCTTTGCTGGTATCCTTCTAAGAAGGAAAAGGGATTGACAAATAAGAGCAATGATAATGACATAAGATAGATGAAACTGAATGATTCTTAACATACTTTAGGCTCTTGATCTGCCTGGGCATTTGTACTCCCTGCCCCACTCACAGGGATAATTTTTTGGCAATGCACACAAAGGGAAGCAGCAGACAGTGAAGCCCAAGTTTGCCTCTCTAATGATAATCTTCGGGCAGAAGCATTTTCTTTGTCAACTGAGGGACTTGGTTTCAGTGCCAAGTGCTCAAAAGAGAAGGAAGCTGAAGATCTGTTGGCAGCAGAGTTCCTGGGGTGATAATCGATTATCTGGAGGCCTTTCTGAAGACTAGCGGCTAAGGACTCAGTTTGGCCTGAAAATATTCTACTAGACCTCAAGGAGGATCGGATATGCTCACTTGGTTTCTGTGAATGATGTGAGAGTTCTGAGCTTTTGTAAATCTCTTGCACCTCATTCTGATTGGAGACAAGATTTGATGATAGAGTTATGCTCTTTCTATGACTGTTTTTGATCTTGGGAGACTCAGAGAAAGATGGATCTGGGAGGGCTCCAGACTGGTGATTGTGAGCAAGGATTGGAATGCTAGTCTCCAATGCAGGATCAATCGTTATTGAAGCATTAGAAACTTTGGCCGGTTTATCAATCGTTATTGAAGCATTAGAAACTTTGGCGGGTTTATCTGCAAGTGGAATATTATAATTTTGTTCTAAAAGCTTTTTATGATGTCCTCCTGAATTGATCTCCTCATCTTCTCTTTCTTCTGAACAATTCATATAATGTTCAGATGTTTCTCTTAGGTTCTCTTTATGTGCACTCCGTAGGTTATCAATTTGAATTTGCAGCTCTTTTGCATCATCCTCATTGATCTGTACATCCTGTGCTTCAGAATCATTGTCTACACGGGGCAAAATAAGCAAGTGATTATTAAGATTTAGTCTCAACTGATTCAAGCTCTCACGCACACTTTGCCCTCTGAAGTATTCTTGGCCATTTCCGGCCAAATCGCCACCATTTGACTTTGCTCTTACAAGTTCTTCCTGCATACCAACAAATAAGAGTAGCGTGAGCCAAGTTTGGGAAACATCTCTAGTGAGAGAAATTACCTCAATTCTTAGCAAAAGAATACCTTCAGCTGCCGAATCTGATTATTCAGACCATTATCATCATCTTCTGTTCTTTCGTTTATCACTGGCTCATTCTGTAATAACTTTACCTGCTGTCCAAATCTCAGCGTGCTTACTGTTTCATTATTGCACCTACATTTAGGAAACATCCAATTTCAGACGCATTTGCCTCATTATCTTAATTAGAATCCAGCCTAATATTTTTTTCTCTTTTATTAGTTCTATAATGTAATTCAGACAAATATAGCCTGCATTATTTCATAAACCACAAGAGGTACCGACTGGAAATAAATCTGTTCACAGTTACATTACAAGTTACTGGAAAGAAGAAAACAGGAAATCAGATGAAGTCAAGTACTTGTAATCTGAGGAGACAGCACATATGACAGAGAGTTTGGCATTGCCTCCAAGTGATTCTTTGAGTAAGTGAGTTAAACAGGAACTTCTGTATGGAATAGCTTCATGTTTCTCGTATGCATTTCTGTCGACAAGGATATTTACCAAGTGCCTGCACCATGTATGGGAACAGTCATTCAAGAGTAACATAATTTGCAGCCAAAGTAGTGTGTGCATATATAGGCAAGAAATGCCCAAAGAGTTGTATATAGGCAAGCAATACCCAAAAAGCTGCATATAGGCAAGTGATTCTTCTGGCCACTAACATCATTGACTCCTATGGCATAAAGAAATTCCTCTAAGGTACACGTGATATGTAAAACTCTAATTTTCCTTCTTCAACACTTCCCTATCCTAAGCTATCACGTGATGCATTTTACTCAAAGAAAAAATACTCACATATACTGATTCCAAAAATTGCTAGATTCAAAAGAAATCAAAGTTGAAAGCAAAAAGCAAGCATTATATAACTGTTATAAGCCAATGGCCAAAGTACAACAGTATAAAACTACATATTTGCAATATACATACCCGAGCTGAGAAGTGGACTTCTTTACAAATTTTCCTTCCTTTGTACACTGTTTTCCAGTGTCATCTACTACATTTCTCTCAAATCCAGCAAGATCAATGAAGCTGATTCTACTTGTCTTTGAGCTACCAAAACCCTTTGATGAACTTTCCTAATGCATAGGTTTACAGAGAATGAATCAAACAATTCACTGAACACAGAAAAAATCGAAATAGCATCTTAAGAAGAAAGAGTGTAACACTAGGTTGACAGGAAGCATGGCCAAATCGCCTGCAACAATTCTAAATCTAGATTTCCATTATAATATGCTGTTTGTTATCTAATAACACAGGAAAAATCAAGAGTAGATAAAAACAGCTACATAGACATTAAAATCAAGAATAGATAAAAACAGCTACATAGACATTAAATATTTCGTACCACTACAATTACATAGTGATCTACAATCCAATGCTTACCTTGCACCAGGAATCAATGGTGCATGTGAAAACAACATGGGATCTCGAACTCCTTGAATTATAGCTTGTTGCACCAACCTTTCTACTTGAAAGTCCCTGCATATTGCATCAAATGACATATAATCTGATCGTGTACTACATAAGATACTAAATGTTTCAACACATTTAGCTAAAAGTAATGATGCTATCTAACCCTGATCAAAATCTGTGTCACGTCTTCATAACTTGTCACATATTCCTCTGTCAGGTTCTCAACATGAATGCCATTTTTCACATCGTCCTTTATCTGAAAAAGTTCAACAAGTCATGTTATTATTACATAACAAAACACATTGGAAAAGTAAATACTAGACACTTCTATTATTTCTCTATGTAAAGAGGAAAGCCATTTCCACCTCTAGGTTCCTTTCTGCTGGTTCGAGTAAATCCATGATTTGATCATTGTATACCTGCAACAAGTGACCCATCACATACTTTCTCTAAGTATGCATAAATATGGGGACAGAGAAGTATATGGACAGTCATGCTACAGGGCGAGAGCTTTTGTAATAAGTAATAAGAAATAACCGTATTGTGTCTCAAATTTATTGGCTCAAAAGGGACATGCTGAGTTATGACATGATTCTCTAAAGTGATCACTTATTCTCTAGCCTTGGATGATCTATGTCATTGTTCGAGAATAAAAACATGCACTTACCTCAAGAAACGAACATCGGCACTGAAAATTTGTCTGTTTCCCCTCAGAACTCTGCTGTTCCTAGATAGTGGAACCAAGACTTAGTCAATGATTCTTATTTCTTAAAAATTATTTGATTTATCAGACTAAATTTGACAACCATAACATACTCTTTGGATCTCTGAGAATAACATCTGGAAAATGCGTGGAACTATCCCCTGAGGATCATCACCAGCTGATGGATTTTCAACCATGGCGCCAGGTGGACCCCACATTGTATAAGTCTTCCCACCTCCAGTCTAGCAAAAAAATTACATCAGAAAATCCATAAGAAAAAAAAAAAAAAAAACACAAAAACATTGCTGAAGACTGATGTGCATCAGTAATAATACCTGCCCATAAGCCAAGACTGATGTGTTATAGCCTGCTAATGCATTCTTGACCACAGGCACACCAACTAATTGAAACACATCCTCCTACAACACACAACAACTTAATAAACAAACACACAAGCAAAACTGCACCCGTGTGCACGAAACTAATAGAGTCAAGAACTCATGGGACTAGCAGAGAAGATGAATCTCACATATAAATGAGTAATTGCGTCTAAATTATATAGCCGACACCCCTCAGTAAGAAGATAGATCTATAACATTGATATGAATTGCCTTTTCACTTAAAGAAATTGAATTATTTAGCTGGAAAAAATGACCTAATTCAATAGAAACTACAAGCTTGAATGAATGGAGACTTGGTAGTTGAAATACATACCTGAGTTGAATTCAAACCCAAAACTGAATCAAATGTAAAGTTTCTATCCCCAACACAAATTGAATCATCGGAAAGTTTCCAAACCGTTGGAGGATCACCACCACTGGCAGGCCTTATCCTCACCACCACCTACGCAATCACATTGAAAACAAACAAAAAATCATAAGAATTGTAGAATTTTGAAAAAGTTTACCAATTCACTATTTTGAGTTTTAGGGTTATGAGCAAGGACACCAAAAGAATGTAAAATTTAGTTCAAAATGAACTTTTTTACCTTTACCGATGGATTTGTCGATTCTTTATTAGAAATGATTGGTTTTGTTTGTGATTTTGTGGGGAGTGACGACGGAGGGTCACCGATGAGGACGTTCGGGTCAGGAGGAGGAACGTTTTCACTGTTGAGTTTGGATTTCCTGCGATTCAAGTTCATCTTATGGCCAGTTGTAACTGATTTGTGAAGAAGATTTCGTATAGATGAGGCTGTTATGCTTCCCAAGAATCTGTTATTCTCCGCCATGGTTATGGTGACAAGACTTAGAAGAAGCAATGAGAGGTATGTGTGTGCAAAGGGAGGTGTACGAGTGTGTGAAATTTCAGCCAGAGGGAGAGAGAGAGATGTCAAGGATTGAGTTCAAGTTTGGACAAGAAGAGAAAGAGACGTTGGCATAGATAGATGACCGTTGAATCCCGCTTACAGGTTTAAATTTAAAGGGTTGAAATGACAGATATGTCCTTGCTGCGTAGTCTTAGGCTCCTCGAATTTGGATACACTCGATTGATGTGGGCCTCTCATGTTTTTGGACACCAGTCCAATGGCCAGTAGGCCCACTAGAATTTTGAATATATATATATAAAGAGAGAGAGAGAGAATATTTTTGTGATTTCAACTACATCAACAACTTAAATTTTAAACACAATAATTTAATCGTAATGATTAGCTGAGTAAATGATTGAATTAAAATTTGAACCCCTGTTTATTTAACTGGGTGATGCAAACTTTTTGATATATCTAAAACTTTGTTTATAGGGTATGGGATAATGTAGTGCACATTTTAGATTACTCCAATAGTGATGATCTATTACTCTTGGGGAATATTTTAGATCAAACGAGCAACCAATAGATGTTGATAATTTTATAATTTTAAATATTTTGAATAACTATTTACGTTAGAGAAAGATGATTTAACGTTCCGCTATTCAACTGCCAAATTGAAGTATGAGATCAATTTTTTTTCTTTTTTTTTTTGTCAAAAAAGTGTGAGACTACTAAAAACATGATGCAAGTATGTGGGACGCATGTCAAAAATGTAAAAGACTAAAGAATAATGTTTTGCATTACTCTTCTTTTTTTTTTCCTTATTTTATATGGTGAAAATAATTCGTATATTGAATGTTAAATTTTTCGTATGTATATCAAAGATGTTATTTTATAAGGAATGGTGAAAGAGTAATATAAAGTAATGCTAAAATGAAATGGCACTATCATATCAGTTAATGGACCCTTAAGGTATTAAACTATTACACAAACGTATTTATGTATAGACGCTACAAAAATTAGGGATAGCCTTCTCTCCCCCAAATTTTATCACTTTTCCTTTGTTATTCCTAAACTATATGTATCTTGCTCCCATCATAAGGTGACTTATATCTAATCGTTTAAATCAATAGCTTTGCATCTCTTTGAATACTAAAAGTGGACACCATTATCAATGGTAGCTGGGTACACAAGCAATGCAAATGAAAAAAAAAAAAAATGTTCTAAATATTCCCTACAAGAATTGAGTATGAAACACTAATAGTATTATTATTATTGTTATACTAAAGCAATGTGGGTTGGAGTAAGTATTCGACAAGACATGGGTGTGGAAAATTGAAGGGTCAAATGGACCACCCAAAATGTCAGCTAATATTGACAAAATATACCAAGCAATGCTTCACCTTTGCATTAAACTTTATGTTTAGAAAAAATTATCTTGAATTTATCCATATAAAGGGTCAAGATTTGCTGACTCTTACTTCTTCGAAAGCACATTGGAATAATACTAAGAAAGCTCTCACTAAAATTTTCTTTAGTATACTATGATGGTAGTATAAGCTTGTCAAACAACTAGAAACTTGTATTTACAACACAAAAGAGTGAATTACATTGGCATGATAGAATCCAAAATTAATACGATATATTAAGACGTAATATCTTTCACTAAAAGTTATGGTATAATATAGTGAATTACAAGTGTTCTTAGATTAATCCAAAAAGCTTTGCCCAATGTCGTACTAGATCTCAATCATTTCTTCGATGAAGTGACTAAAATTTCTGTTTTTTTTTTCCTTTTTTAAAAATAAACACAAAATTTCCTGATTTTTATAACTTTTATATCTCCCATTGACAGGAAAATGACAAACACTTACTAAAGAAATTGGAAGTTGTCAAAAAGAAGAAAAGTGAGGATTGAATTTTAACTTTTTATCTCTACCAAGGTTTGTATACTTGGGAAAAGAGTAAGGAGGACCTTATGAAAAGGGTCCATTATTAGGGCATACATTAAAGCCACCATCTTCCAAAATCTAACGTAGGGGGTATTAATTGCATAATTTCAAAGTGATAGACAAAGACGGATGATTGAACATTTATTAGATAATTGGAAATAATTGAGCAAATGGTGACACCGTCTCTAGGGTGACCCCACCACATCTTCCAATGATTCACTCCTTTGAAATCTGCAACAGTCCACATATAGATAAGTAGCACAATGCTCTTCTTTCTGCCTTTTTTTGTGGAAAATTTTGCCATCACTATTCACCACTAGGGTAGGCTCTATTACATTCTACAAACTCCACTTCTAGGCATAGCCTGGACTAATCCAGAATTGGCATTATTAAGTAATGAAAGGTTAGGTAACGGTAAAATTTTCTCGTAATGTTATAATTGTAAAAATATATGAATTAGTGATAATATTTAGATTATCGACTCTAATAATTAATTTAACCCTATAGTGATAGTATTTCTGTATTTTTCTCATCCAACTTGCACGTATGCTGAAGCTAGTTGGCTAAAAAACGTTTTAATCATTGGGACTACTATGGCTTTGATGCCACTTGCGCAGCTAATTAATTCATTATGCCTTGTGAATAGAATCATTATTGGACTTCGTTTCTTCATGAAACTAGTATTTTTGCCTTAGTGACTAAGAGGGCAATAATCTGTGTCCCAATGTTTGTTTTTACTTGTAACAAAAGAATCACTTTAAAAAGATCACATAACATCTATTTTAATATTAAATTTTGATAATATAATTACATATTCCTGGCCCATCAAGGACGACATAAAAAAAAATAATTATGTCATGAAATTTTTTTTATTACAACGAATTGTTACCTTACTACTCTGTCGAACTATCGTATGATTCTGTCACGGTTCCCTAATTCTGCCGAACATAATGTGAGGCAGATGTGCGCATTATTTTGCACGAATCATTAGTCATCACCCTAATTTTACGGCAAAATCTTGTTATAATGAGACCAAAATTGGCATAAAGATTTCTACTTGGGTAGGACGACATCACCGGCTAAGGATGTCTAATCGTGTCCTCGCATAAACACGTTTTTCAGATGGTCGGTCCCTTCCCCAACTACTTATTTTTGTTCTCTTCAATTGTTTTCTTCACAGGAGTTGATACTTCAAATTTAATAAAGTGAATTCATAAAGTTGTTTTTTCTCTTATAAGAGTAGACATCTCAACTTAATGAAGTGAATTATTGGACGGATATGATAAAGATCATTTTATCAATATTGAGTCAAAATAAATTTTTGAAATAAAAAATTGTATTTGACATGGGTCATACCCAACCTGATCTATACATACCGGGTCCTAGGTCTTATCCAACCATAGCAGTGGCGTACAACTTTGGACCTAAAGACTGGCCTAGTAACCTTTTGCAATTGGCAATGATCACCGAAGTAGTTGTGGAATTACTAGGCCGGGAAGGAAGCTTCATCCTTCACATGAGTGACAAAACTTATCAGGTAAACAAACTCCTTGAAATACTGTAAGAGAATTCGATTTCGTATGACTGAAGAGGCCACTGACTTGTGTTGGACTCGGTCTTTCTCCACCCAGCTCCGATTACGTTCGGGTCAGACTTGAGTACCTCTAGATAAACTTTAAACCGGTCAACTAAGTAAAACTCTTTAGTGACTCTACTATACCAATCCAACTGAGGTTAAATACCTAGACACGTCATAAGCCAAGTTGCACAGTCTTTACAACAAAAATGCGTTTCTTTGCTCCCTTTTCTTCAATTAACTCTTTTCTTTTTCTTGCAGGTTATTTGCAAGAGGATTTGGCGTGGAGATGATTTACTAATAATTACCTCATAGGTAATGCCCTCAGGATTTGGTGTGGAGAAGACTTACTGATAATTACCTCGCTATTAAAATTCTCAAATATATATATATATATATATATATATATAGAACCTCATGTATGATCAGATAAGGGCCAAACAATATTTATAGAAGATATATATATGGATTCAAGATATTTACAATGGGGGACTACTGCTCCACCCAACCTTTAGAGAGAATTATCATTTTTTCTCTTTTCACAATATGAACACTGTTTATGTCTAAAACCCAAAACTGGCCAAATGTGCACAAGTTTTAGTTCTCTTTAGTTTGACTTATTGTTCTGATCTTGAAAACAAAAGCAATTATTTCAAATCTTGAAATTAATTGAAGTTGAAACATAGCTTTTAGTTAGCCGATCAATTGGTCCACGATAACCTAATTAGCAAAATCTCTTTAATGAGTTTTCTCCAAATATCATAGAATTCAGTTATATTATTAGCATAACAAGCATTATAGTTCAAGCTGAGCCCTATAGAGTAGCTAGTTATTGATGATTTTTACTAGTAAGATATACTCTAATAAGTACCCACGAACAGTAAAATGTCTAGACCCTCAAAACAAGGAAAGAGTAGGAATTATAATAAACTTTAATTCGAGTGACATATAATTCAACTAGAACATTAGATCATTTACTTTGAGCATGAGTTATATATAGTATCAAATTTAAAATCAAGACCACATATGTCAAAATTATATTCATAGAAAACAGAAGTTAGTATCTCATAAAGGGGTATAATGCAAATTACCTTTTCTGTAGTTGTCTAATTAGCTTATTAACTTATCACATTATTCCGTTGTGTTTTTCAGAAGGTGCTATATAATCTCTTACATTAACGTTTTTCATTTAGACTAATTTATTGTGCATTATACGAGACTTTTTTTGCATATATGAGTTTTAAAACTTGCAATGTGCTATATATTTTTACAAAAATACTCTTATTTTTAGACGGCAGAGTTTAAATTATAACTAAAAAAGAGGCGATTATGCTACCTTTTGAAAAAAATACAAGGGATAATATGGTAAGTTTAAAAAATAATGAGGGTAGCCAGGTTTAAAAAATACTGAGGATAACCAAATAATTAGACAAACCACATAGGACAGTTAGTTTAGAGAAACCACAAGAGATAGCATGTTACCTCATAAAAGTACAAGAGTAATGCGGTAAATTTTAAAATACAAGTTGCAATAAGCAAGTTAAACAAACAATAAAGGGTAATGTGCATTTTGTCCTATCGAAAGTAACTAGGCAAAAAGAGCAACATAAGTTCTTAAACCCAAGTAAATAATTTTACAAATTAGGATCAATAAACTTGGGAAAAGGCCATATTCAAATTTCTATAAATCGCCAGTCAAAAATAAATTCACAAACGTGGTTTCAAAAAAATTACAAAAAGATTTCTATTGTAATAATCTGCAACATACTCATCCAATAACTTCTCTTTAAACCCAAAAAAAAAAAAAGAAAAAGAAAAAAACACCTCATTGCTTCACTAAAACCCCACTTGATTGGACAACACACAATTGTAGTCGCGTGGTCGGTTTTGTGATACGATAATTTGTATTCTACTGTACTACATTAACAGTATGTTTGGATTCATGGAAATAAATGAAAGGAAACGAAAGTTTTATAAAGGAAAAGAGAGAAATTGAGTAATTCATGTTTAGATTGGAGTATTTTTACAAAAAAATGAAATATAAAAGATTGTGAGTATCTTGTGTTTAGATTAGGAACGAAATAGAGGAAAGGGATACATTTTATATACAATTTGACTTTTATGCCTTTCTTTTATTTTACGCAAATATTGATATAAAGGTTAAAATAATTATTTCTCACAATAATCCTTTCATTTTCCTCACTTTGACTCCAATTTGAAAGGATTAGATGTAAGGGTTATGCGGGATAAAAGCAATACTTTATTTACCCTCACCTTCAACATTCTTTCAATCCAAACAAGTAAAAAAATTTAAAAATCCCTCTATAACCATTTCTCTCCCCCCTTTTCCCTCAATCCAAACATAGTGTAACACTCAACTGTACCTGTACTTAATTAAAATATCTCTACAATCATACACATAAAGTGTACACGCACTTGAAGAATATAAAATGCGCACACTGACATACACTTAGAAACACACGAAAACCGTTTTCACTTCACTTAGATTTTATTCTTTCTTCTGTAATCTTACATCACTTGTAAGGGCAAAAACACTCTCGTTGTTTGTTTAACTAACTGGGTTGTCATCGGATCTTGAAACAGAGCCACATATTCTTCACGAAATCCCAGGCCACCTTGACTTTTCAGCCGAAGGTAAAAGCCAAAAAAATAATAAAGCTGACCCAGGTAATTATTGTACTCTATTTTTTTTTTTACTTTTTTGCTTGCTTTTTATTTTCTTGATGATTTAAGTTAAGTTTTGCGTTGTTCTTGAGCTGTGTGAGCAAAGATTTTTATGTTTTTCTTTTCTTTTGCTTTATTTACCTCCTTAATTTATGGTGAAAAAGTTGGAAGATGTTTGTCACTGTAGATAAAGGTGGTAACTTTATTGGTATCTTGTCATTTTCTTGATTTAACTGTTCATAGTTTAGTCTACCTTTTCTAGCTTATGCTTTGGGAGTTTGAAGCTGACTTATCCGAGCACCCATCATTTTGAGGGTGGTAAATTTCTGGGTTTTGTGAATTTTTGCCTGTGTTTTAGGTCTATATTGGTTCTTTTGTTGATGAAATTTGGCTGTTTTTGAACTCTTGATTCTCAGTTTCTTTGAAGTCCTTCACTTGCAGGTACCATCTGATGAGTTTTATGTTTTCATCTACTTTGGCTAGCTCTATCTATGGGGCTTTTATCATAATTCTTAGCTAATCTGTCCAGAGTTTTGACTTGATTTTGCTTGTTGATTAGCTATGCTCTCAATCTTTGTTGCATAAATTTACTTGGTCTATCAGATCATGTATTCTGGCTCTTTATATAAGTAGAAACTTGTGAAGGTGTAACAAGTGCTTGAATGTTTTGTTTTGGTTGCAAGTATCTATCTTAAGGTGTAATTAGTACTTGAATTTGTTTCGGTTATTAGTATCCCGCTTCGGGATTCTTCTTATTTTTATTCTTTTAACCCCCGCCCCCAACCCGACCCCTGCCACCAATGGGATGCTCAACTCCTGTGTTCTATTTTAGGGTTCTAGTTAGAGATTGGTAATCAACACTTCATTTTATCATTGTAACTTTCTTTGGATTTGCTCAGATAGTTGAAGTTATGTAATTTTGGCTTCTTATTAGCATTGGAATTTTAACTTGCTAACAATGACTTCAAAGTTTTGTGTCTGGGGTCCAAGCTTCTGGATGAAGATTAGGCGGATTAGGTGCTTTGAGTTGTCTTGTTAAGTTTTGATTTGGAGTCAGTTGCTTAAAACTATATGTTATTTACTCCCCTCCAGGTTAACTTTTTAACATTGTCATGGATTCCCCTCAATCTGTTGTATCGCCATTCAAGAGTGCCTGTGGCTTTGAGAAGCAGAAGGCTAACCTTTTCATGGAGAATGCTGGGTGCCTGTCTAGGGGAAATGGCATTCAGCTAGTGGAACCTACTTTGAGTAACGTAGAGGACTTTCTCGGTGTTTTAGAGGTTCACGTATACCAGGCGAGGGACATCCATAACATCTGCATTTACCACAAACAAGACGTGTATGCTAAGCTTTGTCTTACAAATGATCCTGAAAATACGGTCTCCACCAAGACCATTAACGGTGGAGGGAAAAATCCAGTCTTTGATGACACTCTTCAACTCAAAGTTTGTAATGCTGACACCTCGCTCAAGTGTGAGATATGGATGCTAAGCAGGGTAAAGAATTATCTTGAGGACCAGTTGCTTGGGTTTGCTCTGGTGCCTCTGTCTGAAGTTCTCATTTGCAATGGGAAGTTAGAAAAAGAGTTTTCGCTCTCTTCAACTGATTTGTTCCATTCCCCAGCAGGATTCGTGCAACTGTCCCTCTCTTACACTGGAACTTCACCTGAAGTTATCGCAATTCCTGCCCCACCTGCATCTGTGGGAGCAGATGCACCTCTCCAGGATGCTGAGGTACCTGAGGCCATTCCTAGTGAGCTGGACAAAATTGAGTTCCCGGATCCCAAAATAGTAAATGAGAATCATCAGATGGCCTCAGAATATTTTGGAATACCATGTACCAATCTAGATTCGCAGAGCTCTGATGGCTTGGCGTGTTGTGATACCGAAAACCAACTTAGCTCGGAGGTAGGTGCTCAGATTCTGGAGAGTTTGTCAACCTGCAGTATCAATTCGGTCCAAATAACAAAGCTTGATTCTCCACCAAGCAGCGTATCAACTAACGGATCTCCATCTGCTTCACTTCCTGTGAGTACTCACTCATCCGACACCCCAAAATCGTCTAATGAAGAATTTGCTTCACGCCTGGAAGGAAATACGAAAGAGAAAAATGCAGATGTTGGAGATGCTGAGAGCAAGGCATCAGGCAGCCTGCCAAATGACACGCCCATTAAGCCCTTGGTTTCTGTAAACATTGAGCCAGAGCAAAAGGTGGTGCAACAGGATATCGTGGATATGTACATGAAAAGCATGCAGCAATTCACGGAATCACTGGCGAAGATGAAGCTTCCACTGGACATTGATAGCGGGCCGACCAGCTCCGGAAACTCTAGTTCAAATCAGAAATCAGAGACCCCCAAGAGCTCCTCCGGGTCTCGAGTTTTCTATGGGAGCAGAGCTTTCTTCTGAGAGTTCTCTTGGAATGGTTCATAGCAACAGGTGACTTTTAGAGATTAGAACCAAGACTGATGCTATCTGTAACATTTTCATAAGCGTATCTATGTAGCAATGCTGTTATCTGTTGTATGTTTGGAACCTCTCACATGACAGACGAGGTATTATTAACTTGTACTTTGTTTTATTTTCTGCAGTAGCTCATGTTGTATATCTCCTTGTGGTTGTGCTTTTGCCTTTCTTTGTCAGCTGCTTTTGCAAAATCTTTCATTTCCTACTTTTCCATGGTAAACTCTTCTAAGCTTCTCTATTCTCATATCTTACTTCACTTCACTTCTTTTTTCACACTCCAAAACCAAAAATTTTTAATGACTTTGCAATCTTCATATTGTAGTGAAAGCAATTGAGAGCGTTCAATTTAAATATCTTTTAAATGTTGTATAAACTCTTCAATACTTTTCATATTGCATTTTCCCTAAACATATCCAATGTTTTATTTTTGGTGCGTCTTAAATTATTATTATTGTTGTTGTTGTTGTTGTCGTTGTTGTGTTTTTATTATTTTTATTATTTTATGTAATAGCTAACACTTATTTAGTGTTGGATAGGTATTACTGATGCAGTTTTGATACATGAATTATAATCAGGTGGTAACTTTTTAAGTTAGGGTACAATTTTGAAAACTATCATGCTGTGGACAATTAATTTTCCTCAAGTTTCATTAAGCATCAGAATCAGTGTTCTTCATCGTTAGACTAACTCTATAAACTTCTTGTTGGAGTATTTCATTTGCTGTGGATTTATCTCAAATGCAATCTTCCATGTATAAAGTTAATAGAGAAAACAGTGCTCGACAATGATCAATATTGCTGTTAAATATACACAGTAGATTGTACTAAGGGCCCGTTTGGATTGTTTTTTTTTAAGTGTTATTTTAACAATTTTTGAAAAATAATTTTTTAAAAAAATTAAAAATTTTTACTTCTAAAAAAAACTGTATTTGAGCTTTTTTAAAACCAAATCACATAGTTATTGCAAATTTAACTTAATTTTTTCAAAAAAAAAAAGTGTTTTTTCTTGAGAAAAAAAAGAAGCGAATTAAAACGGACCCTATGACAAGATTTGTTTTCTTGTGTTGCTGGGTCTTTTTTCTTTCTTTTTTGGGGTCATTTTCCACCGTTGGTGTACCAATTATTGTGCCTACGATAAATATTGGATAGCAAAGTGCAAAGTGAATAACTGCTAAAAGCATCTAAGTACTTGACAAGATATGTTTCGAATTGAGTTCTTTTTTTCTTTCTTTCTTTCTTTCCTCCTTTCTTTTCTCGGGTCAAAAATCATATCCATTTCCAATCCAAGAACAGTAAGTGCATCGCCCTAGACCAATAGTGTTAAAATCATGCAGCAGGAGATTTAACAGAGCATGTGGGATATACCGGACCAATTACAAGCAATCCTGGTGCCTGGGTTAACCCTTTTTACACCCCAGTCAGCAGACGTATTAGTTGCCCTCCTAACACAACTAGAAACTAATTTGAACATTGGCACAACTGAAACAATTATTTTAATATTCTCAACAATCAGATTATAATAATTCAAATTAATCTTTTTTTTTACGTGAGTGGAGAATATAACGGCTCAAGCCAACAACTCTAGCTAGTTGGCAAACAAGCCAAAAAATCTGGATCTTGGGGGTGTGACAAGATATACCAATCATTGTGAAACTTTAGCACTTTGTTTTGGTGAGATTTGTGAACCCTAGTGCTCGGGGACCTCACATGTAAATAAAGATGTGAGTATCACTTCACATGCTCGTAGATATTATGTTAGAGGTCATTTTCAAGATGAGGGAGCGCCCGAAGATAAGAAGATATTGGGGGCAGCATGGATCTCTTTATGTAACCTTTTCAACTGTTAGAAGCTGTACATGGACTTTGGTTTTCTATTCACATTAATAATTATATACAACCCGTAGGAGCAAAAATAAAAGGCAACAAGGGTGTGGGACAAATTGGCCTTCTTTTGCGGCACACTAAGGTTCGAGACATTTTAAGACAAGTATATTCTCCGTTCGATTACATTAGATTCATGTTAAAGTAATAAATTTTATGATTGAGAGTTTATCAGTATTTCTTTAATGAGAAAGTATTGGCTCAAAGTCATCAGAGTGGGTCATATTTTTTTATTATCTAATTCATCTACCATTCAAAGACGCTCGATTCCATAAATTTACAGTACCTGCATTGTGCACCATATGTATAGTGCTCCACATGAACACTGTATATTGTACTGTACGTGAACAATACCCACGCATTGTACATAACAATACATATGTTCAAAATTTTTATATTATAGGTTCAGATTTTTTATATTATAAGTTCAAAATTCTTATGTTATATGTTCAAAAGTTTAAAAGTAAGTTTACAAAATAAAAATTATAATTTCATAAATTTTATACTCTATGTTCAAAACTCTTATATTACATATTCAAAATTCTTATATTACAAGGTCAAAAATTTAAAAGCAAGTTGCAAAATAAAAATTATAATCTCATAAATTTTATACTCTATGTTCAAAACTCTTATATTACATATTCAAAATTCTTATATTATATGTTTAAACTCTTATATTAAACTAAAAATATGTTCATAATTTTGAACTTAACTAGACTATAGAAGATTATGCATGCCTTTTTAGCTCACAAGGGGGTTCAATACAATTTTGATGGACCACAAGAGATCCCCAACAATTTACCCTTTGTTTTATTACTAGAAAAGAAGAAAGAGAAATAATTTTTTAAAAATATTATAAACAAGGAAAAGATTAATATAAAAATGATAAATTTAATCATTCTTATACCTATAAATGATAAATATTAGTATTTTTTTTTATGTTAAAATAAGGATTTTTCCTTTGATGAACTATTATGTTTGTCACTTCATATTTCCGAAAAATGTACAATGACCTTTTTGTAGTGTAGTTGGCCTACAAAAGATATAGAACTTGTTTGGATTGACTTTTTTAATGGAAAAAAGCACTTTTTTCTTGAAAAAGTTATATTAAATTTGTAATAATTATTTGATTTGGCTTCCAAAAAAATTAAAACTCTGAAAAAAAGTTCAAATACAACTTTTTTTAGAAGCCAAAATTTTCAACTTCTTAAAAAAAAAATCATTTTTCAAAAGTTATTTAAAAAACGCTTTAAAAAAAAAAAAACTATCCAACTGGGCCCATAAGGTGGAAGAAATAAGCTTTAAGCCAGAGAGAGATCCACGCGCACACCTTGGGAAAGTTTGTTTCCATATTGGGAGGTCTGAGGCGGTCTTCGGACTAAAAAGCGTAGTCCTTTACAAGAGATAGATGGGCCCAAACCTTCATCGTGATGATGCAATAAAAGCGCGTTACTCCCTGTGGTTTATCATATTAGCTAATTATTCCTTGTAGTTTGTCTAATTAGTTAACTATCTCCTACGGTCTTAAAACTTTAACACATTAGTTCGCTATACTTTTATAGAGATGGCACAATCGCTTCTTTTTTTCATTATTGTTTTAACAATTTCAGGTAAAAATAAAGGTATTTTTGTGAAAATATATAGGACGTTGTAAATTTTAACACTCATAACTAACATAAAATAAGCATATAATGCACAATAAGTTAATTTGAAGAGAAAATGTTTAAGGTAGAAGGTTATCTATCACCTTTGAAAAGCACAAGGTAGGAGGTTTTCTATCACCGTTGAAAAGCACAAAGTATAATATGATAAGTTTTAAAACACAAGACGCAATGAGCTAATTAAACAAATTATAAGGAGAAACGTGTATTTTACTCAAAAGAAAGATGTCCAAAGAAGTATAAAGATGGTCATCTGTCTATTAACATTCAGCAAAGACTGAGAATGGCTATGCAGTATAGCCTTGAAGACTCAAAACTATTGTAGAAGCCACAAGCAAGAAATACTCTCTCGAGTGTGACCAAAATATATGATCCTAACAGAATATTACAAATTTGATAGAAGGTTTCAAATGCCATATGAAAAAAAAAAAAATACCCACCATATTTTAGCTTTGCGACAGAAAATTACATAAAGTCTAATATGTATAAACATTATGTAGAACATATACTTCATCACGAAATGAAGTCTTAAATTTGTTGAATACACAAGCTCAGTAGAAAATGAACTAACATAAAATTTGAGTTTCTTATTGATAGGGATCCTAACTGGATATCCCTATAAACTTTCACGCTAATAAACCAAATAGTTCCTCACATAAAATTAAGTGAATTACAAATCCCAAACGATAAGGGGAAACTATGACGAAAGTACTTCCAACTCCGCCAGTCATTACAGAAGACGAAAAAGAAAAAGGAAACAAAAATAAGAGGGGGGAAAACAAAACACTCTAACCTTTTGATGTAGAACTGATGACGCCGTCTTGTTGAAAGAGATGCACAAAGCATTATCAAGAATCGGGTCTTTCTGATTATCCCGTGATCTGATATACATCTCAAACAAATGCCGGGAAAAAGAACCTAAAGTTACACCAAAATTCATATTCCGAACTTTGCAAACTGCCATGAAACTGCTCTCAATGAATGTATACCTCAAAATCAGAAACCCCATTGGCTCTACGTGATCAACTCCTCGTAAGCTGAAACTTATATATGAGCATTATGTACGAAATACACTAACCACAGATTTCACTCAAGTCTCTCATCCTATGATTATCTTCATATTTCCAAATAAAGAAGTCATCTATGCTGCGATACCTGAAAAAGTCAATAACATTAATCATTAGTACTCAATTATTTAGGCATCAGAGAATTTAAAGTCAAAATTCCATAGTACATTATAAGACCAAAACATATAAACAGCCTCTTCCCCACCCTCCATCCTTACTTCCCTCCCCATGCTTCCCTACCTAGGCTTCAACCACAGCTCCACTGAATTCAAAAGCAGGTAGATTTTAGAAAGCACTCAGAATTTAGATCACAGCTACCACTTTCTCTTTTTGATAGGTAATGAAAATATCATTGATAACAACTAGAAAAGGGGGAACAGCCTGAATATGGAAGTGTTCACAAAAAGTTTAAACTACTGGTCATGTCCATCTACATCAGAGTAAATATAACCCATAAATCCTGTCCATGATCCTCCCATGAGAGAAGGCATATCCTGCCTAGATCATCTCCTCCTTACAGCATGTAATGGATAGCTTATGTGAATATCACACTGTTATTTGTGCAGGCTATTAATGATTTACTAATAGAGAAAATGCTTATTCTCATGCATATCTCTTGACATATTACTTTTCTGACATAAGAGCGTACCTTCAGCCATTGACCATCGCTTCATTGGCATTGGTACTGATACTACTCCTCCCACCACAGTTACCATTATCATAATAATAAAAGTTACTATTATTTTGACCAGCCAAAAAAAAATGATACTGCTTCTAACTTCAGTGCCCCAAAAGTTCAAAATAAGGATACAATTTGTTGAACTGATTGCATGAGTGCTGAATAACCATAGCACTAACAGCACATGCCCTAACAAAGTATCTATTTTGATGCATAGCGACTGTAGAGTCATGAGGCCTCAAGGAAGAGCCACACCATCTTTTCCATGATCATGAGGCAAGCTCAAGGCAAAACTTTAGCTATAGCTATCTAGTCGGAATTAGACACCACTGAATTCCTGGATCCTCGATAATCATTGCCAATATTATAGGTATCACATATATTCAGAAAGATATAGTGGAAAAACTTTTCTAATCAACTCGAAAATTTTAACTTTAAATCTAACCCTGGGACATTCTATCAACCGAGACAACATTTCCTGCAAATACCTACTTCCTTGTACATAATTTTGCTTCTCTCTAGGTGATACTATGCCATTAAAAATATTTAAGTGACTCAGTGTTCATAGTTCCTCTTAAGAAACTAAAGCTTAGGTGAGATAACTTTTTCTTTCCTTCTGGAAATAAGTAAGCACAGGCAAGAAGATAAAAGCAACAAATCCGTTGGCAAAACTCAATACTAATTTGTCTAACACAATTCTTTGCAGTACGCAACTCTAAAGACTAAGAGATCATGAATCTCCTTTATCATTAACACAAATATAGTTCCGTAGCAGAATGAAATAAGACCTTAACTTTTTGGTAGTCTGTAAACCCAATACTTTTTGTAGAACATTTCAGCACAATACAATTCAAAGCTAACTAAAAACATAATAAGAGTAGAAAGATTAACATTACCTCTGTTGGATTGTCTATTTGCAATATTATAACCTCCAACATAACCCTCAGAAACCTTAGGTGCAACATCTGATGCATTTCCAATTCCATAACCAAATGAACCAGAACCACCAAGCTCAGAAGTTGAAGATTGCCAAGCTGAATCCCCATACGCTGAACCAGCATGATAGACATCCCCGTAAGATCCTTCATAACCACCACTAGAAGAAGAAAATGATGATGCTGTGGGTATGCCTGTTGCACTGCTTCTTCCAAGTCCTCCAGCTCCCAACCCGTAACTGTTTTCTGCACTTCTGAAACCCACATTGCCACCGCTATATCCAGAAGAACTCCCTCCAACTTGAGAAGAAACAGGGGAAGAACCCCAGGTTGCAGCATTATTCCCAAAGACTCCGAAACCACCACTTCCCGAACCAAAATATGAACCAGAGCCTCCAGCACCTGGAGAATTAAGACCTCCACTTCCCCATACGTTCCTTGAGGATGAGCTAATAAAAGAATCCCCTCGGTTGCTGCTTGTGCCATATCTAATAGGGGTATTGTACCTACTTGAATTGGCACCAAAATATGGGTTCAAAACCCGCCCATAACCAAGATTGTTACTGAAGTTTGACCCTCCTCCAAAGCTAGGGCTCAATCCAGGCTCCAAGTTCATACCCATGCCGTAAGCAGGAGAGCCAAACTGAGAGAACCCAGTGCGGCCACTGCCAACGGGGCTAAATCTAGCATCCATCCTAACACCATATCCTCCAACTGTTCCCAGATTATATCCCTGTGGATAGTAATTGCTGGTTCTACTAAAACCATAGTTATAACCAACAATAGGGCTACGGCTAGGCCCTGGAGATAGCTCTTTTGGAACTGCCCGCTTTACCTCAACCATTTTACCATTGAGTTCATGAAATGTCTTATGCAACACCCTGTCGACTGCATCCTCTGAATCGTATGTTATGAACCCAAAGCCTCTTGGCCTTTGAGTGTTGTGGTCATACATCACTACAACATCTGTAATATTACCAAATTGCTCAAAGTATTTCTTGAAGTCATTCTCAGTCACTGTAGATGCTAAGCCTCCTACAAAAATCTTTTTCGTGCGTCCAGGACCTGGGGATCCTTGGATGCTATTATTGGTTCTATTTATTATGCTTTGGTCATCCCTAGGAACAGCCTTCTTTGCTTCAACCTAAATGGAAACCCAAAAAAGTATGAATACTCATAGAAAGTGTCGTTTTGTTCATGAATTTTGAAATATGAGACCTTTATCTTGTCTAGGAAACCAAAGCATAAAGAAGTTTCTAATCAGCTATATGCACCAACAAAACAGGACATGTTGTTTTCTGTTTCCTTCTAATTATCAACATTAGACAAATATAAAATGACTGAAATTTTGCAGCTTGGTCTAGTAGAAGACATTTGCAATAAAAATTACTTACAGTTCTTCCATCAATCATGTGCTTCTCCCTAACCACTCTTTCAGCAACTGCAGGGTCAGCAAAGACAATAAAACCAAAACCACGAGCTCGCCCAGTATTGCGATCTCTCATGATCACTGCCTCCACCACTTCTCCATATGCCTTAAAGTATTCCTTAAGGCGATCTTCATCCGTGTCCCAAGAAATCCCACCGATGAATAGCTTACCGAGATCTGTCTCCATATTTTCTGGAATACCATGTTCAGTTAACACAAAATTCGATATAATTAACCTCACCATCAACAAAATCATCACATAGGAGACAACTTGCAAACTAAAGATCCGATTTTGCAAAAGCATAACAGTAATCATCTTAAAGTATGCAAATCAATACAATATATAAGCATAATAGCAATCGTCAGCACCATAAATATATATCATTGATAATTGCATAACACATAACCCAGAATATATTAAAATTCATAACCGGGACCTCACTTTTTAATAGATTAAATTCATCATCAAATGAAATCCAACAGATCCAAATGTGGATAAGAAAACCAATAAAGGACAAACCAGTATAAGAAACTCCTTCTATCCACAGGTCTAGAAACGATCAGACCCATCAAATAAGTAAAAAGTAATACCTTATCCAGAAAATCAGGCAGAACTCAGCACACAGAATGATCAAATAACAAGTGGGAATTGTTGGAAAATATCCACAAACATCTGATCCTTCATGCAATCAAATAAAGGTTCAATCTTTTGCTATATATCTGCAAATGCATAATTCAGATAGATCAGATACCCAAAAGAGTAAAAAATATATTGATAAGAAAGACCAAATTTTTATAGATTTAAACGATGAAAAGATTCAATCTTTGGATAAAGACCCACCATCTGAAGAGAACCCAGATGGGAAAAAATGGGTTGGAGGTAAGAAGATCTAGGAAGAAGAGGTATGTGTATGTTGTGTGTGTACAATAGGTATATATTGTATGTGCACAATAAAAACAGAGGATGTGCTCATCCTCTACCTTTGTTCTCTCTAAAAGTCACTCTCTTCTTTTCTTTTTCTTTGGTTATTCCACACTTTCCATTTTTTATAAAGAAAAAAAGAGAAGAAGAGAAAAAAAGAAAAAAAAAGAAATGGTGACAATTTGTACAGTTGGGATGGGGGTGAGGATTTTATTTACATAAATTTATGGAGACAGATAGATAGAGGGATGTATGTGAGCATGCTTAGCTAATCCTCTGGTGAGAATATTTGGAGTAGCCTAAGGCAGATGACAGGAGATGACAAGCTTTTAAAATATGCATTTAAAAAAAGAAAAATAAAAGAAAAAAGGAAAAAATCAACAAGAAAGGGAGATGAATTACATTAATTTATGAGAAGACTTGTTAATTACTTCTTGTCCTTCGTCATCATGGTCATGTCTCATCTAATGCAAGAAAGATTATTGGTTTTCTTTTTCCTATTTTTTCAATTTAAAGTAGGATTTTTGGGGTTTTTTTTTCTAGACTAGAGGTTTATAAGATATATTATATTTTATATTCTTACAAATATGGTAAGAGTTTCGTATACTAAATTACGTTTTTATATTTACGAGGATTTGGAGGGTGTAATTTTTATAGTTGGTGTGGGAGGGGTTGGGAGTTTACACCTATGCCTAGGAAGAGGTTGAGAAACTTTGTTGTCAATCACATTTGAAGGTGTGAGGTGTATTACATGCATTTCATGTGCTTTCAAATTTTTATAATGTATCAATAAGGACATGTATTTTGGGACCTAGTGGTTGGATAAGGATCATTAAGTACCATTAAGTTTCAATAGTATTTCACCAAATAATAGTAGAGGTAATAAAATTACATTTCCTCAATTATATAATTTTAGCATCAAACATTTTATGTTTTTTTCCACGTAAATTTTATCATACACACATACATACATACATACATACATATATATATATATATATGTCAATAGTGAAAGAAAATAGTATTAGGAATTTAGGAGAGGATTTGCTTATGCAAATGGAAAGAAAGTGATTGAATAGGTCATTGAAAACTGAAGAACAATAAAATATAACAATAACATTCTTGCCTTCCCGCAAACAAACACGAGTGCAAATATTTTCCAATATTTGGCTACTATTATGGCCTCACGTGCGGTTACAATGGGCATGGCACGACAAAATAGCTGCATTTCATTTCTTGTTAAAATATGATTAATAGTCAAAATCAAATACTTACTTGAAAATAAAAGATATTTTACCAGCATCTTGTCAATAATCGTTTTACCGTTGTTTTACTTTGAATTAGAGTCTAAAATGCTCGAAAAAGTAAATTACAGTCCAAACTTAAGTGTTTCGACATGCCCATATAAAAAACTTTACATCATATATATGTTTGTGTATCTATATGGAATCATTAGACAAGTAAACACTATATTAGGACTCCCATCATAATTGTGTGAGATTTTTCATTTAAAAAAATAATTTAAATTGAATTATGTTATAATCACTTCAAAGAAATAAACATTACTATTTATACATACTAATATATGAATTAGGTCAATCAAACCAGAGACCCTAACTCAAATTTTGGTTTCATATAACATTATTACAAGTTTTAGAATGATATCCAATCTGACACAAAGAGTTGTCCTATCAAAATATATCCGCTTCTTCAGAAATAACATACTTTACCCTTACTATTTAGGGCTATTAATGTTTTATAATGCATGAAATGCATCCAAATAAACTTTTTATAGTCTCATCTTTTCTAGCCAAATATTTGTTAAATTGTTTCATTGGCCGCATGGAAGACTTTTATAGCATGGAATTAAACTGAATGTATGTCCATTTTTAGAATGTGTTTAGTAGTGTTTATTTAGGTACTTGTAAACACTTGAAATAAAAAAATTAGTGAAAGGAGCTTTTTATCTTGAGTGCTTATAAGTACTAAAATAAACAATACCAAAAAACCCTCTTAGTTATATTCCCATTCCTTCTAAGCATAGTAAACAAGTTTTATAGACTAATATCTTGCTTGAACAACTTGAAACAGATCTTTCCTTTTTTTTAACAAAATTTTTGGGGAAAGAATCACCCAAATAGTAACCATGTACTCTAGAGATTGGGTAAGTTGGTCGGGCAATGACTAATTGTGGCTAAATGTTCAAGCCCGAATTTTACACCATCTATCACAAATAACGTTTGACCTTTGAGTGACTAAAAACATATATTACGAGCGTGTTTCTCTATACCAAGAAGCTTTTAACCTCAGGATGAATCTATATGCCCTTAATTAACATCATTTTCTTGTTTGGAAAAATATAAAACCATTCAAATAAGGTGACTAATCTCTATTTTTGTCCGCGGATAGGAACCTAGAAATCTAATGAAACACTACATCTTGAAAAGATTGTTGCCCCTAAGGTTATATATGTTGAAGGCAAAAAATATACGAACGACGGGTGTATAACTTCTTTAGCTTGATTTCAAAAGTAAATATTCAATAAAACACCAACAAGATGTACAAACTTATCCTCCAAAATTGACAAACGTTGGACCAGTCTACTTGCACTAATTGTCCTAGCCTGAACAGTAAAACGCCAAGAAATTAAAATTTATCACAGTTCACTTGTAAATTTCCAATTAGGTGACTAGCTAAATTAATTTGGCCGTAAAAAAAAATTAGCAACTCAAGGGGGTGGTCAACGAGGCTACTATAGAAATCAGAAAGTTCTTTTTTTGCTGCTGCAAAAGTTGAACACTTGTCACATCTTTTGGTGTAACTGATTGTCTTAACATGATTAGTTGTGTTTAAGAATCTGATAGCAAATTGCCAACTAGAAATTTTCTTGTGATGCCCATCAAAATTGTTTACACAAAAAATTGTCGGGCTTTTGAGTTGCAACTGTGAAATAGTTTAAATCATTCAAATGTGTAGCCCGCAACAATTTGTTAACATGCATGTGGATTGGCCAGCTGAACCACACTATCTCAAAACGGTTACAACTGTGCACTTTTTCTTTTTCTTTACAGGTAAATAAAGAATCCAAATAGTAGAATTTATTAATTGCTACCAAGCAGCCTAACTTTATCAGTTAGGCAATATAATTGTTCGTTTCTAAATTGATAGAAAACTCGTTTTAAAGTCGTTAGGGTTTGCTCCACAAGTTTGATATATTAGTTGGAGAGAATTTTACAAATAGTCCATATCGTTTAAAGAAAAAAAATTATTTTAGTCTTTATTATTTCGAAATTGAATCATTCAATCCTCAATGTTTACAGAAAAAGTCAATTTGGTCTCTATTATTTTAAAAAATAACCCACTTAGTCCTTAATATTTGCAAAAAGAAAGTAAATTTTTGTCGGCTATTAATAATTGGTCATGTTATGCCGCATGATATCACTTTTAAAACAATATGGGACCAAATTAATACTTTCATTAAATAATGGGGACCATTTCGGAAAATTTGCCCTCTTAGTTCACATGATCCTACCCAAAAGAACTATAACCCACATTGATCAAGCACGAAACTTACTTGAATAAGTGAACTCGAATTAGACACGCGAGTTAACCTTTTTTGTTTACTAGTAATCTTTAAGCCCATGCTTCACATGGATTAATCTTTTTGTATAATTCTTAGAAATTTGTTAACCGTTCAATTATATAATGAAATTTAAACTATTTTAAATATAGAAATTTGAAGTATTATGAATAAAGAAATTTTGAATTAAAATTGCTGACAAAAGCTTTTGAACATCTCAAAATTGTAAATAGCCTTTCTCAATCACCTTGCAATTGAGGTCATTTTGTCTCCATTTATGGTCATAGTGTCTTCTTGTTTTGTTTCTCATATCCCGTGCTTTCCACGAATTTGTTGAGTTACTTTTTTTTATGCGTTTTATATTTTTTAAACATGTTATAAATATGAATTTTGTATTTTTATTTTCGTAATTCTGTATTTGTTCTTTTACGTTCTTATTGCGTAACTAATAAAAATAGAGCCAATAATAATTAAAGTTACTGGTTTTGCCTCAAATTAAGAGATAGTTAAGATGATATAACACCTTCTATGAGTTCTTAAAGATAATTATTGTTAAGTTTTTAATATGTTCTAGATATCCTATAGATATAATTTTATGTGTGTTTCTTTTTTATATTTTGTGTATTTTATCATTTTAGAAATACTATAAACATGATTTTTTATATTTGTTATTGAGTAATTATTAAAAGTAAAGCACACAAAAATAAAACATTATTTATGTGGCCTCAAATTAGAAGACAATTAATATGATGTGTTATCTCCAAAGGCTTTTCGAAAGATAAAATGACATCTTCTAAAACCTCTTAAAATTTTTAGGTATAATTTTACTAATAGTATTGTATAAATATTATGTTGAAAATATTAAAATATTGAGTAAATAGTTTATGATAACATAAAATAAATCTAGAAGATCATAAATAAGAATTTGACATTTATATTATGAAGAATATGAAATGAACAAAGATAAATTACAACTAAAACTGCATAATTTAATCCAATGTCTGAACACTCTCTACTACGGGAAACAACAAATGTTAGAACCATGTAAAACTATATATTACTAATTAAGATTAGATGGAGTAAGACTTGCTTCTTGATGTGTCTTGTGCCTCGCTAGAAGACCATTATATATAGGTGCTAAAAGAGATAAAGCCTTCATTATCACATTCATGGAGGAATTCCAAGAGTTGCAAAACTTTCAAGCACTAATCACATACTCAACATCATGGAAAACTTCTAAAAGTCTCACAACCACTTAGAATTTCATATCTTACTTAATAGGAAGATCAAAAGTCTCAAAATGATTAATGATGAGAAAATATCTAATTTCTCATTCACTATTAACATATTGTAGATTAATTTGAACATGTTAAAACAGTAAGGACTTATTTTTAAAAAATGGCAACATTAGGGACCGATGACATAGTTTGTTTCTTGAAAATTAATAATTTTTAGATGAAAATGATTATATAGATATATATTATATATGTGTATGTGTGTGTGTTTTAGCTTTAAAATCTTATTATTAATTTGTTATAAACATATAGCTATAATTAGCTTTAAAAATTGATTAGTAGTTTATTTTGTTATAAATTCCTATTTTCTTAACCTTATAAAGGGAAGATAATATGGCAAAATAGGAGGCATTATCAAGGTGACTTGGTATGGCATTATGAAGGTGACATGTCATTCATATGCAAGTAATGTGACATGCTATTAGATATAAAAAAAATACAAGTGATGTGGCATGCTGTTAGAGATCAAAAGCTGCTATGTTATGGAGAGTGCTCACAAATTAGCCAGCAGAACAACTATATGTGTGTGTGCGTGTGTGTTAGATATATGTGTTAGCTTTTAAAGCTTTGAGGCACAATTGTATGTCTACACACACACATATATATATAAATTATGTAGATAAATATGTATCAAAAATATTTCAATTCCCAATTCCACAAATTTCAAATTCTATTATATTTTATGTTATTCTCATTTAAATTTAAATTATGATTGAGAAAATCTATTAAAGAAAAATTCTCAAAAGAGAAGAAGGGAATGAGTTTGCTTTAAATACGTATAATTAAACGTATATTTTATGTTTAAACTTATAACTAAAAATATATCTATGTAATTAAAAGTAGTCACTAAAAATATTTAAGCTCATAAATTAAAGGTGATTAAAAGTAGTCGTTAATAATTTTTTAAGCTTATAAATTAAAAGTGATATGCCAAAATGTGATATGATGTGGCTTGTTAGTGGGGCTTTATACATCTAACATGGCATGTTATTAAAGTTTAAGAAAGCTAATGTGGCAAATATAGAGCTCATATGTTATATTGTGAAACAACTTTATATATATAGTATAGATAACTTAATCGCTTAACTTAGTATTTAGGGTAACTGTTCAACTGAACATTGCATGTCATAAATTGGGTCCGACCAGGAGAATAGAGAATAGAGATAGCCTCGAAGATAGGTGCCCTACAATGGCAATTTAACTCTCAAGTATATGCTAGATAAAGAAATTTGATCCCCTTCTGTAGGGGGGTGATGGTGGCCAATGGTGCTGTTTGCATCTTTTTTTGCTTTCCCATTTTTTTATGCTATTGTTAGTTGGCCATTCGATTCAATCAGGCGACCAAGCATATCTATTTGTGGAATATTGAACTGACATTCAGGTATTTCATGATTGATCGTGTCTGCAGACCAATTTGGCGGCACCAACTAGAATTTTTTGTGACTAAAATTAGCAATCGTCTATTTTCAGGCAAAATGTTAACATTTGTGATCGATTTTGCGATCGAGGAATTAGCAGTCGCAAAATTGATTTTAACAATCAACTGTTGCAGTCGCAGAATTGGTCTCTAATTATATTTAGTGACTGATTTTCCAGTTTAGAGACCGATTTTAGCAATTACTAAAAATCACTTTTCTATTAGTATTTTTTATGCGTGTGATGCATGATTGTTGATGTTCATGCATTGATTCGAAACGAATATGCATTGGCACTAGTCTTGGATCCCTGTTTATTATTATGAATTTGTGCTTGAAAATGTTTATTAAGAGTTGGGTTTTACATATAATGAGAATTTTATACATCGAGATATACATATGACTATTTAGAACACGAGTGTGATATTATATATGGTAAATTGAAGTGAAAGGAACACCCGAATTTGGAATGAAAAAAGTAGATAAGCCGAGAATGGGAGGAGGTTGGAGGGCTTACATTCAGGAGCAGTACCATGACAAGTTGCTACCAGTGATTTTAGTTGGAGCTTGATTCTTTCCACTACCAAGTGCTGGAAAGTCAATTGATTTTATTCTTGGTAGTTTGCGTAAATGACGAAGAATTATACACATTTTCTGAATTTTTCAACAGTGTTTTTCTTCTATTTCACTCAATTCTAACAATCTGCGAGGGGGACAACACAGCAAAAACTTCCCACGCAGATGGTTTGCTTTGGTACCCGAAAGTCCAAACTATTTGATTAAAGGGCTGGTCTGAGTTTTTATTAGATCTTCATCTTCTTTAATTAATAAATACAAAAGTTAAATTATAATTGGTAATTTAAGTATATATGACTTGAGTTCAAACCCTTAGAAGGAGGGTTTGGATTGAGAATTGGACTAGGGATCACGGCCTTCACAAACCAAAAAAAAAAAAAAAGAAAGGAAGAATAGAATCCTACTTTTTAAAACAAAAATACAATTTAAACCATTTTGATTTCAATATTTGAAAATTAAAATAACCTTCAAAATTTTAAAAAACATTTTAATTAATTGACCCTCAATCTAACACCTTTCTTCTTTCTTTCTTTCTTTCTTTCTTTTTTTTTTTTTTGGTTTTTGTCAAGAATCTAACACATTTGACTCAAGCGCTTGAGTAAACTGCTCTCTAAGAATATGCCAACAAATATACTACATACATATATATATATATATATATATATGTATGTATGTATGCTGACTATCATGAAATTAGATTTTTTCAACTTTGAGTTTATGACTAATAATATGCTTAATCTCTCAAATACAAGATTTAATTCTCTGGATGGTAGAATTAAAACAATTTTATAAAGGTAACTTGTAATGTTACGTAGAAAAGAATAGAGAGGAGGGGAGATATCTAGTTGATCATTGAAAGATGTAAAACATATTTCATCATTATCTTGAACTGATGTGATTTATCGTATCTCACAGGGAGAAAATTAAACCAAGTCGCACCAAACAAACTCAATTCTTGTCTCAACAGCTAAATTCTTTTTTATATCTATATAAAAGTTTTTTTTTTAGCATTGTGAAAGTGCCATGTTTGAGCATTGAAAGAGTGCCACATGAGTGCTTACATGGTATGGTTATTTATATTATTTATTATTTTACTTTTTATTATTTCTTATCTTTATGAATATATATTATTAGCTTTAATTAAAATATTAAATGGTCAATCAATAAATACTTAAGATAACATTCATTTGTGAATTCTAAAAAATTTATTTCTTATTGATTATATACATATATTATTAGCATTGAAATTTTAATTTCTAATAAATTAATTCTTAAAATAATATTCATTTGCGAGTTTCAAAAAATTAAGTCTGAGTAAATTTAACGTTTAATATTAAAAATACTTTTTTGAGTACTATGAGATGTCATATCAACACTTATATAGCAATGGATATTTTATTATTAGCTTATATAATAATTTATTATTTATCATTTATTTTATTTGTATTATTTTTATCTTTATAGATATAATTAAATTATTATTTTTAAATTAGAAAACCAAATAATCAATCAGTTAATGCTCAAAATATAATTCATTTAGTGAATTTCAAAAGGTTAACTTATTGTCTATTATGGATATATATTCTTACTTTTAATTTAGAAATTTAATTACTAATTAATTAATTTTTAAAAATAATATTTACTCGTGAATTTCAAAAGGTTTATTTCTTATTATAGATATACATATTATTATTTTTAATTTAAAATTTTAATTACTAATTGATTAATGCTTAAAAGCCTTAAAGTATTTTTCATTTGTGGATTTCAAAGATTAAACCTGAGTAAATTTAATATTTATTATTTAAAAAATTGATGCAGAGCACATAATATCCGTGACTAAATTCTTCGTATGTGATTAAAAATAAATAAATTTACTTGACTTAACAGTTTTTATCAAAAACTAAATCTGTGCGGAGCATGGATAAAAGTACACTAGTTGATGATGATGATAATAATAATAATAATAATAACAATAATAATAATAATAACTAGTTGATAATAATAATAATAATAGTAATACTTACATTTGTTTAGGCATATGCCCCTTAGGGAGTAAATTACTATAGATATTAAAAAAAAATCTAGGACCCTTGTTTTTAAGTATTAGATCAAATAGGTCTATATATATTTTAAAAAAAAATCTAGGACCCTTGGTTTTAAGTATTAGATCAAATAGGTCTATCAGTTCTTTTTTCTCTTCCCAGGTCCCTCGATAAATTAAAATTAATGAAAAAGTTAACTATATCATTTAAGCCTCTTAATGAGACAAATAACATGATGAAAACCTTGTAATTTTTTATTTTTTACACAATTCATTCCCTACTTTAGATGGTGAGAAAGTTCAAAAAAATTAAAACTTTTCCCAAAAACCACATTACCATTTGAAAAGTTTCAAAAAATTTTCTACCATAAATGGAAAAAATCCACTAGATATTTCTAAATACTTTTTTTATTATTATTATTTATCATTTATTATTTATCATTTTTTTATTAGTATTATTTTTATCTTTATGGATATAATTAAATTATTAGTTTTAAATTGAAAAATCAAATAATCAATTAGTTAATGCTCAAAATATAATTCATTTAGTGAATTTCAAAAGGTTAACTTATTGTCTATTATGGATATATATATATATATATATATATATATTCTTACTTTTAATTTAGAAATTTAATTGCCAATTAATTAATTTTTAAAAATAATATTTATTCGTAAATTTCAAAAGGTTCATTTCTTATTATAGATATTTATATTATTATTTGTAATTTAAAATTTTAATTACTAATTGATTAATGCTTAAAAGTCTTAAAGTAATTTTCATTTGTGAATTTCAAATATTAAACTTGAGTAAATTTAATATTTATTATTTAAAAATTTACTTAACTTAACAATTTTTATCAAAAACTAAACCCGTGCAGAGCACGGATAAAAGTACACTAGTTGATGTTGATGATGATGATGATAACAACAATAACTAGTTGATAATAATAATAATAGTAATACTCAAATTTGTTGAGGCATATGCCTCTTAGGGAGTAAATTACTATATATATTAAAAAAAATCCAGGACCCTTGTTTTTAAGTATTAGATCAAATAGGTCTATATATATTATATATATATATATATATATATATATATATATATAAAATCTAGGACCCTTGTTTTCAAGTATTAGATCAAATAGGTCTATCAATTGTTTTTTCTCTTCCCAGGTCCCTCGGTAAATTAAAATTAATGAAAAAGTTAACTATATCATTTAAGCCCCTTAATGAGACAAATAACATGATAAAAACCTTGTAATTTTTTTTTTTACACAATTCATTCCCTACTTTAGTTGGTGAGAAAGTTCAAAAAAATTTAAAAATTTTCCCAAAAACCACATTATCATTTGAAAAGTTTCAAAAATTTTTCTAACAGAAAAGGAAAAAATTCAATAGATATTTCTAATTACTTTTTTTATTTTTATTTTTATTTTTATTTTTTATTGTTAAGGAAATAAAAAAATTAGTAATTAATTAATCTTTTTAATGTAATTGAAAATAAAAGTATATTTATACATTTGTCACTCTATTGAAAAGTAAAAAATATGTTTTGTCATGTCATTTAAGGGCATAAATAATATTCTTTAAAGATACTTAATTATTCTGCTATGTCTGTGTGACAAAGGACCTAGGAAGAGGAAAAAAAGAACTGAAACAAATATCCTGATTGAATTATATTAGTAACAATCAAGTGAAACTCAAATTCTATGTACAAGTTTAATCCCACCCAAAAACATAAATTTACTAAGAGTTGTCAAAAGAGCAAAACGACAATGAATCTCTCTTAGCGATTAAGAGTGTCTCGAGCTCCTCAAAATTTTGATTACAAAATAAACAATTAATGTGAGGACCTAAGTCTAACTACTGTTATTGATTAGCATTATCGTCATCATCGTAAAGACCATCGAAGAACGGGTCCCGAAGAAGATCGGCGGCAGATGGCCTGGCCCTCGGCTGAGCTAAACACTTCTCGATGAACGCCTTAACCTCAGGGTCCTTCACTTTGTTCATGGCCCTTGGCCTCACCCCAGCCATGACCTTCCTGTATATCTTCACAACGTTGTCGCATTCACTGTAGGGCAGTTCAAGAGTCACCAATTCCAGGAGGCACATTCCAAACGCGTAGCTATCAACTGACTCGGTGTAGTCCTCCTCGTAGAACTCTGGTGCCATGAATTCCGGGGTCCCAAGAATTGAATGTGCCGAGTGGTTCTCTGCTATTGCTGCCAATCCCAGATCACCAATCTTTACCTAGAAATAAAAAAAATAGAGAATTTTAGGATTTGCTACGACCAAAACATAGAATAATTTCTATTGTTTGGTTGTCGTAATAAAAAATAGAGAATGATGAGGGCTAAAATTAGAGGGGCGTGTCAGTAATTCAAATAGTCTTGCTAACTTTTGATTTAGTGGTCAGTGGATGGTTAGACCTCAACAAACCCTAGACTGAGAATGAAGCAGGCTAAAATTAGATGAGCCTAATCCAAATAATCTTGTTAAGCCTTGATCCAATGGTCAGCGGACGGTTAGACCTCAACAAACCCTACCCTAGACTGACCATTCGCTTGCCAACGAGGCTTAGCAAGCCTATTTAGGTTTGTTTGATTCTAGCTTATGAGGAGGGCTAAAATTATTTTTTTTTTTTAATTTAACACAAAATACTCAATCAAAACAGGCCCATAAATTATTGCATGATTATTTGGATTACTGGGATGACTGACACGGATATCTAAATGTAATTCAAAACTATTAGGATTACTGACATCTAATTATTTCTAATAGGCATGAGTTAACGCTAATTATTGTGATTGGCCAAAAAAAGAAAAATTCACGTAAAGAGGGGCATGCATTACCTGTCCAATATTACCATTGATGAAAACGTTGCTGCAATTAAGGTCCCTGTGAATGATACAAGGCTGATGAGTATGCATATAGTTCAAGCCCTTGAGAATCTGCCTGGACCACTTCTTCAGCGCCATCACCGAGACGTGCCTGTGCTTTCTCCTGTACTCCCGGAGATTCCCGGAAATACAAACTTCCGTGATGAAATTCAACGTCTGACGTTCCTCGTCCTGCCAAACAGAATTCAGTTTGATAATGTTGTCGTTCTTTAGAGAACGCAGCAGCCTGACTTCCGACAACAGCCGCTCTATCATGGCTTCGTCGTCGCGAAGGTTGTGCAGCTTCACTTGGTTCCACGCCACCTCTAACCCTCCTTTTTGATCGAAAGCTCTGTACACTTTCTTCACCGCGCCCGACCCGAGAAGCTCCCTGTGTCTGCCGTATCGACCGGTCGGGTCGACCTCTACGAAGGGTTCTCCTTCTGTATCCTCCGGATCAGCACCCACACCGCTCACCATCCTCACCTTCTCCCGAAAGATGACTCAAATCCTTGGGCAGCACAAAAACTCAGAATCTAATCTATTACTGTGTAGTAACTATTATCTTTTACTACTATATATATATGTGTGTGGTAGGGCTAACTGGGATTGGATTGGGAGAAGAGTTAAAAAAATAGAAACTCATCCCTTGTCCAAATGCAAATAGTATTCTAATTTAAGTAGATATCATATAGTTGGATTGGGAGAAATGTTAAAAAAAATAATAAAAAACTCATTTCTTGTCCAAATGCAAATAGTATTCTAATTTAAGTAAAAATTATATAATCTATATCAATATCTATCCATATATTATATAAAATAAGATACATGCCATATTTAAAAATGTCATATGTCCGCCTCTCATGTATTTTTCTCCAAAATTTGTTTTTACTAATTCATTGCCAATATCCATACAATGATTTTATTTCTTAATCTAAAATGAGCATTATCTATTTAGTTATATATTATTTCATAATTTAATTATTTGTACGTAATTTAACATTATATTCTTGGTCAACTAAATTAGTATCTATGTATATTATGATATAATATTTTTGCCTTTTTTTTATCCCACTTTGTCATGTCATACATTTTTTTCCCTTAGAAAAAATTTAACCTGTCTCCTATTTATACAAAAAAAAAAAAATACTTCCTAGTCAAATTTATTCTATTTTTTAAAGATTATTTGATATTATAAAATATAAAAATTAACTACCAATAATAAATAAATACATAAAAAGTACTATTTTATTCCGTGCATCGCACGGGTGTAATATGTTATACTTTTTGTTACATATCATATCTTTTCTCCCACTTAGCTAATAAAGTATATGTTACTTGAATTCTTGAATTTTATAAGCCATTTTAATAGATATTTGAATTACAAATATTTATCAATTATTAAATAATTTTTATTCAAACTCTTCTATTTATTTTTGTTATCGAAAAATATGACCTATATTAAAAATTAGATATTAATATTTTAATTTTTCTACATGAATAATTAGAATGGTAAATTTTACATTTCTACTACAATTATATGTCAATACCTCTAATAAACTTATTTTTAAAAATGAAATACATGACTTTATATATATATTTTTATAACATATATCAAAATAAATGCTTTGACAACTTCTTGTCGCAACATAAATAAACCATTCTTTTGTTCATCAAAATTACATAAAAAGGTTCTGCCGGTTCTATACACACCTTGCTGGATTAGTTTCTCATTGTTGTTTATGGGCCTCCGCCCTCTCTGTCATTGGACTTCAATTTATTACCATTTTGGGCCTCTGTTGATATATACGTCACCCAGCTTTTGCTCTGCTCATTGGATCCTGTTTGGACCCTTTAGTTCTTCTTCTTCTTCTTTCTTTCTTTTTTCTTTTTTCTTTTTTATATTTCGGGAAGAAATTGCACCCTTAGTTATAATTAGTTGGACTTGATATATATTTTTTGGTCAAGAAGAATTATACGTTAAAGCTAAGTGTTTCTTCATACTCATTTCTTTTTTTTTTTTTTTGCTCATAGGAACTTCGATTACAAAATAAAAGTAAACAATATTACAAGTTATTCTGTACATTTTTTCCATTTATGATTTCCTTAATTTTCTAAAAAATGAAAATGGCGAGACTTTCGAAGACGCCTCTAAATGATTAGTGGTACCTCTATCATGGATCTAAATTTGAATCTTATATCGTCTTATCACCGATGCGATCTTACTTTTGGTTAATTTGAAATGTTAATTGAAATTATGTATGTTATTTAGCTAAATTGTTGGGTAATTTGAAATATTGATTAAAATTAATTGAGATTTATAATTTTGAGGTGAATTATACCAAACACAATAAAAACTAGTTATAAAGACCAAAAAGTCGTTAATTTTTGTAATAACAACCTCACTCCTACAGTGTAATAAAAAAAATTAATGAAAAAAGATCGCCCCACTCCAATCAAGAATTCATTGGGCCCCTTAGGAACAATCCTTCAAATTAGAAAGGGAAAGAACATAAGTTTGAATTTCAAAAAACATGGTTATCGGATAATTTTCTTTCATTATTTTCGGTATGAAAAAAAAGGTCAATGACAAGGCATGAATATCCCGTACCGTAAATTTGTTTGATTATCCAGTACCTCAAAACTGTTTGTCCAATACTCCACAACTATATGTCCACTAATTATTTTCTCACTACCCCATAACTTGTTATTTAATATTCCGTAATTATTTACTCAACTATCCCTATAGTTATTAGATACATGATATAAGTTCCGGTACTAATAGCTCTAATGTAGGAAGTCAACCGCGTCTCTTCTAATCCAACCCCAATCTCCCCGTCAATTTCCAATCCCACCCCTATAATTTCACATAATCTCAAAACTACCCCTCAGATTTCCTCTTCTCCGTCTTCTTCCGTTGACTCAAACTCTTTAGTAAACTGTTCCGTTTCAACAGCGTCGCCGTCGAATGGAACAACAATTAACCAGTCACGTGACGCCGGACTGGCGGCACGTGACTGAGTGTACAGCAGAATCAGCCGTTGGTGCAACATCAACAGCAACAACGGCAGCCGGAGCCGGATCGGACGATAACGGTAACGGCAACGGAAATGGAGCTAAATACAAGCTCATGTCTCCGGCGAAGCTTCCGATCTCAAGGTCGCCTTGTCTCACTACCCCTCCCGGCCTCAGTCCGTCTTCGTTCCTCGAATCTCCCGTCCTCCTCTCCAACATCAAGGTGTTTCCACTTCTCCGAATTCATTTGTTTTAAATGTATGTGTTTTGTGAAAATTATACGTTATTCAACCATTTGTTTAGAATGTATATGTTTTTCCTCAAAAATTGCACGTTATTTGGATTAACGTGTTTCCTTAAAAAAATCTAATAATGAGCTGTTGATATGGCCGCGTGCTAGTGTAATGCATTAATACTAGCTATTATTTAAATATATATATATATATATATATATATAATTTTTTTTTGGGCTACATTATTGTAAATGATAGTGTTTATACTGTCACTGTTCCATAACGTTAGCTTTTATGCTGCAATTTCAGCAAAAGTTGGATATTTGTTTTTATATTTTATTTTTTGAACTTTTACTCCTTTTTTATTCTTTTAGAGAATAATTTTTGGAAAGTTCTCATTTTTTTTAAAAAATGTTCTGATTTTAGTAGCGTTATACTTGCACTGTTATCCCCAAATTATTTTTTTAATCCGTTTTCTTTTTCTTTTTTGCGGAGAGCAGATCAGCAAAATGTGGGAAACTTTTACCTAAATATTACCTTGTAATTTAGAAAAACTGAAGTTTAGTTAATATCAATTGGAATATTTAGTTTATGATGGCTTCAGAGTTCAACCAAGTGAAATGGTTACATGTTGAAATTTTTTGCCTCTGCTGTTCAATTTTGTTGAAATTCTTAAGCTTTATGTTACTTATATTGTGTTGATAAATGCTAAAATAATTTATTGAGTTAATGAATGCTCGTCACATAAGCTTAGACTTGTGGAAGTTTTGGACTTGTGCAAGTTTTGGATTCCATTTTTATACTTTTTTCAGTTTTTGATATGTTAGTGCTGGAAGATGAGTGGGTTTGGTTGCGTCACACAAAAAGGTGGAAATTTGAGGAATTTAGTGATATGAAGTTTTGTGCTGTGACCGTTCATCTATGAATTGTTGATTTGATATGTGGTTCCTTCTTATCAAATATTGTCTATGTTGCATTAATGCTTTCTTAAGTCAGTCCTCATTTGGAGAATATATGGTTTTTAAATATCTAAGAATAGTTTTTGTATGTGGTGCAACTTGGGGTCATGAGATTCCGATGCTTTCCATTATGGGGGATTTGTTGTATTGGTTTCTTTATGTGAATATGCTTTGAGATTCTTCTAGAATAAATGTCATTCCAATGTACTTTTAATCTTTTATATGTGATTGTGGGAAAAGCATTTTGTTTCAGTGTTGTTTTTTTCACATAATGAATATTTCTTTAGTATTGATGGTTGGGTCTTTTTCTGTTTATTCCCTTGTGGAAAAGATGTTCCATTTGTATAATTTATGTTATTGACCTATTGCAGTGGACGAATATTACATTTTGTTGTTCAGCTACATTTTGTGCATGTGTACTATTAGATCACAATTAAGTAAATCTTTTAGGATTTTGGTTTTTTTGTCCATTTGTGACTTTGACACTAGCTGAATGGTACTTATTTATGTTTCCGTTAATGCTTGCTTCTCCCTTCCTTTGGCCCCTTCCCTTCTTTAAATAAAAGGTAGCATCCACAGAGAAGAAATATTCCTTCATTTTCTGTACTTGTACTACAAATGAAATTACAGATAGGAAGAGAGAAGGAAGAACTGCAGGAAGTCTTTCAGATTTTCACTTGGTTTTCTGAATTAGTTTAGAGTTGTTGAAGGAGAGGAGATCGAAAATCAATTTGAATTGCCTTCTTGGTGTTGCAGGCAGAACCTTCCCCAACTACAGGTTCTATTTTCAAGCCTCATCTAATGCAAGGTTCTGGTGCAACTGCTGCATTTTCATTTATAACAACTAATTCCAGTAGCAATACTTCCAATGATGGAAATCCAAGCAGCTTTAAGTTTCAATTCCATGCTGGACCTGGTTCTGGTTCAGGATTGTCATCAACAGCACCTTCAGTAATACCTCGATCACTTGTTTAAGTCAACCTTGTTTCCTTTTTCAGTACTTTTTCTTTATGATATACTTCTGGTTATGCATCTTTATCAAGTAAAACTGTTGTATTTGACCCTAATATAGATTTTCTAGAAGACTGCTTCTGCTCCTTCAGTTTGATTGGGCCAAAGATGAAAAAGAAAATGAAAAATGTATTTCCCATTTTGTCCTATTAAAAGCATCAAATGCCTAAGTTAATATCATTTTGAATAATAAAGCAAACTCAGAGGAATGCACTTTGTAAGTCAGCATTTTCCATCATGATCAATAATTTCCTCTTCTGTTATGTTCTGGGTGGCATGAAAGAGTTATGTTATTTTCTCCTTCTTTGCCTTCATTGTTTATTATAGAGCATTCATGGCACCACTGCATTCATTTGTAATCAGAGGAACTTCTTTCTGAAACAGATCCTAAGATTAGAATTATCTTCTCTATGAATTTCGAATGCCAAGGGCTTAGGGAAATTTATTATATTTAAGTCTTGATTACAGTGTGGTAGGAACTCTATAGAATTAAGACTTGTCCAACCATATCAGTTATTGATGCATTTGAATTTTTTATATCACTTCAATTCTTTTGTTAATTCCAGGCTCAATGTACGTCTGAATTGTTCCTCGTTTTAAATTGATATCTTTCCAGTCCTCAACATTTCATTCCTTTCCAAATTTTACGGATGCAAATGATGTAATATGTTTGATGTAGAGAGGGTGTAGCTCAGTGGGAGCACACTTGAGACCTTTTGGTCTCAAGCTCGAGTACTTAGTAGGAGTAAGTGGGGAATGGCTATTGATCCTCTTTTAAAAAAAGTTGAAATCTTTGGATATCAGGATTTTTTTTATTTTGCTTTGATTTAGAACTCTTCAACTCCAAAAGACATTCAGTTCACTGTGTCTGTGATTATTTTAACTTTCGATTTTAGTAGTTGGCCTTAATGCCCCATCCAGTCTTGCTGATCTCTGCATGTTCGTACCTGCTGCAGAATGACCTACTTAGACAAGTTCAAGAGCAGACCCTTCCTCGGTCAGTGGTACCAGCACCTTCAGTTAAGCATGGGATGCCAACCGCCAAGGAGTCTGGCCAGTCTGCATCTGCTAGCATGCATGCCTTGGTGGTGAGTGTTACTGCTGCAATGGAGCCTGAAGATGAAATTCAAAGAGATCAGCAGAATGGTGGCACTGAGGTGCCCCAGTCTGATCATGGAGATACCTTGACTCCATTGGCAGCTGAGAGATCACCGGATGATGGATATAATTGGCGAAAATATGGGCAGAAACTCGTCAAAGGGAGTGAGTTCCCACGAAGCTATTACAAATGTACATATCCTAATTGCGAGGTAAAGAAGATCTTTGAACGTTCTCCTGATGGACAGATTACAGAAATTGTCTATAAGGGTATACATGATCATCCTAAACCTCAACCCAGCTGTAGATTTACGCCTGGTGCTCTTCTGTCCATCCAAGAAGAGAAAATTGACAAGGACACATCTTGTAATGTTCAAGAAGGTAATATGGAACAATGTTTGGATAATTTCTTATATGTATACATGCACGAGTTTTCCTTGTCTTGTTTTTCAAAAATTTCTGAGATCTCATAACTTGGTTGGTTAAATATTTCTTCTTCCATTCTTAATACAACTTCTAATTAAATGACCGAACTAGTAATGCTGACCCAAATTGCATTGATGGGCTATTTCCTCAAACAAACAGTTGAAGATGGTCAAGATGGTGCTGTTTCACAATTTCAGGGTTGTAACGATGAGATTGATGAAGAAGATCCATTTTCAAAGCGGAGGTAATGTAGTATTACAAGCATTAGATCATTTTGTTATATCGTAATATAAGCTGAGTACAATTTTTTAAGCAGGAAGTTAGATGGCTCTGTTGATATCACACCGGTAGTCAAGCCTATTCGTGAACCACGTGTTGTTGTTCAAACTGTGAGTGAGGTTGACATACTGGATGATGGGTATAGATGGCGTAAATATGGGCAGAAAGTGGTCCGAGGCAATCCAAATCCAAGGTATGTAATGATTATCTCCTGGTACTATAGTTACATACAGATCTCTTGCTGATGTCTAATCTGCTGTACTAATCCAAATTGTTATTGCTCATTCTGGAGATAGAAGAATTAGCAAATCTGTCTTTCTTCTGTGTGTCTACAGAATTTTTGAATCCAGCTTCCACTTTGAAATCCAATCACTGTTCATTACTATATCTATCTTGCCAGTTTAGAATCTCTGATATTGATCATCAACATCTCACTTGCAATTTTTCCTATGCACTTTGTAACTTCCACTATAGATGTATTAACTTGTGTACATCTATATGTACATCTGTCTGTAGTGAAACTCTGGTTATAGCCAACACATAAGATAATGCCTCTGTCAAATTATCAAATGCTAAATTGCATGTAGGAAAGCATTTATAACTTAAGCATTAGTTTGTTAAATCATTTGAAAAGATAACATATTGCATGTGTTATTTGTAGAGATTATGAAAACCACATATGTATTTTCTCTACTTTTGGAATTATTATGTTGAATTTATATTTTTCCATTGTGTCCCTGACTTGTATTTATGTAATAGGATAAGGATGGCCATTATATTTTACATCAGTTCTGTTTAAAAGCTCTTGCATTCCGACTCTTCTCACCAAACATGTTTTTCACTCATAAAGCATGAGCTGTTTCTTATGTTTTTTCATGTTTGCAGGAGCTATTACAAGTGCACAAATGCTGGATGTCAAGTTAGGAAACACGTAGAGAGGGCATCCCATGACCTGAAAGCGGTGATAACTACATATGAGGGGAAACACAATCATGATGTACCAACTGCCAGAACTGCTAGCCATGAACTCAAGGCACCTGCTCCTGGAAGTGCAATCCCAGTGATCAGATCAGAAGAGAATGATTCAGTTAGTCTTGATCTAGGGGTTGGTATTAGTCATGGTACTGAGAATAGAACAAATGGCCAACTGCTCCTAGTGGATCCAGAAACACTTCAAAGCCAAATTTCCATTCCAAATTCTAGTATCATCGGTGTTCAAACATCACACATTCCCGGCTGCTATGATATGGTAAATGGTGGGATGAGTATGTACGGATCTATAGAGAATCATGTTGATGTCCGTGGCTCTGAGGCGCCATCTTTACATCCGTGCAATCAGTGTCCGCAAAACCTTGGACGAATACTTACAGGGCCCTAGACCTTGAAAGAAATCAAGGACGAGCTCCAAATAAAATGCCACCTATTATATTTTTCAACTTCTTGGTGGCTGAATGTTGAAGGACGTATTCTCATTGACGTGTGAATAATTCTACATATACTTGTTAAGCCGTTCTTGCTGTATGATTATTGCCTCCGAGTACTGAAAAACTTCCTCTGTTATTGGTCTCTTTAACTCCTTCGATCCGTACAAATAGAATACAAGAGGTTATCTATTCGATTGAGACTTGAAGTGCATTTAGAGTCACTGAGATTTATTCCAGTTACGTTCTTTACTGTTGTTGCTTTTCTATTTTCTCTTTTTCTCCCCGGGTTATGGAGGCTGACCCGGGTTTACAGGAAGACGTTAATGAGATAGCATTTTAGGAGATGTTTCACTTCTTTTGTCTTTCTGTTTTCCGCTAGCTAACTGATGAAATATAACCACTGCTAATGGTCAGAGTCCGTTTAGAAGAGAATAGATAATTTTTATTTGTCCAGCCCCTGAAGCTGCATAGAGAGATGAACAACATTTAAATGCCAACGGGCAAATGCTTTTTCGGATGCCTTGCAGAAAAGGTGTGATTCTAAGAAGACAAAAATAATGGTCCTACATTTCCAGAAAGGGCTACTTCAATGCTTATTGCTTAAGACAATCGAATAATCTCAACTATCTTACGCCTGAACTTTTTGTCACTTGGTTTCCCTGAATGCACGTTATTATAACGTTATGCAAAAACCCAAATTCTGATAGCTGGCAAGTGAAGAAGCATACTCTTTTTAACCATTTCTTAGAGGCCAATCATTCACCAACTGATTCTAATGTTTCGAATAACTGATTTTTATCGGTGATAAGTTAACATGCCATAATACAAGATAATACTAGATATTGCACTATTTTAATTATCACGGAAATATCAATTTATATGTGTACCTGGCTGACATACTAAAATAAGAGAAATTTTAAGTTTATAAACTAGACACATAGACTAGGAGGTTATATCTAGACAATATACCCACCATTACTCATGCAACAGTATGCTCTAAAAATGGAAAAAAGTAATTGGATATTTTTTCATTAATTGGTCCGTGCTAAAAATGGCAAAAATAATCAATTCTGTCACTGTACTATTTTTGGGAGGACTGGGATTTCCATTTATGTCTTTAATACGTGAATACAAAACCCTTAAATATTACTTTTGTCATTCTCGCTTACAGATTGTTAGGATGGACACAAGTACACGTAGTAATGATTTCCACAACTCTGCGTGAGCCAACACTTTTTTCTTTTCTTTTTTTTTTCTTTTTTTTTTTGTAAGAAGTAAGTAACCCTTTTAAGTTCAAAGCTAATCTTTTTCCAACAGAAACATCTTTTCTCTAAACTCAGAGCAACAACATTGAGAAGCCTTTAGTATCTATGCAAGTGTGCTGTTTCTCTTGAGGTTTGAAATTTCATTGTGCAAGTAACTTACTACTATTACGTGGTCACGTAGTTTCTTTTTACGCAAAATTTGTTCATCATTCATTAGTCACGATGATAATTAACTACGGTAGTCTAAAATTTTATATGTTGAATTTGAAATTCATTACTTTTTGTGTTCAGGGCGATTAGAGTTTTCTAACAGTTGGATCCTGCAAGAAGTTCGTAAATATTATTGATGGTAATTAACATATAAGTTTCTGAAATTATGCTTTTTGTATCCTTGTAGTTTCAGAAAAGAGAAAATGCAAGCAATGTGGATATCTTGGAAGGAGAACATCAAATGTGGTAATAACGTGGGAGATGTGGTTCGTCCAACAAAGCTACTCAAGCGTAAAACCAGCATCTTTGATAATCTCACAGAAGGTTTAACGAGCCAACACAACATTTACTTCTACCCCAAGCACACGCAATGGAACTGCAGACAGTCAAGTGAAATCCAAAAGATTGATACAGAAAAAAAATACAAGAAAAGATACGAAGAGATGCATCCACCCCTTTGCGGTAAGCTTATTGAAAGAATACCCCTAATACGACTTTTTCTTGTCTTTCGGCACATCTATCCATCCAAGGGTCATGAGATATTGTCCCACCTACGCATGCACGTATTGGGTCCCGGGGGGGGGGGGGTGGAATTTGTCCTCAAAAAGTGCCTCTTGAAAGAGAGGAGGTGGTTTCTCAGTCTTTCCACATGCCTAGCCATCAAAGGGTGAAGAGGTATTGTTCCACCTATCCATGCACGTATTGGGTTCAGGGTACGGGTGGAATATGTCCTTAAAAGGTGCCTCTTGAAAGAGAGGAGAAAAAGCGATTATAGGCCACTCAACCCTGTCTCTTGATGTAATGCATAAAACATCTTTTGCATCAAACACGTAAATTAAATGAAGCATGCTATCGTATGTTCTGACAGCAGTATATTTTTCTGCTGATCTGACTAAGTAGAGCTGCAAAGTGGTGATCCATCAAGAAATATAGTTGAGATGATCTTTCAAGCATCCTCATCAGCAAAGCATTTCAAGAAAATACAGAGAGTCTTGAGAGTAAACAACCCAAGAGACACTATAGACAGGTTTGAAAAGTATAGAGAGGCTGTGATGAAGAGATGCCATGAGCAGGGCAACAAGAGGCACCCAAGAAGCACGGTAGATGGAAATGAGCTGTTAAGGTTCTATGGCACAACAATGGCTTGTTGCAGTGGGAAGACAAATGAATTATCAAACATCTGTAGACATCCCAATTGCCGCGTCTGTAGATTGATTCAGTCCTGTTTCAACACATCATACAATAAGCTAAATGGGATCAGATTAAGCAGTAGTAGTGATGAAGTGAGTGAAGACACGTCTGCTGTTACAAAGGGAAAGAATCTGAAGCGAGCTGCCATAATCTGCCGCGCCATTGCAGGTAGACTTGTAGGTGTAGACAATGATGGATGTGGAGAAGAGCATGATTCAGTTGGGGATAAATGCTTGATTGTAAGAAATCCAAGTGCTGTACTCCCTTGCTTTGTTGTAATTTTCCAGTAAATCTACATGTATGTCATTTCTTTCACGTTCTCTTATCTCCTATAGGCAGACTAGGAATCAAAACTTAAAATACCTTATTAACTAGAGGTTCTTGCTATGGCTTGTTGATTGACTTGAATCCCAAGATGAACCCAAGCAAATCATATTTCTTACCTCCTACCATGTACTTGTTCCACATGCCTCAAATCGGTTGAGGGTTAAACATTATTTGTAACGGGAGAGGATAAATTTGAGCTTACCTTTCTATGGTGTTCAAAAAAAAAATTTATATTAGCAAACAAAGATTTGCTTATAAATCATTACTTTGATCTAGAAAGATAGTGAAGATTCAATTTGTAACAAAGTCGTTACCACTTTACAAATGAACTGACAAGAAAAATATTACAAGGATCAATATTGTCTGCTCCTGGTTAGAGAAAGGAAAGGAAAAAGAGGGGAGAAACCCCGGGGGATGCCACTAAACCTTTTGTTGATGTCATTTACTATAGCTCATGGGAACCCAGAGATTTCTGCTTGTGTTCTACTTTCTTTCAACACCTACAACCTCTATTACATGCTTTCTACAAATTAGACCTGTCTTTTTATAGTGTCTAATGTTGATAATAATAACAGGAGAGAAAATGTAAAACTGTAGAATTTTCACATAATCCTCTTTCTATCACATCATTACTGCCCTTCTAGCCAAGTAACAAGGAGGACATGGTTTAGATGTTTCTTTCTTCCATAGCTATACATACTTGCCTGGAACCATGCTTCATAAGTGGATTAGTTTGGGAAAGCTGAAACATGAGCGTATCCTGTCAAACTGAGTGTTGCCTGCTAAAATCAATATTCTATGTTGCTGAACCTTATATTGCAGAAACACTGCTTGCCACCACTGAAGCAAACGATCTGTCTGGAAGACTAAGTCCTTGAGTACTGTGAAAAAGAATGCAAACATGGAACAGATAATCAATACGAGGAATTAAAAACACATTTCTGCTAAACAGTGTAATTGACATGATAAAAATGATAAGGATGAAGGAAAAGGTTATTTTCATATCCAAACTGATTTTTACATAGAATGAAATGATGTAATGAGAAAAATTGGAAACCATACATGGGATGAGAACTATAGAATAAGTAGAAATGCAGGGAAAATTGGGCCAAATGGAAATAATGTGGCTATTAAAGTCAATGCAAGAGACGACACATTGTAAGAACATGTGAAATAGAAACTAAATTGCAGCGACCTAAAAACTCAATCAGGTTCTCGATGAAAGATTGTCGCGTACCTTTCCTGGTCAGTGTAATTCACCTCTGAGTTCTTAAGGTGATCATCAGTTGAAGGGACAGAATTCAGAACATTGAGCAGATAGTTGAACTGTTCAGGTGACGGCAACTTGACATGATCTAAGCAATTATTTTTATAAGTCACTAGATGATCAGGAAGAATGTTTCAAATGATATACACAACTAAGAAATTCCAAACAGACCTTCAGAAACTTTCAGTTTATCCATGGAATAGCCAAAATATGAGTCATTTCTGAGGGACATACGTTCTAACTTCAGATTTGAAAGGCGCTTCATCTCAAGTTCAAGGGCCTTTTTGTGCTCTTCCATCAGCCGCTCTCTAAGAGATCCTGTCACCATAAAAAACAGAGGAAGAATGAGACACTGCAGAGCTGCCTACAGCTGAAATTGAATTTTAGAAGAAAACGGAAGGAAAAATTTGAGATTTTCATAACATAAATTATTTTTTTTTTAAAAAAGAAAAACTTAAAACACCTTCCTTGTGCACAATGAAACTCAGGAGATATTCATTTCAGGAAATTATTAGAGGATCTTTTTCCCTTTTCCCCATTATCAATAAAGAAGAAAACCCACAAAACTAGAAAATTATGACACGGCTTTAGCAACCAAAAACTGTATCCTCCTAGATTTAAGATGGAGTTACAGCACAAATCTTACTTGCTTCAAGCTCAGAATTAATGTCCATATGATGTGGTGGGTAATTCATCAAAGGCTCAAGTTTCTCATAGTATTTCCTGCATTAAAACAATAGAATGTATAAGATAAACAAACAGTTAGATAACAGGCTTCTGGTAAAAAGTGTAAAATTGTAGATGAAAAGAATTGTTCAAGTGGCAAAGACCACCAGTAGATTCCTAATTGGTCAAACCCCCCCCCCCCCAAACACCTCCCCCCAACACAAAAAAAAAAAAAAAAAATGGAGCACAATTATCATACAAATAAAAAAAAGAGGTGATGAGAAAAAAGCTTAAATAAAACATTCTTTTACAGGGGAAAAAAGAAGTTTGTAAAATAGAATATATATATATATATATATATATGTATACTAAAATCTACAATTTGCATCATATTACTTTAAGCATTTAGATATTATTGAAAACATCAAATCAGTAGTAGAAAATGTAAATTCCAAGTTGCATAAGACTAGAACTATCAGATGGTGAAAATTAAGCAGGGAACCATGTACTGAAATTTTGAACAGAAATTATTGTTCAAAATTTTGGTTATACCTTTCAACAAGCTTGGATTTTTCTCTATAAGGTTTCACAAGAACTCGAGATCCACAAACATAGTGTGGATTTCCCTTTGCCAAAACGATCTTTACGGTATTAGAACTGAAAAAGGTGACAAATCCGAACATCCGTTTTTGCTGGCAGGGAATTCTAACATCTTGAACTGGCCCAAATGCACTATAAAGGAATCGGGGGAACTATTAGCAATCCTCAAAGTGTGAAATATTAATTGTTGAGCAAAATATGGCAGGTTGAGTAATGATACCTGAAGTAATTCGAGATATCTTCTTCTGTGAAAGCACTCTCAGCTGGAAAAGTTAAGTATATTTGGTGCAAACTGCTAAAAATTGAAGCAGAGTAATTTCTTTCACTCTGTGATCCCAAGTACTTTGGTGCATCTTCTGCCAATATGACTGCATGCTGACCATGTGGCCTGTGGCATTGAAGCCATAAGATCAGTATCTAATAGAAATTGGAACGCAGACAACAGATGCTGCAAGAGATCACAATTATACCTGTCAATTAGCTGAATAATGCTTTTCAAACGAGCCAGAAGCTTCGTTAAGCTAAAATGTGCTTTACCATGCCTCTGGCTCTCGGTTAGGTACCCTTCAGCCTGTAGCGTTCTTCCATATTTTTCATAGTACAACATGGGCAAAGATGCAATTGAAATTGGATTTCCTCGTCTGGATTTCAAGAGCGCTGCGATCTCCAATTCTAGTCTTTCGAGTGACCTAGGTGAGAATTCTTGATCTTCATTACCAAATTCATTTGGATGAGAACCAAATATATCCGAATAGTTCTCTGGAACGGATTCTCCATGCAAATACCTACAGTTACTCCCGTGCTTACAGAATCCCTTGTTGAAATAGTGACAAGCCTTAACAGGAACAAGTGCAGTTTGCATATTCTGGCTGTCCCCAGAACTTAGGTTGCTAAATGCAGTGTCCGCGAAAGAGCAGTCACTCACTAAACGCGAGGCCTCTGCGTTAAGTGGTTCTATCTGATCCTCTGGCCCCATAAACTGGGCCGGGAACCTATGATCCTCAGGGTGAGAGCCAGAGTAGTCCAATGCCATAAACTCCAAATTTTCCACTTGCTGCTGCTCAGTTACTAGCTGATGGTCCCAGTAACGTGCAAGACGTGGTGGAAGCACCCGAGGCTTAGGTGAACCTGAATGAAAGTGAGCACACTGAAATGAAGGATCCAGAACGCGGGTTCGGTTTAGAAAAAGTGAAACTGGAGATGATGAAGCTGGTGTTGGGGCTAACTGAAGTGCAACTTTCGCCTTCTTTACCAAGTTGTCAATTAATTTGTCAGGCCCCAATGCCAACCGAATCATTTCCTGATTGGGGTATTCTTGTAAGTAAACATATCCAACAATCTTCCTTGTAACAGGTTCTGGCTCTAACTGCAAGATTCTCTCGTGCACAACTTTTGCAGCCTCAAAAGAATCCATTTTACACCAAGTTCTTGTTCCTTTACAAACAACACACTCCATAATCATAAGAAATAACAGAAAAGATGAATCAGACCCAGTCGGAAAAACACAGAAGAAAAAAAGAGAATCTCGAAGACCAAACTATTGGCTTCAAAAAATCATATATATTGGCGTACTCAATGATGATAAAGACCTATGCTAAAAGAATAACAGAATCTGAGAGTTTAACCAAACTTAGTAAAGTATGCAGAGACCTAACACAGAGAGATTCTAGTATTGAAACCAAAAAAGCCTCTCTCCAGCTTCCTCATAAGTGTACTCAACCCCAATAACAGTTGTTTCAGATTAGTTGTTTCAGATTATTGCATTTGATCAAGAGCTTTTACCAAGAGACTCCAACCCATCAAAGTAATACATAAATCGTATATGATAAAACAATAGAGGGAATAAATATAGTTGCAAACTGTACTCACAGCACATATGGAAATAACTATCCAAATACAGCTAGATACAACTGTTACAGAGTGGTTAAGTAGAAAATTTTTCTATACCTCGAAGAAGTTAAATCATTAAATACGTATTTGCATAAAAGGAAGAAAATCAAAGCATGTTAGTATATTGAAGAAACAGCACACAGTTGTCTCCAAACCAAAAACTTTACCCTGAGAGAGAAGCCAAAAGGCTGCATAATTCTATTCCACTAAGTTCATTTTCCATTTCCAACACAAAAAACCACGAAAATAAATCATCCAAGTTTTGCAAAAATAAGAGCAAACTGAAAGAAGTAATCTACATTAAAGAAAAAAAAAATTACATCTTGACGAGTGAAACAATTCTTTTGCAACTCAACCAATGAATGAATGATGAACAAGTAGCCAAAAAGTAATACTGAGAAGAAAAGAGAACAGAAATAGAAAACACACCACAAAATAATTTTTCTGCGCAGACTAGAAAAGCAAACGAACAGCCAGAGGACACAACAGCTTTATGCAAAAGCTAAAATGACAGCAAATGGTGCTTCAAAGATGAGCTAAATTTTGAAAGAGAAAAAAAAAAAGCTCACTCAGAACACTTTCCTTTGATTTACTAGGAAAGTGTTGAGAACATCTTCATGTTCTCAAATTACGGATTTACCCCTTATGGTGTAAGATTACACTATCCTAAAGTTCATCCATTTCGGATACTCCTATGTGACGAGGACAAGAGTACTTTAACTGCGGATGTTGCCTAAACATTTGTGTGTAATCATCACGTTTTGGCCCTTTCAAGGTGGTGCTCCTCCTTTTATCAAGGCACTTGAAATTTGTTTAGAATATAGTCTTTTCCTACATCTCATCAAAAACAAAGACAAGAAAATCACTTTCTCTTTTTGTTATTAATACATTGTAATATTATCAACTAACTCTAGTCGAGGCCAAAAATATATTATTTACTTTAAAATATTCATTTTAAAGTGCAAAAAGGTAATCTACTTACTCATTTGTTTGTCAAATTATAATAAATTTCAGTAGATGGGGGACCTTTCTTCAGTTTCTAATCAAGAAAGATTCAATTTAATTTGCATGTTGTGGCATGCCTTTGCTTATGTCAGCAAAATCCATTTCGGTTTCAGATTATGGTTTTTTATTTTTCCATTAATGTGATGTTCCAAATTTTGTATTATAAACTTGAATGCTAGTAAATGAGGACAATTTCGTCCCAAAAAAAAAGGAGAATGAGGACAATCCATATGCAACTCGAAACAAGTAGACAAGTCTCGACAATGTCATTTTTTAATATATTTAAAGTAATCTTAATTAGGCACCTATATTGTCATGCTTTGTTTTTTTCTTTTCGTTCTGGTCATGTCAATTATCAAAGTTGAAAGTTTTGACTTGATAGTAAATTTATTGGTATGATATTATAAAAAAGATTCTTAGACAGTCCATCAATGTGAGAATTCCACAGTGTATAAATTATTAAAGTTAAAATGTATCTCATTGGAGTTTGTGGCTCTCTTTCTAACCCAAATAGAAAAGGGTAAAAGTATAATAATATTCATATGACTGCGGGAGTTTCTGTAACGTCTTTTTTATATCGGTTATTCGTAAAATTTATTTATATTTTATAATAACTTAAATTTATTATTATTATAATTATAAATTTAAATATTTTGAACTAATTAATTTTTACTTAATATAATGACAAGCTAGTTTAAGAACCACGAGATCCATTTATCATTTAGTGGATTATTATCGACTGTAGGAATTTGCAATTGAGGTAATTGTGTTTCTGAGATTTTAAAAGTTGGAGATTAGTCCTTGTCCAAGTTTTTATTGTTAACATGATAAATATCTCAAGCATAAGCCGTATGCCCAGCCTGTGTTTGTGGGACAAGCCTTGTTAAGTGTCACTTCACATGAGACAAACAAAATCTAGCTGCTCACATTAACTTGCAAGTATTATTTTGTCAAACGACCACTGGCTTGTTTAGATGTTTACCTGCTAACATAGAAATATTAGGACCACGACATGTGCCATAATTGACTTTGGAGCTTTATATTGCATGTTCGTGGAGTAGAAGAGCTCTTTCGTACCTATAAAACCATTCCTTCTTTGAGTCAAAAATAACAGGATGATTCTCTCCTCTTCCCTAGCTTATAAGACTGTCCCTTGAATCAGAACTCTTGTTAACGGAGATTGGCGATCTATGTACCCAAATGTATTTTTTCTCCATCTTTTTATCACGGGCTAGATCGCACTATTTCCTTGTTGTCCTGCTCAATGGTTTTGTGCTGTTCGAGCTTTCTTTAATAGTGCGATAGCTAGATTATATTGCTGGTAATGAATATCTAAGTGTTTTGATATATGAAAAAGGGGGCTTGGCTACATCATCTCTTCAACCATAGGTGGTTTGTTTCGAAGTTGTTTAGAAGAATTTCTCATCATGAAAAGAAAAAAAAAATTACATTTTCTCTTGCAACAATTTTGTTGATATGTCACCCATTTTAATTGTTGGAGATCCCAAAACTAATGTTTTGACAAATGTAATTGTTATGTTATCGACTTTTAACTTCCTTCTGACCAATAAAAAACAGAAAAGCTACATCATCTTGATCCATGCAAGTGCACGAGTGGGTACAACATGAAAATGCAAGTTGGCATATTAGACATTTGGATAAAGATAAAGATGGTAAATTGAAGCGATCTCTCTACTAGCCAAAAATTTATTGAGATCCCTGAAGATCTGGAAGATGGACCATTCTGAATTTATGTTGCACCTAACATTTTGCAGTCTTGAAGTTATTTCAGAGCTCCAATACTGAGTTTTGCTTGTCAGCATTTATTCATTACTTTGGAAATATGAATGCTAAGCCTTTATAAGTACACTCTATATACTCCTGGTGGCTTGAATAGGCTCACCAGGCATCACTTCTCTCGTTTTCTATCAAAGATTAAATGGACTCACCCATCAAGATCTAGCTTGTCTCTCTTTGGTCAATGAATACTCGTAGAGGAAATTGTTCCAATTTATTAACTTCTATTATACCCTAAGTCCGTTAATCATATTTGGGACGAGTGTAATAAGTCGACATTAACAATTTGAGTTAAAGTTTTTAGATAATCATGGATATCTTAAATGCTGTTTAAATCAATTTACCAACTTCTAAACCAAATTATTATCTTGGTGGTCACGGATCTCAAGGTGATCTGTAAATTTCCTAGAAATATATTTGGTGTAAAATCTTGGACCTTGCAGTTACATATATAAAACTCCCCATACATGGTGCAATTCCTCCTAATCGCTCATTCTAACAAGGGTTAGTCTTGTAAAAGGCTTAACACTAATAAAATTATAAAATTATAACATGTTAAACTAAGAAAAAAATTAAAATTTTACATATGTTATGATTATACATACGATATTGTTCGAAAAGCACAATTCATTTCTAAATATTAATTTCATGGTAAAATTACAATGGAAATATCTCAAATGCAGGCTGGCCCATAAGAAGCTATTTTAAGCCCATAAGTGATCCACGTTAATTAAGGCAGCTAACAACCCAAGCCCGCTAAAAGCCCATAATGATGTACCATTTTTCTTTTCATATATCTGGGCACAGTTTTTGTTTTGCTTCTTCATCTTTGATAGCTCTTGAGCTGTGTCAACAAAAGGCGGTGACTTTGATCGAAATCTTCTTCTAAACAAGGTAACTTTCTATCTCTCTACCTTTATTTATGTTGAATTCAATTGTAAATGTGATATTTAAGTTTTAATTTAGTATTATTTACATCTAATTGATATATATTTGTTTGATTTTCTTAAATATGATAATTATCATCCGTATAAAGAACACAATTTTCAGATTGCATGCATATATTAACTGGGTGGTTGTTAACTTTTTGAATTTCTTGTTTAGAGGTATGAGACTAGCTCATGATGAGTAAACCCAAAAAAAGAATAATTTTCAAGCTAAAATTGTCTGCTGCTATGTTGGTTTGATTATATTCAGCTTTTAGTTATTTTTTTTCGTCTTTTTCTTTTTGCTTTTCTTTTGAAGTTTAGCTCATGATATGTTATTTATAGTTAATTTATTTTATTTGCTTTTTTACTTTCGAACTTTTAATTGTTAGTAAATAAAAATCTTGGTCTTTAGACTTTTCTCATTTAATACTTCTGGCTAAGCTGTGATTTTCAAGCTGCTAAAGAAAACAAAGAAAGAAAGAGGAAAAAGAGAGTAATGAAATGGAATTATTAGTGCTTAGCGTGAATAACGTTGAATCCTTTGTATGGATGCTTATGCATATTTTAGGTGAACAGAAAGCAGGATGCAAGAAAAAAGGTGGGCGTGAATTTTACATGGGGGAAAAAAGTAGTGTATTGAGTTCTAACCTCTTGATCCACGACATGTTTATTGGTGGTGCAAATTGGGCTATTGGAAAATTACGAATGAAAAGTTTGTTGAGAAAGGAAAAGTTTACCATTTCGGCCTGGTGAACATGTCGGCTTCTCTGAGATTCTAATAGTCATTCCAGTTTTTAGTTCTGTATGGTCCCCTTTTGGCCTTGCATTGCTTGAGTCGATGGCATTCACCGCTGATCTTCACATTGATGATCTTCTACATTGGTCACAGCTCTTTACTTTATGGCTTGTTATTAAGACCTCCCTCTAGAAGCATGAACTGACTACAGGTTTCAGATTTTTTATTGTTGTTTTCTGCTTTTATAACTCAACAAGTTTGTGTTCTGAATTTTCTGTGAGAAAACCCATATACAACATGGTTTTGTATATCCAGTTTCATCTTTGATTTGCCTATTATTCCTTTCTCCACAAAAAAGTGGTGGTTCCTTACTTTGGCTAGCTTAGTGCAACTTCTTAGATAAGACCATTTGATCCTTTTCTCTGAGGGAAAAATGCATTTCTTAAACCTATTTAACTGGAATTGTCCGTGGCGATTGTAGAAATAAAAATAAAAAAATAGAATTTTTCTCTGGGAAAATTATATCTTGCACTTTTGCTTTCTTCGTGGTTCTCGGCAATAGGTTTGTTTCTGTTCAGAAAAGTTACTTTTCATAGTTAAATGTTTCCTCCTCTTGCAGGTATAATAATGTTATTTTCTTATTATGGATCATCAACCAGGAAGAAGAGAAGCAATGATTGATGCAGATTGGGAGAAAGCATTTCGCTGTTATGAGAATATGATTGCACAAGAGAATGAGTTTGTGCAGATTCAGGCCACAGGAAAACTTGCCCGTATGTCTCAATATGCACCTGAAAATATTTTGATGAGTGCTGTGCCAATCTTAGTAGAGTGTCTAAGAAGGCCATTGAGTAATCTGAATCCATCAATCCAGGAAGCCTCTGTTTACTGCTTGAAATGCATTGCTTGTGAAGGAGAAGGCAGATTGGCTGCAGCTATTGGACAATCTGGTGCTATTCCCCTGCTGTTGAGGCTATTGTCACCTTCTGAAGGCAGATTCCAGAAGGTTCTTTTAAGATGCATTCGAAATATCGTAACATTTGAAGGTTCTAACCGCATGATTGTTTTCAGAAATGGAGGACTAGATATTATCCTTAACCTATTAAACTCCAGCGCTCATAGCTCAAGAAGGCTTTTGTTAGAAATATTGAGTGCACTAGCTCTTCTGAGAGAGGTGAGACGTGCTCTTTTCAGTTCAGGAACTGTTTGTTATCTTGTTGAGTCCGCGAAATTTGGGAGCATGATTTCTAGAACTAGAGCTGCTCAGGCGATTGGGCTACTTGGACTGGTTAAAAGATCAAGGCGCAGGCTTATGGACTCTGGTGCTATAGCAGTGCTTATGGAATTGCTCCAAGATGGGGACACGACAACAAAATTGGTAGCTGGAAATGCCCTTGGTCTAATCACATCTCATGTTGATTACATCCAGGCAGTTGCTCAAGCAGGCGCAATTCCTTTGTATGCTGAGCTGCTTAAGGGATCTGATCCGATGGGTAAGGAGATTGCAGAGGATGTTTTCTGCATATTAGCTATGGCGGAAGAAAATGCAAAGATAATTGTTGAACACTTGGTCAGTATCCTCAAAGGAGAAAATAGTGGAGCAAAGGCCGCAGCAGCTGATGTTCTTTGGGACCTCTCAGGCTACAAGCACTTGGTATCTGTCTTGCAAAACTCAGGTGCAATTCCAGTTTTAGTCGAACTTCTGAGGGATGGCGATGAAGAAGTTCGGGAGAAGGTCTCTGGGACCGTTGCTCAGTTGAGTTATAATAAGGCAGACCGAATAGCTCTAGCCGATTCAGGAGCTATACCGCTCCTCATTGACATGTTGCAGGATGAGTCAGACGAAATGAGAGATAATGCTGCTGAAGCCCTGGTTAACTTCACAGAGGACCCGTTGATGGGTGACAGGATATCTCGTGTATTAGATAGCCCCTCATTCCAGAATATGCAAGATAGGTTGATGCAAATCCGTGCCTCTAACACACATCTGGCTTTGTCTTTGAGAGGTATGAGGGATGAGCTGCTTACATGGGGCCCTAGTCTTGCCTAAGTTTGCCTCTCCCGTAAATTCAATTGATACTCGAAGGAATAGTCTAGGATCTTATAGGTTGAGTCTCGAAATTTATAATTTTTCTATGTAAAATAAGTATGTACATTGTAACTCAAGTTGATAGAAACGAAGTTAAATGACAAAATTATCCTTTGTGCACTTTCTTGTAATCTTCGTCCTCCCTTTTCTACCCTTAGTTCATGGTCCTATGTAGGAGACTTGGTTTATGATTAAGTTGATTGAAACGAAGTTATATGACAAAATTCGTCCTTTGTACACTTTCTTGGAATCTTGGTTCTCTCCGTGATCTTATATGGTAAACTCGGTTTATGATTTTTATACGAGACAAGTATATATTGGAACTCTAGTTGATAGAAATCAAGTAAGATGATATTATAACATTACAAAAAAATTTTAACTCCAGTGGTGTACACAGACATCTTTTTTCTGGTTATACTTGACAAACATTTAGATAACATTACTAACACGAACAAATTGATGAAGTAGCCCTCATGTGACAAGTCTAAAAATCTGAAATGGAGCATAAACATTGATGAATCCTTTATAGTGGTTTCTTGCGCTTGGTCATTATTCTTAAGTCTTGGCTGTTTCTTTAACCTCATCAACAAGCTCCAAGCTGGCACGCCCAACATTCTTTCTAATTAAGCTGGTCAAAGCAGCTGCATCAACTTCATCCCCAGTTATCACTACTTGATTATTCTTGTCACCTTCTATTGCCACTGATATCACCCCTGCATATTAAAAAAAAAATAGAAAGAAAGGGAGAGAGGAAAATCATTTAAAATCTTAAAATATTATCTGATTGTATCTCTATAATAAAGGATTGTACTTCTCAATCTTTTTCTGATAAATTTTTAAAATTCTTTTCTAATTTGTTAAAGTTGCACTATAGGCTATATGGTATTTTAATAATCTAAAAACCTTATACGATATATGAGGGTATGCTTCATCCACCGTCTTAAGTAATAATGCATTGACGAGGTTTTCTGCTACACCCTTATAGTAAATTATATAGAGTTATTAAATTATTACAATGCTACGTATCTAACATTTAAATTTGACGTGGAATGAAATACTTCACTTGCCCATCAAGAAACAAAAAATGGGAGAATAGTTCAATTGAATGCATACCAGGGGCCATGGCAGCGATCATCAAGGCTTTGGATCGGCATTTGTTGCACTTAAGTTCCACATTTATGATTATCTTTTGCTGCAGCAGAAGCTTAACTGTTAGAGCACATCACTCATGATCACACATGCATGCAACATAAACTGCTTCAATCATCATACCAGAAAAAGAGGAAAAAAAAAGAGCATTACAAATTTAATAAGAAAATATACCTTCATATTTTGCTTAACCAGAAAAATGGAAGCTCAGTTTCAGTGTATAAAATCTAAAATGGTAGCAAGGGCAGACATGTATATATACATACATATATAGTGAGAGTCCTCAATTTTCTGGAGTGAGAATTTGTGAAGTTTTCAACTCTCCTAAGCTTGGCTTTGTTAATTATTATTAAAACGTAACGAAGACTTTAGCAGAGTCATCAGCTGTTTTAGGTGAAGATTGCGCGTTAATCTTCACAGATTTGTTTCTTAAGATAATTAAGCAGATTCTCAGTTATGATCACATGGCTGCTTATATATATAAACCTCTAGAGGGAAAGAAACACACACACACACACACACACTCTTGCTTATTTTAAAGATATTGCTTCCGTATTGTGCACAAGAACAGACTGGATCATTATGTTGGAACAAATTCATTTTGTGTTCACACAGTGCTGCCAAATTATATCAAGCCATTAAAACTAACCCCTTTACCCTCTAGGTGGAATATATTTGTCATATTAATTCAAAAATGCTAGTTATTATTCTTGTCGATAATACTGTATAAACCTTTTACCTATGTGGTGGAACAGTGGTTATTTAAACGATTTATGCATGTGATATTTCGTTTGAAGTTTTCTTCTTTTTTTTTTTTTAAATTTCACTATTTTAATACTGTTGTACAAAAGTAGATTTTGTTAAAATCATAAATAGGAAGAATACATTTCACAAGTCAAACTATTATTAACAGATCTCTTGACTTGCCCAAGTCAACTATTATTAAAATAAAAGGCCATCAAGATTTGTCTTCTAAGATTAAGCCATGTTCAGCGTAGACTTCTCTATTGTAGTGACACACATGAATGTTTATAAAACATCAGAAAATGTTGCTTATTTTATCCATATTTTTCCTATGCAGTGCACTAGAACAGGCTGGACTCCAATCTTGTTGACATCTAAGACAGCGCTATATATCAACTCTTAACTTTTTCTCTCTTCTTTTTATATTTATTTGACATTTAGAGGGTGTTTGGGAGTAAACATGCTTATAAGTAAAAATAAAATAAAATCTACATACTTCGAGACTGCTTAGCTTTGCTTATTTGTGACTTATAAGCTCCAAATAGTAAAAAGTACGTGAGATGATACTTTTTCTAAGTGCTTATAAGCACCAAAATAAGCCAAGGAAATTGTGTTTACAAATAAACAAAATTGACTTATAAGCAACCAAAAAAAAAAACACCACTCCCCAACTTCTTTAGATACTTATAGGTAATGAAAATTGACCGAATAAAATTACATTTATATCTCTTAAAAACACACAAAAAAAATATACCCCTTAATTGTTAAAAAGTCCTTTTTAATCATTTTAACAATTATTACTGCTTACAAACATATATTTACCAAACATATTAATAGCTTATAAACACATTTTATCCAAATATTCTATTCTTATTTGTTACTTGCTTAAAAACATCAATTACTCATAAACAACTTAAAAAAGCAAAGCCAAACACCCTCTTAATACATAAGACTTTCAAGAATTTACATACATAAAAAAGAATTTCAAAATAAGAGATGATGTTCAAAGCATACATATGCATGCTAACGTACAATCTCTTTCAAACCCCACGTTGCAATTTGCCGAAGAAAGCAGCGTTATGGTTCGCATGTGAGGTGAGTAATATAGAGGGAAAAAATGAGTGAAAGTAGAGAATTGTGTACTATTTTCCTTTGCCAACTCATAGCCAACATTGCCACCAAAGCTACTTTTATGTGAAGAATTCTTCGCATGATACCGACCCCATGATCTGGAGACCATGCATACAGATTAAATGAGAAATTTTTAAAGTTTTTTCTTGTATATTCAACAGACTAAATTAAGGATGGAACAGCCAGTTCAACCCAAACATTGAAGACTTTCTTAACCTGCAAAAGATTTACATTGGATTCGTAGACTTATTTTCATTCTTTTTTTTCCTAAAACTTGTACATCTCTGTTAATGCTGTAAGATTGAAAGAATCCGTATGCGCAGCAGCTATCGTCTGCTAAGAGTATCGTGACTGTCTTCGCTTTCAGAAATTACATTACTCTCAGAGAAACTATCAGCATTCGCTTCCTCCTCTTGAAATGGGATCCCATTGTGGCGTGTTGCATCTGAGTCCTCATCGTCGCTCCATTTCCTTTTCATAATTTTGGGAACCAGACGTGTTACATCTTGTGTCTCTAGAACCGCATCATCTGGGTGTATTCTTTCAAAACGAACAGCACTCACTTTTCGAGCATTTCCTGCTAATATCTGCACAACAGCCGAGATCTCATCAGTCACTGATCAAGTTTTTTCGTTAATAAAGACAATAAAGCAGCAATCGAGAACAATCTAATTGTAACCACCACCTCCTGAGGAAGAGTGGGAGGGGATGGAATAACTATCAACCCAACTTCTTAATCGGTACCTGGTCCAGAAGCAGTAAAAACAATTTTATATCAAGTTCACTAAGCCCTATCACGAATACACAGATCAACCCTATCACTCACAATTAGAACCCCAAAATATTACTGAAATCCACATCCAAACTTGAAGATTTTCTATTGCAGCCCGTCCTCGTTCTTGTCAGAACTTTATATTGCAAGAAAGCATGAAGCCCAACCAAGGACCACAAGAAAACACAAATAAGCAAAGTTAAACATACTCCTAGGATTATTCCCTGAGACTTCTTACAAGAATACCACTACCATGTCAAAGACATACCTCCAGCTTAAAAATCTGAGTCTTTCCTTTTTCATCTGGTCTGTCTGATTCATCCCCAGCGTAGTCATCATTCTCTTCCTGATTTTCCTTTTCAAGCACCACTTTTATGGTTTCACCTGTTCTGGGGATGTATCCAAAAGCCTCACAAACAAAACCTGACACTGTCTCATACTGATGACCCTGAATGATGAAAAGAGAAATGTCAAGTATAGAAAACTAATGGCAACTCGAGCAACAACTGACATAGAAAGGAAAGTAAGATACTAGTAAGACATACTCTTTCTTTGTGCTATGGAAGCAGTCATGTCCTATATTGATTTTGAATTTTTCAGATGAACAAGTGACCCAAAGTCATGAGGGGAATAATTACCTCGGGCATTTTAATATTGAGATCCTCAGAAAGCTGGTCAATGGATGTATTAGCATCCACATCATAGATCCCCTTAGCCCGCATCACAATGTAGCCAGTTTTCTTCTGGATTTCCTCCTGTTATACAGCAAGGGGAACAGAAATAACTATGTGGATCAGGTTCTCAAGCACATACAAAGTGAATTAGTCTTAGATCAACAAAAGTATCATTTTACATTCAGACCTAATCACACATGGGCCATGAATCAACTCTCCCAATGCTTCTGGTATTTAAGAGTTAAATGGTATAAAATGCAATTTACTAGTATTTCAGAGCTTTGAGACTGAATTTGCAGCCATACTCACAGCAAAATGGTTAATGTCTCTTGAAAAACATAGCATAGAACATCTAAAGGTTTGTTTGCCATCATAACAAAGTCAAAGATGCTCATTTAGGCACAAATCAGAATTGGATGAATCAGGAGGTATGAAAAAAGGAAATACAAATAGCTCGAAGAAGATACAGCCAGTCAACGAAATTAAAGTGCAAATATCATGAAAAAGATTAAAAAACATGTTATCAAGTTGTCAGGGGGAACATACTTTGGAGTCATTTTCGTCAAAGATTTCACCAACAATTTCCTCAACCACATCTTCAAGAGTTACAATCTGTCAAAGCATTGAAGTGTTAGTGACCAAGGAATCACAAGTAACATGTAAAATTAAAAACCAAATGCCAAGATTGAAAACTCTTTCTATATACAACTGGAAATAAATGGGTATACGTACTCCAACAGTGCCTCCATACTCGTTGAGAACGACAGCCATGTGCACCTTCCTGATGCGGAACTCTCTAAGAAGATTCCAGACTGACATAGAATCTGCAGTATTGAAGGTTTCCTACTTATATCTTTTTCACTATGGAAGAAGTTAACTTCAAGAAGGAATCTAAAAATCAAAGCAGATGGTCGTCCAGAAACAAATGCTACACATTAGTTTGCAGAAATGGGACGAGACTTAAATTCAAAGGTTTAATTAGAAAAAATTATTTCGAACAAATACTGATAGAGGGCCATTATAACTGTTAATGTTCTTCTTTCGATATTTATTTTGTCATATCTTGCATACAGAAAATAATTCAGAGCCAAGAAAATTTAAATACTTGAAATGAGACTGAGAGAGCACTTGATTACAGCCAAGATTTGAGGTGGATCACAAAAGTTAAAACAGTCATTTCCATATGAGTCCCTACGTCGGACACATCATCTAGGCATCTAGTTTTGAAAGTAATGGTTATGGAGAGTCTACTCATAAAGAGGACCTCTAACTTTAGTATATGACTAGTCTTAATTCCACTGGTGAATCTCTTTATCATCCCATCAACGAGAACATGAGCAAAAAGGTTCACAAAGAGGCGTGAATAAAAAGAGATGCAGAGGACAGCTACTCGGAGGAATTACCAGGCACGAAATATGCAGGTTTATGTGCCATATCTCCAACAAGTGAGCTTTCTAACAAGTCTCCCTTCAAAATCAAACATATAAAAAAAGTTTTAAAAAAATACAGCAACCTTATAAGATTGTATACAAATCAGAAAGGATGTATAAACAACAAAATAAAAGCGGGAGAGAAGATAGCCATCAGTTAACCTTCTGCACATAATCAAGAAGATCCATAGCATATGCAATGCCAACTATGTTATCAATACGTTCCTCAAAGACTGGAATCCTACAAAGACGTATAAGATGTCTTTAGCAAGTTGAATCTCAAGTGCAGATATTCGTATACTTGAGGAATGAGAAACATCACTAACCGTGAATATTGATGTGTCAACCACAAATTGTGGAAATCTATGAGTGTTGCAGTAGCATCAATAGCCACAACATCAACAAGAGGAGTCATCACCTCTCTCACATGTGTGTCCTTAATTTCTAACACATTTTCAATCATATCCTGCAAGAAACAAGTTAGGGATTTGTCCTCCACAATGAAGTGCTACAAAGATATCCTAGGATATGGTAAATGAGCAGGAAACTGATATTAGGAACACCTATTACTATTTTCCAAACTTTGGTACTTCATTGAGGGAAAAGCCAACTTCTTTAAACAAATATTTTAGGAACGTCAATCAGGAAATAGGGTGGTATGTTGCTCCAGCTTGTATGTCCTTAACAAATAGGTTAGAGATATCTATTACTTTACAACTGCAAGACAAAATTGAAAGAGTATCCATGATAAGACAGCCTGTTCATAAACATGAGAGCCAGCACCTATTTTATTGTTTTTATTGTCCTTAATTACTGATTTGCAAAGCATGTAACATATATGCCAATCTTGAATCACCACCAGATGATTCACAACCCCATTTATTGTTTTTACCCAAAGTGATCCATGCGTTATATCCATACATGAATATTAGGAGAAAATATTTCTATACATTCTCTGTTATAACTGCATCAGGAAATTTTCTTAATTCATTATCTTTCTTTATGTTTTGGTATGGTTTTTATGTTTAAAACTATTAAAATATATTGAACATGCAGACACTTTATAAAGTGACCTTACATTTAGATAACTACTAAACAGTTACCTGCTCTTCTTCCTCAATGGCCCCACTTAGCTCTGCTCCACGCAACATCAACTTTAACTCATCTTCAGTAACATATGGTTCACTGGTACATCAAAGTAAAGCATGAATTTTACCAGATAGCCAGTCAAGGAGAGTTAAATGCAGAGACCAAATGAAAAAATCAATGAGAATTACATCACAAAGGAAAATTGAAAGAGATTCTTACAAACACCAACAAGTAATAAGATTATCCTGGAGACTTGAACAATACAACTGGCAAGTAAAGAAGTTGAAAAATGATGTCATATCACCAGTATAGGGTCCTCAAACTAATTTCACCTATGTCTCTTATTCTATGGGAACAGCTCAATAATCAATGACCACATAACATCTTTCTTTTATCCTGTGAAAAGCTACTAAAAGGAACATGCTCAACGGCATGTCCTCTCCTCTTCATAGTTACATACTTGTGATACGAAAAGCGCATCCACAAGAGACAAAAAATAATTACTCTCCCAGATTATATTTGCATAGGTAATACAGTGAGGCAATGAGTTAAAAGGTAAGTAATTGAATAGAAAGAGATCCCATATGAAAGATAATGTGATTGGCTATGGCTAAGATCAACTCTTGGAAAAGAAACAGAAGTATTTGCAGATGGGATAACAAATGCAAAAGGACAGGAAAATTGACTGCAGGAATTTTCAAACAATCTATTATAAAGAGTGACCTTCTTCCTTTTAGACCAAGCAACTTCAGCATTCCCATTGACAGAGATGTAACAACTCTTCCCACAGGATATAGTATCAAGGAAAGCCATGCCACTGGCCTGACCTGAAGGAATTGCAATTGAAGTCTAATAAGACTACTTGAAGTTACCATTATTACCTCCAATAAGACTAATTGAAGTTATCTAAGAAACAGAACTTTCTACTCATAATTATACAGGAAGAAGTAGCGTTGCACTTACCACAAACCTAACAACATCAGTTGCATTATGAACAGCAATACTTTTTGGAGTAATTTCGGTGAGAAGCAATATTGCAACCTGGTATCATTGATGAAAAAGTTTCCTGTTTAAAACCCATTCCAGGAACAAATATAGTCATGTGTTTCTCTATGTACATGTATGCAAAGACCTGCCATTAGACCTGTATTAAGAAAGAGGTGAAATAAAGGCCATTCTATAATCTGAACTTCAGAATATTGTTATAATAGTTACTTTTTTTAATTCTATGTCATTGGGATAAACGGCTCCTCACCTACCAGAAAGACAAAGTAAGTTGATCCTACAATATTGAACAACCATTTTGTGGACAAAAGTTTGCAAATATAAATACTTCAATTGCATAAACAAGACATACCGTCATTACTCCTGTTGCTGCACTCACACCAGCTTCACCAAATAATGCAGTTGCAGCCTCAGTGACAAGCGCTGTGGCTCCAATATTGACCACGCTGAGTACATAAAGGAAATCTACAATAAGACATAATATTCATATTCAAGTGGAGAACACACAATTAACCACAATTGCAGCTTTAGGAAGAGTTATACGTGGTGCCAATAAGTATAGTTGTCAAGAATCGAGTGACATCTTTCCGCAGCATCTTGAAGACACCATTATCAGGCTCTTTTTCAGCTAACTCGCGTACCTAGCATACCATTAAACGCAATGATCTTATAATCAGATAAACAAAAAGCAGAGGAAAAATTGCAAACCCCGACCAGATAATATTGTTAAAATCTCTTCCTTTTCCCTTGTAAAGGAAGGTACACAGAGAACAAGGGAGACAATTAACGAACTTAATCAAACCCCTGAAGTTACAACTGGTCTAAGTAATTATAAAGAGATCAGCAGCTGACCAAGAGCATAAGACATTTGAAAGAAATAAAATCAATTGAAAATTGATAACATCTAGAAATAATGGGTAACTATGAGCCCAGCAATATAAGCTTACAGATTAGAGCAATATCATACTAGAGCAAAGAAAAACTAGGAAGAGAAAAGGAGCGATATCAGAACATCAGAAGGCGAAAGGTCTAAGTCTGCCCTCTGCTCACCCTTGCCGTCTTATTAGGTTTACAAATCAATAAATCTAGATACATACATTTTAAAGGTGTAGTGTAACACTGCAAAAAATGCACGCATTTGAATGCCCAAGATAAATCTTAGATCTTTTGCACCTTCCCCCATGTTCCTTTAATTACTATGATATTCTTTACTTCATGACACACTAGTCACAGCATATACATGGAACAAGAAACACAAACATCAGTACATAGGAAAAGCCGAAATACTCATCCTTGTTCTATGTAGACATTGCAAGACAAACTCGCAACTGAAGACATCCCTTTACTTCCTGTTATTTCTTTCCATGTGTCATTAGTGTTCCCAAAAGCACCATCACTCTATGTGTAAGGACCTCAGCATGATAACAAATCTGTATTTTGGCCATTCTATTGTTACTGTTGTAACAATTCTAAAAGTTCTACACAGTGTTGACGCTGTTCAGAAATCAAGATATGCATAAAAGTTCCTTCTTCAGTAATTTATACTACACTCTTGTAACACTGTACATTTGGCCCGCGCAAGATATCAGCTTTACTTATTTCAGGTCATGACTAGTCCACAAAATTCAAATTTGATGTATGAGTTTGCTGCTTAGTTAGATTCCCATCCACACATACAAACCACATTAACAAAAGACATTTTAACAATAATAAAGCAGCATAACATAACAATGCAGCTTAGTTAAACCACCATATATGCGTATGAGCAACAAAACAATTTACATTCAATACTAACTGATCGGCGATACTTTTATTCAATGGTGCAAAAAGTTAGATACCTTCCAAGGCCAAAGAGTGGTAATTGAAGTCTCAGCCATCGAGAAAAACGCCGAGAGCCCCAAAAGCACCGCCAAAACCAAACCTTGCTCTTGAAAAACCTTAAGAGTCTGCAAAACCTTGGGCCATGAGCTCCTCAACGCCACCATACTCCTCTCTACGATGCCATACCGGGCATTAACCACTCCTTCCGCTGCCAGCACTCTCCGACACCCAAAAACCACCACAGTGCAAATCAACGCCACCAGAATCACCACCCCTCGCCGTACCAAACCATCCGTAACACCTAACCCTACACCCGCCACTTCCGCCTCTTCCGCACACTGTACACTGCTCAGCGAATGTTCGGACACACAGTGGCTTGAATTAAACAAGGTTCTGGAACTACATCGTCCAACGCAGTTCATTATACTTCGGCACGGCCACGGCGGCGGCGGCGGCGGCGGCGGCGGAGTGGCGGCACGAAGATTTTGAGCCGAAAAACTTCGGCGCTGCCACGGCGGGGGCGGATTGGCGGCACGAAGATTTTGAGCCGAAAAATTTGACTGAATCTTCAGCTTTCGATTTCGTAGAAAAATGAGGGACCGTTTCGAGAAAGTGAAAATTGCGGTCCGGTTGAAGAATGCGGCTTCAGCCGTTGCTGTCTCCATTCGACTCCAATAAATGTCCGAGAATTAAATTTCAAAATTAATTTAATACATATAATACACCATACATACATATATATATATATGCAAACTCAAGCAAGTAATTTATTGGTGAAATAAAAATAAATAAATATATATGGAGTTGTAATTTTATGCGAAGCTGAAGCAATTAATTTATTTTAGGAAATAAATTCAGTGTGTGTGTGGTTAGGGTTCGTTGCAGGGAACGAAGAAGAGGAAGAGCAAAGGCGTCATCGTGTTGGAGACATGTTGTTTACGCCAGCTGAACAGTCGAGTCGTCAACTTGTCGAAGCAAGTGGGTTGGTGAAGTGTCGAAATGACATGTGTACCCCTCCTAACATTTGTATTCCTATTTATATCCCCAATTTTAATTACTAAACAATCTCTTTACCTTTTCTTTTTTTTGGGTAAATTGCATGAATTCTTTTTGGTTTGTTATAAGTGTGTATTTATCTCTCATGATTTAAAAATTAGCTAGTTATCATTTTTACTTTCTAAAAATGAAGTACATTACCTCCTTCCATCATTTTTTCATTAGATTTAATCAGGCGTGTGGCACTGACACATGCTGGGCCTACGATTGAGCTTAGTTTTTTTTGTTAAACTTAATTTTGGTCAAAAATGTCCTTCCTTTGTTATTTTCAAAAAATATTTGCAAGAGAAAAGACTTAGAACTCCTTGACTTTAGTTTAAAATATGTAAATTTTAACCAATAGAACTCTTTGGCTTTAGTTTAAAATATGTAATTTTTAACCAATTGTACTATAAATATGTTTACATTTTATTTTATTATTAAAAGTAAATATTTTTTATTGACAAAAAATAAAAAATAAATTAACCTCCATTGTCATCACAATTGCACAACCACCGTCTCATTAATTAAATTAATGATTTAATTAATTTTATTTTTTATTTATTTGATTAATTAATTAATCAATTATTATTGAATTATGTAATTATTATTTAAGTCACATTTCCAATGAAATAAAAAGGGTAAATAGCGCCATACCTCTTATTGTTTGTTATAAGTGCGTTGTACGTCCTTGTGGTTGCCATAGGTGCACTGTTAGCCCACGGGTTTGAAGGGTATATTAGTCTTTTGTATTTTTGTTCGCCAATATTAACGGAGTTGAAAAAATAAACGTGTGTATTTCATTTTTTAGAAGACCAAGGGATAACCAGGCAATTTTTAAATACAGCCATAGGTGCATTGTTAGCCCATGGGTTTGAAGGGCATATTAGTCTTTTTGTATTTTCGTTAAACAAAACTAACGGAGTTGAAAGAAATGGACGTGTACTTTATCTTTTAGAAGAACAAGGGATAACTAGATAATTTTTAAAACACAAATATTAAGTACATATTTATGACAAAACACAAGAGGATTCTGTGCAATTTATCCTTTCTTTTCAAAAGGAAGGTGAAAACGACAATTAACTTCTAAGGACATTTCAGTCTGCTTGCCTTTTTCAAATTGAGTCCATAGTGACTAGGATGCCTAATTCCAAAAATGTTCGCGAAAGAAATCTCTTTAGCTTTTCATAAAACGATATTTTGGTTTGTGCTATTTCATTTTTCGTCTTTGATTATTCTTGTTTTACACAAGGCTCTATTTCCAAGTTAAAAATTGTTATAATGATCATTAAAAGGTTGAATCTTGCTAAAATAACTCCAATCTTCAATAACGTCCTAAACATAAATTTTTCGTTCAAAAAATTAAGTCATGATATAAGATTTTTCTTTACAACCCTTTCTCATCATCGACGTGGAATAACCCAACACATTCATGATATTTATTGATGAAAACAAATGGAATTCAAGATTTGATCATGTTTTAAGTTTAGATCAAATAGAAGTACCAACACCATCCTTCCTGGTCAATGTTAAAATGCTTATAGAGTTGTGTTCACAGTAGCTATATTTCATGCTATAATTCCCTGGTTAAAATATTATTGGTCATAATTCAATGAATAGATTCACGATTAGCTGGTAAGGAATTGCTAATCATGATTTAATGAATAAATTCATGATAATGGAGAGACTCTTCCGCATGAGAAATTAACCTCCCTTGGGTGTTTTCTTCTCTCTAAAGAAGACCTTTCTAGCCTTACTCCCCCTAGGGTTTCTCCTTAGGTTTCACTGTGTTTGGGATGAGCTTGTGACTTCTTTCCTGAGTTTAGCTTACCTGTGGTTATCTTCTTGTTTTTCTCTTTTGTTTTTTGTCGCCTTTTTTTTTCCACATTTTTGTGTTTGTTCTGTGTGGTTTTTTCTTGGTCTTTATACCGTAAATATTTTTAACCTTATCTCACTAATTTGGGCCTAGATATATTGGTTTCATGTCTTTATTTGGTCTTGATCTTGCACATGAGCTCTGATGGTGTTGTTGGCTAGGTTAACGTAGATGATGTGATTCTTTGTATTTATATCTATGCTATTCATTTACGAACATCTCAACCTAAGTGCTGCCAAAAACTTTGGTCATGGAGTGCTTTTGACCCCAATTTTGTTCCATGTTATAGAGACGACAAGGTGGTCTTGGTTACCACCTCTTTAAGTCTTGAGCTAGAGGGTATGTCTTATTTATTAGCATGTTTAGACCATCTACTTTGCGAATTTTCTTAACCCAGCCTCTATAAGGACTAATGAGTGGGATTTTTTTTTCTAACCCAAAAAAAAAAAATATTATGCAAAACTAACCCCGTTTATAAATTGATTTGAAAAATAACCCGTTTTGAATCCGAAAATGTGTGGCATGTTTTTCGGGATAGCGACTGCGTTCCATAAATTCGTTGCCCGATCATTTTTTTTCCCATTCTCCCCCAACCCCACTTGCGATTTTCTCTTGTTTTCTCTCAACCCCTCACACTAAAGTTTTAGTTTTTCAGCGTTTTAGCAAGGATATTGCCTTAATCTTGTAAGTTATTTTATTTTTACGTTATTTTTTGCCAATGTATTTAACGTTTTAAGTTATGAAATAGGTTTTTAGATCGTGTAGTTTTTGTTTTGATAATTAAATTTAGTTTGTGTTAATTTGAATTTTAATTGTTGTTAGATTTGTAGATTAGAATTTTAGTTTTTTTGTTAATTTATATTTAAATGTTAATTGTTGCTTAAAAATATAGTATGATTATTAGAAATAGAATTAATATTGTTGTTATTAGTATTATTAGTAATATTATTAGTATGATCATTATTATTAATCTTATTATTACTATATGAAGATTATTAGTAATAAATGTTATCATTAAGATTATCATTATTATTTACAATATCATTATTTTTATGGCAGCTATGTTATATGTGAGATGTAATTATTAATGTAATTATTACTATTATTGGTATTATTATCATTAATTATCATTGTGATGATGATGACGATGATGGATGATTAATGTACTATGTTAAATATTATTATTAGTAATTTTATTAATACTATTGTTGATATATTTATCCATGTATTTATTTTATTATTAGGACGATGATGACAATGTGGATGATTAAACATGTTATCTTTGTGTTATTATTATTATTAATACAATCATTGATACTATTATTAATAATATTAGTGTTTTTATTATTATTATTAATACAATCATTGACATTATTATTATTAATAATATTAGTGTTATAATTATTATTATTTGATGAAATTAGAGAGTTAATGTATATAGTGAAGTAGTAATATTTAGTTAGTCGTTGTTATTATTTTTTATTTTAGAAGTCATTATGGATGCTCGTCCTGCACCAGTAGATGCCACTTTACTATGCCACTATATGGATCACCGGGTTCAGTATTTACAGGATCCGTACCATCTGGGTATGTTTAGGTGCTATAGGTCGGATAGATCGTTGTTTAATGCGCCAGAGCACCTGTTAGTACAGCAGCAGTTGGCGGAGACCAGATTCTACGGGTGTTATAAATTCCGATATCATCAGCTTAACCGCGGACTTATTACTGCCATGATAGAGAGGTGGCGGCCGGAGACCCACACGTTTTATTTACCCGTAGGTGAGGCTACCATTACCCTGCAGGATATGGCCATGTATTGGGGTCTTCTCGTGACCGGTACTCCTGTCCCAGTGATTGATATGGTCTGACGCTCGAGGGAGAACTGGGTTGTCAGGATGCAAGAGTTGATGGGTATCGATGCGGATGTGATGGCGGATGACGGTACTGGCCGTATCGACATTGTGGGGAACTCGGTGAATTTTGTCCAGCTACGGGACAGGTTTGTTATGCAGGGCACTTTGGATGAGCCCACTCAGTACCAAGCGCGGCAGCGAGCATGATTGTGGATATTTTTCATCATCTGCTGTCACCTTTTCGCGAACACAAGCACGAATGATGGTAATTTGGCATGGTTGTTATTACTAGACGACTTTGAGCGCATCCGGCAGTACAACTGGGGTGCGACTGTACTATCGTATTTGTACTAGCAGCGTAACCGAGCCTCCTTCCGCCAGTGTAACGGTGTATGTTGAGCCGTGACACTAGTCCAGTTATTGGTTTGCCTTATGTAGTAGTTATGTTTATATTCTACGAATGTTAACTTTATAATTACAAGCGTTATTATAACATAACACATGTTCAATGCCTGCAATTTTTTGCATGGGATAGATTCACGATTTTTCAGCCTCAGCTCCTGCATCCGACACGAGAGCGGCTTTAGCGTCAGCAGCATCAGCTGGAGCCTATGTTTCAGCTCCCTGGTGTTCCACAGGGTGCACAATTTTACGTCAAGAAGGAAATGACTGATGCATCAGGGAAGTCAAGTCAGGTAAAGTGTCGGGATGTCATAGACCATCTCCAGCCTGACAAGGTATTGTACACTTAAGCTGCTTTATTAAAAATACTTAACATGTACACTTAAGCACGTAATTAACTATCTGGTGCTTGTTTTGGTTACATTTCATATGGCAGTCGTTTAGGGCGATACTAGCCACCCTTCCACCTTATTGTGTTGCTGACAGTGACGTTTGGCGTGCCCGGATACCGCTGATATATGGGCATACTGTTGAGTGGCAACGCCTGGATTGTGTCCTGCGGCAGTTCAGACTTAGGTTGGTCATCCCTGCTGATCCCCCTGCACATGAGAAACATAGGGACGGCAAGGAGAAAGTTGAGGGAGCTGCGCTGACCGAGGTTGTGAACATGTGGGGGAATTGAGCCCAGTGCGTTTTATATGGACAGGCAGAGGATGTGCCGCCTGCAGCAGTACTCGGGGGTCACATGCAGTGGTACCGGCGAGTAACCATATTACAAGTCGGTCATCCCAGTACTAGTCATAGGTGAGATAGGTACGTGGCATCCGCACATGACGAGACGTAACAGGTGAGCTACCTTTGTTCCCAATGTTTATGTTACTCAATGAAAGTTGTTGACTATTAGTTTATATTAACCCCAGTATGTTATGTTTGACTACAGGCTGCTGTATTTCAGCATGTAGTCTATCATTCTCGTGATTGGCTGCAGTGTTACCAAGAGGGGGACCTTGGGGGCGGTGCACACATGGAGCATGTCATGCGGCACTTGCAGCTCATGCAGTTGCATGGCGAGAGTGCACTCTGACACACGCAGCACAAGGATCTCATACAGCAGAGAGCTGTATGGGAGTTGCCCGATGCGTCTCCTGTGCATCCGTTGCAGCGATCCGGACAGCATTGTGCGCAATGTTTTCCATCTGCGCAGCGCACGCACAGCCATCGGGGTGGGTCATCACAGTCATCTCGGCCACCCATACGACCCCTATTGCAGCGATCCGCGTGGCGTTTGTTCCCTGTTGACTTCTCCAGCGGTTCAGGTGGCCGAGGCACGTTCGAGGCTGGTGGATCATCTCAGCCCTATGTTGAGGAGCCGGATGATGATGAGGCGACGCAGAGCAAGTCATCAAGAGGGTAACCGAGCAAATATATGGGATCCCACGACTACGTTCACCATTAATTGGTGTCCAGTGGCGTTGAGCATCAGGACCAGCCGCCGCACTCCAAGCCACAGGAGACCTAGGCACCTGCCACACAGCAGCATGCACATAAGCCGCCGCTCCGCCAGACACGTTCATCCCGGAAGCGTAACGCCCAATCCCCTGTTAGATTTCATTTACCTGATCGCACTAACAGGGGGAAGGGCCCTAATCATTACACGCCGGGATGATGTATTTATTTTCGAGTACTTTTTGTTTCATATGTATTCGTGAAACATTATCTTTTTATTGATTATTATTTCATTTTATTTTTTTTATTTGTTTTAGCCTTTTTTTTCTTGCACATGTCGACGTTGATTAAACATAACTGTATCACAACGCCACAACAAGTTCACCGACAACGTTAATTACACAATAACATCACAAAGTCACAACAAATATGCATAAAACGATTGCAGAATAGCATTACAACGTCAAAAAAATAGACATAAATTATCATATATGGAACTTGTGGCAACCGCTAAACATAACGGATTACGCATTTTGGTTGTTGGGGCAAATTGGAGCAGTGTGACCTGATTGATCACATGCTGTACACCTTTGTCGTCCACGGTGGTCTGAGTGATCCATCTCGTTTGGAATCCGCTGGCAGCTGGCTCCACCTCTTCTCTGCCGAACGTGACTTAGGTTCGAATGCAACGTTCATACAGGCGCTGGAAGCCAATAAAATTGGTGTCCGAGAGGCTCAAATGTCCACCAATATGTATCTTTATATGATTTCACTGTCAACTGTTGAGGTATCAAGTTCTCCACATTAAACCCCTTAAATCGAACAACAATTTATGCATGCGAACATGGCAGGTGATATTCAACCCACTTTTCACAAGTATACGCACGGTCTTCCCAGTTGACAACTTTGTTTGGCGGATTCTCGTTCCATCGAACTGGCAACCGACCCATCTGGTATCTGCCATCTTGTCTAAAACTAAGTAAGTGATGGCGATGTGACGAGGTCTTCCACTTCTCAAAGAGTTCCCTCACACTAGGAGGGAGCCAATGGCCTTCACTTTCCAACTGCGTTGCATGGACCAACCGATCATGAAAGTAACATTTTATCTTCATAAAAGTATTGGTAACAAGGGCCGTAACGGGTAACCCCCTTGCACCGACGCACCGTTGAAGCATTTGAAATTATTTGTCGTCATCACACCCCATCTGAATCCCCCATCAGTGCTTATGGTCCATGCATCGGTAGGGATATCGGATAGGAACTTGTGTACTCGTCTGCTAACACCGTTCTGACTAGGGTCCACATCAAGGATCATGTTCATTGTATGCACATGTTTGCGTGCTTGACATTCTCGGCCAGTTATCCAACACATGTCTTTAATGAATTGATTCCACCATCTTTTCATCACATTGCTTTTCAGATGTCTCAAACAAATGCAATGTTGTATTACAAGTTGACCATCACGTGTAACCCGTTCGATTGCAGATGCGATGCCTACATGCCTATCTGAAATGATACACACTTAGGGCATCTCATTGAAAAAGTTCTCGCACAACTGGTGTAAGAACCACAACCAAGTACAAGTTGTCTCTGCTTCTACAACTGCAAATGCTAACGGCAAAACTTGGCAGTTCGCGTCTCTGGCTAATGCAACTAGGAGATGACCCTTGTACTTTCCCCGCAAGTGTATGCCATCTAGCGAAACCATGGGCTTACAATGCCTCCACGCTGCAATGCATAGACCGAACGCCCAATAAACCATGTCGAAAATTTTTTCAGCCTGCGTTGAACCTTCAGCGAACCTATATCTCACCACACTACCTGGATTCTTGGCCATCACAGCCCCAAGAAATTGTGGTAGCATCTGATACGACGTGTCCCAATTGCCATACACTAGTTCAATTGCTTTGGTCCCGCCGTTCCATGCTTTTCCGTAACTGACATCCGCGTTAAGCTTTTCCTTCATGTGAGCTTGGATAAGCCCGACCTCGTAATCAGCCTGATTAGCTATGAAACGCCTCACCAAGTATCTAACCAATCCCGACGTCAAATTTCTGTGCCCCGACGCAGTTATTTGCGCTATAAATACATGTTTTGCGTCATACTGCGTAATCTCCCACTGCTTGTGCGTTGCTTTCCTTATGACACGTACATACCATGGGCATGCTACACTTCCATTTTGTGCTTCTCTACACCGTACCTTCCACAGGGTCTTACTCAACTTAACGACTCTATATTCCTTCTGTATTCTTATTGCGTTCTGTTAAACAACCCTTATCCCATCCACTTTGGATGAGAACACCATTCCTTTGGCCAGTTCCATTCTGTCCGGGTCCCATACTGGACGATTGCTGACCTCGTACCTACTTGTCGTGTAGAATTCAGTCCTAGCAGTATGGAACTCCACGGCTTCCTCCTTATCTACGTCCGCCTCTGCATCGACATCCGGTCCTTCTACCTCATTCTCAATTTGGTAGTTCAAACTTGCTTCTGAGATTGCATCTTCTTCTTGATCGTTCAATTCACCGTCCTCGTTTTCTTCATTTGCCTCCGACAAAACAGTATCTACTGCGACATCACATCTCTCCTCCGTGCCATCGCCGTGATGAGAGGGTCCTCCAACTTCAAAAGTAGAATATGGTTGTGGGGAAATGGAAAAAGTGGCAAACTCTACCGCTGTTGTTGCAATATTGATATGTTTATCTTCTTCATACGATAGTGCTGCATTTAGGTCCGGCATGTTAGATTGGTACGGGACGTCGGGAATTATTTGCGGCACATACACGTCGTCAGACTGAACGTCCACTATTACGTGCGCCACACAGCGATTCCATTCACACCGAGCTGTGCCATACATCTCCCGCACATCTTCATCATCAATTATTGCACTTGGATAATAATAAATCTGCTGCAATGTAGCATCCCATCTAGGGTCACGATAGCATAAGTTAACCCTATCGATGCTCGGACGCAACCCCAGTTTTCTAATTATGCGCGAAAAAAATTCATCGTAAGTTGTATCGGGATGAATTTTGATTTTGCGTGGTATATTTGGACTTCTGTAATCAAGACCATAATCGGTCATTATTGTGTGACCGTCGTAATATAAAAGAACAGTAACCTCGATTGAATTCATTCTTTTACGTGCTTTGGTAGAAACTTATGCTAACAAAGTGAATGAATTTGGCAGAATGTTTATTTGGTGGAAAGTGATTGTGATGGTAGAAATTTACGAGGTAGGATTGAATGATCCGGTGGAGGAAGGGGTTGGGATTTATATAGGCAGAAAACGCATTCTGGGAGTGCGATTTCTGAAATTTCCCGTGACTTAAAATGACTAAAGTGTGATTTGTGGCTGGGATTCTCATCAGCGCACTCCCAGAATGCGCTGCTAAGAATATTTGGTCGTCTCCGCAATCAAATCAAATCAGAATCAAAATCAAATTTGGCAGGTTTGCAGGGAATCCAGAAAACGCGTTTTCGGAATGCGAAACACACTCCAGGAGCGCGGGCGCATTCCTGGAGCGTGGCCGCACTCCCAGAGTGCGTTCCGCGTTCTGGGAATGCATGCAGATCATTTCCAGATTCAAAACGGGTTATTTTTCAAATCGATTTATAAACGGGGTTAGTTTTGCATAATGTTCTTTTTTTTTTGGGTTAGAAAAAAAAATCTCTAATGAGTCGTACTAAACTCACTTCGATGAAAGCGTTCATTTGCCTTTTGGTGTCTGCCGCTTTGGTGTTGATTTTCTCAGAATTTTAGGAGCTTTCTTTGGATTCTCCTTCCTTGGTAGTCTGCGAAGTGTTGCTGAAAAATGGCAAGGCTTTGATTTCTTTGCTACTAACGGGTTTTGGTCGTTATGTTTTGGTTTTTGATCAGTGTTTCTGTTTATTGTCGGCGTTGGAGGCTTGCAAAGTCACCTTCATTGTTTTGCCTAAGGTTATGATTTGTTGTGTTTTTAGGCCTTTCGGGTGTTAGCCCTCTTTTTCTGCCTGTCCTTTTGGGCTTGGTTTTGGTGTTTTAGCTTGTTAGGTAAGTTGGCCTATTTGGTTTTTGTCTGTTAATCTCTTTGTTTGATCCGCCTTTTTTTGGCCTTATATCTCTTGTAATTATCTCCTTAGTTTAGTGAACTCCTTATTTGATTACAATAATTAAAAAAAAAAAGAGTAAAAAGGTTAAAAATAAAATTAATTCACGACAAGCCCACAGAAAAACCTCCGTACCACATAAGAATCTTGAATAATCAGTTGTGCTTTTCACCTTTTGATTCTGTGATAGCACGTAGGCCAAAAAAGTCCGAACATTGCCGTGCTAGTTGCTACATAAAGCTGAGGAGCATTTGCCTTGGAATAATAGATTAACAGATATTTCTTCTAGTAGTGAAATAATAGAACCATCGCTAATCTATCTCTTAAAATTTATGATAACCCTTATCCATTTTCATATGGCTAAATTATTATTTCTGTACTTTAACCACTCAAGGATAAACGTGGACTCCTTAACACAAGAGCCTTCTAGAGATAATAAACTCTAACCAGTAGAAAAATGTAGTTTCTTCTCATTCATCATACAATGAGATTTTGATAAATTTTTTTGTGTAATAGAAGGCTAGACAGGAATTTTTCAAACATACATTGAAATAGTTGCTTAATATAACCATAGCTGAGAATGCTTTATTGCAGAAATAGCAACACGAGGCACAATCAAGTGCCAACAACTAACAAAGTATAAATTACAAAATATTACAGGACTGAAGCAACTTGCCCACCCTAATCACATTACATCAACTGAAGGATTGGTCTAACGCCAGTAGGAGAACTTGGGTTCTCTCTTAACAAAGAAACAAATTATTCGGAGGCTGATAGAACGATCCAATCTCAACTATTGGCCTATCAACTAACCCCAAAATATGTAACTCGTAATGATAGTAATAGTTAATTGAGGTCACTATTTTCCCACACGAATCAATGTAGGAGGGCGGTTTCAGAGCACAAAGTTTCAACCATGCGCGAGGTCCGGTCTCCAGGTCTAGATAACATAATCAGACCACTCAGATATATGTGATGTGTGATCCATTGTGAAGCTTGGAATCTTATCAAGTCTAATGGGATTCTCTTTCCCTCCAATCAATCTAGCTGGATTGCCCACAGCAGTGGTTCTAACAGGCACGTCTTTCAGCACCACAGAGCCAGCACCAATCTTAGCTCCATCTCCAATTCTAACATTTCCCAAAACACAAGTCGCTGCACCTATCAACACCCCATCACCAATCTTGGGATGCCTATCCCCTGACACCTTGCCTGTGCCGCCAAGCGTGACATTATGCAGAATTGACACATTGTTCCCGATCACGGCCGTTTCTCCGACCACGACCCCGGTCGCATGATCGAGCAATATCCCCCGTCCGATCTTCGCTCCGGGATGGATATCCACTGCAAAGACCTCAGACACCCTGTTTTGTATCAACAGGGCCAGGATTTTTCTGCCACTTGACCATAGCTTATGCGCCACCCTCTGAGCCTGGCATGCCAAAAAGCCTTTGAAATTCAAGAGACATTGGATATAACTAATACAAGCTGGATCTCTCTCTTTAACAGCTCTCAGGTCATCTCTAACAGCTTCCATGATTTCTTGATTCTCTATAAGCACACTAAAGATAATTTCACATAGTGTTCCACTTGGAAGGCTAGTATTGCTCAATTTCATAGAGAGAATATTAGCTAATGCACTTTCCATGGAATCATGAGTCAAGATTGACTCAAAATAGAAGTTTGACAATATTGGTTCTTGCTGAACATCAAATCTTGCTTCATCCTTCATCTTCGACCACAACTCATCTTCACCAGCTCCAGCTTCAGCTTCATCAAGATAGCGTTTTTGCGTGTTTTTCGCGTGTTTTTCTGAAAAGGGTACGCAAGAAACAAGATCAGCAATATTGGACCTGCAATATTTGACGTAGGTGTAGAGATTATCATCAATGTTTGAATTGGTTTTAGTAGCTTCTGTTCTTGAACAGCGATGAATACAAGCAGCCATGGTGTAAGAAAAGAGCTTCTTCTTGTTGCTTTCGTTTTGAGGATCTGGATAAGAGAAAATGGAGTTGAGAGTTATGATTGATCCAAGAAAATTTGAGGACATAGAAATGGAAGGCGGATGAAGATGTGAGGTTGTCGAGCATGAGTTATATAATGGAGATGATGTGGATAGAAGTGAGACAAGAGACTTCATGGAAATTGGTATTTCTTTTTATTGGGGAAGGTATATAAATCAAAAGTTTCATTAATAATTGAGAAAAGTTGCATAAAATATATATATATATATATGTATATTGTATAGGTGTAAGGTGGTCTCCAACAAAGGGTCCAGAAATTTCCCTTTGAACATTTCCTTTTACTAATTTTTTTTTTTTTTGGGGAGATGGAGAATTCATCAAATTGAATTTACTTTATATTTATAAATTTCGTGGTATGTCGGTCCACTCCGGGTTTTTCTTTTCTGTGCCAGGCACCGGTCACAAGGAAAAGCTAGTCCTTTCTTTGTCTCTTCTAGTTAATTAATTATTGTTTTAATTAGGGTTAAATTTAAAAAAATCCCTAAAATTGTGGTTTAATGTTAAATTACTCTCTATTATTTTATAAAATTTAAATTAATCCTCAATATTTCAAAATACAATTAAATTAGTCTTTGATGTTTGAAAAAATTCATACTAGTCCTCAATATTTCACAATCTTGTTCAAATTAGTTCCTTTAGCTTTACTCATTTTGGGGACTAGTTTAAATAATTTTGTGAAATATTGAGGACTAATTTAAATTTTTTTAAATAATGGGGATTAATTTATACTTTTTTAAACAATGGGTACTAATTTGAAAAAATATAATAACATTGGGGACTTTTTGTATAATTTTTCCTTTTAATTATTGTGCTAAAAATATAGGGGAGATGTTTGTTTTGTCCATTTCTTTTAAAATGTACCATATTTTTATCCCGTATGTTACATGGGGTGAGTTATAAAAATAAATATGTATATATATATATATATAAGTATTTCAATAATCTTAAAAAGGAGAATGGTCGTTATTTATGAACAATGAACATTGATAAGAATAATATATTGAAAAAGTATATTGTAATTGACGACATAATACAGTAATAGGGTAACTGAAAAAGGAAAGAAATTATTGGTACCAAAATGATGGAGACGCAATACGAGGGGAACTAAATTAGGGCCAAAATTTTAGGCAATCTAATGAATGGTAACTCTGAAACTGTGACATAATTTAGAAGCAATAAAATTGAGCGAGAAAGAAAATATAGCAACGATAGCTTTTAGCTTTTTTAGTAGAATGGATAAATGTTAATTGTTCATTTATTCAAGTTTATGTGATTTATTCTTGGAACTTTTGATCGTCGACTTTGAGAAGAGCAATAATCTCTGATTCTTTTTGTATAAATAAGCTAGTAATCTCTATTTTTAATTTCTTGAAAAAGGATATATAAAAAGTAAAATTTATTTAGATTTTATTTTTACAGTTATGATAAGATCTTTTGTTCCTAACCTTGTTTTAGAAGCTTTTTTGGGTTGTTAGGTTTCTCTATTTTTGATGTTATTGGCATATTTCTTTTCATACTTGGCATTCTGGTCAATGGCTTGGGGTACAAGCTCCCACCACTTGTAACATTTACTTTAGAGATGTCGCCATTATTTTGGCTATGATGTAATTGCTCCCATCACTTCATAAAATTAATAAAATTTTAGAATCGCTAGTAAACAATCTTTCTACCACTTTCTTTTTACTCCGTTGACGAGAATTTACTTTAAAATTAGTTTAAAAATATAAATTGAAATGTCAAGTTTTAAAATATATGATAAAGAAGAGAGATAATCAGATAAAAATTCAAAGCATTGATTGTAAGAGAAAAATTTTCAAATTAATTTAAATTTGAAACGCAAATAATTTTTTGACGTTTTGCTTGGTCCACCAAAAACCACAAATCAACATCACCATCGACGTAAACGAAGCCCACCTGCCTTCATGCACGCAGGGAACAATAATGAGTCGTGTTTATCTTGAAAACGAAATTCTCTCCAATTTAATCCGTGACGCTTGAGCTGACGCATTTCCATTTTCAAATACACTCAAACTAAAAAGTTTTTCGTTTTTCCCTTTTTTTTTGTGTTAATAACCAAGAACCAAAAAGGAGAACTCAAACACAAACGAGTCAAATCAACAGCCACAAATGCCATGAGCGCAAAGAGTAGAGAAGGGTCACATATGCTCAATGCAAATAATTAGGCCAAGACTTAATTCGAATATCATATACAAAAAATTAGGTTAAGACCTAACTTGAACACCATATTAAAGATCATAAAAACTAGTTAATTAATATAAAGAGTGGCCTAAAAGCCTTATAAGGTGGTCTTAGATTTCAATATGAAGAGTGACACAAAACCCTTATAAGGTAGTTTTAAATTTTATTATTTTTCCATATAGAAATAATTTAGGTGGTGATTAATATGTAGAAATGAGTTGAGGATGGAATGCTATTTGAGGCTCTCCTATAAATCTTATGATTGGTATAGTGTAATGAGATAAGAAATCTCATTCTTGAGAGATCCCATTCCATGAACATGGAAATAGTCATTCCTGATTAAATCCATGAGAATGAGTCATTTTCATGTTCGTAGAAATGAGATTTTTCGCTATTAAATGACTAAAATAATCTTTAAAAATTACCATTTTAGCATTTTATATCAAAAATAAAAAATAAAAATAAAAATTTTAAAATTAAATAGAAAATTAAATTAAATTTAAAAAATAAAACAAACTAAAATAAAATTAAAATAAAAAGTTCACCAAATTATATATTCATATATATACACATATGTTATCATCATCATTATTTTTATTGAGGTTATTAATATAAATATATTTTATATTAGTATTGGTAGTGTTATAGATTTTTTTTGAATAATTAATTTTATTACTATAGTGTATATAATATAATAGTATAAAAGTAATCTTGATTTTTTATATAAATTATTTTCAATACTATACTAATTACAAACAAAAATTTAATATCAATACACTCATTTCTACCATTATTCTTATAGTATACCAAGCATGGTGTACATGTTACCAAATTCATTCTATTTCCAAACTTATTCCATTCCTTATCTCATTTCATTCTTATCAAATTTATTCCATCATACTAATCATCATCTTATATTCCAACAATTTGATTCAAGAGATACCTCTCTTGTAACTCCTGGTCCCCCTACAAATTACCTTGCCACTTCAAGTTAAAATTTTAAGTTTATGGAGAAATGTTTGTTGTATCTAATTTAATTTACCAAAGCAGAAGTCACCCTCCTTATATGTTTTCCGTCCAAAATGCTAGCTTTCTTAAAGTCACATCGTCCATCAACGGCTAGCTTTCCATCCTTATCAACGGCTATAAAATTCTTATTTTGTTTGGTAAGGCAAATTTGGTGATATAGTGTGTCCTATCGTAGCGTGTGTATAACTAACATATATTTGCTTCCCCTTTTCTTCCTGTGTTTTCCTTTCTCTTTTTTTTTTTTTAAACTTTTTCCCAATGTCTGTGCGGTCCTTTGATCACACTGTAATGATTTGGGTAACCCTACAATATTTGAGAACTTCATTTTGGTACATTTTTCATTTTGTGCGCTTTACGTAGTATCCGATTAAGGTGATTTAATTTTATCAGAAACTGTTGTAAATAGCCAAATCAGTGTTTCCCATAGGTAATTCCATCTATTAATATATAATAGATAAGTTCAATCTTAGTACAATTTTTGCTATACCAAATAATCTCATTGACAGTTAACGATTCTATATGTTGTTAATTTATTTTATTAGTTGTGCAATCATTTCGAACGATATCATTCGGCTTCCACATTTTAGTATTCCTTAAAGAAAAATACATCTTGCCATGGACTTAACACTAGTTTATTTATTATTTTAACTACATTGGCTCGAGATCTAAGGCGGGCCATCTCTCCATGACCATCCCTTTTTTATGCTGATTACAGTTGAGGTAGGCAATGCATGCATCCATTAGTGGTCTAAGATAAGTTAAAAATAGTAAATTAACGAAGGTTTGATATCAATCATGAGCCAGGAGAAGAAAAGTAAGACTTGGTTGCGTCGACTTGGGGATCACACAAAAGCAAACTAAATGTGAATGTGATTTGGGTTCATGTACTTATTGCAGATTCCGATATTGAACGTGACTTTTTTTGTCCTCAGCCATTGAACCCTGGGAAGAAAAGAATGAAAGGTTTTCTTATGTCGGTAACAAAGGAGACAGATAACACATAATGGATTCAAATCCTCTTATACTAATTATTTTTTCTTTTAAGTAACATAAGGAAAAACTTTAACCAGTATATATAAATCATTGAGATGATATTTTATGCATGTAATAAATAGTTAAGATTTCTTTTTCGTATTATTATGAAAAATGAAGTGTTGGGGAAAAACATGCAAACACGAAGAATACGAGAAGAAAACAGACACAGGAGAATTACGTGGTTCGGCCTTAAAGCCTACGTCCACGGACAGCAGAGAATAAATTATTATTGATCTCGAATATTATAAAGCTTATTCTGGTTTCTCTCACACTACACCCCCCCCATGGGGTGTGACCCTAAGGCACCTAATATAATGTCTTAGGCCCTATTTATATTACACAAGTATCTTAATCCGTATTCTACAAGGATAAGAAAACAGTATACTACTAGGAAAAGGACACATATTAATTATGTATTGTTATAGTAGAAGCAAACAAGGTAAATGCCAACAAGGAAATTTGCTATTCTTGTTGCCAAAGAATTCGGGCCACATTCAACAAATCTCTACCTTGGCATGTATTCGCTCCAATCAACACACCATCATCCCTGCTGCCAACTGCCCCTAAGGCTCAATGCTTCACACCGCAAATAGCAACCAAGTTCAAGCAATGCTTAAACTTGCTGACTGGAATCACCTTGGTCATCATATTTGCTGGATTCTCATGGATAGAAATCTTCTGCACCGATATGATTCCTTGTGATATAACATCTCTGATAAAATGATATCTAACGTCAATATGTTTAGTCCTCTCATGATACATCTGATTCTTCGTCAGATGGATTGTACTCTAGCTATCACAAAAGACTGTACTTGTATCTTGCTGCAGTCTAAGATCACGAACCAGGCCTTGTAACCACATGGCCTTCTTCACAGCTTCTGCGATTACCATGTACTCCGCCTTAGTAGTCAACAATGTTACAGTAGACTGTAATGTCGCTTTCCAACTGATAGCACATCCAGAGAGAGCAAACACGTAACCCGTCAGAGATCTTCTCTTATCAAGGTCACTCACAAAGTGTGAATCATAATAACCCACCAACCTTGCGCAATCTCCAGCCATCTTGCTAAATAGCAAACTTATATTCGCAGTGTCACGCAAATATCTCATTATCCATTTCACCGCTTCCCAGTGTGCTTTCCTAGGTGATGCCATATACCTGCTCACAACACTAACTGCATGTGAAATGTCAGGACGAGTGCATACAATAGCATACATCAAGCTACCAACAGCACTCGAGTATGGAACATAAGACATATATGCTCCACCTCCTCCCCAATTTTAGGTGACAAATCTACAAACAACTTGAAATGAGTAGCAAGCGGCACACTCACAGACTTTGTTTTAAGCATCACGAAACGCTCCAGCACTTTCTCAATATAACTTTGCTGAGACAAGAACAGCTTCCCAGCGTTTCTATCTCTGTGAATCTCTATGCCATGAATCTTCTTCGCTGCTCCAAGATCCTTCATCTCAAACTCATCACCCAGCTGCTTTTTTAATTCGTCGCTGGCAGACATGCTTCTAGCAGCAATAAGCATATCATCGACATACAACAACAAGTACACAAACGAACCATCTGGAAGCTTCTTGAGATACACACAGCTGTCATAGGCACTTCTTGTGTATCCAGCACCTATCATGAATGTGTCAAATCTCTTGTACCATTACTGAGGCGACTGCTTCAACCCATACAAGGACTTTTTCAGTTTGCAAACATGGTTTTCTTTACCAGGAACTATATACCCCTCTAGTTGACTCATGTAAATTTGCTCTTTAAGATCACCATGCAAAAACGCCGTTTTCACATCTAACTGCTCAAGCTCTAAGTTATGAAGAACAACCAAGGCAAGTAAAACCCTAATGGAAGTATGCTTCACAACCAGAGAGAACACTTCGTTGAAGTCAACACCCTCCCTTTGTGTATAGCCTTTTGCCACCAATCGCGCCTTGTACCGAGGACCCTCAACCGCTGGAGTACCTTCCTTTTTTTTGGTAAACCCATTTGCAACTGACAACTCACTATCCCTTAGGCAATTCAACAAGCTCCCAAGTTTGATTCTTCTGAAGAAACTCAATCTCCTCACTCATGGCACCTACCCACTAAGCAGAATCTTTCCCAGATATGGCCTCTTTGTATAAACTCGGCTCATATCCTTCAATTGTTTCGGCAACAGTCAAAGCATAAGCAACAAGATTAGCGTATCCATACCTTTGAGGCTCTCTAATCTGTCTTCTTTTTTCGCCCAGTGGCAATGCTGTACTTCTGTTGTTCAGGCATATTTTGATCATGTACCTCAGTTGGTTGAGTCGGCTGAATTTGACTACTACTATTGCTAGATGGAACATTTGGAACATCAGCAAATACCTCCACCTGCTCTTTGACACCGTGGTCTAAACCAACTACTGCTTTCTCCTTTTCTTGGTCTAATGAAGCAGACTCATTGAATGTCACATCCTTGCTGATGAGGAAACCTAGAGACTTTGGATCTGTGCATCACAACCTGTAACCTTTACTCTCGAACGTATAGCCTAGAAATGTGCATTTCTTTGCCTTCAACTCCAACTTGCCATCCTTCACGTGAGCGTATGCAGGGTAACCAAGCACCCTCAATCGAAAGTAGTCAGTAGGCTTACCAGACCATAACTCAAAAGGAGTTTTCAATTCAATAGCTTTGAACGGAGACCTATTCACCAAGTAGCATGCTGTATTAACAGCTTCGGCCCAAAAGTCTTGACTCAAGCCAGAATGAGAAAGCATACAACGAGCTCTCTCCACCAAAGTTCTATTCATGCGTTCTACAACTCCATTCTGTTGTGGTGTCCCCACACATGTGTGGTGTCTCATAATGCTATGTTTCTTGCAGAACTCATCAAACTCTTTATTACAATATTCCAACCCATTATCAGTCCTAAGACGCTTGATCTGTTTTCCAGTCTGCTTCTCAATCAACGTCTTCCACTCGACAAATGTTGAAAACGCCTTATCTTTAGTTTTCAAAAGTATACCCACACCATCCAAGAATATGCATCAATGAAAGTAATGTAATACCTGGCATCTTTCTTGGAAGGAACTTTATTAGGACCCCAAAGATCATAATGAATATAATCAAGTGTACCTTTGGTGTTCTCCTGCCCCTTGCTGAACTTCACCTTGGTTTGCTTTCCAAAGACACAATGCTCGCAAAATTCAAACTTTTCAGTTCTTTGTCCATAAAGCAAATCCCTCTTGCTCAGCTCGGTCAGTCCCCTCTCGCTCATATGGCCCAACCTTTTGTGACATAACTGCGTAGTGTCATTATCACTCTGCTCGGATGTAATAGCTACAATACCTGTAACTATACTACCTTGAAGGACATATAGGCCGCCAGTCAAGTTCCTTTTCAAGAGCACAATTGCACCTTTGGTCACCTTTAAGACACCATTCTCACTTCGGAATTTGTATCCATAAGAATCCAAACGCCCAAGAGAAATTAAGTTTTTCTTCAGCTTCAGTACATGCCAACACTCGAGAGATCTCGTAATACCATAAAACACATTGATATTTACGATGCCCATTCCCTCCACCTTCAACGGAAGATCATTGCCTAGAAAGACTTTCCCTTCTCTTTTGGAATAAGAAGAGAACCAGTCACGCCTAGGACATATATGGAACGTTGCACTAGTATCAAGAATCCATTAATTATGCCACTGTGATGCACTCACAGTCAAAACTTCCCCAGTACTACTCGAGTTCTCCCCATCACTATCAGCACTCTCTACCACATTAGCTAAATTTTTCACCTTTTTCTTTCCCTTTTTCAGTTTTGGACATTTTTTCTTAATGTGACCCTTTTCACCACACTCGAAACAGTGTAGCTTTCTTGCTCTTGATTTTGACCTTGACTTGCTTTTCTTTCTACTCGAAGATCTCCCTCTATTTTCTGATCTCCCTCTACTCACTAAACCTTCCCCATGAACTTCTTCTCTATGTCCCGAAATATGTGTTTGAAGATCCTTCGATTTTAATGAAGTAATCACATCTTCAAAGGTAATTTTATCCCTCCTGTACAACATAGTGTCCACAAAGTTCGTATATGAAGGTGATAAGGAGCATAATACGATCATAGCTTGGTCTTCGTCATCAATTTTAACACCCACATCCTTCAAAGCAATAAAACAAGAGGTAAACTCATCAAGGTGTTGCTTTAGTGGACGTACCTTCTTTTATTCTAAGATGATACAATCGCTTCTTCAAGTAGAGACGATTTGTGAGAGATTTAGATGCATACAATTCTACCAAAGTATTTCAAGCCTCAATTGCTGTCGTCTTCTCAGCAATCTCCAACAATAATTCATTTGTCACGGACATATGTATTGCACTCAAGGCTTTCGCTTTGAGTTCTTTTCTCGCTGCTGGTTCCGTTTTTTCCGGGATCACTTCTTCAATGACTTTCCAAAGTCCTTGCATTGTCATAAATGCCTTGAATCTGATCCTCCATAGACTGAAACTCATTCTCCGATCAAACTTCTCGATTTCAAACTTTCCACCTGTGGAAGACATTTCATTTGCACAAAACTCGCACTTTGGGATAGAATTTGGCTCAACAAATCGCAAAAAGGGATTCAGCATGTCGATAAACTTAGGAACACCCCCGGTCAACTTTGGTCAACACCGATCAAAGTCAAACCTCAAGAGCACGCGAACTCTATCTTTTTTGCTTATTCTTCAAACCCAAACACGAGCCACGACCCGCCGACGCAAGCTTCCACTCCAACCACCAACACTCAACGTAGACAATACCGAAGCACTCCTTGTCGAACAAAGACGTTTGTTTGGTTAGCCACCGTTTGGTTTTGAGAAATTTTGATTTCACAGTGAGTTTTGATTTTTCCTTTTTCCCTCAAGTAGCGGATTAATACCTAAGCTCTGATACCAGTTTGTTGGGGAAAAACATGCAAACACGAAGAATACGAGAAGAAAACGGACACAGGAGAATTTCATGGTTCTGCCTTAAAGCCTACATCCACGGGCAGCAGAGAATAAATGATTATTGATCTCGAATATTACAAGGCTTACTCTGGTTTCTCTCACACTACACCCCCCATGGGGTGTGACCCTAAGGCACCTAATATAATGTCCTAGCCCCTATTTATAGTACATAAGTATCATAATCCGTATTCTACAAAAATAAGGAAACAGTATACTACTAGGAAAAGGACACATATTAATTATGTATTGTTATGGTAGAAGCAAACAAGGTAAATGCTAAAAAGGAAATTTGCTATTTTTATTGTCAAAGAATTCGGGCCGCATTCAACATGAAGATATATAAACCTTGTTGTAGCAAAACAAAGTTATGCTCACTTTTGGTGATGGTCCTTTGAAATCGAGTAGTATTAGGGTGAATCATATTTACTGCGTAGCAAAAATTTATATACATAGACTTGTAAACCATAGTGTAGACAAATGTTTACGGTTTTTGTTATTAGATAATGATAAATGAGGTGAAAATTTTCCTAAAATAGTCACCAAATCTTCGTTGTTCCGTTGTTTGTCTCTCTTGTTTATTTTTTCGACATAATCGTCTATGAATTTTAATTCAAATGGAGCCTCGTGAAATGGCGATTGTAGCTCAATAATAGAATGTGAATTGTTATGTCACCTCAACAAAAACGAGAAAAGCAATGGATTCCACCACCTGTGGAGCTGAGAGGTTCTTTGTGCAGAGGCCTTTAGCGGTCCCCTTGCGGTCGCTATCAATTCCAGTGTGGAACCAGGGTAGCTAACCTGGGCAAGTGGCCTTTCATTAGTAGAATAGCAATTTTCACTATCCCATTCACTTGTTGAGGAACCTCGTAGTTTTCCGACTATCATTAATTGGTAAACTTCAAGCGAGCATTAATTAATTAGAGAACACTCACTCGAGACAAGGGATTGGATGCGAATCTCAATCATGAACTGTGTCTATTTTCAACTCTTATTGTTATCGCTACGACATCATGGAAAAAATTTCTCGCAATTACATATGCGAGAGATGAACTTAAATAAATATATATATATATATATATATATGTACTTTGATTGCCAAAAGACAATGATAGCAACGTCCATTTCCTACACCCGGGCAAGAATATCCTAACGGATATTACTTTTGCTTTGCCACTGATCCATTAATAAATGAAATGGTCTATTGAATAGTCAATTCATGCAAATATTGAAAGCCTCCTAAACTGATGCTTTCTTCTGGATTCCTGTCCGGCTTTCTCCTATATAATCATTATAAATGCTGGAACCACGGGCGAAGATTCTGTCTTTAACTAATACTACGAACTTTGTCAACAACTTAACATCCACTAGAACTCCCTTTCGTTAGTTGGGTCTCAAAACTAATCTGGCTATTTCAACTTGGTTTGATGATCTTTTCCCGCTAAAGTAACAAAATAACGACACTTCCATTCTTTTCCTAACAGACAAAGTTGAGTTAGAAAGGGCAAATCTAAAGGTGCTTTTTTGAGTTTGTCCTTATTTTTAGTGCTTCAAATTAGGGGCATATGTAGATTGACTTTTCTTTATTAAAAAATATACTTTTTGTAAAATGCATATTCGTTTTATAATAAGTATTCAGTTTTTTTTTTCAATATTTATATATTTTAGCTTCTGAAAAAATAAAAAGCTCTTTGTTTTTCAAAATTTATAGAAAAAGCACTTTTAAAAAACCAACCGAAACAAAGCCGATCCAATATTTTTTCTTAGACACTTTCCATCCAAAGCTTTATACTAACTTTTCTTTACCGCTCGACCGACATGTTGGAGGAGATGCTTAGCCCAAACCCCTTTCTGCCGGACCATGCTTGCAGAGTACTTCCTGGGCCTAGACGAAGGATCTAAGGTGCAGAGGATCTGGGTCATTACAATGGTACAGGGTTTGGGCTTTCCATGTATTCTTGGTTGTAACCCACTACACCTGCCTTACACCGTCTAACCTGAACTCAAATCTATTCCTTTATATTGGGTGGTGGAACTATCAATTCAATCGAAAGGCTAGGAATCATCTTTTCTTATGCCGACACTGATACAACTAATACTTATATCTAGTTGATTGGCCGGGAAAGCTTTAGTGGAAAGAGATGGTGCTGGCGAGTGACTTTGATTGCTTAAAATTGGACTAGCAAGGAGACATAGGCATCCAAGTCGTTGTAGTATAGTGGTGAGTATTCCCGCCTGTCACGCGGGCGACCCGGGTTCGATCCCCGGCAACGGCGTTTGTTTTTCTTGTTCTTATTATTATTATTATTATTTTTCCTTTCTTCTTTTCTCAGAAATATGTGTCAACCCAGAGGAAACAATAACTGAATGGCAAACCAGCAACATTCAACAGCACGGCCACTTTAACTTGTTTTAAGCGAATGAGTGGATCGATCAAAACAAAAAAGAATAAGTGGAGTTCATGTTACTGCCTATCTCATTTTATTGATCTCGAACGCATAAGAAATTTCCTTACTAGTGTGTTTGGAATCAGCACCAAGACTGAGTTTCAATCACCAAAGTGCAATTTGAAACTCTGAAAAAAGTATATTTAAATACGCGTTGAAAATGACGATAATTTTTTAAAGAATTTGAGAAAAGAGGGTAGAAATAAAAATTAAAAAAAAAAATCGCACAACACTGATTAGGCTTATTTTATTGACTATGTTTGCAGTACATAGATGACCTGTATGAATAGTGTACAACATGAGTTTGATAAGCATTGCCGTACAAGTTCTAAGCCTACAACGATGCTAAGCAAATACAGTCATTACCAGATAGGTAAGAAAATGTTGAGTCCATCCTTATCTTCTCTTAATGGTTCAATGGTCTTATTGCCGATTCCGATATTGAACGTAACCTTATTTGTCCTCAGCCATTGACCCACGGGGAGAAAAGACTAAAAAATTTTCTTACGTCGATACGATGGTCATAAATGAGACAGATTACACGTAACCGAATTTAAATCTTCTTTTGTTGATGATTCTTCTGTGGTGATACAAGAGAGAGATTTTAAACCATTATATGTATGTATAAATAACTGAAATGATATTTTGTATACGTAAAAGTTTAAGATTTCTTACTGAATAAAGTTATGCTCACTTCTGGCGATGGTGTTCTGAAATCAAATAATATTAGATTTTAAGTGAATCGCATTTATTAGGTGACAGATATGTATATACATAGAGACTTGTAAATTGCAGTCTTGACAAATTTACTATTACGGCGTTTTATAGTAGATAAACTATCCCAGTCAACTTGTTGAGGAGCCTCACAGTTTTTGAGCATAAACTCCCTCGTAATATTCTATCGTTTTAAATAAAGTTTAATAATAATGAACTATTCATGTCATTTTCTTTTAGTTACAAATGCCGGAAACGAACTTAGACATTCTTTCTTTTGGTTAGCGAGAGACACAATGATGGCAACATCCAAGGGTGGTTCTTCCATTCATTTGGACTAACATTAAATTCAGAAAAAAACAAAATCTAGGCTTAAAACAAAAATTTGCAATATCAGTTTATAAAAAAAATTTGTAGGTCTAAAACATTATAGGACTACAATTTTTTCTAAAAAATCTTATAAATTTTTGTCCTAAACCTATAATTTTTTTTAATGAACTAATGTCAGTCTAGCGGATTGGATATAAAAAAAATTCATTTCCTAACAGATATTACTTTTTTATGTCGTCGGTGATCCAATTAGCAATAAAATGGTCTATTTGAATAATCAATTCATGTTGTTAAATATTAGAAGCGTCCTAAACTAATTCTATGTTGGATCCCTTTCTCCGGATACATCATTATAAACATGTTAAAACACTGGTGAAGATTCACTCTTAATTAATACTATAAACTTTGTCAACGACTGACATACATCAGAACTCTCTTGGTTATCTCCGACTGAAACTAAATGTGGCTATATTTCGACTTGGTTTCATGATCTTTTCCAGCGAAAGTAACAAAATAACAATTCTTTTCTTGCCTGACAAAAGTTGAGTTTTCACGAGAAAGAGCAAATCTAGAGGTGAATCTCTGAACTTGTCCTTGTCATTGGTACTTTAAACTAGATAGGATACAAACCAAAAAAAAAAAAAAAAATTTGGTAGGATGCAAACGAGAAAGTAAACCAGGTCGTTGTCGTATAGTGGTGAGTATTCCTCCCTGTCACACGGGCGACCCGGGTTCGATCTCCAGCAACGGCGTTTGACTTTTCTTTTTCCATACTATCTAGCACATTTTATTAATTTGGGTTTGTAAAAAAAAGAATCAAGGGTCCCAAACCTTGTTTCATAGTCGAAAATTTTGTTTATTAATTTGGGGTCGTAAAAAAGGAATCAAGTGTCCTAAACCTTAGTCTATAGTTGAAATTTTTGTGACATTAAATCTTAAAGGATGCTTTGTCAACCTATACCCTTAGCTCAGTTGGTAAGTACAAATGGTTTGCTCACTAATTCAAACCCTTATAGAATGGAATCAAGGGTCTTAAACCGTATTCCATGGTTGAAATCTTTGTGACGTCAAATTAAAAAGGATGCTTTGTTGACCTACAACCTTGGTTCAGTTAGTAGGTATGGTTGGTTTGCTCACTGATTCAGCCCTTACAAAATACATCACTTTCACTACAGTTTTTAGTTTGACATTCCCTTTTGCTGTCACTTCCGGGTACAAGCTTACACTACAAAAAAAAAAATTGAATTTGGAATGGAAATTTTCTATATCAAACTTAAAAATTTTCATTTCAATCCGTTTTGAGACGGAAAAAACCATCATATCAAATTTTGACACTAAAAATTCTGTCTCTAATTGAGAGGAAGAATTTTTCGCTTCCAATTTTCGTCTTAATTGTGTATTAACTTATTAGAAAATTTTGTCCAGACTTTTCGTATCAATTTGAGATGGAAATTTTTCGTATCAAATTTATCTCAAATTGAGACGATCTCAAATATTCCGTCTCAAAATTGCCAATTTCTAGTAGAGTTAGATAAAAATCCTTCTTGTGCAGGACGAAATTGACCAGATGAGACAGTTCATACCGAACTACCACTAACATATTTTTTCCTTTGGAACCTTTAAGTGTTAATGGGCCATGAGATCTTCACAAGACTCCCTTAAGTGAAGATATTAGAGAGAAGTCTCCTCACCTAAATTAATTTTCATGTAATCGACTTTTATTTTTTTGGAAGAAAAAAGGAAAAAAAGAAAGAAAAAGAAAAGGTAAATTGGTTGACAAAGGGGGGAGGGGAGGTTTTCTTTTGGTAAAGTTAAACCTGTATTTCTTTCTTAAATAATTTTAATAATCAAAAGAAGGTACACAAAATTTCATGTAGTTATCCGACAAAGTAATAATTTAATAAGTTCTATTACTCTTTTTTTTTCCCCTCAGCAAGTAAAGTTTTCATTTATATTTACAAAAAAGGTAAATTGTACGGACCTCCTTGTGATTTGTCATAAGTGTGCGTTTACCTCCTATGATTTAAAAATTAGCTAGTTACCCCCTGTGCTTTCTAAAAGTGAAGTACATTACTCCCTTCCATCACTTTTTCTGATAGATTTAACCGAGCGTGTGGGACACGCACCGAACTTGCGTTTGGGCTTAGTTTTTTTTGTTGTTAAACTTTATTTTGATAAAAAAAAAATGCCCTTCCTTTTTTGTTTTGAAAAAACATTTGTAAGAGAAAAAACTTGAACTCTTGACCTTAGTTTAAATGTAAATTTTAACTAATTATATTACAAACATATTTACATTTATTTCGTTACTACAAGTAAATATATTTGTCATCGAAAAATGAAAAATAAGAAAAGAAATTGACCTTCATTGTCGTCATAATCGCACAACCACCATCTCATTAATTAAATTAATTATTTAATTATTTTTAATTTTTAATTTTTTGATTAATTAATTAATCAATTATTAATAATAAATTATTTAATTATTAGTTAATTAACTAATTATTAATAATCTACATTTCCAATTAAATAAGGTAAATAGCACTATAACTCCTGTGGTTTGTCATAAGTGTGTCGTATCCTTTTATGGTTGCTATAAGTGCATCATTAATCCCTGGGTTTGAAGGGCAAATTAGTCCTTTTGCATTTTCGTTAGCCAAAACTAATGACATTAGAAAAATGAGCGTGTGTGTTTCACTTTTGAAAGCACAGAGGGATAATTAACTAATTTTTAAATCACAAAAGATAAACGCACACTTATGACAAAACAGAAGGGGGTTCTGTGCAATTTACCCTTACAAAAATATACAAAAGATCTTACTATCAATTAGTGATAGTTCATTTACTTTCCGTGCACGAAGAATTACTGTGTTCAAAAGAGGGTTTCTATTACTTTAGAAGAATGCCAACAAATCTTCGATCATCATAAGGGATTGTATTCTTATAAATATATTGTCGAAATTACACATTAATTGCTATTCTTAAAAATGGGAAGAATGGTATAAACCCGTATGGTGGCGCAAATTATAAGGTGCACCCTCACTAAGGTGTACCTTCACTAACATGCAGCTTCACACCCGTGATAACACGTGTTTATATATATGTTAAAAAAAAATTTGAACAGTCGCACAAGCAACATCTTTCTCGTTTCTTTACTTCTCTTTGTTTTTTCTCTGATATTGCACATCTCTATTTTTTGTTTCTCTCTCTCTACATCTCTATTATCTCTCTCTCAACATCTCTGTTCTCTATCGCTCGACGATTTTACCACGATCAACATAGGGTTTATTGTGTGCAATTTTGATTTGATATCTTTGTCGAGTTTATTATTGCTTTATGACTTTGCTATTGAAGAAGAAATGGAAAAAAAAAAAAAACACAAAAGAGTTGAAAAAGAAGCAAAGAAGAAAGCTAAGAAAATGAAAACCACGACTTCAAGAAAGCAAGAAAGAGGAAGAAAGGATTCTGAAAGAGGTGGAGGAGATTGATGAAGACTTTTATTTTATGTGATGTTTTAAAATTCTATAAATATTTGTTCAGTAGGCTATTATTATTTGTTTAATAGCTTATTATTGTTTGTTCAATATTCCATAACTATTTGTTCAGTACACTATTATTATTTGTTTAGTATTCTATATCTGTTTATTTTATAGGCTATTACTGTTTGTTTAGTAGTATATTGTTGTTTGTTCAGCAGTTTACTATTTTTTTTGTTCAATATCCAATTATTGTTTATTCAGTGCTCTATAACTATTTATTCAACATGATTTTTATTGTTTGTTAAGTAGGCTATTATTGTTTCTTTGGTACTCTATTATTGTTTGTTTAATACTCTATAATTGTTTTTTTTATAACCTATTGTTGTTTGTTCAGTATTCTATAATTGTTTGTTCAATGTTCTATAATTATTTGTTTAGTAAGCTATTATTATTTGGTCAATAGCAGTAACATATTATTGTTTGTTTAGTGTTCTATAAGTGTTCGTTCTATAGGCTATTATTGTTTGTTTAATAGCATATTATTCATCAAAATATTTGTTTATAATTGAAATTAGTTTTGAAACAACCATAACTATTTATTCACTATGCAATTTCTGTTTGTTTGTGAAAAGATTCATCAGATTTATATATTTTTGTTCATAACTCACAATTCAAAATTACAGATGTTTTCTATTTCTTTGAACGTTATTGCTTCAGTCAAATTGAGATGCGATTTTGATTTGATTTTTTTGTTGAGTTGTTGAACAAATCGAATTAAAGAATTGTATTAGGATTTTGTGAGATTTAGTTTTTGTCGTGAAGTAAAGGAGAGAGGAAAGAGGAGATGATTGCAAGAAACAAAAAAAAAAAAAGGAAAAAAGAGCTCATTAATAGCACTTGATTTCACAGTACCAACGTGCACCTGCAGGTGCATAGTATAGCGTCCCTGAACAAAGGGTTTGCTGTTTGCTTGGTGGGTTTCCAGAGCTCCAGGGGCAGCAAGTTTATCCAGTCACAAGAGTGTGTCCGCGTGTGTTTGTAAATTTAATAAGGCTAGTCTAACATGGCCCAATATAATATTTTGTGTTTGGAAATTTTGGGCCCAATATAGTTGGGCCTAACGCAGAATTTACTAAATAGGTAAATATTTGGATATTTCGTAGATTTTTTTTTGTTTATGGTACTATATTAATTTTATTTTTGCAAATTTTAAATTTTTCCTACCCGAATATTGTTTAAGACTATTTCCAACTTTACATAGGGAAACCAAAAAAATAAGATGATAGAAATAAAATATTATTGAGTGTATACTTTATCTTTGAAAAATTACCCAAAATTATAACTTCGAAAAACTAACTTCAATAGCCTCTCTACCAAAAAGATGAATTATCAGAGGGGTAAATTGATAATCTTTTTATATTTTGTTAAAATTAAATGTGAAATTATACCACGTTACAATAATTTAAGAATCTTTACAAATTAATAAATGTTGGAGAAAACCCCCGTCCGTCATTACCAAACATAAGGGCTAGAAATTTTATTCCTTATAAACTATATAAAATTATCGAATTATTACAATACCAAAAATTTGAGTTCGATTAAAAAAATAAGAGAAGAAGCAGTTTTAAACTATCCAAACGCATTGACAGCTAGTGTCTGAGTCGCGAATGAACTCAAACCACGTCAGATAAGTGCTCAAGGTCCGAATTTTAAGCCCAAACATAAAATCCAGGTGGTTAACTTCTTCTCAAGCTAGAAGAAGCAAAAGAAATTATTTAACATAACCGTTACACACCCCTTGGAGTTCCAGAACTACTCTTCAACAGATCTACTTATCTCCTCTTAAACAATTCCAATCCCAATTCCCACACAAAGACTCCGTATTCGAATCCTCTCGTAATATTATAACGTCTACAACTTTCGTAACTAATTAACTCCATCTGTGTATTTCATATATATGTATAACTCATGCTTTACGTTCATGTAACATGTCATTGCTAGCCTCATAAGTTAGTTCTCATAACACAAGAAAAACAAAGCACGCTCCAATATTTATTGCCTTCACTACTTTCTTGCATGCATACCCACTTCACAAAACCCATAAGCACTTCTTTCTAAATTCCCTGTGGCAATGAGGTTAACTTATCTGAGCTTTTGCGTCGTAGTGTTTTTGGCCGTCACAATTGATGCCAGATATTATATTACTTGGGATGATATGAGGGTTCGTGATTATAAGCAGAGGTTGGATATTAGAGATCAAGAATACAATGGAAGCCGAGTTATTGTGGTTGATAAAAATGGTGGTGGAGATTCAACCACTGTGCAGTGCGCAGTTGACTTGGTTCCTGTTAACAATGCTCAGAGAGTGAAGATTTACATTCTTCCAGGCATTTACAGGTACATGATCATCAACCTATATATATATATATATACACACACATATATATATATACATATATATATATATATATATATATAGCTATATAGATGGCTCGATTTGGTTTGCTTTTTTAAAAGTTTATTTATTTTTTCTTGTAGCTTCTGAAAAAAGTTTTTTTTTTTTTTTAAGGAGTTAAAATTTTTGTCCATTGAAAAAAATTCAATTTGAGTTTCTTTTGAGAGTTTTAGTTATTTTTGAAACTAAGTTAAATACTTACCGTAAAAATATAATTTTTGAGGAAAAATTTTTTTTTTATATGTTTGCATTTATTTTCTTTATCATTCTCTAAAAAGAGAGGAAGATTTGATAGTTTCTCGTGTTTTGAACTTCGAGAGTGGATTTTGAGAGTGTAGTTATATGCACGTCTGAATTCTGAGACGTGGGTGATCAATTAACTTGCAAGTTAGAAGCTTCTGTTATTGGGTTCTCTTAGTAGTTTTACTACTTTTTTTAAGAGAGGCTAATAAGCCAATTATAAATTAACTAATTTGAAAACCAACTCCTCTCAAATCTTCCCCCAAACATTGCTCTAAGCCCCCATGGCGGTTCTCGATGAATATTTCTCATGGTTTATGCCCACTCGCTAGCTGCACGAAACTTCCCTCATACACTAAGGACCTATTTGGATTGGCTCTTATTTTTTTTCATGAAAAAAATGCCCTTTTCTCTACAAACGGCATTTTTTCTTTGCAATAAGTAATTAAAAGCCAAAACCCAAAAAATTCAGCTTTTCAAAAAAACACTTTTTTTTTTTTTTAAAATTATAATAAAAAACGGTGTTTAAAAAAAATCAATCCATACGAAACTTAATTGCGTAAAGACAATTACATGCAAGTGGGATATTCCCATGCTTCATCGTACTATGCATGCCCGAATCCTTTTCTGGCTCCATGCTACCGACACTTCTTTCGCATTTATTACACTAAATTCTCCTCTTTTGTCGTTTCTTTGCTACAACTTTATTATTATTATTATTATTATTATTATTATTATTATTATTATTATTATTATTATTAAAAATAAATTGGTGAAAATGTGATGCAGAGAAAAGGTACATGTTCCAGCGTGGAAGCCATACATTTCATTCATTGGGGATCAAAACAGGACATCTCAAACTGTGATCACTTGGCATGATAAAGCCTCAGACGAGACTGAAAATGGTGTGGTGATAGGGACTTTTAACACAGCTTCTGTTACCATAGACTCCAACTATTTTTGCGCAACAGGAATCACATTCAAGGTTATAAATAATAATGTTATGTTTTATGATATCTCACCTAGGGAAATGTGGCTCCATTTTAATATGGCTCGGTTTGGTTTGGTTGTTTTATGACGAGTAATTTGCTGAGATTGCAGAATTCAGTAGCTGCAGCTCCTGGAGACAAAGGCAGGCAAGCCGTGGCACTGAGAGTAACAGGTGATAAAGCAATGTTCTATAAAATCAGAGTACTGGGTACTCAGGACACACTACTAGATCAGTCTGGATCACACTACTATTATCAGTCTTACATCCAAGGATCAATTGATTTCATATTTGGCAATGCGAAATCACTCTATAGGGTACGTTTTTGTTTGATTTTGCTGGTGATTTTCTTTATTCAATAATATCGATACTGAATACAAAATGGACTCTCTTGCTCTATCTAATTACTCTTTGCACTCTATCTATCGAGTCTCTTAACTTGTGGACTGACGAAGATCCTATTTTGAGCAGGATTGTATTCTCCATTCAATAGCCACCAAATCTGGAGCAATAGCAGCTCACCACAGGGAGTCACCACATGAAGATACAGGTTACTCTTTCGTGAACTGCAAAATAACGGGAACTGGGAAGATCTTCCTAGGCAGAGCTTGGGGAAACTTTTCGCATACGGTATATTCGTACTGCGACATTGATGACATCATAACTCCTTCAGGGTGGAGTGATTGGGATGAGCCACATAGACAAAAGTACAGATTTCACTAACTTCCCTACTTTTTTTTCAGTGTTGGGTTACTAGCTGATCATTCTCGGAGATTTCTCGCCCCTTCCGTCCTTCTCCACAGACACTAAGAAATGTTTCATTGTGTCTGCAGGACTGCAGTTTTTGGAGAATATAAGTGCAGAGGAAAAGGAGCAGACAGAAGATATCGGGTGCCGTGGTCTAGATCTTTTAGCTACAGAGAAGCAAGGCCTTTTCTGGACATGAAATTCATAGGTGGACAACAATGGCTCAGATTATAAGCCAAATGTAAATGCAATATTTATTCTTTTTGGGGCATTGTCATGGGGTTGAGGCTAAGCAAAACAGTCTTGCTAAGAGTTGTATCTCAATACTAATTTTGCAGAGAGAAATGAGTATAGTAGTCTTTTTTTCCCCAGGTAGCTGAGAGAAATATGATACATAACCAGGATGGTTTAAAACACACAAACTTAACGATGGCCAAAAGAAGTACTTGCAACTTACCCCGAAATTAAACAATTAATTCTTGCTTAACCCATTCATGGTAACATTAGCACCACGAAAATGAAGGAGAAAATTAAGGAGCCGGTTTCACCTATGGAATGATCTGATCTTTATCGTTCTTTTTCCTCAATAATGAAGATCCTGCATCTTATAACAGCCATTAGAATCTACCACTCCACCATCCTAATTGGTCTGCATCTTTTCTTGACAACTTTTGTAGTCCAAAAATATGTATCTTCCCTTGGCAGGCTTAACTATTGCTATGATTTAGCACAATGAGCAATTTCAGATTTGCAGACATCTTTGCTTGAAATCACGTGTCCCATATCATTACAACAGCAATGACACTGACGCCCAAAAGGACAGCCAGAAATTTGTATGCAGGACTCTCTACTGAGACCAACTTCTGAGACTTGTAACCCTTGGAGAGTAAATGGTTAATCGACACATAGATGAACACACCGGAAGCCAGACCCATAGATATTGCAAAGATCCAGTCTGCAACAAGACCCTGAGTTGTAGCATCGATTGTAATTCCAATAGCAATACCAATTGGACTTGATATGGCAAAGGCAAAAGCATAAGCTACACAGGATAAGAGAGGTCGATTTGGGATCATCCTTAGGAGAGCTATTCCCATTGCAATTGCTGCAAATATCTTGTGTAGGCAGACCGTCCAAAGTGCTTTCCAAGCATCGGCTTTGGTCTCTGCAACTCCGATCGCAATGCCCTCAAAGACAGAATGGAAACACAAGGCAACAATCAATAATATGCTATCTGCAAGTGAACCAGCAGCAGCAAGCGGAGCTTTTGCGAAGTAGTGCTCTGTGCTGTCATGGATCTGATAAAGCAGAAAAGCAAGTATGCATAGAGTTAGTAAGCACTAAATAAAGAAACACCCGGCAAATTCATTTTAGGTTTCGATAAACCTGAGAGGATTAGGCACAAAAAAGAAGGCCTTGGGAGTTAAAAGTTCAGGAACAACAAAATTTCTCACCTCAAGCTGAGATTGTGTAATTATCTCATTGCTGCTTCCTTTTCCATGCTGAGAATGCCCTGCAACAAACACAAAAGCCTGGTCGGGGAGCTATCAAGCAGCCTCTTGGCCAAAAATATGGCATCCTTGCACACAAATTGAGGTTCATAATTTACTAAATTCACCAGCTATATAGAGAATAGTAGTTAAACAACATCCAATCACAACTTAATTGTATTTACAACTGAAGTTTTCTCTAAATTCTGCATCAACTGTGTCAAACATGGACATATATCTATAATAGACCACCTCAATAATTCTGAACAAAATGAAGTTCAAGAAATTAAAGAATGGTGAAAGATGCATAAATCATCAATAACAGGTTTCAGAAAAAGCTATTGAGAAAAATATGCAGAGAATTCTGAATCGTTCAGCAATTAATAACTATGTATGATACATGACCTAAAAAATCTCCCTTGAAACACATAAACAATAGCAGCCATACATAGCCACACACATGATAGTTACTGAAGTCAATGAATAAGTAAATAGATAAATTCACTCGCATTAATATGAATTTACACATAATCCTACAAAAACATACAACAAAATGACTATGAGATTGTAAACGATGAGATCTGCATTCATAATCTTCAAAATAATTGTCTTGATCAATAGTTAATTTTGAATTATTAGTTAAGACAACAACGTTAGCACTCTATCTTATAAGGGCCTGTTTACATCGATCTTTTTTTCAAGAAAAGCATACTTCTTAAAAAATTCCATTCTTTGACTAGGTTTTCAAAAAAAGTTAAAATTTTAAGAAAAAAAATTACAGTTCAAATACAGTTTCTCTAGAAACTAGAATTTTTTACTTTTCAAAAGAATTTTTTTCATTAAAAAAGTGCTTATAAAAAAGTTAATTCAAACGAGCCCAAAATACTGGTACACAATCTACCAAAAAAAAAAAAAAAAAAAGCACAAACCTTGTAGCTGAGCATCAGCAGCACGAGAAGATCCACTCTTTTGCTTCCCAAAAACGTGAAAAATCACACAATCAGCCAACATGGTGAGCAAAAAGCCAGCACTCGCCAACATGAAAGCAAAAGGATACTCTTTGCTGGTCAAGTCTCCAAAAGTCTCATTAGAATCACTCAAGAAATGCATCAAAGCAGTCCCCAAGAACACCCCACCAGCAAACTGCGTCCCCAGCACCAAAAACTCCTCGTTCCACTTGAGAAAGTATGGTGATATCCCACCAAGAAAAGTGCCTCCAAACACTAATATTAAGCACCATATTTTCACTAGTATCAGCTGAGTTGATCTGAGGTTTGGTTTTTCAGATGGGGTTGCTGAGGAGTCGGCGTCGGAGTCATTGTCGTTGTCTCCGCCGTGAGAGGTGGCGGAGAGGAGGAGGAGGAAGAGAAGGGTGAGGTAGAGTAGGAAACGTATCATTGTGGCGAAGACATGTATTTTTTTTGGGTGTGTTTTGAGTGCTTTATAAGTAAGTTTTTGGTGCGATCTGTGTCAGATCAAATGGTGTAGTACAAACAGAACAAACATGGATTTTTGACGTATTACGGGAAAAGATTCAGGACAAATATAGAAAGAATCTTAGTACGACAGCAAACAAGTACGTACATTTGGACAACCAAACGAACACTCGTCATTAATAATAGAAAAGCTAATAATGGAAAAGTTGGAATTTTGATTTTTTTTTAACGAGTGTAATTTTATATCCACTAAATTATTAAGGGGCTCTTTGGTTAAGTTTATAAATAGCTTATAAGTACATATCATCTAAATACTATTTATTTATAACTAGCTTATAAGTAACTTCCTACTTATAGGCAAAAGCTACATATAAACACTTAAAAATAAGTTTAGCCAAACGAGCTCTAAATGACCTTATATGTATAAAAATTTACTATTTTTAATTTGTTTAATTTAAATATCATTTAATTTTTAAATGAAGGAATGACAGAAAAGGATAAATTTCATATGAGAATGATTGAAAATGGTAAACTTTTTTATATGAATGTCAATACAATTTAACCTTAACAAGTACAATGTAGCATTCGTTAAAAATACCATTAAATGATTTTATATATACCAAAATATTTTTTTAATTGCTTTTACATTAAATATAACTTAGCTTTTAAAAAAAGAATGATTGAAAATGACAAATTTAATACAAAGAATGACTGAAAATGGTATTTCTTCTGATCATTAACCAATCATTTTCATTCCACTAATAAAATCTTTACAAGTACGAAGAGTCAGAATTCAATGTCTCCAATTGTACATAAACTCCTATTTTGTAATGTATTTTTATACTTATGATTAAAATTAAGAATAAATCTGATATTAATATTAATTTAATCTTAATAATATAATATTACACTCATTACAAAGACATTCTTGCAATGTTTTAATATGATTGGTTGGGGACACATCGAGTGGAGCAGTAACGGCACTTAGCTTCACCTTGACGATGAATATAAATTAAGACAACGGCCTCACACGCAATCCGATGGATAAAACAAAAGAAATGGGAGTAGATCCAACGGCAAATCGTGTAGACATCTTTGCGGTTTGTTGAAAAACTAAAATGCTATTGGACGTGTATGTGAACAAGGTTCCCTCACTCAACGATAGGCTTAAAGCACAAAATTAGTAATGTAATGAAAAGCTCTCTAGCTAGGTCGATCGGTAGCGTGACATGCTAGTCATCTCTAAAATTATAAATGTGTTAGAACGAAAAATAAATGAACAAAATAAACAAACACATTTATACAAGACAAAAGCCAATAAAATTAAGTCATCCAGACTTGACTCAGAATCTAATTTTATAAGGTCGAAAAAATAGAAATTGTAGATTTTAAAAACCAAGTGTTCCAACAACTCTTACTTTTTACTGCTGAATAAAAGTGTTAGCACCACAAGGTTTGAAATAAAAGCCAATGAAATTAACTCATCTGAGCTTGACTTGGAATAGAACTTTGTAAGGTTGAATAAGTAGAGATCGCATATTTTAAGAACCAATTGTTTCAAAAACTCCTACGTTTTACTCCTCAATGTAAGTGTAAGCACCACAAGGTAATGAAATAACAAAGGTTTCGTTAACCTCACTTAGCAAAGTAAGACAATTTAGATTATCGGTGGAAATTGACTAGAAACCTTTCAGTCGGCGAATTTATTCCTCATGTAGAAGTTTGTTTTGGACCAACAATTGGGTCTCCGAGGAGTGAGAAAGCAATGGAGAAAGCCCAGTCTCGGCGAAACTTGGGTCATTGAGCTAGCCCAACTATTTTAGGCCTGAAGAAGGCGTAATTTGGGATGTTTGGGCCCAACTTTTACGTCCATTTGGAATTGGTCTGAATTGGAACTACAACCTTTTATGTATAGAATCTTCATGGCAAATAACTTATTTGAACAACCATATGTTTTCTTTTCAAATTAATAAAAAAATTGCAAAGTAAATTTGGCGTTTCAGACAAAGAAGGAAATGGTTTATGCGCTTTTAGTAAACAAAAAATATTGTATTTCTTATTACTTTTGATCTACCCAATCATTCCAAAACTATATGGACATAAACTTTGTTTCATCTCTTGTTTTAACATTTCTCTTTCTCTTCCAATTTTTGATTTCAAGTCCCCAAAGCTATTAATCAACCACAATTTGTTTAAAGGAGGAAAGAGTCGTCCGATCCCTTCTTTATGCACGTCCATATACATTACGAGACACAATCATTTATGGAGGTCCTCAGACCCCGGGTGGAGTTTTATTGCGTTAGCAGCTCATTGTGATCAAATAATTTAAATACGGTCGTATTTTCTAATTACAAATATTACTTAGTCTTTATTAAAAGGCAGTGTGTTTCGAGATGTGCCTCTTTGTTATGTAATTTATAATTTTGATATTAGACCTAAATCGATAAAGTCTAGTTTATTGTGTTTGGTGTGGACAAGTGGAGACCTCAATAATTCTAAGAAGATGAATGCCCCATCTACATGGCAACCTTAAGACCTCATGCAACTTCAACCTTGGCTCCCATAAGTAGAAGCAATAATTTAAAAAGCGAACATATATGACAAAACAAGGGCTAATTTTGTCAAAACAAACTACACACCCTCTTCAAAGATACACATTTCAACACCTATAAAAAGCCATTCCCCCATGAAATCTTTGGCGCAAACTCTCATCAAACCCCCTAACACCACTTTCAAAACTTAGAATTCTTGAAGCTTAACTTATAAGTACTACTCCTCTTGAAACACCTTCACCTTCCTTCTTCTACCAAATAAAAAAAAAAAAAGAAAAAAGAAAAAGAAGGTAGATTCAAGAGATATATTATGTTAATTAAAATGGAGCAACAAAACCATAACAATTTGAGTGATCATCAATTCATCACTACATCTCAAGTGCCCTTAAAGAAGATCATCACTAAACTTGTGCTTTCAGTTTCTGTATTTTCCTTGATTGTTTCTTACTCATCATGCTGCTCTTTCTTCATGCGTTACTTTAAATTCTATGTTATTGCATTCCCTTGGCAACTCTTGAGCCATGCCTCTGATAAAAGCTATATATTTCTCATCTGCAATGGCATCTTAGTTTTCATTGCAAAAACATCTAGCTTGGTGCTGTCTCCCTCATCAGGGCCTGATCTTAGTGACCTATTGGGCAGAAAGATTGATGATGATCTGCGAACACCATCGAAAATCGAAGATTTGATCTGGGAGAAAGGAGACCATATGCTGGAAAACACTAAGCCTCAACAGGATGCAAAAAACCATGAAAATGGAGGAGTAGAGATCAAAGTCTTCAAGGAAGAGAAGATGGAGAAGGAAAGCTTCAATGTTGAAGATGATGAAATAGAGCCAAGAACTGAATTATTGAAGGAGGAAGATGAAGAAGGCAATGAGGAAGGAAATGAAGAAGAAACTGTCACTTATATTCTTGGAGATGGTGGTCATAGTGAAAAGCACTTTGAGAATGGCTTATGCATGACAGAAGATGATGAAGAGGAAAATGATCAGAACAACTTTGAGGATGAACTATTTGTTTCTGAAGGAGAAAAAGCAGAAAAGAAATTTGAGTTGTTGAGCACAGAAGAATTGAACAAGAAATTTGAGGATTTCATAAGAAGGATGAAGGAAGACCTCAGGGTTGAAGCTCAACAACAACAACTTGTCATGGTTAAGTGATTATGATGATCTTGTCAACTTTATTATGAATGTAGTAAAAACGCAGCCTTTTCCAACTTAGCTAGCATCTGCTTCCATTTTACTTTTTCTTTCCCCCTTTGTTTTCTCTTTTCATCTTTTAGTTTAATTTCCCTAGTTTACCACAAGCTGATCTGTACATTAATGTTCGTGTATATATATATATATATATATACACACATACATATATATATATATGTATATATAACATATCATTTTCTTTTCTATCTTAAAGCTACTTATTATAACTTATTTCTATAATGACTCATTTTAAATTACTCATATATCATCACAAGCGCGTCTAAAGAACTAGTCCAAAATATTTAAACTCTAAAGACAATACAGTAAATTAAACATAAATCTTACAAGTTATTTAATATATATAGCGTGCATTTCATATATATCCAGTGCTGCAAAGAGATAGAATTCATTAGTTTAAGATGTCTATATATAGTCTCCAACAAAAGCAGGGTGCCACAAACAAATTGGCACACGTGCGTACTTCTTGACGTAATCTATTACTAATAAAAAAAATTCCTCATGTTGCAGTCAACCAAATGATCTCATCAACTAGTAATAATAGATAAATTAAGTTAGTAGTTGGTATGCGCAAGAAGAAGTGTCCAGAAAGAGAAATGATTAAACTCGGATAACTCCAAGAGGTAACCACTGAATGGTGACGGGCACTTGCATGATAGGAAACTTGTTAACATCTTGGGTTCTAATAAATCTTCATACTATGTATACTTTCTAATAAATCTTCATATTATATTTCTGTCGTGCAAATTAAAATCATGTTCTCAAGATTTAACTAGTGTAGACTACAAAAGTGTAACTCTATTAGAAAGTTTCAAATCCCTAAGAAAAATGATTTGGACTAAGTATTAAAAACCACTGAAATTTTATTGTAAAAACTAATCAACTAGAATTTTGATAATTTTCCATACACTCACCTCCTACGTATAACTTAGAATATTGCCTATACTACTTTAACAGATATATTGAATTTGGATGGCCGTGTGACACAAATAATGCCTTTGAAATACAACTTTGTTGGACTACTTACAAAAATAGGCGACCACGCTCAAAATAGATGGTGCAATAGGCCACCACATGAATGAATGTACATGATAAACGAGCTTAAACGGGGTCACACATGGATAGATGCGCGAAAGATAGGACCAAAAGCCCCACTTTAATATTATATAGTTAAAAATCACTGAAATTTTATTATAAAAATTATTTGATCAATATAAATAATAGCCCAAAAATTTATCCGTGGTCTTGAATTTTGAAAATTTTTCATGTGATACACATATATTTTAACATCGGGATTGTAAAAATGTGGGCATAAGAAATGAACGGCCATCATGATTAGCCGTACATGCATCTTCATTAATGCATAAGTCCCACCATGATGAATGAAGTGCCCGCGAAGAGCCACTCGATCGTTAGAAGATGGGCCACTCAAATCTCAATAGTCAAGTCTTGTGTGGATGAAACTCATCTTGAGGTAAAATCAAACGCTCTCTCGTGCTACTCAAAGTCACTGGCCACGTTACAAACAAAAATCTTATCCAGTAAATCAACCAGCATGCATATATACTACGATACTGTGAATAAGAATAAGTCAAGAATGTTTCGTTTCATGCCTTCACGTACTCAATTTCATGCCTCCTCAGAAGAATCAAACAATTAAAACTACCTGCTGACTCATCATCCCATGATGGACAGATGACAATCGAACCCCCATGTCACCACCTGTCAATTTGAATTTGTAATGGATTCACTTATCGGCCGTGATTATCCAAATCAGTATTAGGACCTGTTTAGATTAATTTTTTTTTTTAGAAAAAAATATTTTTTTCTTAAAAAAGTTACATTAAATTTATAATAACTATTTGATTTAGTTTCCAAAAAAACTGAAACTCTGAAAAAAGTTCAAATACAGTTTTTTAGAAGCCAGGATTTTCAACTTCTCTAAAAAAATTATTTTTCAAAAGCTGCTAAAAAAAGCATTTTTGAAAAAAGCCAATCCAAATGAGCCCTTAGTTCAGATAAATTAATTGTATTAATTGTTAGATTGAAAACTACTTTCAACTAATTAACTACAAGATATAATTCTATTTAGTAGTATAGTGTTTTTTACGAAATTCATTAAGAATTCTTTTAAGTAGCCTTCGAAACTTTTATATATATATATATATATCAAGACTCTATCCTAAGACTTCTCTTAGTATAAAACCGATCTTCTTGGACACCTCTATTTCGTTATTTTCTTATTTTTAAGAGATTATACTATTTTAGATGGAAATCCTTCTAAGGGATAAAAATCCTCAAACGCCATTGTTCAAAAACACTTTAATTGCATTAGAAAGATCTTCAAGTATATGGATCTTGAGTATGAGGGAGAGTCCAAAATTAGTAATTCAATTAGCGCATTTGTTGACTTTCCGATAGAAGTGTGTAAGTTTAAAGTCCTGTCCACTCATCATCCTCTTGCTTTCCTCAATATACGATAAAGGAGATCTCCATTTCTGATCCGTCCCCTTGAATCAATGAGCGAGTACTTACGAGTTAGACTTAATCTCAAGACTAGACACCCCCTCTTAATGGCCTCAAGCCTCGAAAGGGATCCATTATTTCCTAATTCATTTTTTTTACACAAAGAGGCAATGCTGATATTAAATATTAATCATTCTTGGGAAGAGAGCCCACATGCATTATCTCCTAAAAACTCTCGAATTGCATCTGGAGGTTTTTGTAAAACATGCTTTCCTAAAGAAAGTATTATTCTAAACTTTGCTAGTCAATTAGTGCATTTATTGGTTTTTCTATAGAAGTGTAATGGTCAGAATGCTGAACAACTCAACATCTTCTTACATTTCTCAACAAACAGCAAAATAGATCCGGTTTGATGTGTGCTACCCTTAATTTGATTTATCAAAATTTGCAAATCAGTCCCGACTTGCGAAATTATGGGACCCCTCTTGATATTTCCTGAATCTTTAATTCCCATAAAAGTTGAGAAGAGAGATGTGGCAAAGCCTTGCTCCTTCAAAGTAGCAGTATTCGAGTCCTCGGTCACAAAAGCTTGCATGAAAATGAATAGTATCTTTATTAACCTCACATTATCAATGAACTTGGTCGACCTTGACGCAAGGAAAAAAAATAAAAAAGATAGTTTAGGCGCTACAAAATACCTTTCATCTTTGACACTTGGAAAAGTTTTGACAGTAACCTTGACTTTTTATGCTTTGTGTGGGATGAGACAAGCAAGAAGTGCGAGACATGGTCGAGTATACGGCTTCCTTTTGTTAATTAACGGGGCGGCTTGAAAGGTGTGCAATTATTTCTAGCTAGTTGGGAATCTCCCCCGCAAAAAGGTTTTGGCTTGGAAACCTCAACCAAATTTAGGCATGCTAAACTTTATATATATATATATATATATATATATATATATATATGTATAGCTGCTTTCCAAGCTTTGATGTTCATTGCTTTCTACAATTATCTTTTTCATTTTTCATTTCGATCTATTAGTTGATCCATTGTTAAGAGCAAGATGAATTAAAAAATAGTTAAAACAGTTAAGATTATCTCTCTCAAAATGAGGTTCTCGGACCAAATCTAATAGAGGATGTAGAGTTGGGTTGGGATAGGGAGAAAGAGTAAAAAGATTGTTACGAGTGAAATCTATTTATGATTATAAAATAACTATATAATTATAATTATGAAATAATTTAGTTTTAACAGTTGTAGGATCTTATTTAAATTGATAGACCCCCCATTTTGTGTAGAATTAAATATGCTAATTACTCGAACATGCTTTTTTTTGTTTTTGTTTTATCAAGACTCAGTAACTCGTGAGTGGAAAACATCACCACTGAACCACACCCTCTTTCAGTTAGGCAAGCACGCTAGCCACAGTAAGATTTGAAAATCCTTCCTAATATTATAAATAGGTAATGTTATAAATGAATTCAAATTCGATTGTTATATTATTACGCATGAATGCGTGCTTGAAAGTAACAGATGCAAACCTATCATCCTGCGTCTATCTCGTTCAGTTCCAAGTTAATTTAATACGTTCCATATATCACGGAAACGTAAAATACATGTGGAGCTATAGATATGACATACATGTTTGTATGAACCATAAGAAGATAATTCTACTAACTGCATGACAACAAATCCATCAGGTCAACTCCTCAAATAATTGAAGTAGACCTGGCAATGCTATTAGATTAGCAATATTTCGAGTCCATTACTTGGCTTCATATAATTTGAACTTGTGTGGGCAATAATAGATAGCAGTGAGCCAATGACCACAAATCATATTATATTGTTTACAAAAAATATTATGCATCTAGTCTAATAAAGAGATTTGAAACGACAAGATGGCGTAATCAATTGTAGCATCCTATATCTATAATTATGATCCTAAACCCTCCTGGGTGTGTCGATTCAAGATCCCTTTGTTTGAAAAGGGGAGCAGTGATACAAGAGTGATTCTCTAGTTGTTAAGTGTAGGGTACATGGTCATAGATAATCCCCTTGGGCTGCATTCTTGGTCCTTTAAGAGTGGGCATATCCTTGATTTTTGCTATTTTAACATACTGATGCTCCTCAGAAATTTTGCTCCCAAAATTTATATTTAATTGCGGTCTTAACCATGATTGTCTGGTTCACCATGATCTGTGCTACTTGACTTTTAGACTAGCCTTCAACCTAAGGGATCCACCCACCCTTAAGTTACTTACACAACACACCCTTCATCATTTAAAATTTGAGTATTGAGTCAAGTGATCAATAAGGATATTGAAAAATTATTATTGATCCTCTTTATAAATAAATAATAAAAAAAAAGTGGTTTAAAACGTCTATTTAAACCAATAACTAAGTTATTAAAAATCATTTCGAAGTTTTGAAAGAGATGTAAAAAAGTATGTTACGTCATACTTAAACGATTAATCACTTAGATTAAATTTTCTCTTGACAATATAATATCACGAAAAAATATAAATCACAAATGAATGTCTGAGTTGCAGAGTTTTTCTGATTAATTGGGTCCTAAGCCAGCCATGTGTTAGGCAGACTATGAAGACGAAACCTTAATTAAGTTCCATAAAAATCTGTATACGCATGCAAAAGAAGACAAAACCAGAATAGTTAGATACTTGAACAGAGGGTTGTTGCAGAAACAGACATGACAGGTTTCTCTTTGACGTGAAAGAGACTGATAGAATATAATACAGGTGTCCCCAAAATATACCTATAAAATCTTAAGACTTTACATACATGTGGCTATAATTTTCAAACACCTCCTGTAGTTTGGATGTTCATAACTTAATAGACAAGGTTCTAATCCAAATGGGACCTTTTCTTCCAAGTGTAGTCATTATGGTAATCAATGGAAACCTATATTATTATTATTATTATTGATTCAACACCCTGATGTAGCATACAAGGGAATTGATGTGCAAGATCCAGAATGACCTAATCATCAAGTTGGTGGGGCCCAAAAATTTAGTTAAAGAAACAAAAACAAAAATAAAAATGTTGATAACAAAATGATGGTTAAATTACCAATCTTTGATTACATGTTCAACCCCTTAATGACTTATATTCTGACACCGGCTTAATTAGTGAGATTAATGAACACATGATATGACTGAAACTCAATTAACAAATTGTGGTTACATTCGTATTAAAATGGTATATATATATATAACAAAGTTCTAGATAATCTCGATTGATGTATATATATATATATATATATATATATATAACGAAAGTTCTAGACAATCTCAACTAGTATGTGTTACGTACGTATTAGGATTTGTTTATAGTCAAGCACCTATCGAAGAAGTCTGGAGCCACAGAGTTGTAGTGTCTTTCATTTGTTGATATAAATATCTTCGTTATTATGCTCTAAAACGGTTATTATGGTTTAATTTGCTTGGCAAGTGGCAACCCTAGAGAATAAGCTGGTTAGCGTTCCATCCTAATTTTGGGAACTAAGGCAATGTATGGGCAATTTGCTACGGCTTCGATCATGTTTAACAATGCATTGATATTGGATTAGAATCATCTTATATTAAGGGTTCTCGCATATAAGCTAACAAAGTAAACTTAATCAAGGCAAATGCAAGATCATTCTATCAACCAATTATAGACCTAAAGCTCCATTATTTTCGTGGGGCATTATTCTTTGCCGACTCGATATCAAACGAACAATATCAAACAAACAAGTCAAAGAACTTAATTAAAAAGGTAACAGTACTAGTGATGATTGATGAACAAATCTTTAAGAGAAAGAGATGGGGAAAATATCTAGCAATCCAAAGAGGATGAACCTCTCAATGTCCCAACAAAATACTGTATGCTCGATCGAAACAAAACGAATGTGCAGAAAAACAAGAAGCATTTTGAACCAGAATTTTCACTTTTTTGGCCCTTTTGGCTTCATGTTTTGACAAGGGTTGTGGGAATATATATATATATATATATATATATATATATATATAAAATAACTTTTCAATCTTGATCATCATTCAGCTCGGATCAATAATTGATGTATAAATTGACTAGACGGTTCCAGATTTTCATGAGGTGCATGAAACTTGGGGAAACTTTTGATCATTCATATATTTCATGATATACTCGATCGTTTTGATGATTTTAGTAGCTAGTGTGTATTCCATGCATTATCAAACAACAGAGTACTAGCACGTACCAGAACGCTCACACAATGCGAAATTGTCAAGTGTGCCTCTTAGGTGTAGCGCTATTCCATGCAATGCTTTGATGAATGACGGATGGTGAGATATAAGTCACAACTCATATCTAAATTGGTGAACTGGATCTATCCACTATCTATTTAACATCATGTCATTTTGAAGGGTGTCAGATGCATGAAACTCTCGTTATATTTGTAAATTTTAAAGAGAAATTCGATCTATTTATTTTTTCTCAAAAAGAGAAAAGAAAATTGGTCATTGCGGAAAAAAAAATGCATCTTCAAAGTTGATTGAATCATTTTTTATGCTTGATGGAAAGCTAGAACAACGACAAGCAATATATATATAGATTATGTGGTTCAATCCTCTCTGCGTATTCTCCTTTGAGTAATACATTATTACTTAATAATATATAATAATTGCAGTTTTTTTGTACTAACAAAAACTATAAGAATAACCTCCCTTTTTTCTTTCTAGCAAAAATATAGAAGTTCTTGTGCATGAATATGAATATTATATCTTCTTGAACGGATAAAAGAATGCAAAGCAAACTCTCACTCTCACAAGGCACACCCAACTGAACGATTGTGATTAACAAATAACTACAAACTAAAAAGTCTTATTATAGAAGGTTAGCATTATTGCCCTCAATTAGGTTCGACTTTTACTTGTCTTCAATTGGATTGACTACGGGTTCATTTGAATTAGCTTTTTCTAGAAAAAAGCTTCTTTCGATAACTTTGAAAAAAAAATATTTTTTGAGAAACTAAAAATTCTGTTTTTTGAAGAATTAACTTTTTTGAAAACTAAACTAAATGATTATTGCAAAAAGTTCATCTATGGTTAAATAGTCCATTAGTAAATAGGGTGGTAAACTTAGAGGACACCCGCCTTTTCTTTGAATGTACTTATTCAAATAAAAAAAATCATTTTTTTCTTAAAAAAAAAATCTAAACCTGCCCTATATTAAGGATAGACCCTGGAGGAGGCACCTAATTAAAATGTCAAAACTAATAACCTTTAACACAGTTTCATAATAATGGTGCATTTCACAAGAAACAATCAGTAAACTCTTTTTTCCCCTAAAATGGGGGTCTAAATATTAGGGGTGAGCATTCGATTATAATCGAACCAAAATAACCGATAACCGAAATCGAGTCTTGAAAATTTTAAGAACCAAATTACCGAAATAACCGAATTTCTAGAACCGATTTTTTTCGGTTTGGTTCTGGTTAAGAACCGAAATAACCTAATTGCTAAAAAAAGTTCCTATGTCCTACATTGTAAATTAAAATAAATAACTGAATTAATTATAAATGTCATAACGTATTTATTCAAACTTGTTAACACTTCAAGTAAAGTCACACTTGTTGGTATGAATTACGGTGCGGAGTGTCACATATGGATGAAACCTGAATGATTTGTGGAAGAGAAGTAGATGATATATTGTTGAGTTGGGGAGTTCTGCATGCTGATTTATCATCGTAAACATTGCTATTGAGTTTTGAGCTTTGAGTTTTTCTTATTCTCTTAAGACCTTGTTTTTATTGTTCAACTTTAGTGTAACAAAGTGAAATTATAAAAACAATTTGGATCATTGTATTGGATTTGTTTAATTTTAACGTAATAAAGTAAAATTATAAAAATTATTATTATAAGTGCTAATTTATGCAATATTAATATTTCTATTATTTCGTTTATTAACCGAATTTTTAGAGTAAGAATCGGAACTGAAACCGAAAAACATTAAAAAGGGAAATCGAAACCAAAGCGAATTACTGGAATAATTGAACCGAAATAATAATTTGGTTCGATTTTTGGTTATAACTAAATTATACTCACCCACGTGAATATTTAGTAACTCAGCCTATGTCAAGAGAGTTTTACCGTTTGGCATCAACTCCTCTGGCAAGCAATCATCAAACACTTTTAATAAGTCGCCATCAAAATGATGTGTGTAATCATCACACATATAAGCAAAATAATTAGCAAAAAATGTCAAGAAAAGCTTAAAATTATATTTCAAAATCACCAAATGAAAATCGCATTTCTTCAAATTCTAAATCCAGAATGTAGAAGTTTTAGATGAAAAGCTTATAAGCTATTTCAATTGCCTGTGATTTTGTTAATAAGTTCCACATAACTGCAATTGAAGAATCGAACAAAGTAGATGGTTTTTGCCTTGGAAGCTGATGTGCCATGAAGAAATCGCCCAAGCCTCCTAAGCAAAGTGGTTGCGATGCCTATGGACATCAAAGAAAAGAAATGTAGCGAAATCAATTATTCAAATATATAGTAGCTAAAAGAATTGTTAGTAATTTGTATTTATTTCTATATATTTTTTATTTCTTTGCTTCAACTATGAGAAAAATTAGAGATTTAAAGAATATCTCTCTGAGTTCAAATCCTATAAAGAGCATGGAGATTTTAGAAAAAGGCAAAAGAAAATGACAACTATAACTAATACAGCCATCTCATTACCAAATGATTTAGCAATACTAACTTGTGAACTACTCTTATATTATAGATCGCACAAATACATGATATATCAATAGGTTTCATCTTGGAAAAAAACAAACGTCTCACTTCCAACTCAACTTTCAAGTCCTAGATTAAAATCCAAATTATCACTCTTAAAGGAGATAAATTTAATTACTTGAGCTACTCGTAATACCGATGATGAGTTCATCTTGGCATTGGACATTGGTCATTGGTCATATAAGAAGGGTGTGGCTATGATTGTAATACATACCTAGCATAATTAGGCACAGAGCCATAATTGTAGTTGTTTGAGCCACCATAGCATGGATATTGTGGTAGTGGCGCTGCTGACCTCCTTATAGGGTAGCACTGACGTGAGTCAAAACGTGACGTTGACCGTTCCGGCACTGGCAATCCCCTCCTATACATGTAGGGATGATGATCCTCAACACCACCATGATGATTCATGTAACCACCACCAATGGCGTAGCTGCCATAGTTATTGTATGAATAATAATCATTGTCCCAGTAATTACTATTCCTGCTCGCTAATGGATGGTTCAGCTTTACCCACACAACTTTTGCATGCTTCCCTGATCTTGATAATGCCCTCAGCAGTATGTTTGGATCAACCTCACCTTTGACTGTTGCAGTGCCTTCCTCTGCATTTATGGTCACAGAGTATACACCTAGCAAAAACACAATGGAGAAGCTTGAAAATTTAGAGAAGTAGCTCGACTTAACATGGGGTCTACTGCTTCAAATTTTTGTAAAATTTGTGTTCAACTTATAATGACATGAGTTGACTAGTGGTGTCATTAGGAGTTTAAACATTTTAAGTTTAATTAACCAATGTGGGAGGGGCGTTATAGACTCTCGTTAACACGCGACGTCCTCGTTCTATCGCAACAAGGGGTGTTACAATATTGTTATAATGTGCTAAATTAGTGGGAGAAGTGATAAAGTGAGTAAGTTTATATTTAAATATTGTGACTTTATACTCATCGGGGTTAATGGAGCAAAGAAAAAAGAAGATTATTACCACAAATGGAGCTTAAAATTTCCATCATTTTCATCTTACAAGCATCACAGTGAACATTCACCTCCAAAACACAACCCTATCAAAAAAATAATACAACATTTATTAGTAATATTTTTCCGTTCATAATTGGAAAAAAGGGATGGGAAAGAAAGAAAAGATAAAGAGAATTAAATTATTAACTTACCATATCCGCATGGGGCTCCATTGGCAAATTAAATCTTTATCAGAAACTTGGATGGATTTGTATTCTTTCAATTTGTACTACACAAACAGATCAAACAATTTCTGAACACTAATGGGGAAACGTAGTTAATATTAGTTACCAATTTTTTTTAAAAAAAAAAATAGCCACACAAAGTAAATAACCGGATATATGCACGCTAGCTGCATGTAGATATATATTAATAAATTTAGGACACGAAATGGATAATACATTGAGAAAACTGTGAAGAATCAAATATGTTTAGTATTCTAAAATCAGAAGTTAGGGTAGTTTTTTAACAAGAAATTCGCAAGTAAAACCATATTGGATCTATACGCTCAAATTATCAATCTAATGGTGCAATTACGTGCATACAACAATTCGGTAAATATAATAGGGGAGGCTCGAACTCTAGATTTTGGGTCTATGAGCTAACGCATTTATTATCAGTTTTTCGTTACGGGTCACAGACTAGTATATATTTAACTATTCAATTATTATTAACAAGAAAATACCCAAAAAAATTAAACATTTCAGTCAAAGATGTCAATTTCAAGGCCTGATGATAGTAGACATGAATGTACCTTGAATTAGCAGAGGTTTTGGTGCTTCCTAAACAAGAGAAATAGCTGCTTCTTAGAGTAAAGTCGATCTGAAAGTTAACCAGCAACGTTACGGATATAAATAAAGTGAGTCATGGGATTAATAATTTTTCAAAATTGTAATGGTTTGCTTATATTAATGCCTAAAGAAAAGGAAAAATTGCAAAATTAAGGAAACTAATCATTCTGAAAGAGATATTTAGGGAATTATAATAGGAAGAGTTTCTCAGCTCGATTTATTTGTTACAAAATGAGATGCAACAACCATACAAAAACAAAATAAAAATCATATTTTTGCCTAGTTTTTAGAGTGGTAATTATTTGTCCGTATATATATTTTTGTGTGTAGGTACAGCATTAGAAATTAAAACTAATGCAATCAATTTATTGGTTTATTAAGGGCAAGTTCCTTATTCATCGAGATATTCACCACATTTTTTTGACGAATGTCTTTAGTTACTCAAGATAATATATATATATACACACACACACGATATCCTTGATTATTAGTTTCCCCCAAAATAATGTAAAGTAAATACTATCGCATATCTCAAGCAGGGATTCGAAACAAACAACTAGCTCATATCAAGGAAGTTGAATTTTTCTTTTCCTTTTGGTAATGAGAAATTTATCCTACACACAAGATCCACTCGAAATATATATTGCATAATAAAAGCATATGCCTCAAGATTGCCAAGTATTTGGACTTCTGGTATGGAATTCATATTCATTTATGAATTCCATGAAGATCTTCATTTTCAAATGAATTTTCTTTTCTTTGGATTTGTAAAATAATTTTAAGTCAATTATGTCATTTGTAAATTCAAATCATATTTGGAATACATGTGAATTGAAATTAATACACACACATATATATTACTTAAATAGCCTTTTATTATATAATTTTTTTGTTAATATAATTTTCATAGAACAAATGAAATAAAAATAATTTTATGAGAAAACAATCAATCAAGGAAGATTCTTGAACGAATATAATTTGGTTTACAAGACAATGAGGGTGTTTGGTTTGTCTTTTTCCAGTCAAACTTACTTAAAGCCCAACTAAGCTAATAAATTAAAAAATACTTTTTTTAAAGTGGCTTTAAGCAAAAGATAAAAAGCTTCACACCCCCAACTTCTGCTTTTTATAGCTTTAGACACTTAAAAAAAACAATTTTGACCAAATTATTTTCTATCTTATCCTTACCTCTTTATCTTTATTACCAAAATATCTTTACTCTTTTATATTATACATACCATTTTAAATTTCATTGTCATATCCTTAATAGTTATTTTAACAATCTAAATTACTTGTTAACCCATTTTAACCAAATAAATAAATACTTATTTTCTAATTACAACTTTTATTCAAACACGTAACTACTGAAAGTCAAATATTAAAAAAAAAAATTGCTTAAGGTCAAAAGTACTTTAAGTAGCTTTTTGAAAAGCCAATCCAAACACCCTCTAAAACAAACAATGAAGGTTGTAGCTTAAATATAGTAATACGATATTATATATAATTATAGGGATATTTATGTATGAGATTTTTTTATAAATTTGTTTTTCATAAAATTGCAAATGCCACCTTGAGTCAGGATTTGATTAAAGCTTGAACAATCCAATATTTACAAATCTTGCAATTTTAAATGAATTCCATTGTTGTTTTTAAAAAAAATAAATTTACAAATGAATTCGAAAAAATTTTATGGAATTCATTTGTTCGAAACACACTGTTAACGATGGGAAACCTTCGGCTCATGAACCAACATAATTACCATTTATTTCTATCCTTTGGGGACTAAAAGAATGTTCGTTTGTTTGTTAAATTAGGTGGAGGAAAAATATTGGGAGAAATTTCGTGAAGTTTGACGAAACAATTTGGAGATCAAGGCTAGTTGTACTGCTCATGACATGAATCCATTGTTATTCTGCAAAAACCTTAATTACAAGGATGTATATGATTACCTTATAAAGATGCTGTAAGCGGGGAGCATACCTTCGAACTATTAAATCTTGTAACATTACAAGAAAAATCTAACACACAATAATAGTAATCAATTGAAAATTTATTTGAACAGTTCATCACCGTTGAGTTTCTCACAAAATGTCACCAAGTTACTAAGGAATAATTCCACGCCCTTCACCTTAGGAGACGATGGTTGCTTTCTTCTTCCTCTTTTCACACCTGTATAATAGAAGTTACGAGCGCAGAAATTCTTTTCCTCCCTTGCTCTCTTCACTCACAGGCAGATTGTTGAAGAGCACAATTTGTGCAAATACTTCTATTTAAAAAAACGAGCAACTATGTCTCACTATGACAAATAATTGCTTGCTTAAGCTGTTCCCGCGTGAGAGTCTCACACGGGAAGCTGTGTGGTACTAGGGTGTGAAACTAGTTTGACACAAGGTAAACAAACGGTTGAAAGTGCAATAGCACAGAAGAGGACGCATTATTCATTTTTGTCTGGAACAAGATCTTGTCTAATGCATTAAAACACTGTGTATGCTGCTGAAAGTAATAAACCCACGACATTATGAAAGAAGCTCCTTATCTATGCAGCTAGATAAAAGATCCGCCTTGAATCTTGGACGGCAAATACTCCAGTGTCAAGAAGGAAAGTGAGTGCACGGATAGAGCTTCAATCTCAAATTTGAATCCTCTTTCTAGCAGCAACTCCAATTCACACCTTCAAACAAGGGCCAGAGTTTGCATAATTTATTAAATATATTTGGCATATATAAATATGAAATAGGACATTTTCTTGAAGTGGTCTACCTCCATTCTGATGCTTCACGGTGCAAGTAACATCTAAGTAATAATGCCTTAATTCTGGTTCGATCTGAAAGATTACCAAGGTAATCAGGGGTAACGGTCAATAATTAACAGAATGAAGCATCTACTGTTAACATACATCTCACCTTCTGCGGTCAAAGGTAGAAGACATTGTCGTGGAAGGCAGTATTTTTCACTATCTGATGGAAATGCTCCAAGCCAGCGTATTTCTGGGACTCGCAGGAATTTTGCATCGTAAGCCATTTGCTGAAAGAAAAAAGGGAAAGTCATTAGTCGATAACAAATTTCAATTGAGCAATATATTTAATCGACGTTACAATTACTCGTAATATATGCAATAGTGATGTGATGGCTAGTGGGCATGCATTCTGGAATCAGCAATTTAATTTGTGCTGGTTATATAGCAGCTTGGAAAGGTGAAAAGTCATCTCAAGGGCACACTTAATGCAGTCAAGAAATCTCACCATGGAACCAAATCTGTAGGTGGTTAGGATGTCAAAGCCATATGGATCACAATCAACCAAGCAATAGACAGGTAGACAGAAATTCTCGACAAGAAGACGCAAAAACCTGGTTAAATATTTTAAACATGAGCAGTAGTAAGCAACTAAAATCAATTACATGGCCATAGCTTGACAGCAAGGGAATATCAGCTTTTACCTTCTTGTTGGAACATCAGGATAGCCTCTTCCCTGATAAACAGAGGTTAAAAAAGTGGCTTGGAGAAGGAACTAAAATAAATGGCCCACTCACAGTGACAACGATGCAGCGGTTTTGTTTGCAAAACTGATCGTTGGCTAGTCGCTGGAACACTGGAAGCCAAAAAGAATGAAGACAGTCACGAGTTAAAGAAACAAATGGGAAGGTAGCATTATAGTTATCCTCCTCTAGCTTAAAAAAGAAAAAAAGAGAACAGTTTTACCTGATTCTTTCTCCACTACTAATATGTACTGAGCAACGCTGGTTAAATCTATTAACAAATGTTGAGAAAAATTATACTAAGATTCAAGTAATAAGTGTATGAAATCATATAGATGGTAATCACTGTAAATCTGCAACAGGTATCTTATACTAAAAGGGAGTCTTCAACATTCTAAATCTTTTAACAATAAGATTGACAAATAGAAGCAAAAGTCCAACTTCAACAGATTTTAGCTGCACTTCTATTGAGAGAATTTTTATGTTTGTGACTCTGCAGTGGGGGGAGAGAGAGAGTAGATGAATTTTTTACATTAATTTTTACATATCAACTGGATACCTTTGACCTCTTCTATGTGGACAGGAACAGGGTGCCCCTGCACAAGCAGATAGTTTAGTTGAGATAGTGGTAGCTAGTGGGAAAACCAAAACCCTGAACTCTACTCTACGTTCTTACAGTGTTGGGACTACTAATGCAATCAAATGTCCTCCCAGCTTCCGAAAATCTTATCCAGCCCATGACCAATCTGGATCATAAGGGCAAGAACCATCAAACATTGTACTCATTACAGGTCACACTATAATACTGATAATAGGAAGACATCACTCAATTCGTGTATGAGACAGAAAATTTTGTTAACAAAAACATTTAGATTTTACTGCAAAATTTTGCAGAACCAAGATCCTCGCTTATAGACCTAGTGACTGCAACGAATGGTCCTTCTCTAATTCTCCCTTTGAGATGGCAAAGGGAAAGATTTCCTATCGTCATTAAGGCATTAAGAAAATCCATACAAGTCTAAAGACAAACCATACCTTGAAAATCCACTAGGAGGCACACTGATGAATGTAATCAAGATAGATCATTAACAAGTTCAGCAGAGATCAAGGTAATAATCCTAAACCCAGAGAAAACACCAGAAATTTTACCATCTATGATGTAGAATGCAATATAGATGATTTCTCAATAAAGAAAAAAAATGATGCATTTTCACCCGGAATAGCAGTATGTCATGTACCAAATATACTTCATAACAGATATATAGATGAATTTAGACTGTCATGCCACAAAATAAAATTTATGACATGGATCCTTCGTGATTTTATATGGATACCAACCCTTTTCCAACAGACACCTGCAAAAGTGAACCAAGATAACAGAGAAAAGAAATAAATAACAACCTTATCAAAAAACTGCAACACAGTACATAAAATCAATCTAAATTTCAAAATATTTGAAATTCTTAGAAGAGAGATCTAGCCAAATTCAAACCATTTCAATTATGAAAATGCCCCTAAATGTTTTCTTTCAGCCGATGTTCCTCAATATTAGCATCTCTTAGTAATTTATCTATTTCACATGAAAATACCAGTTAGACATATTATTTACAATACATACCACATTTAGGTCGTGGCGACTGCATTGGAGAAGGATACAAATGTCACTAATTGCACGATCAACAACTGACTGTTCTGTTTTCACAATATGAAAGTCGTATTAGATGCATACAAATCCCAAAAAACATAAGAATTGCAGAAGAAACACATAAAAGGCACACAAGACAAGACTGTCGGTAATAAATTATAACTAACTTTCATTCTATATTCAAATTGTGAAGTCAAGCCTAACCCAGCTAATACATAAGGAGATATTAGTCCAATTCAGATATTGTAGCACATCCTTACGATGTATGTATCAGAAGTAAGTTCATTACTGCAAAAGTGCACCTTTGAAAACAGAAGGATGCATGTAGTATATATCTCTTTTTGAGCCATGCCTGTTTTCTTGCAAAAGTTGCTGAACAATTATTAGCACCCGTAGCAGGATATCTGAAGAAGAAAATAAAAGCCAAAACCAAAAGTGGACATAACCTAATTTAGAAGACAATCTAAAGAAACAGAACTTTGATAAATAACAAAATGGAAATCTAACAAAACAATTAAAGAAGATACCTTAAAGTTTAACTTGTCAGCCTATAAGATAATGAGGGAACATTTAGAAAATGGGGGGTGGGGAGCGAAATTTGTACACCAGACAATATTCTCCATTATTCAAAACATTCTCCATTATTCCGTTAAGTAAATTAATTTCTATCCACAACTGTCATCATTCCTCAACAAAATAAAACAAGATAGAATTCTGAAATGGATCCTTGAGGCAAATGTATGGGCAGTTCTTTATCAAGATGTAAGACAACTTACCCAACCTATGAGCATGGAATTCTTGATAAAGCAACAAAACGTCCTTTCCTTTGGACAAGTCTGAGCTGCAGCAGCTGCAGTTGCTATCAAATGTTACCACACATTTTCCAAATATTCTTAAACTACTACTTTTCTAGACCAGAAACATTCATAGAAAATCATTTGTAATAATTAGTCGTCCATTTAGAAACTATTGTATCACATACTATATTATCTCCAAAAGACAAATTCAACACACGCAATCCTGTATCACAGAGAGCATGAATCCAAGGTATTTTACCACCGCGCCAAACACGACCTTCTTAATTGCAGGTAACGCAAAAAATACTTCAATTTGAACACATCAACACATTGTTTCCAGTCTCTTTTTTCACTCATTTATTAGTTTTTCCAGAGAAACTGATAATTTATCACAAAAATACATCTCAATATTACATTTTATAGATACACACAAACACACACACACACACACACATATATATATGTATATTCAGATTAGAATTGGAGAAATGAATGATTTGAGACCAGTTTCCAGAAGCATCGGTGCAGTAATTTCTGAAGCGATCAATGTAGAGCGTCGGCAATCGACCGCTACAGAGATCTTCAACGATCGATCGAGTAATCTCTGCGAAATTTCATAAGCACGCACGTGTCGGTGTGTGTTTGGAGATTAGAATGTTTAATTAAATGGTGGAGCAAAAGAGAGTTAAGCTTTACCTTTGATTTTATTCAGCAGCTGCCATGGTTGCATACTCGAACGCTTTGCCTCCATTTTCTTATCTCGAGATCACTCTTGGTTGTTCGAACTTCTGGTTATTTATATGGACGAAGACCCCAAAAGATTTTTTTTTTTTTGTTTTTGGGATTCTATATATATATTGAAGTACAATCATAAGTTAACAATCCGCCAAAATTATATTTAATATTTAATATGAAAATAAAATTTCACATGGATAAGTAGACAAGATTATAGTTTATAAAATGCATACGGATTATAATTTTTTTTTTCTTTTTTTGGTTTTTTGGGAGTGTCAAAATTGATTACGTGACAATGTTTTTAGGAACATAACTGTTCTAATAATTAAATTAGCAAACTTGTTGGATTGTTTATAACAAGGTAATCAAGAAATTCAATTTTAGATATGGCATTGTTTTTTTATAACAAGGTGAATTGCTCAACTTCTCCAGTGATTTGACAAATGTGCACCACATACCTTATGGTTATGAAATTAGCAGATTACTCTCTCGTGTTTTTGATAAAGGTGCACATGTCCCCCTCAAGCTAACCATCATTAGGTTTTTTTACAGATTTCAAGTAAAAAGTCCATTTTGCCCCTAACTTATTAAATAAAATACTTGTTTTACTTTTATTTTATTTAAAAAATTAAATTAGGAAAAACACAAAAAAAGAAAGAAAACATGAGGGATGGGGGGTGGTGGTGACGGGGGGAGGGTCGACAAGGGTGGGGTTGGGGGTGACGGGAGTGGTGGAGGTGGGGCGTGGGGCGTGGGGGGTGGGGGCTGGTGGGGGTGGGAGTGGCGGGAAGGGTAGGGGCGACAGGGGTAGGCATTGGTGGGGATGGAGGTGGCGGGTGTGGTGGAGCTAAGGGTGGGGGTAGCAGGGGTAGGGGCTGGAAGGGGTAGGGGTGGCTGGAGTGGTAGAAATGGGGGGGGGGGGTTGGGCTGGCGGGAGTGGTAGAGGTGAGGGGTAGGGGTGGGGTTGTGGGGGGTGGGGGGCTGGCTGGGGGTGGGGTGGTATGGGTGGTGGATGTTTTTCTTTTTCTTTTTCTCTTTTTTTATTTAATTATTTTTTTTAATTTTTTAAACAAATTAACTATAGAAAAACTTATTTAATGCATTTATTATGAAAAAACAAAACAAAATTGCACAAGCCACGCGTGTATGTCAAAACACCTTGTGGGTGCAAATATCTTAAGAGGGGGGTGAATTAAGATATTAATACTAATTTTCGTTTTTTTTTTATTTTTAGAAAATTTACAACTTCTAACAAGCAATATATCAAACACAAGATAAGCAAGGTAAGAACAATAAAAATAGGGATGCAAGGAGAAGAGAGACAAACAATTTTAAGGTGGTTCGGCCAAGCCTACGTCCACCGCCCAAGGAATCTCCCCTTAAGACTTCAAAGCTCTCCACTAAAATGCTTCTTCAAAACTTGGTGAAGTACAAACCAAGTTCTTTACAACCTCTTTGAAGTCTTACTTCAAAGAACCCAAGAGATTCTCTCTATAGGATTTCCTCACACTTTACAAGCGTAAATGGATATATCTCACAATGATTAAAGCTCTCAAAGTGTGTATATACTCAAGATTAAAAAGAGATTGAATCTGAAATCTTCCTCAAGAAGAGAAAGAACAAGCTCTTGAAAGCTCAAATATATTGCAAGAATGGCTCAAAGATGGATTGAATGATGATAAACACTTTTGCACACTTCAATTGATGTTTAGAAAGTGTATTTGAATGAGTATTTAAAGAGATTTGGGGGTTAGGGATTTGGTAGGTGAAGAAGGATGAAGATTTTTGGCGGAGCGGTAATAAGCGGCTAGTCGTTTATTACACTTCAGTGGTCGGCCGGCTTGGTCGTCGACTTGCCCTTCTCCTTCTCGACTAGGCGGACGCCTTAGCCGGTCAGCGGCTAGGGGTCCGCTTTTTCCTTCATCTCTCGATTAGTAGGCGACCACCGGTCGGTAGGTCGGCCATTGAAGTCCCACTTTAGAATGTAAAGTAAAGCCAGATTTTGCAGAAAAACAAATTCAAGTGCATTTTCACAACTCCAAGTTATTTTGAATAACTATGTAAATGCATGTTGTGAATAAAAACACCCCAAAAACTTATTTTATCTCAATGTGTGCATTCAAATACATTTGTGCATATGTTATTTTCAAAAGTGTAAGACTTGAAAATTTTTCCAATGACAAAGAAAAATATTTTGAGCCAAGTCCACACAATATATAGGCATTTCACAAAAAGAGCAAGAAGAAAAATAAATCCGGTACCCCTTATGTTTTCTCTTCTCCTCCTTATGCCTTCTCATCTTTTCTCTTCTTCAAATAACCCTTTTGCACATCTTCATATCTTTTCAAGCTTCATATTGATGACATCTCATTTTCACAAGAAGCTATTTAGTTAAATAACGCATATATATATTTTCATCATAAAAATCAATAATGAATATTTAGCTAACACACCTCATTTTGGACGAAAAAATTAACGGAGGGGGTCTATGTGCACCCTTATTAAATCTACAGGGGGTGACTTAGCTAATTTTGTAACCACAAAGTATTATTGTGTACATTTGTCAAACCAGAAGGAGAAGTTGAGTAATTCACCTTTTATAATAATATATCATACCAACTAAAAATCTTTATATCATTATTAAACAATGATAATTAGAGTTCATAATAATGCAAGAAAGATTTTATATTTTATTTCAATATGGATTGGTAAGCTTCTTTTTTGTTAATTATCAATATTAACAAATAGTAATAAAAATTTCAATGTGAAACTTCCAAAAATATGAATATTTGATGATTTATGCATTTGATAAGAGGAGCCGTTGGACAGAAAATGAAAAAAGATATAGAGAAAACGGGGCTCTTTAGTTGATTAAAAATCGGAAGGCCTAATGTAGTTGCATTTTTGAGCTTAGCCCAACAAAGAACCTACTCAGTTATAGGTACTTATTTATGTATGAGCAACACAATGGCCTATTTGGTTTGGGCCAAATTTAGCCCAAAGTCAAAGTGGACTCTAGTCTGCGGTCGAAGTTGTGCTCGTTGCTGACAAATATACATTATTTGATTAAAGTTTTTTTTTTTTTTTTTCAAAAAACAGACATCCATTCCAAAGTAACCATAATACAAAGGAGATTAACCAATCCCAGACAGATCAAAATCCATCTCCAACATACGAGCTAAAAGGGAGGGAATATTGGAAACCCAGTCCATGGATAAGTAATTTTTAATCCAGTTTTTAACAACCCAATCACAAGAGAAATTGGTGATTCTTCTAATACATTGAAATCTTATCTTCAAAAATTCTGCGACAATTTTTTTTGAGATAACTACTAGAATCCTCTTTTTAAACAAAAGCCAATTGAGATAGTGTGTTGACCAAATAAAGGGTTCGTTTGGATTGGCTTTTTTCTAAAGCGTTTTTTTTAACAGCTTTTGAGAAACAGTTTTTTTTAGAAGTTAAAAATTCTGGCTTTTAAAAAAAGTTGTATTTGAGCTTTTTTTCAGGGTTTCAGCTTTTTTGAAAGCCAAATCAAATAGTTATTACAAATTTAATGTAACTTTTTTTGAAAAAAATTAATTTTTTTTAAAAAAAAATCAATCCAACCATGCCCAAAGTAAACTAGAATAAAAGAGAGTGTGAAAGGAAGAAAAATAAAGTAACTTGGTTGGCTTCTTTGACCCCTTTTTGACATCTGGAATGTAAAATATATACTTTAAAATGATATGATTTACTGTGTACATCAATCAACAATAAAGAATTTGACGAGTCATTATCAAAATGGTCTAACGACATTTTGAAAATTGCAGTGTTCATTACTTCAATTAAGCTTCCAAAATATTATATATGTCCAAATAACCCTTGAATTTTTCTTCTTTGATTCCATATTGACCCTTAATTTAAAATTGGAGGACTGCTAGAAATTCCTAAAAGATTGAGGACTTATTTGAGAAAATAAAAAAGTTAGAGGGTTTAGGCAGAAAGGTCATTAACAAAGCCTATTAACTATTAAGAATAAAATGTTAAATATACGTGTAGACATGTAATGTTCAATATCCAGTGTTGCAATGGCACGCTGACAGTTTCAGGTGGCCAAGTCAAATAATCTGGCACATAAAATGAAGATGAATTCAAGAAATCTGTCAACAGGTTCTGGGAGTGAAGCCTCTTTCCGAAATCGAACAAAAGGGTAAGCTCGTTCGATTCCAATATGAAAATAAATTGTGAAAACGTGGCCTAACGCTCCTTTAGACCTTCGGGATTTCAAGCCCCTTCGCATTGTAGCCAAATTGAATCGAGCTTCCGCTGGTAAGAGCCACAGTTTTGCTCGGACAAGTTATTTTAGTTTCATATTTCTGGTAATCTAACAAAGTGAAATACGACTTAGTTTAGTTCGGTTATTATTCTACCAAACTTGTAATTTTTTTTCACTGTTGTATTAGTATAAGATAAAGTCAACCATCTGCGGATGTTTGTTTTCCTTTCCACGATCAGGATTTTGTTTCATTTCTTTAGTTTTGACTTCTTGATAACTTCATTCTTCTTTTTTTTTTTTCATTGCATGATGATGCTATCACCATCAATGGATTTTATCTCTGCTCACTATGATAATATGCAAATTACATTTGGTTTTGCATTAAAACTTTGTATAGATTGTTGAACAAAAAAACAACCTCTGTTGGAAATTATGCTTATTACTTGGTTTCCCAAATTCTCATCCTATAGATATGTGATAGATTTGCAGGGCTGTGCACTAGTTGCTGAAATGGCTGGAGATGATTATGACGATATGTCGTTACTGAGGGGCTTGCTTGATCGTACTCCTCAAACGGGGCGAATAACGAATCCCAGGGGATCAAGAAGGTCTCCGCGAAGTAAAAGCGCTCCCAATTTAGTAACATATATCATAAACCACTCAAACTCAAGACCTTACCCGCATGAAGTACTTCCCAGTACAAGAAAATTAGCCGTTACATTTCTCATATACTTGGGTGTAGGCACAATTTGCTTTTACCTGGTGAGGCACCAAATCACAGGGCTGAAAACAAATGAATTTCTTGATTCAGTTTACTTTTGCATTGTGACAATGACCACCGTGGGATATGGAGACCTTGTCCCCAGCAGTGCAGCAGCAAAGCTCCTCTCCTCTGCATTTGTCTTCTCAGGAATGGCTTTTCTGTGTGTGCTTATAAGCAAAGCAGCTGAGCAACTGGTGAAAAAGCAAGAAAGATTGCTTATTGAAGCAACGCATAAGCATCACCAAGCCGGTCAATCATCACATGGAGTAGAGAGACATAAGTGCTTTTTGGTAGTGGTCATTCTTGTCTTGCTTATTGTTGCAGGGACGATTTTTCTCACTGCAGTTGAGAAATTAGACGCCATTGATGCTTTTTATTGCGTTTGTTGCACCATCACAACGCTTGGCTATGGAGATAAAAGCTTCTCCACCATGGCAGGGCGTGTCTTTGCTGTGTTTTGGGTTTTGGCAAGTACAATTTGTTTGGCTGTGCTGTTTCTGTGTGTTGCTGAGGTTAATTTTGAAAGTAGGCAAAGGGCATTTGCAAATTGGACCCTCACAAGAGATATTACTAATGAAGATATTGAGGCAGCTGACATAGATGATGAATGGGTTGTAGGAGGAATTTGGCTAAGAGAGTTGATCATCATCCTGGCTTATTTTTCTCAAAGTTGTAATACAAGTAAAAATTACTAAAAATACGTTTCAATGTGTAAATAAAGATTATGATTTTCTTACTTAGAAGTGTTTGTAATAGGTTTATTTATGAGTTTTGGAATGATTATATTGTTGAATTAGTTATTGTACTTGTGTTTTGCTTAAATTAGATTAAAAGAACCGACATTTTGTTTTACAAGTAAAATTAATTTAACTAAAATATTATAAGCCCAATTTAAGAAAAAGAAGCTTATATGAATTCAACAACTAACCCAATCTACGGCAAGCCAATTCACTAATTGGCCAAATCATATGGCCAGAATCAAATATAAGTAAAAGAGAGAATTCCAAACTATTAAAAAAAAGAAGAAGAAGTAAAAATTCGAGTTTTTCTTAAAAGGCATGAGTGACTGCAAAAGCAAGTTAAATGTTATTTTATCCTTTTTAACACAAATAACAAACTAAATTATTAGTTACAAATTATATATAGTGCTAGTGAATTTGGACCGTTTTCATATATAAAGCCTATTTGGCTCTATTTTATTTTTCAACTTATAAACTTATAAAAAAAACATCTTTACATATATTTTTTTATTATTTGTAGCTTACAAGCCCTATATAAGCTTAGCCAAACAGGCTGATAATATCTAATAGGGCTTAGCAGATATGGGTTTTTCCACATAAGCACCAAAAAAAAATATATATAAAAGACACCTTTAAAAGTGAGTTGGTCAAGGGGACTTTACCAGAAGCATTTTGGGAAATTTGAAAAAAATAAAAAAGTTTCAGGGTTCAATCAATAAATGTTTTTGTTTTTTTTTGGGGGGGGGGGGGGTCGACTAATCAATAAATGTCATACTAACCTTTTGGTGAAGATTTGGTCCTCACTTTTTGACTCTGGGCCATATTGTCTATCAGTATTTATTGGGATATTCATTGTCCACACAAAAACAGTGTCAGTTCAAGTGGCCAAAAGTCAAAAGAAAATTCAAAGAATTTCAGTTTACTGCATGTTCTGAGAGAAGCTGTTCATAACTGGTAAGCCGTGCTAGTTGCTGATAAATTCACTATGAACTATTTCTTGCTCAGATCTGTTGCTTTTAGTTTCATCATACTTTTCATGAAAGCTCTGTAACATTTTCTCACTTGTGTATTTAGGTTAACCGAAAGCTACCCATGTTTTTTATCTTTGTTTTTCTTTTTGTGATGAGAATTTTGTTGTCTTTTTTGTTAGCTTTGAAGTCCAGTGAGATCACCGTAGTGGAGCTTTTTGTCTGCTCACTAGAATTATATGAAAACTAAGATTGGTTTTGTGTTAAAGTTGTGATTAGCTAATGGTTTTCTAGATTTGGTTGCCTGAAATTGCATTTAGTATTCCAATTCATTCGTATGTTTGCGATGTTACAAGCTAGTGAGAGATATGATATGAGCGTGATCTATGAGTTACTGTCGTATATTTAAGTAATAATTCAGCTTAACCATTTTGGGACTGGTTGATATTTGGGAAAAGAAAGATATCTTTAGGTGTACAACGCTGATTTCTTGGACGGTTCCGGGTTTTCGACCTCAAGCTTGTCAGCTGTTGGTCTATTTATGATTGACATTGTTTCCAGGGCAAGATGAACCAATAATTGTTGAATTTTTGAGCTACACAAGATCAAGATTTATGTTTCCGTGAACTAGACTTGGAAAAGTTCTTGACTAGAAGTAATCCTAGATACTGGGAACTATCTTGTTTAGTATAAGTAATAGATTTTCACCGCATACTGAAACTATTTTGGTGCGAAATCATAATCCAAACAAAGTATTGCTACATTAAGATTGTGCTATGTGCTTCATAATAGGATATATTAGCAGAAACCTATTTCAATTTATTACTTAAACGGGAATTTCCATGCTGTAATAATGTCGGTATTGTCAGTTTGCAGGACTGAGGAGGTGCCAAATAGTTGTTAAAATGGCTGAAGATGATAAAAAGAAATCACTAGTGGCAGGTTTGCTTGATCCTGTTCCTCAAACCAGCAAAAAGGTTGATCCTAGGAGAAGAAGATTCCGGCGATGTAAAAGTGCTCCCTTAGCAGAATTGATCCCTGGACAAATAAAGGAAACTGAAGAACCTCCGCCCTCCGAATCCATTCTTAGTCAAGTACATCCTAGTATGAGGCAGGTAGCCATTATGTTGCTAATCTACTTGGGTGTGGGCACCTTTTGGTTTTACCTGGTCAGGAATCAAATCACAGGGGAGAAAACAGATGGAGTTCTCGATTCAGTTTACTTTTGCATTGTGACAATGACCACCGTTGGATACGGGGACCTTGTGCCGAACAGTGTAGTCACAAAACTCCTTGCCTGTGCATTTGTCTTCTCAGGGATGGCTCTAATCGGTCTGATTTTAAGCAAAGCTGCTGACTACCTGGTGGAGAAGCAGGAATTTTTGCTGGTTAAAGCCATGCATATGCATCAAAAAGTTGGTCCATCGGAAATTTTGAAGGAGGTTGAAACAAATAGATCGAGATACAAGTGCGTTGTAGCAATGATCATTTTTGTCCTGCTCGTAGTTGCAGGAACAGTATTTCTAGTTACAGTTGAGAAATTAGATATCATTGATGCCTTCTATTGTGTCTGCTCTACCATCACAACCCTTGGTTATGGAGATAAAAGCTTCTCAACTAAGCCGGGGCGTATTTTTGCTATATTTTGGATTTTGACAAGTACCCTCTGTTTGGCTCAGTTCTTCCTTTATATTGCTGAGGTTAACACTGAAAGTAGGCAAAAGGCACTGGTAAATTGGGTTCTCAGCAAAAAGATGACTAATATAGATCTGGAGGCTGCAGATATGGATGACGATGGGGTTGTTGGGTATGTACATCTTCGCAAGAAAAAGCTTCTTGTTCTAAGCTCTATGGATGTTTGTTTTTCATTCTTCACTATAGGCCTTTCTTACACATTTATTGTATCTTAAAGTACTTGTGCTCCTTTTTTCTGAAAAGAAACTAATTGCCTATCTTTGCTTCAATAGGGCTGCTGAATTTGCATTATATAAGCTCAAAGAGATGGGAAAGATCAGCCAAGAAGATATAACACTTGTGTTGGACGAGTTTGAAAATCTTGATGTTGATCAGTCTGGAACTCTATCAGTCTCTGATATAAATCTTGCCCAAAATCTTAAGCAGTGAACTCTGTCTACTTTCATCCTCTATGACTTTGTTGTTCAAAGGAAAAAATATATTCATTACATGCCCTGTGGACGTCTATATCTAGTGTCACGAACGGGGAGTTTCCACGTCATGTCATTAACTCCCTCAGCCTGGGGTGCTCTTTCCTCTCTTTGTATTAAAATATAAGTTTGTCAATGGCAGTGTAAATCATTATTACTCCTGGTAGTTACTTAAGGATGCTAGTTTTCTCAAACGTCAGGATGCATTTTGTGAAATGGCGTTGTAAGTTATCATTAATCATCCTAGTTAAGTTTCTGGAAAAGAGCAAGACTGAGCTTGAACATTGCTTCTTAACTATTTTGGTCTGTGAATTTTCTTGTCGGGCCACTATGTCTGGAAGCTCTCTCGCCTCTCCACCTCTCAGGCCGAAAAATTGAAAAACAAGCGTGCATTTATATCGGATACTGACAGATTTCTTTCTGTGCATCTATTTATCCATTACGAACCCGTTATGCAACATAATGTAATAGACTACCCTAATACCACTTGTGACAATCTAAATTTAACTACTTGCCTGTTACCTTATTGAGTTTTATAATTGGTCCAAAATATATAAACTTGTGATGATAGAAATAAAGAGTACAATCTACTATAAATTGAATATGTCTTTTTGCAAAATTAATGTGAAACAAGATACAATTTTCTCACAATTGTGGTGTTTCTCTAACCCCCATCTCTTGTGGGATTTGAGCCTATCCTGGTTGGCTTAACCTTCTGCAAGCATATTTTGTTAAAGCAAGGTCTTTCGATCTATTTCCAGTTATCTATTTCATTTAGAAGATACTATTACTGATTTTACGTTAGAACCTACGTACTAACGGAGGAAACGTGTGTTCTTCTCACTTGATGTCCTTGCTACTTAATATGCTGCACCATTGTATTTTCTGTGGATATGTTCGAACTGTAGTGCCTGGAAATTTCCTTCAAGCTATGTGACAACATAAGCAGCATACGTGTTCATATTATCAATCAGCTTTTATTGAGAAATCACTATCCAGACAACAGTGGCCTGCAGTTCAAGTGGCCAAGTTTAAATTCGGCAGAAAAACTCAACAAATTCATCTCACAGCATGTTCGGAGGAAAGCTCCTGACCACTGGTAATCCTCAGTTACTGATTACTCACAAGAAATTTTTCCTGCTAAGATCTGTTAGTTTCATTATACTTTCTGTTAAAGCTTGTAACATATTCTCACTGCTGTTTTAGTGTGATCGGACCATCGTCTGATCTTTTTTCTTCGGTTTTGTCTGCTACTATAGTTACTTGTTCGTAAAATTGGTTGGTGCTTAATTGATTAGGAAGCACATTAGTTCATAATCAAATTAGTTCATTCTTGTGTCTGTGACGTCCTACATTAGTGAAAGACATGATATGTATACGATCTGTAATGTAATGTACTATATTAAGTAATAATTCAGCTTAACTATGTTTGTGACTAGTTGATATTTGGCATAGCAAGATGTTTCCAAGCTTGTACAACAGGTCCAAGTCAGGTTGTGAACCTGGAGTTTGATAGTGTTGGTCTCGTTCTAAATGGCCTTGATTTGAGAGCAAGTTGAGGACATAAAATCAGCTAAAGGATCCAAAAAATGTTGAATTATTTAGCTACGTTAGTTTAGAGTTCATGTTTTCATAGATGACGTAGAAGGGGTTCATGATTTGCATAAATTTTTTTATCCAAAATTTCCCGGCCATAGAAAATATTTTGTGATCTTGATCTCCACAATTTTTAGTTTTTTTTTGATAGGTTTTCATTGCACAAGAAATACGTTTGGCCTAGAATCGGTATTCATTCTAAGAGTTGATCCCTTGACAGTTGACATCATGCTATGTGCTCTTAGAATCAACTAGTAGGAACCAATTTCAGTTTATATCTTAACAGTGGCTTTCGTGGCATAATACTCCAAGGCTTTTGTCAGTTTGCAGGGCTGTAAAGGTGCTGATTGTTGGTAAAATGGCGGAAGATGCTGAAAAGAAGACAGCATTGTCTGGTTTGCTTAATCCTACTCAAATCAGCCAAAAAGTTGATCCTATGAGGAAAAGATACCAAAGATGTAAAATTGCTGCTTTAGCTGAATATGGTCCCAGAGAAATAAATGAAACTGAAGAATTTCTGCGCTCCTCTTTGCATAAACATGATCTTACCTTTTTTGACGCGGTCGTTATGATGGCTTTCCACTTAACTGTAGGTTCCATTTCCTTTTACCTGGTTAGGGATCAGATAACAGGGGGGAAAACAGATGAAATTCTTGATTCAATTTACTTGTCCATTGTCACAATGACAACTGTTGGTTACGGGGACCTTGTACCTAATAGTGTGGGTGCAAAAGTCCTTTCTAGTGCGTTTGTCTTCTCAGGGATGGCTCTAGTTTGTATATTTTTAACCACACTATGTGACCGCCTGTTCAAGAAGCATGCGATATTGCTGGTAAAAGCAATGCATATGCCCCGCAAAGCTGATCCATCAGACATTCTGAAGGAAGTTGAAACAAATCGAGTGAGAGACAGGTCTATCACGTACCTCATGATACTCATCCTGCACATAGTTGCAGGAACAGTAACGCTATCTATGGTTGAAAAATTAAGTATCATTGATGCCTTCTATTGTGTCATTTCTACCATCACTACCCTTGGTTATGGAGATAAAAGCTTCTCAACTTTCAGAGGGCGCATTTTCGCTTCATTTTGGATTTTGTCAGGTGTCATATCTGTGGGTCAGAACCTTTGTTTTCTTGCCATTCATACCGTTGACAGTAGGCAAAAGGCATTAGTACAATGGATCCTCTCAAGAAAGATGACTAATGCAGATCTGGAGGCAGCTGATATCATTGATGATGGCATTGTAAGGTTAGTATATCTTCTCGCAAGAGAAAACTTCTTGTTCTAAACTCCGGATTTTGTTGTTCATTCTTCATCTAGTGCCTTTCTGATGCCTCAACTGTGTCTCGAAACTACATAGTGGTTGTGCTGTATTTATGATTATCTAATTTGCTTGAGTTTTACTTCAACAGTGCTGCTGAAATTGCCTTGTATAAGCTCAAAAAGATGGGGAAGATCAGCCAAGAAGATATCTCACTGGCGATGGATGAGTTTGAAAATATTGAAGGCAACAAAGGCTGGAACACTCTCAGCTTCTGATTTAAATCTCCTGCAATATCATAAGCAGTGAAATCCAATCTACTTTCGTCCTCTACGACTTCGTAATATTCATTACATACCCTGTGGATATCTATATCTTGTGGTGTGCCTGACAAATAAAGTCTTTGCTCACTTGATGAAGCTTTTGTACTCAGCAGAATGGGGACTTCCCAAGCTGTACTATGTAAAACCCCCCGACCCCGTGCCTGGGGGTTCCGGAAATGCTCCTGCTAGTTAATTTGGTGTGTAACTATTGTTAATGTAATGAAGTATATTGATTGAGCATTCGCCTCATCTTCGCGTACTTTGAAATACAACCCTGGTTTCTTGGACAGGTCCCGGTTTTCGACCTCAGAGCTTGTTAGTTGTTTGGTCTGTTTATGATTGTCTTAGAGTTACTACCTCATCTAAAATTATGTTTATAGAGAGGATATTGGTTTATTTATTTGTTTGGTCTGTTTATGATTGTCTTAGAGTTACTACCTCATCTAAATTTACTAACAATTTAATTGAATGAGTGGCGGTAAGAATCGAATCTGTGCCGTTTGGCTTCCAGACTCTGATACCATCTTAGAGTTACCACCTCATCTAAAAGCTTAAACTTGTAGAAAGGATATTGGTTTATTTATTTATTATGTTAACAGATTGACATAGTTTCCAGGGCAAGATGAATCGATGATTGTTGAATTGTTGAGCTACATAAGATCAAAGTTTACTGTTTTCATAAATAAGAGCCCGTTTGGATTGGTTTTTTTCAAAAACGTTTTTTAACAATTTTTGAAAAATAATTTTTTTTTAAAAGCTAAAAATTCTGACTTCTAAAAAAAACGGTATTTGAGCTTTTTTCAAAGTTTCAGCTTTTTTGGAAATCAAATCAAATAGTTATTGCAAATTTAATGTAACTTTTTTTAAAAAAAAATTATTTTTTCCTTAAAAAAAATCAATCCAAACAGGCCCTAAGACCGGATAAGTTTTTGACTAAAAGTAATCCAGATGGAGGAAACCATTAACTACCTTGGTACTTGTTTACTGGTTTATTCATTCTATGAAGTAACAGATTTTCACTGCATACCATAACTTTTTGGCCTGAAACCATAATAATATCTCAAGATCTCAACAGTGCGGCCGGCTCCCAGACTTTGCATAACCTACTTCGGTACCACTTGTGACAATCTAGATTAACTGAGAGTTTTATAATTTGTCCACAACATATAAACTCGTGACGATAGAGTTAAAGAGCACAATTAGTAACAAATGGAATACGTATTTTGCAAATTTAATGTGAAACGGGATTTCACATACAATTTTCTTGCAATTCTGGTATTTTTCTTTTCTATCCCCCACGCATCATGGGATCTGAACCTTGCAATGTTGGTCGGCTTGCATTTTGCAATTGATGGGCATCGAAACCACCAAAAATAATATTTCAATTCTTATCTCGCAAAATTAAATAGAGTACGTGGTGAGAATAAGGTTGAATCCACAGAGATTAGGAGATTATTTAATGCTAATTGTACCAAGTAGATTAATCAACTAAGTTACAATCAAAAAGGGGGAATTAAATGCAAAAAAGTAAAATTAATAAAACTGTCCAGACTACTGGTGGTGCTGCATGGACATGCCATTCGGCCAGAAAATCCCCGCAAAAAAAAATCGGCTAAAAAATTTTAAAAAAAAGTAAATAAAAATAAAAATGACTAAAATACGCAATTTTAAATTAACGCAAGGCTAGAAAAACAGAAAATCAACGAGAATAAAATCTAGCATGAGGAACTATCGCAATTTCGGTTAACAAATCCGATCCTAGATGCAAAAATACTTTCAATTATTTCGACAAATCAGTTATGATTATTGGTTCATTCTAATACCCTTATCTTTCCTTACAGAATTGATAACAAGTTCAATCCCCTACGATTTTTCCTGCTATCGCCTTACCTATTAGACATTCTAATCCACGGAGATACCCGTAGGATCTATCTAACGGTAGCAATAAAAATTTAGAAAGACCTGATTCTAAAAGTCAATACTCTCACGGTAATTGCTCATTTAGATTGCGTAATTACACAGGAAACCTGATTACCACTATGCTTAGATTAATTAAATTAATCTAACTGGCTGCCTATTGTCATGTAATTGAATGACCGTGCACAAAATTAAACAATCACAGAACAATATTAATTCTTGAAATAGTAAATACGCAAATATCAAAATAACATGAAAGGGATAAAACAATTAGATCTCACGGAATTGATGAACCGAAATCTTGATTAATCCTCAACTAGAAAAGAAAATTAGAACTTCATGTCCATGAGTGTCGCCCAAAGAATGAAATAAATTTGCTGAATTGTCTGCTAAAAGTTGTCTCCTCCAAAATGCATATAAGAGGTAAATATATATATATATATATATATATATATATAAAAGAAAAAACCCTAACCTATTTTCTTTGTTGGATAAAGAAACCCATCTCAAAAAGAATAATAAGGTAAAAGCCTTATATATAATTTTCAACAAAATAAAAAAATATTCTAAATTTAATCTATTTCCTTCCAAAAGTCCAGAAAAAATATCTTCCATCTTGGTCAACTCGGTCAAACCCCGGTAGCAAATTAATGACATTTTTTCACGTGACGGAGTCAACTTTGACCGCTACAAACACATCCAAAAAGCTTCTATATCCATATATAATGCATCTACCTCCTTTTCCTAAGGACAATCTTGCAAAATTACATTAAAAACATCGATTAAGAAACATTCTATTCCAAAATCAAGTGCATCCAACATATAAATTAAACACTTATTTAAAACTTATCATCAATCATATTTCATTAAAGCAAGGTCTTTCGATCTATTTCCAGCTATCTATTTCATTTAGAAGATACTATTATGACTCATGAAGGTTGAAGGTAGTTTAAGTAATTGAGACTACATTCTCTAAGAGTGATAACCTGGGTTCAAATCCCATTGAGATAAGGTAGGGGTTGGTTAAAAAAAATTACTACTATGGCTCATTAGGTATAATATAATGATTTGGAAAGGAATGGTCATTCAAAATAGATTGGAACTCAAGGCAAAATACCCATGCAATACTATTCTTTCTTGCTCTTGGTTAAAACTATTTTTATTTAAAAAAAAAAGTTAGAATGGAATATCTATTTTACCTCATATGTTTAGTAAAATTGTTTTGACAAGTTAGAATGGAGTGAAAAATTAATTAATTAATCAAAATACGCCTGCTCTTTGATTTGGCATAAGTTTAAGTTTATGCATGGTAATTAATTTTATATAATATTGACTTAAATTAAATACTCTTGCTAGTCTTTTGATTAGCAATAAAACATAAAATTACTTATTTTAGTATTTTTTTATCTTAACATTATATTTTAATTTATTTACTTTTTTAACATAAGTGGAAGAGAAAAGCTAACTATCCAATAAAAATACACATGATTTTTAATAAAAAAAATTTAAATGAAAGAGACACATATTCTTTAATTTCTTAATTTGTCATTTTTTAATTGTTCAATTTTTAACTTTTTATTTTTTTAATTTTCAAATTTTTGAAAATTTTATTTGTCAATAACAATTGAGTATTTATGAGAGGTTACATAAAGAACAAATTGTCTTTGTAATTTTACTTTATTTTTATGATTCCTACCTAAGTTTGAATATTCATTCCTTAAGTTAGCCTAAAAAATAAGTTTTTTAACTTTTTTTTCCGAAAAAGGCCATTCAACGAAAATCTAATGAAAATGAGCTTTCCAACTTTCTACAAAAATGGCCATTCCTAATTATTCCAATGTACCAACCATAACGATACCGATTTTACGTAAGAACCTGCATGCTAACCAGGAAACATGCGTTTTCTTTGATCAAACAAATTGTACCCAACAATTATGAAAGGATTTACAAGAAAACTTCCTCTCATGGGAAGTTCAGATGGTGCAATTATTATAGTTTATGCACTAGCTGTCATGGCCCCGGATTCTCCTCGGCGGATTTGGTTGCGTGACGCTAGGAATATTATTAAATCAAATCAAACAAAAACTATTCACTCTTGATGTCCTTGCTAATCAATATATGCTACATCATTGTCTTTTTTATGGAGATGTTCGAACTTTAGTTCCAGGAAATTTCCTTGAAGCTATATGACAACATAAGTATCATCCTAGCTAATCTCTGTTATCTATCAACTTTTTATTGGGAAATTCACTGTCCAGACAACATTGGCCTGCAGTTCAAGTGGCCAGGTTTAAATTCATGCGCAAAAACTCAAACGAATTCAATCTCATAGCATCATCTGAGAGAAGCTCCTGACCACTGGTAAGGTTTCTTAGTTTCATTATACTTCTGATAAAGCCTGTAGCATCTTCCAACTGCTGTTTTAGTGTAATCGAAGTATCCAACCATCTTCTGACCATTTTCCTTCGATTTTGGTGCTATTGAGTGTAGCACAGGTTACAATTAGTGTTTAAATATATATATCTCGATGATTCTTGTTTATAAATTTTAGTCCATACGTTGTCATTGAAGTATTGAAATTTTCTTTTATATATATTTCAATGCATGTTATACTTCAATTTTAATCCATACATCATCATTATAAGGATTGAGAAAATCTACTCGTCTTCCAGGAACAATGTAATGCATTCATTTCATTTGAATTTATGATGCTATAACTCCACCATTCTGTGTATCAGGCACCAAAATTCACCATGCTGATATGTCAAAACTCTTACTACATCACCATTTTTTCAGTTTGCAGGGCTGGAAAAAGGTGCTGATTGTTGCTAAAATGGCAGAAGATGCTGAAAAGACCACCCAGAAAGTTAAAATTGATCCTTCAGCTGAAAATGGTCCAAGAGAAACAAATGAAATTGAAGAATTTATGCGCACCACTTGGGTTAAACGTGATGCTACTGTTAGGGACGCAGTTACCATGATGCTTTCCCACTTAATTGTGAGTACCATTTCGTTTTACCTGGTTAGGGATCAGATAAAAGGGGCCAAAACAAATGAACTCCTTGATTCATTTTACTTCTCCATTGTCACACTGACAACTGTTGGCTATGGAGACCTCGTGCCTAATAGTGTGGCCGCGAAAATCCTCTCCAGTGTGTTTGTCATGACAGGGGTCACTCTGGTTTGTGTATTTTTCACCACAGTAGGTGACCGCCTGGTCAAGAAGCAGTCAATGTTGCTGGTGAAAGCAATGCAGTTGCCCCGGAAAGCCGATGGATCGGAAATTCTGAAGGAAGTCGAAGCAAATCGGGATCGAGTCAGATTCAGGGCTTTTGTGGCTGTCGTAATACTCATATTACACCTAGTTGGAGGGACGATAACCATGTCTATGCTTGAAAATTTAAATATGGTCGATGCCATTTATACTGTCTGTTCTACAGTCTCAACACTTGGTTATGGAGATAAAAGCTTCTCAACTGTAGGGGGGCGCATTTTCGCTACATTTTGGATTTTGACAAGTACCCTGTCTTTGGGTCAGTCCTTTGTTTATATTGCTGAAGATACCATTTTACAGAGGCAAAAGGCATTTGTAAAATGGATCCTCTCAAGAAGGATGGCTAGTGCAGATCTTGAGGCAGCTGATATCAATGATGATGGATTTGTCAGGTAAGTACAGAGAACTTCTTGCTCTAAACTCTGGATTTTGTTATTCATTCTTCATCTTGAGCCTTTCTGATATATGCTGTGTCCGTTATATGCTTATCTGAAATCTTAAATCTAAGAAGTGACTTCTCAGATTCAAGATTTTATATAGGCATGTAACAAACACAGCAATAGCATTTGCGTCTTGAAACTCCATAGAAGTTGTGCTCTATTGATGATTGTCCACGTTGCTTGAGTTTTACATCAACAGTGCTGCTGAATTTGCCATATATAAGCTCAAAGAGATGGGGAAGATCAGCCAAGAAGATGTCTCAATGGCGATCGATGAGTTTGAAGAAGTTGAAGGCGACAAGTCTGGAACTCTATCAGTTTCTGATTTAGATCTCAAGCAATATCATAAGCAGTGAAGTCCAATCTACTTTCGTCCTCCACGACTTCATAATATTCATTACATACCCTATGGATAGCTATATCTTGTGGTGTGCCCTACAAATAAAAGTCTTGGCTCATTTGATGGAGCTTTTGTAATCAGCAGACTGGTGACTTCCCAGACTGTACCATTTCAAACCCCCTGACCCTCGGGCCTGGCGTGCGGGAAATGCTCTTGCTTGTTATTTCAAGATGTAACTATTGTTAGTGTAAAGAAGCATATTATCAATTAAAAGCGTGCAAGAAAATTACAACAAACTGTCTCCAGAATTGCATCAAACTACATAACTAGTGGCTCTATTTAGCTGGTTGCACATAGTCGCACGCATAAATCAAAGAAAATGTTCATAGACGCGGTGTCAACAATAAGTGCTCAGGTGTTTTACTGATGCCTGCAGGAGAAATTTTTGCAGCTAGCAGAGTTTCTGAGGCCAAATCTGCTAGGTTACAGCTCGCTCTTCTAATTGGAGTACTACAGAATAGGGATGGCAATATGACGAATTTGGGAGAGGAAACTTGCTCTCACATCCCGCCTCATCATCTAAAAGGTTACTTCAGCACTCGCCTCATCCTTGTGTCCTTGAAATTGTTTAATAGTATAATGAAGATTAACTTAACATTCCACCAAGCATATTTCAGTAAAGCAAGGTCTTTCAACCGGTTTCCAGCGACCATTTTCAATTAGGTGATACTATTACTGATTTTTCTAAGAGCCGGCATGGAGGTCTACTCCTTTTTCCATTTTCCGACACCAAATCAAGTCTTGTCTCACTAAATGAGATTAGCAACATAGTTTTCACGACATCTTTTGTTCTTTTCGAGAGCCTTCCCCTTGGACAAGTATATGTATGTAAAATTTTATTTGAGTATCTTACTCTAATTTAGCTTAGATGTTCCTTTGTTTATCTTACGGTTCAACTTCTGTACCTTATACTTTCTAACAACTAAGAGGGTGTTTGGATTGGCTTATAAAAAAGCTACTTAAAGCACTTCTTACTTTAAGTAGTTTTTTTTTTATTGTCAATTTTAAATAGTTACGTATTTGAATAAAAATTATAGTTATAAAAATAAGTATTTACATGTTTGATTAAAATGGGTTGAAAAGTAAGTTATATAGTTAAAATAACTATTAAGGACATTAAAATAGAATTTAAAAAGGTAAGATAAAAGAGTAAAAATATTTTAGTAACAAAAATAAAAAGGTAAGAATAAGATAGTAAATGATTTGGTCAAACTTGTTTTTTTTTCAAATTGCTTGAGGTAATAAAAAACAAAAGTTGGGGTTGGGAAGTCTTTTTTTTTCTACTTAAATCTACTTAAAAAAATACATTTTTAATTAAAACAAACACTTTCATTAACTTAAATTAGACTTTAAACAGATTTGACTAGGAAAAAAAGCCAAACCAAACACCTTCTAAGGTGCAAGCATGTTAACAAAAGCCAATACAAGGGAAATTTCTCCACAATTGCCTTTCCTGTTGGTATTTGAAACTGGATTTCCAGGAAATTTCCTTGCACAGCTGTCCGTATATGTCGATGTTGTGGCTTTAGTCTCATGGGTCTTCCGTGCTTATTCAGGAATAGAATCGATAGCAACCTCGGCCAATTGCAAAAACTACTATGGTAGATTGGGTTCTCGGGTTCCCGATTGACCTAGGAATTGCCACTAAAAACATTACATTGTAAAAGTAATGACCGTTTACAAAGACTTAAAAGGAAGCCATAAGAAGAAGAGCAATCACTCTTGAGATCAACACCAATTCTCATGTTCTTCTGCATTGGATTAAAAGAATGGACCAACATTTATGGTCTTCTCTTCCTTATATGAACGAACGCAGAGAGATATTATGCCACCAAAATTTTTATATTTTGCACCTTCACAGAAAAGCTAACAAATGTGCGAATTGACTCATAAATTCTGAGCTCACTCTTTCTTTAGACACTCACATTATTGAGTATCGATTGCTTAATGTTTTCTTTATCCACGTATTCTATTCTAATTAACGATTTTTGAGGTTTTTGCAAATAAGATTTCATGTTTGACTAGAATCTAAAGCTAGTGGCAATCCATAGTGCAAAAGAAAGTATAGAACAGTATACATAAAAGACGGGATAAATCTTATATCGATTGAAATTGTCTTCCACGGTCATGAATAATGAATATTAAATCAACCCGATTTGAATTTCATTATTAAAAAAATAAAAGAATTAAAATATTAAAAGAATCAAGGGACCCAAATTCCGTGCACATAGCAAAATATTATTATTTTCCAGAATTTACAATTCGGGACCTGTCAATTCTTGAAACTAAAACAAAACAAACAAAAAGGTACAAAAGATTACATAAGCGTTATGACATGCGCTTTTCTACTTTCCTTTCCTCTTACAAGTTTAACCATGAATGCATCTTAACACTAAAGATCCCTTGCTGTAACGGTCCGCTCTAAGACATGCACCGAGTCAATTAAGAACGAGAATTAAACTCGGGACCTTTGCTACTTTCAGCAGCTTCTTTTCCCACGTCTTCTACGTGGCCAGCCACGTAGTCCAAGATGCCTTCACCTGCTTTCTCGTCTGAAGCTTCCACTTGCGGCGGCGAAGTCCGGCCAAACATCACGACGGCGGCGAGAAAGAGAGCCGTCGATACTAACAGAGGCCAAAAGTATTTGAGTATGTCAAGAAAGCTAGGCGCAAGATAGATGAGAGTGAAGATAATGACACAGAGAAGAGTGGCTAGTAAGATATGGAGTTTGTACTTGAGAAGCTCTTGAGAGATTTCCATGGCTGAGTTGGGGTTTGGTCCACTGGGGTAGTGAGATGTTGAAGGCTTTGAGGAATGTAAAAAGAATGCTACGATTTGCATTTGTTTAAAGGTCAAAAATACCATTATTAACTAGGGGCGTACGCAGGCTATTTGGACGGTTCTATTAAAAATTTTTTAACCAAATTATTTCGGCGATTTATAAATTTACAAAATCGAAACAGACTAAAATGATAGAAGACTCACTGTTTCAATTAAAGCGATTTTGGGTAGTTTGAGCTGTTTTAAAATTTTGGTTATTATATACTAAATACTTAATATAATTATATTAATCAAGCAATAATTTTTTAAATCCCAACAATAATTACAAATTCAATAGTTCAATCTTCCAATATATGTTTAACTATCAAAGAGTCCTTTCTTTTTTTATTTATTATTTTGTTTGGTGCATAAACCTAACAACTCAAGTATTAATAAGAAAGTCATAAAAGTGAAGAGTAGAAACTAAAAAAAGGAACTATAAGAATATGCATTAAAAAAAAAAACTTTAAGTGTTTGTCAGTAATATATATGCAGGCGGTTCGATTTAGCCACGGTTTTTATTCCTAAATCGAAAACTAAACTATTCATTTCGGTTTTTAAAAATTAAAACCATGATCGGTCGAATCACTTTAAAAACCATCAGTTACGGTCGATTCGATTTGGGCTAAATGATTTTTTGGATTTTAGGGATTTTATGTTCACCCTTATTATTAACCTCAAAATTATGCTTATATTTCACCTCTCCACTTCTTTCGTTTTTATTTTTTTAATACAATATTAGTGCACTTTTATCCCTGCTCTGCACGGATTAATTTTTGATAGAAAATATTAAATTAAGTTGAATTTATTTACTTTTAATAGCATGTGAAAAAAGTTAGTCATAAATATTCTGTAATTTGCATGGATATTTTTAAACAATAAATGTTAAACTTACTCAGGTTTATAAATGAAAAATACTTTAAGGCTTTCAAGTAGTGATTAATTACTAATTAAATTTATGAACTAAAACCAATATATATATATATATATATTAAAAGAAATGTACCTTTTGAAATTCACAAATAAATATTATTTTTAAAAATTAATTAAATTAATAATTAAAATTTTAAATTAAAACTAAGAGTATATAGTCATAACAGAAAATAAATGAACTTTTTGGAATTCACAACTGAATTATTTTAAGAATTAATTGAATTGATATTTAATATTTAATTAAAACTAATAATTTAATTATATTTACAAAGATAGAATAATATAAATAAAATAAATTATAAATTCTTGTATAAGCTAATAAATAAAGTATTCATTACGATATAAGTGTTGATATGACACTCTCATAATGCTCAAAAAGTATTTTTTTAATAGTAAATATTAAACTTACTCAAATTTAATCTTTTGAAACTCATAAATTAATATTATTTTAAGAATTAATTGATTGAAAATTAAATTTCTAATTTTAATAATATACATACATAGTAGATAAGAAGTAAATTTTTTAGAATTCATAAATGAATTTAATCTTAAGCATTAATTAATTGACTATTTAATATTTAAACTAAAACTAATAATGTATATTCATAAAAATAAGAAACAATAGAAAGTAAAAAAACCATGTCATGTAAGTATTGACATGGTACTTTTACAATGCTTAAATATGGCACTCTCACTATGCTCAAAAAAGTATAAATTTTACATATACTAGTACACTTTTATTCGTACTCTATACGGATTTATTTTTGATAGAAAATGTTAAATTAAATTAAATTTATTTATTTTTAATAGCATATGAAAAATTTAGTCATGAATATTCTGTACTCTGCATGTATATTTTTAAATAATAAATGTTAAATTTACTCATGTTTAATATTTGAAATTCATAAATGAAAAATACTTTAAGGTTTTTAAGTGTTAATTAATTAGTAATTAAATTTCTAAAGTAAAAACTAATAATATATATATAATAAGAAATGAACATTTTAGAATTAACAAATGAATTATTTTTTAAGTATTAATTGATTGATTATTTAATTTTTTAATTAAAACTAATAAATTAACTATATCCAAAAATATAAAAATAATATAAATAAAATAAATAATAAATAATAAATTGTTATACAAGATAATAAATAAAATATCCATTGCTATATAAGCGTTGATATGAAACTTTCATAATACTAAAAAAATATTTTTTTAATAGTAAACATTAAACTTACTTGGATTTAATCTTTTGAAACTCACAAATAAGTATTATTTTAAGAGTTAGCTGATTGAAAATTAAATTTCCAATGCTAATAATATATATACATAATAGATAAGAAATAAATTTTTTAGAATTTATAAATTAATTTAATCTTAATTATTAATTAATTGATCATTTAATATTTCAATTAAAACTAATCATGTATATTCATAAAGATAATAAATACTAGAAAGTAAAATAACAAAAAATAAAATAACCATGCCATATAAGCGATAAAATGGCACTCTCACAATGCTCAAATATAACATTCTCACAATGCTTAAAAAAGTATAACTTATATATATATATATATATATATATATATATATAAAATTTTTGTGGGCCATTCAATAGTAAAAAAAGAATAAACAAATGACATAAAACATCAAGCTTCTGCTATGGTTACTCATTAATTGCTTTTTAAAAAAGTCAATCCAACTGAGTCTTATGTGTCACTTATTTATATATATTTATATAATAATCTCTTCTGTATATGTGAACTTTTTTTGCATTTAATATATAAATTTTATCATATAAAAAAGAGATAGCGAGAAAGAATAATATATTTGCAAGTGCATGGATTACATAAAATATAAGGGTTAAGTTGGTTTGTTTGTCATTTTACTACTGATGACGAATTGAGAACTTAAGTCCGGCCAAAAAAAAAAAAAGAACAAAAACAAAAGAAAGAAAGAAAAAGTCCACGAGTACAAAGGAGACTTCTTTTTTTATTTTGTTGTCAAGAATTCAATACAAAGGATCCTTTTCTTGGTCATTCAATAGAAGGGAGATTTTCTATTTCTTTTTTGGGACGTTCAACACAAAGGAGATCACAACACTCAAATTGGCACCTATTTGCTAATTTTTAATAAGTTAATTGAAAAATAAAAATATATATATTTTAAATAAGTCACTTTCCATTAAAAAAAAATCAAATTTTGAAAGGGCACAAAAGTCTTGACAAGGATAGTCATCCGAATTTGTTTGGACCGTGTTAAGGGTGTAAAGGTAATTTCATTGTCAAATTCATCTTTTTATTCAAATGAGATTTTTATAACCAAATAATCTGTTTGACAAGAATTAATTTCAAAGCCTTTTACATGTTAGACAAATAATACACTATTAGACCAAATGTCAAATTCAATTTGGACCTGTTTGGATTGGTCTTTTTTTAGGAAAAAGTATTTTTTTAAAAAAAAATACATTAAATTTGCAATAACTATTTAATTTGACTTTTAAAAAAACTAAAATTCTAAAAAAAGTTTAAAAATAACTTTTTTTTAAAATCAAAATTTTTAACTTATAAAAAAAACCAATTTTTAAAAACTATTAAAAAAATATTTTTAAAAAAAGTTAATCTAAACAGAACCTTTGTCTCTCACACATAACCCAATAACACTATACCTTTGTCCTCCTTTTTTTTTTTTTGGATCAGGAGTAAAGTTCCAAATAGTATATAAATATCAAGAATCAAGCACAAAGTGGTCAAAGTTTTTATGTACAAATGTGCATAGTTTAATAGTTATGTAAGAATGGTAGAACTCCAAATAAAAATTAGAAAAAAGACAATTTAATCACAATAACGATTTAATTTATCACACAATTAATTGATAACAGAATTAGAAGAATTTCAAATTAAATAAACTACTCCGAATGAAATCAAACTACATGCTAAACGATTAGCATATGGGCTCATACGGATTGATTTTTCTAAAAAAATACATTTTTTTAACTTAAAAAAATGTATATATTTTTTTTGATGAGTTTAAACTTCTAACTGGAACCCTTTAAAAAAAGGGCTCAAATGAATTTTCGAAAAGTTAAAATTTTAATTTAAAAAAAAATACCTTTTTCTGAAAAATTATATAAATAAGACAATTTAAGAAACATCACTACAAACGAATTCAAAGCTATCAAATTAAGGGAAACGAAAAGGGGAAATAACACCCAAAAAAAAAAAGAAGAAGAAAAAGGAGCAAACAAAAGACAGAAAAAACAAAGAAGAGGGGAGGGGAGGGTGCTAGCAGCCACATCTGAAAGTACCACGGAATAGTGGAGTGTGAGGGGTGGGCTTCATTCAACGAATACACGAGGATAATAACGTTAACGTTTTGTCCCTTTCACTCATCTGTGTCTGCCACTCTTTCTTGTAGTCAAATTCATTGTCATTTTGTTGTACCTTCCACTGCTCAAAGTTTTTGTACGTTTATGGACAAATTGCATCCAACATATGATCTAGCTGGTAATTTTACGGTCAAAAGTTATTCCCTGGAGTAATAATTTTATTCCAGAACTTTGTACATCATATTGGTAAACTTTCGGGATTACGGAGTAAATCAAATAATTAATATCACTTGAGTGCGAATCTTATAAGAGGCGGGGATTAAATTGAATTGAGTCGGAATGAGATTTAAACCGTGACGGTGGGTGCGAGGATAGTCCACCATTTCTTGTTGATTGAGCGATAGCTAAGGCATCAATTCAGAGCAAATGATTATGAAAGGTATAAGTTATCAATCTTCTTGTTCATGTTGATGCTGAGATCACAAGATCCATCAACTCACTTTTTAAGTCCTATCTCTTACAGTAATTTGAGTGCATTAGTTTGATTTGATAACTCCCATAATCTCTTTTGAGCTATGTTGTTAACATTATTAAACATTCATAGGAGCAGCCCGCTCCATGTAACTCCTTTATTTGTGGGGTCCGGGAAAGGGTTGGACTCACTGATTAGACATTCCGATAGCCAAAGAAAATTTGGCCATTTCCAGGCAATTGGCCCCTAGAATATTGTTAGGAAAAGTGAAAGGGAAAATAGAAGCAGTAGAAAAAAGTTGTAAAACAGAACATCTGCAGTATTAGCACCCCCAACAGACAGATGAGGCGACTTGTTACCACAATACATAAACCGTCAAAGATGTCTTCTAGACTTTATTGTGGAATTGAACAACCAAACAAAAAGACCAGGAAACCAAAAGTAAAATCCCAAAGGTTCTTCGACGACTATCAACTTGCATATAGTAACCTAGGAATACCTCCTCTCGAATTGAGACTCGTGACAATGTGGGTCTAGCCAATCTCTAGGCGAACTCTTTGATGTGTTTATAGGCATTTTTCCACCACCAACGAGCTCTCTCAAATTATCCACTTTGTTTTCACGTCCAGTCCCAGTATACCTCTTATCGGCTTCTTTCAGTTTCTGCTTGAACTTCTGCTTACGGCTTGATGAGTTTAGCTCTTGTTTAGTTTGCGATGGAGGAGCTCCGTGGGGTCCAAGGTATATATTCTCTTCTCTCTTATCCTGCCAATCATCAAGAAGCAGGAGCTTAAAATTTTAGATATCCAAAATTAGTTCTCTTTACTTTATACCAAGCAACTCTTGCAACTGACCTTAACTGAGAATGGTTTAGGCTCTCCTGTTTCTGGAGAATCGGTCTTACTTTGATCAGAATCTCCAATTCCCAAGCTTGGAATTACAAATCCTTCGTTGTCTACAAATGTTAGAAGCCAAACCGGAATGTTACATATAACATATCTAACAGTAATAACAGAGACCATCCTTCTAATAACAAATGAAAAGAAGAGGATATAGAAGCAGTACTATATGCCACCATGCTCCATTAACGTCTAAAATATGTACGCACATTAATTTGTAAGATTGGAATACAGAGCATATCGAGCATATCAAGAAGCAAAATAAATTCCATCGAAAGGGACAAATTCATATACCCTTGCTCGGCATGAATTAATGAGAAACTTCAACTCAAACTAGTATTTTCATTATCAATGAATTCACAAACCAGAAGATAATCATCCACCAGAACAGACAAATTCACATAAGCTGAATAAAGCCACAAATTGTAGAGTGAAGTTCAAAACTAGTTCTTTGTTTTTCCTCATCATTCATTCACAAATCAGAAGACTACTAATACAGAGAAGCAAAATAAGTTTCCTTTCCATCCCCCAAAAAAGGACAAGTTCATACATGATCAATAGAGTTAAAGAATAAAGACAAGGTTAAAATCAAAATTAGTCATTTGCTTTTACTCGCTGTGAAATTCGAAATGAGTCCTTGGTTTTCTTCATTCTACTGTTAATCTGTTACTCTTCGCAATGCACGGAATCATAATTCCCTCTCATACTCCCTCCCTTCGAAGCATTTAGCAAATGAACATAAAATTCCACCATTAGGCAAAACTTATGAATATACAAAACCAGTCACCACATACACGGCGCAAACTTACAGCACAATTACAAATTCGTAATGCATAAAAAAAAGTGAAAAAAGCTTTAATGTAAAATCTACTTGTTAAGTGACAAATAGCCAACACTCAAGCTCAGAGATCCAATCGTCAGCAAAACCATCAAGCAATCCAAAATAATCCATACTAAACAGGCATAAACAAATTCAACTATTAACAGAAAAAATGAAACCTGCTTCCACAAAATCACTACCCAGCAGGCAAAACTAAAATTAGATCATCTTCTCAATAAAAATTCAAAAGAAAAATCATCTCTTGGACTCAAAAGAAGAAGTCTTTACCAATAAATTACCACCCCAGGTACAAAATCCAAACTCAATAATTTTTCTTGTAAGCAAGATCGAAAAAGCAAGTAAGAAAGAAGCACTTTTCGACCATATCACTACCCAGGTGGTAAAAATGCAAATACATAATTTCATGAGCAAAAATTCATTAAAAAAAAACCATGTCTTGAATGTCTAACAACAGAAAATAGCAGTAAAAAGTTAAAAAGAAAATGAAAAAAAGGCATAAAATTGAAAACAAAAGTAAACTGGGGGAAAAAAAAAATACCCCACTCATCTTCTTCGACTGGAGGAGTGGTCTGCCGCGAAGAAGGGTCCATTGGGTGCTGCTGAAGATCATGTGGAATTTGAGTTGGCCGCCGATGACTCGGCCAATCCACTGAGTTGAATGGCTCTCAATTGCAAGAAAGTTTCGATCTTTTTTATATATAATAATAAGGATAAAAAGGCGAAAGCATTTGCGAATTTTTGATAAACAGGAAATTTCGGAAAAAGAAAATCCTAAAAATAATCGATTTTTAATGATGATTTTCTCGTAACATCCACTTTCTCGTGATGGCAATGCTTTATCCCGTTGATTTTCGATGTAACAATAATTTTAAAAAAAAGTTATAAATGTGAAAATGAAAACAAATTTAATTTGTTAGTATCAAAATTATTTTTTTCAGCTCTGAATCATATAATTAATTATTTATTTGTGGAGGAAAAAATGTGCATTGATATGGAAATAAACAAAAAAGATATGGAAATAAATACACGCACTCTTTTTCTGACAAAAATAAATGATTTGAAATTCTAATTGAGAAAAAAACTTTTTTCTGTTAAAAAAAAACATTTGGGTTAGTTTTTCACTCTTTCTCTTTTTTCTTATCAAAATTTTTTGATTTGTGACAAATATGTTGTTCTAGGCAATATTTAATCTTGTCATTTTGTTTCTCAAAATATTTCAGTTTTTTATTTTTACTTTGTCAAGAAAAAGAAAAAGAAAAACTAACTTTGATAGGGAAAAAATTCACGTGAACAAAATAAATAGAGAAAAGTGCATGAAAGTAAAGAAAAAAATAATTATATAATAGTTTACAAAATTTTAACTCTGGAACTAATAACTAATAAGATACTTACAAGATAAAAAATTAAGAGGAAAAAAATGTTAACTAAAAAAGGGAGGGGTTAAAAGCTGCTCTATAATGTTAAAAATTACCTAAAAAATTACTTAAAATATTATTTTTTGAATGACAATTATTTGATTAAATATTGTTATTTGCAGGTATTGTCAAACACGGTCTAAGATGTTTCGAAAATGAAATGCAATTCAAGTCATTGTGATGATTCATATCTATGATATAGTTATTGGATTTCATTAGTGAGTGAAAATTACTCAAGTTTATCATTTGAAAAAGAAAAAAAATTGTCTCCGATATATTGATTTAGTGCATTTAAAAGGAAAACCAAAAGTCACACTTTTTACAATATACTAAACTAGTGTGACACCAGTGCGAGGCACGGGGAGTGACATATGTGATTGTATATATTAAAATTATAGAGTTTTTATGTCATACTAAATTGTTATTGATCAATTGTATAATATGGAATTAATAAAACAACAATTGATATATTTAGAGAAAGGGCATAATATTAATTAAATTAAAATATTTAATACATGAATGGAATTGAATAAATAATGGAAAATAAAAAATGATCTAAAAATGGGCATATTTAATTGATAAGTAATTATGAAAAGCTCGTCATACAGAGCGCCATTTAGCAGTACGAAATTACAGCTTATTGTGCTTTATTATATACTATAGATTAACATATCATAAGGAAGCGATCATTTTCAATAAATTATCCCTTGTAGTCTTATAATTTACAAGTCAATTTATATATTTGTTTACTTACTTGTATATATAAAATTACATGAAAGTTAGATTGTGCCCATAGAATATGCTTGCATCCATTTAATCAAAACTTATGTGGTTCGTTCACCAGTATCACATTCTCAATATAGTTAACAACTATTGAAAAGTCTATTTAAATCGCTAGGCATTGAATTCATATGCTCACTATAGTTTGCAGTTTGACTTCACATGATTATGAGAGGCATATTTTTAGGCTTGTAGTGAAGCCCAAAACCAATTATCCTGTTTCATTTTGAAACATTCGTCTAGCCAACACCCTTCAGCTTCTTTTCAAACCCCTCATACCTTGACTCTAATTTTTTTTTAATAATTATTGTGTCTCTGAAATTATGTTTTAACGAAAAAATTAAGAAAAAACAATTAGTTAAAGAGCAAAGATTAATTATTGGAGATTCGCCAAAATCATTTATATAGCCCAAAATACCTTCCTCCCCCCCCCCCCCCCCCCCAGTTTGAGGTGAAAAAGGAAGAAAGAATTTTATCTTAAGATCTAATGTAGTCCGTAACCATGCATGGTGCAAGTCACCTATAACTTAAATTTGTTTTCATTGAGGATAATTAGGTCAATTTGTTCTTTAAGTATATTTCTAGCCTTCGTTATAGTTTAGGAAAATTTTGACATATATATATATATATATATATATATATATATATGAAAAGTGAGTAATAGTTAATGTCGCCAGTTTCAATGCATGGTAAGCAATACTAAATTTGGTAAAAATCTTATTGTATAAGAAGAGGCAAATAAGTGAACGGATGATATAAAGCATTATTGAAAAGAAACAGATAATCATTTATGATAATTTTTTTTCCCTTAAAAATTTTATCCAATGCAAACTAGATTTGATCCTGCAATTCTTTTATTTTCTCTATAATTCATTTAAAATTTTTTTTGTTGAATTCCTTTGAGTCAAGCCAAACATAATTTTGAGCCTCAATTAATGTCACTATTGCTTATACATCATAAGGCAAGTTTTAAATACTAACAAGGTAGATTGTGTGCGTAATTGTCCCATTAGGTAGATCATTAAAGCTAAACATAAGATAAAATCAAAACACATCAAACCTTATCCTATTGGATGAACTCACATATTTAAATACAATATATTAAATATCGAGAGGGCTGACTAGCTTTTTATCAACCCTAAATATTTTTATGTACCTCTTAATATTTTCAAAACTCGAATCTCCTAACAAATGCATCTATATATGTTTCTTAATCCCCAAGACAAATAAGAAAAATAAAAAAGGGTGAAAACAGGAAATAATAGAAAAAAAAGGAATGAAAAATGAATTTTTGGGGGTCAACGCCCAACGGCCTCCAGACCCGTCAAAAAAGCAAAAAATAAAAATAAAAATCCACCACAAATTGCCCTCCAGTACTCAAGTTAAAAATGATGGGAATATCAAATCTCGACCGTTCCATTTCAAGGATTACATCTCTAAACAATCTCAACCGTCCACGACGTCCACGATTTAAAATTCCATGACCACCCGTACGACATGGCATAATAAATCGGATTTAAAATCCGGATTTCAAGTCCGCACTATATAGCCGCGCGGTAGTGTGAAAACGTTGAAATTTTAGAGAGAGAGCATAAAACGTTTTTAGAGGGAGTGAGTGAGAGCAGCTGAAATCTCTCGAAGCTTTTGTAGCTCGCAAATCTTTGTGAGTTTTTCGCATTTTTGCGTAATTTTATGCAATTAATGGTTTATATTACATTTAATTTTGATTATTTTGTTGTTTTTCTGCTGGTATAAGTGCAGTTTGGAGCTTAGGGTTTTTCTTTTTAACTTTTTTCTTTTTCTTCTTTAGCCTATTTTATGGTTTATCCTCTTGTTTGCAACTTAGGGTTTTTTGATTTTAGCTTTTACTTTTTTTGTTTTCTTGAATTTTTTATATATTTATGCCTTTAGCTTATATTTAGGTCTTTATCTTTATATATTTATGGCTTAGTGGTTTGATTTTAGCTTTCTTTATATGTGGTTTCTTTTGCTTTAGTAAGTAATTTTGTAAGTTTCACATTTTTTCATTTAATAAGTTGCTTAGGAAACCTTTAGTTTAGTTGTATGTCGTTTTCCTGCTTTAATAATCATATTTGTAGCTTAGTTTTGTTTATAAATTTCGCATTTTTTTCACACAATTCCATATAATAAGATGTTTGGAAAAACTTTAGTTTGATTATGTGTTGTTTTTCTGCTTTAACAATCACATTTGTAGATCAGTTTTGTTTACAAATTTTGCATTTTTTCACACAATTTAATGGAATAAGTTGTTTGTAAAAGCTTTAGTTTGACCATGTGTTGTTTTTCTGCTTTAATCATCACATTTGTAGTTTAGTTTTGTTTATACATTTTGCATCTATGTATGAAGTTGTTTGTAAAAACTGTCGTTTGATTGTATGTTGTTTTTCTGCTTTAATAATCACATTTACAGCTTAGTTTTGTTTATAAGCTTCGCATATTTTCCTACGATCCCATGTAATAAATTGTTTGTAAAAGGTTTAGTTTGATTATATTTTGTCTTTCTGTTTTAATAATCAAATTTACAGTTTAGTTTTGTTTATAAATTTCGCATTTTTCATATTACTACATGTAATAATAAGTTTTGTTTATAAGTTTCACAATTTTCATACTACAACGTGTAACAAGTTGTTTGTAAAACCTTTAGTTTGATTATTTATCTGCTTTAATAATCGCATTTTTATTTCTCGCCTCTTTTCATATTTTTTTGACTTTTTTGTTTCTATTTTTCAGGTTTTATATTTTTGTTCATGTTCTATGGTAAATTTATACTACTATGCATGTGTTTATGTTTTCATATTATTCCCTTTGATAAGTTTGTTATGAGAATTAGAATTTTCATGTCTGTTATGTTTTTTTTTGGTCATGTTCATCAATATTTGCTGCTGCTTTACTAGTTCTCCGTGTATTTTCTGTACAGTATTTTGTATTTATTTGGATAAGCTTTACTTTCTGAATTGTTATTTATTGTCTTATTTGTTAGTGTCTCATGCGTTTGCTTTCTTTTGACTAAACTTATATATTACATTATATGTTTGCGGTTCCTCCTTATATTTTGTGTTGTGTGGTTAATTTTTTAATTAGACTTGTTACTTTGTGTTTATTTAAAAACAGTTTAGTTTCTGAAGTAGGGCAAAAAGGAGTTACAAGTTGGTAATCTTGGCTGAAGTTATCAGTTATGGGTGAGGAGGAGAAGGTGGCTGAGCTGCCAGCTGCATCGGCCAACGGGGATGCTGCCTTGGTGGAAAATGAAGAAAAGAGTGAAAACACTGTGAAGAAGAAAGAGGAGGCTAAGAATGGACTAAAACAAATGGAAGAAGATAAAAAAGATGACCAGAAAGTTGAAGCTAAGAAAGATGATGAGAAAGTTGACGATAAGGAAGACGATGTGAAAGATGCGGAACAGAAAATGGATGTGGACAGAGAAGAGGTGAAGGAAACTGAAAAGGCTGAAAGAGACGAGAAAAAATTGGAAGAGGAAGGCAAAGAAGAAGTTAAGGAAGAAGAGAACGAGAGTGAGGCAATGGATGAGGATGAGGAGACAAAGGATAAGGAGGAGATGAAACATGAAAGGAGTGAGGATGAGGATGAGGAGAAGGAGCCTAAGGAGCAGGAGGATTCCAAGGAGGAGAGTGAGGACAAGGTCGATGAAGATGAAGAGGAAAAAGGGAAGACTGAAGATGTTAAAAAGGAGAAAGGGTCCAAGAAGGGTGCAAAAGCAAAGAGCAGCGGCAGAGAGAAAGAAAAGAGTAAGAAAAAAGAAGTTAAGTTTAAAAAGGAGAAGGAGCCAAAAACTCCTGCTACCCCTGCAATTGAACGGCCCCAACGGGAACGGAAATCTGTGGAAAGGCTGGTTGCTTCCATTGAAAAAGACTCTGTTAAGGAGTTCCAAATTCCGAAGGTACAGTGGTTATACATCAGTTTTGTGTTTTCAACCTCTTTGTATCTTCTTTCAGAAAATTTCAACTGGGAACTGGGTATTTCTTTTCTCCAAAATTTATAGTTTTGGGTTTTATTTGGTGTACAGGGTCGTGGAACTGCACTGAAAGATATTCCTAATGGTACACTCTAAACTGTGCCCTCTGCATTTGATACACACATATATGCATTTTTTTGGTTAGAATTTTGATTTGTGAACTGCTGGTTAGGGTAGATTGATATGTTTGGTTGTGCTTTCTATCTGTCATTTCTATTCTTTTCTGTATAATTGAAGTATCACCTCGTGCTGGATGCAAATGACAACTGCATATTTTATATTAAATCCTGGAGGTTTAATTGAATCTTTTTGACAGGTTTCTGGAAGCTTGTTTGCTCTCTTATGGAAAGAAGTTTACTTGTCACTATATTCATTAAAGAAAGAAGCCATGTTCTCTGTCAATGCTTGTTTATTTGTGAAGCTTAGGACCTCTCTATTCTGTGCATTTTTGAGCTAGAAAAATAATATTAGATGTTTCTCTCTTGATATATTTTATAATTTAAGATGTTGTAAGACTACTAAGTGTACGGCAGAGGCATTGCACACCTCCTGGAAGAGAATCATTGTCTAATTTATGTTTGTATTGAATATTTTGGTAATCATTATCAATATGAAGTTAAGCTAGTTCATTGTTGTTTTGCAAGATCATAGGATTATCTCTGCTTCTTTTTAAATCCCCATGGAGTCACAAGTTCATTGGTTTTCTTCATAAGGAAGATGGAAGGCTGTGAATTCTTGCAGTCTTGGTGCTCCTAGAATTTGAATTATGATACGTTGGTCAATGCAACTTTAATTCTTCAACATCATACTTGAGATAATTCATAGGCAGGGTATCCTGAGTTCAATTAAGCTGTTAGTGGTCGAGTTGTTGTAAAGGAGTTAGGTGATTAGGTAGGAGGAGTATCTTGAGAGGACCTTAAAGCATTACACAAAAATATCTGCTTGGGATAATCAGTGTGTGTAAATATACCTACTTGTGGCATTTTGTCATCCTATGCTGGTTAATTGCATAAGCTCTCTCTCTTCCCCCTTATTCTTTTAGTGGTGTAGTTGCTGTATGTCAATTTGGATTCATGAATGTGCTTTTCTCTTCATTTTTTTTGTAACAATTCTTTTATATGGTCTCTGTAGTCCCGTTTCCTTGTTACTTGTGATTTTAATTTGTAGTTACTAGGCATATTTGTTGACTATTACCAATTCTCTTAGTTTTTCACCTATCTTGCAATGATGTCCAGCTCTGCAGCTGAGAAGATAAATTTTGTGTTGTTATTTGAACTGCTTTATTTGTTTCCAGTGGCATACAAGCTATCAAAGAAGAAGATGGATGAAACTCACAAATTGTTGCATTCAATACTCTTTGGAAGGAGAGGAAAGGTGATGCTTTGTTCTTTATGTTGTTCACATTTCTGATCTGGATTTTCATTCTCGCCTTTATCTGGGCATCAATCTGGCACCTTTTAAACATAATAGGATATACTCCATTAAGTTGTGTGTGTCTACATGTATATATATATATATATATACACACACACATATATCACCATTGCATCTAAAGGCACTATTGTGCAAACTGGAGTGCATGTTTCTCCGTTTTTAGTACATAAAATCTTGTCTGTACCATGGGGTTCTGAAAGATACAAGACTACATTGGATGATTTCCTTCCTACTAGCTAGTACTTTCTGCGGACTTGTTGCCCATTACTATGTGGACTGCAATTAGTTGAAGTGATTATATTTTATTTTGTTTCAAAATATCACTTCGTAGGAGATTTTGTTTATTTTTTAAGTTTTTGTTTTCCTGTTCTGTTGTGTATTCAGTGTGTTGTAATAGTTGGTAATTCCAGATGAGGTGAAGTGGAAACAATGTTCAACAATATCTACTTAGAAATTTTAATTGCTTGTTGGCTTTCGGGTTCTCAGAAAAGATATTTCCAGATCAAAGAGAATGGTTCTACACATTTGAAGTTATATTTTTTGAATAAGTTACCAATTTCTGTCACTTAATTCTATGTTTATGATTGTAAGAGAAAAAATTGCGCTTTTGATTCTGTTAGACCTTCTTCTGAAGAAAAGGTTGGACTTCTCTGTTCTGGAGCTCAAGTTTCTTTTATTGGTTTCAGTTCATGTGCACTTCTCCTGCTTGTGTTAGTCTTATGTGCTGAAATTAGCTCCATTATACTGTTATGTTTTCCTTGTGCCAACCATGTTCTCGGTTTCCGCAGGCAGCTCAGTTCAAGAGTCACTTATTACGGTTCTCAGGTTTTGTTTGGCATGATAATGAGGTAAGAGGCAAATTTCTTTGGGATACTGTTTGGTCTAGATAGTCACTGATCTGACTTGATTCCTGCATTTCAAAAGAGCTTGGGATTTTGTGTTACCAATTAGAATTTTATGGTTGCAGGAAAAGCAAAAGATGAAATTCAAAGAAAAACTTGACAAGTGTGTGAAAGACAAGTTGTTGGAGTTCTGTGATGTGCTTGATATACCGATTGCTAAGAGTACTACTAAGAAGGTCGGTTAATATCTTTTCTTCTGGGTGTTTACTTTTATTCTGTGTTTTTCCCGATGTTAATTGACACTTTACAACTTGTACGGTGAGTTCCTTTGGTACATTTTTGTTTACAATGCTTACAGTCCTTAAATTCCAATCTCGATCTTTTGTTCTAGAACAATTTACTAAGTGAACTATGAATATATCCAAAATTGATCCATCCCTAAATCTAATAACGATGCATAGTATGCATGAACAAGTCCACGATAAAGTGTAATGTGTAGATGCATTATGGTTTGATTGTGCGACATCTTCTTAGGATAACAAGGCCTAATATCTGTTGTCTATCCAAAATTGATGCATCGCTAGATACATGAACAAGTCCATGATAAAGGATAATGTGTGTAAATGCATTATAGTTGGATTGTGCTATATCTTCTCAGGATAACAAGGCGTAATATCTCGTCTATGTGAGTGCAGGAAGACATTGTTGCAAAGTTGATGGACTTTTTGGAGGCTCCTCATGCAACAACTGAGGTGTTGCTTGCTGAACAAGAACAGGTATCCTAATAATAGATCTCGTCTTCAAGTTTGATTTTGAGAAGAGTTGTGAAATTTTACCATTCTTTCATGCCTTGTGTTTGTTTCCGAATTGTTAATTAGGCTAGTAAGGGGAAAAAGCGCAAGAGGAGCAGCAAGAAAAACGAATCAGCATCTGGGAGCTCTTCATCGAAACGCTCAGCTAAGGTACTTTTATTATGCCAGTAGAATTTGATCGCTGGGGTACGAGGGAAAGTTGTTATTCCTATGAAATGTAAAACTTTGTGGATGAGATGTTTACTGAAATCATGATAGTCCTAGGAGTTTGGGCCTTGTTGTTCTGTAGTTGGTCATTTTATTAATTTTGTTTATTACACGAGAATTGAGGTTATCGTTTTTTATGGTGATTTAACAATGGTCTCACACTGTCAATTTGCTGAGGAAACGAAAGCAAATAAAAGCAAACATGTGGATACAAGTACTGTTGGAATAAAACTTTTTTACCACTATAACTATAATTGATTTTCTATGTTGTGTGGTTTGCAGAGTCAAAAGAGGACTGAGAATGCATCCAATAAAGATGAGAGCAAGAAGGCTCTGTCCGAATCAGATGACGATGAATCGGATGAAGAACAAGAGGAAGCACACGAGAAAGATGCTAATGGTGTTCCTGAAAGATCAGAGGATGAGATGTCTGAGCAAGCTGAAAGTGAGGAGAAAGAAGAGGAATCTGAAGAAGATACTGGAAAGAAGAAACAAGCTCTAAAGAAATCATCAGGAAAGAAGGAATCTGCTGGAAAAGCAGCCAAGAAAACAGTCTCTCAGAAATCTACCCCAACCAAAAAGGCCCCTGCCAAAACATCATCAAGTAACTTAAAGGCCAAAAATGATAATGATAAAGGTTCAAAGATTGTCTCGAAGAAGGCAAAAACTGAAGTAGTTAAGGAGAAGTCCTCAACTCCAAAAAAGTCTTCTACAAGGGAGAGTAGTGGTAAGGAATGTTATTTGCTGTTTATCTCTTTCGTCTTTGTTGTATGTTCAATTTCTCTTCTAAACATCTAAAAAGTTCAGTCCATTGGGTGCTTAGATATCATCCTCCTGTATCCAGACCTCTCGTACCAAATGAAATTACAAGGACTAGCATCAGAAATTTTCATCTGAATTAGTGGTCTCATTCTTCTGTTTTAATCTATGTACATCTACTTTTTATTGAAGGGAAAAAGTCTGCCAAAGGGAAAGACAAACCCAAAGAGGAGAAACTAAAGCCTAGTGACGATGAACTCCGGAATGCAATTTGTGAGATCCTTAAAGAAGTGGACTTCAACACGGTAAGCTTCCTAGTGATTTCATGGGCTTGTAATTAGAGAGATTTGGTATTGTGTAATTTATCTGATTTAGTGTTTTCTTATTAACTCTTTTTGTCTAATTGTCAATGTCAACCTGGACAACTCTCTTCTGTTAGTGAAGATGGGGAATGTTTTGGGCTGGGAGAAATAACTGTATTTCTGGCATGTTTCCTTCTGCTTTTCATGCTGAAGCACGGGGTTTAAATTCCTTCTCGAAGTTGCTCTTTATGAATTTACAGATGTGTTGTTAGGATTTTGAGGGTGTTTTGCTTTGCTTTTTTGGGGCTTATTTTGGCTTTGCTTATTTGGTGCTTATAAGCACCTAAATAGTAAAAAGCATGTCAGGGGATGCTTTTTTCTAGGTGTGCTTATAAGCACTTAAAATAAGCAAAGCCAAACACCCTCTTTGGCCAGTTGCGGAAGTTTCATTTTTGTTGAATGATCCTCTCTGCCCTTTGTTTGTGAATAACTGATGTATGTTCCTTTCTTCCTCCATTTTGCAGGCTACCTTCACTGACATTCTAAAGCAGCTTGGTATGTTTCTATGTAGCTAATGTGCATGACCTTCTGTTTATTGATATGTTGATTATAATAATTTATTACACACACACTATATATATTATTGTTGACTCTTGCTATAGAGAAAACTATCATGTGGAGTAGATTGACTCACTTTTTGTTGCCCTGATTTCTGGAAAACACTGGCCCAAAATTTTCTGTTACTTTTTGTGGCCTTGATCTTTTACATTGACCCAATTTTTTTCTGGCACATGTTTACTCAGTTCTGTCTGAGTAGCTTTTTGCTCTGCCAAATTGAACAACCTTCTTGATTTGTTGCAAGTACCGATGAGGCAAAACCTTCTTAATTTGTTCAAACTAGTTGATTTTATTCTTATATTTTTGCTTAATTTGTGCGAATGAGTAAAGGTTGAGTAGATGAGATCATTTATGTATTTTCAATTACAGACAGTTAACAAATTTCACAATGGGATTCTAATCCCCTACATAGAAATGGAAGTTGAAAGTCTTGATTACACTGATTTAATGAGATTTCTTTCTCTTATTTCAGCCAATCGATTTAAGAAGGATCTGGCAACAAGAAAAGCATCTATAAAGCTCATGATCCAGGAGGAATTGACGAAGCTAGCTGATGAGGCAGATGACGAGGAAGACGAAGGTGATTCTGAAAGGGAAGACGAGAGACAGCTCTCTGGTGAAGGTGTGAAGACCTGATTCCCGTATAACTCAACGATCGCGACAAGATTGGCATCAGCGCCGAGTTCGGTTACTGTCTTAACTATCTCTTGCTACCCTCATTAACTTAACACAGATTCTGCTGTTGTGTAATGTTTTGCATCTTTCCGGTAGATTCAGCTTTAATTTATTTTTAGTGTTTATTCAGTGGAGAAACTGTATTTTCTAGGAAGGGTTAGAGTAAACGTTCTCATGTGAAGTTGTAGGAATATAAATATGCTTCTGGTCATACACACAACTTTGTAGGAACTCTTTTTGACTTTAAGATTTTAACTGACCATTTATGGATGAATGTGAGAGACCATTTTCTCATGTCTTATTATTATGGCCATTTGGAATAATAATAATGGGAAGTTTGTGTTGAAGCTCTCGCTATGCGTGGGTTCTCTTGATTCTGTTTGGAAAAGAGGCTGCATGTCTTATTCTCGAGCTAGTTTTTTCTGGATTTTGCAGTGGCTTGTCTGGGCTTGGGGAAGCAACTCTCTCTTTGTTTTACTGGATGCTTTTGTTTTGGTTAAATATTGGTTGGGTTATGAGGTGCCAATGTTGACTTGTGATTTTTGTATGTTTAATTCTTCTAGAGTGCAGTTGAGCAAGCATGCATAATAGGGGCCTTAAAACACTTGAGCGTACAAATGCAAAGCAAGGAAGGTAGAAACACTTTGCTTAGTAGATGCATGATGAAACACTAAAAGAGAACTTCATGATGAGATGTAGAATTCCACAAAGTTCATCGCAAATCAATAAATTGCACCATGATATAAAACTAGCACCAAGTGTGTCATACTATATTTCTATACATCATTATCATCGTGTATCATAATACAAACATATCTTACACCTAATATAAAACCCACCCAATATCTCCATCTTAATCAAAGAGTTAATCAACATCAAGCGCGAAGAAACGTTATGCATTGTGAAGAATGCAACTTCACTGACCATAAAAATTACATGCTTAGCTCCCGAAACCTTTTAATGGACAAACTAATGAGACTTGTTCTGCCGAGTCAGAAGATGAAGGGAAGCATCATTGCTCTAGGCACAACCTGACCTTGTCCATCTGGACCTCCCGGGAGCCTGAGTTCCGGATCCAACATAACCGGACCTGACCTTCCCAGGTCCTCCTACACCCATCTGCCCGCAAACACCGATACCATACACGTGTCCCTGATGAGATTGAGGTTGCTGATACCCCGTCCCACTACTAACACCATACAGCCCAGCAGAACCCCCATAATTACCAGCATAACCAACCCCACTATTCACAATATTCACAACACTCCCACTGCCATTGTCACTCTCTTTACCACCAGCCATGGCACACTTCTCACCTTCCATATCCCTAAACCTCTGCGAGTAAACCTTCAGGGGCTCAACATAGTCTTCAAAACCAAGTGTTGTCATGGCCCACAAAAGATCATCACCATTAATGGTCTTTCTCTTCTCTCTTAAGCACTTATCTGATGCCTCTCCAGTGATGAAGCTTATAAATTCCGACACACATTCTTGTACTGTCTCTTTTGCATCTTTCGATATCTTTGCATTTGCAGGCAAGCCCTTCTTCATGATCCTGCTAACGTTGGCTATTGGAAGCAATATGTCTTGAGAGCTCTCTTGGTTGTTTTTATTGCTGTTGTTGATCTCTTTGTGCCCTCCTGACTCATTATCTGATTCTGCCATGCTTTAATTTCTTTCTTTTAGTAAAAGTTTACAAGAGTTTGTAGGCGAACCAAACTAAATCGAGTCTTATTCTATTAGGTGGAATGGACTAATCTTGATGTTTTCCAAATTTGTGAGAAATATTGAATGGTCTTTATATTGGTTAGTCAGTACTTAAAGTGTTGAATGTGGCCTGAATTCTTGGACAACAAGAATAGCAAATTTCTTTTCAGTTTGTTGGAGAAAAACATGCAAACACGAAGAATACGAGAAGAAATAACGGACACAAGAATTACGTGGTTCGGTTTTAAAGCCTACGTCCACAGGCAGCAGAGAACAATTCTATTATTAATCACGAATGCTACAAGGCTTTCACTTTGGTTTCTCTTTCACTACACCCTCATGGTGTGTGACCCTAAGGCACCTAATACAATGTCCTAGCCCCTATTTATAGTACACAAGTATCCTAATTCGTATTCTACAAGGATAAGGAAACAGTATACTACTCGGAAAAGGAAACAGTATACTACAAGAAAAAGGACTGAAAAGAAATTTGCTATTCTTGTTGCCCAAGAATTCGGGCCACATTCAACAAATCTCCACCTTGGCACGTATTCGCTCCAATCAACACACCATCATCCCTGTTGCCAACTACCCTTATGGGCTCAACGCTCCACACCGCAAATAGCAACCAAGTTCAAGCAATGTTTAAACTTGCTGACTGGAACCATCTTGGTCATTATATCTGCTGGATTTTCATGGGTAGAAATCTTCTGCACCGATATGATTCCTTGTGATATAATATCTTTGATAAAATGATATCTAACGTCAATATGTTTAGTCCTCTCATGATACATCTGATTTTTTGTCAGATGGATTGCACTCTGGCTATCACAAAAGATCAGACTTGTATCTTGTCATCCAAGATCATGAACCGTGCCTTGTAACCACATGGCCTCATTCACGCTTCGTAATTGCCATGTACTCCGCCTCGAGTCGACAATGCCACGAGATCGTAATGTCGCTTTCCAACTGATAGCACATCCAGAGAGAGTAAACACGTAACCTGTCAGAGATCTTCTCTTATCAAGGTCACCCGCAAAGTCTGAATCACAATAACCCACCAACCTCGCGCAATCTTTGGTTATCTTGCTAAATAGCAATCCTATATTCGCAGTGCCACGCAAATATCTCATTATCCATTTCACCGCTTCCCAGTGTGTTTTCCCAGGCGATGCCATATACCTGCTCACAACAGTAACTGCATGTGAAATGTCAGGATGAGTGCACACCATAGTATACATCAAGCTACCAACAGCACTCGAGTATGAAACATGAGACATATGCTCTACCTCCTTCTCAGTTTTAGGTGACAAATCTACAGACAACTTAAAATGAGCAGCAAGCGGCACATTCACAGGCTTTGCTTTAAGCATCCTGAAACGCTCCAGCACCTTCTCAATATAACTCTGTTGAGACAAGAATAGCTTCCCAGCGTTTCTATCCCTGTGAATCTTCATGCCAAGAATCTTCTTTGCTGCTCCAAGATCCTTCATCTCAAACTCATCACCCAGCTGCTTTTTTAATTCATCGATGGCAGACATGCTTCTAGCAGCAATAAGCATATCATCAACATACAACAACAAGTACACAAACGAACCATCTGGAAGCTTTTTGAGATACACGCAATTGTCATAGGCACTTCTTGTGTATCCAGCACCTACTATGAATGTGTCAAATCTCTTGTACCATTGCCGAGGCGACTGCTTAAACCCATACAAGGACTTTTTCAGTTTGCAAACATGGTTCTCCTTACCAGGAACTATATACCCCTCCGGTTAACTCATGTAAATTTGCTCTTCAAGATCACCATGCAAAAACGCCGTTTTCACATCTAGCTGCTCAAGCTCTAAGTCATGAAGGGCAACCAAGGCAAGTAAAACCCTGATGGAAGTATGCTTCACAACCGGAGAGAACACTTCGTTGAAGTCAATACCCTCTCTTTGTGTATAGCCTTTTGCCACCAACCATGCCTTGTATCGAGGACCCTCAACCCCTGGAGTACCTTCCTTTTTCTTGTAAACCCATTTGCAACCGACAACTCGTTGTCCTTCAGGCAATTCAACAAGCTCCCAAGTTTGATTCTTCTGAAGAGACTCAATCTCTTCACTCTTGGCACCTTCCCACTGAGAAGAATCATTTCCAGATATAGCCTCTTTGTATGAATTCGGCTCATGTCCTTCAATTGTTTCAGCAACAGTCAAAGCATAAGCAATAAGATCAGCGTATCCATACCTTTGAGGCTCTCTAATCTGTCTCTTTTCTCGCCCAGTGGCAATGCTATACTACTTCTGTTGTTCAGGCACATTTTGATCATGCACCTCAGTTGGTTGAGTCGGCTGAATTTGACTGCTACTACTAGTAGATGGAATATTTGGAACATCAACAAATACCTCCACCTGCTCTTTGACACCATGGTCTAAACCAGCTACCGGTTTCTCCTTTTCTTAGTCTAATGAAGCAGACTCATTGAATATCACATCCCTGCTGACGAGGAAACCTGGAGACTTTAGATCTGTGCACCACAACCTGTAACCTTTCCTCTTGGATGCATAGCCTAGGAATATGCATTTCTTTGCCCTCGGCTCTAACTTGCCATCCTTCATGTGAGCGTATGCAGGGCAACCGAACACCCTCAATAGAGAGTAGTTAGCAGGCTTACCAGACCATAACTCAAAAGGAGTTTTTATTCAATAGCTTTGGATGGAGACCTATTCACCAAGTAGCATGCCGTATTGACGGCTTCAGCCCAAAAGTCTTTACTCAAACCAGATTGGAAGAGCATACAACGAGCTCTCTTCACCAGAGTTCTATTCATGCATTCTGCAACTCCATTTTGTTGTGGTGTTCTTACACATGTACGGTGTCTCACAATGCCATGTTTCCTGCAGAACTCATCAAACACTTTATTGCAATATTCCAACCCATTGTCAGTCCTAAGACGCTTAATTTGTTTACCAGTCTGCTTCTCAATCAACGTCTTCCATTCGACAAATGTTGGGAATGCCTCATCTTTAATTTTCAAGAAGTATACCCACACCATCCAAGAGTATGCATCAATGAAAGTGATGTAATACCTGGCACCTTTCTTGGAAGGAACTTTATTAGGACCCCAAAGATCAGAATGAATATAATCAAGTGTACCTTTGGTGTTTTCCTGCCCCTTGCTGAACATTACCCTGGTTTGCTTTCCAAAAACACAATGCTCGCAGAATTCAAGCTTTCCAGTTCTTTGTCCACAAAGCAAATCCCTCTTGCTCAGCTCGGTCAGTCCTCTTTCGCTCATATGGCCCAACCTTTTGTGCCATAACTGCGTAATGTCATTATCACTCTCCTAGGATGTAACAGCTGCAACACCTGTAACTGTACTACCTTGAAGGACATATAGACCGCCAGTCAAATTCCCTTTCAAGAGCACAATTGCACCTTTGGTCACCTTTAAGACATCATTCTCACTTCAAAATTTGTATCCATGAGAATCCAAACGCCCAAAAGAAATCAAGTTTTTCTTCAGCTCCGATACATGTCAACACTCGAGAGATCTTATAATGCCATCAAACATCTTGATATTTACGATGTCCATTCCCTCCACCTTCAACGAAAGATCATTGCCTAGAAAGACTTTTCCTTCTCTTTTGGAATAAGAAGAGAACCAGTCACGCCTATGACACATATGGAACGTTGCACCAGTATCAAGAATCCATTGATTATGCCATTGTGATGCACTCACAGTCAAAACTTCCCCGGTACTACTCAAGTTCTCCCCATTACTGTCAGCACTTTCCACCACATTGGCTAAATTCTCCAACCTTTTCTTTCCCTTTTTCAATTTTGGACATTCTTTCTTAATGTGACCTTTCTCACCATACTCGAAACAGTGTAGCTTTCTTGCTCTTGATTTTGACCTTGACTTGCTTTTCTTTCTACTTGAAAATCCCCCTCTATTCTCCGATCTCTCTTTACTCACTAAACCTTCCCCATGAACTTCTTCCCTATGTCCCGGGATATGTGTTTGAAGATCCTTCGATTTAAATGAAGCAATCACATCTTCAAACGTAATTTTATCCCTCTCGTACAACATAGTCTCCACAAAGTTCATATATGAAGGCGGTAAGGAGCATAATAGGATCATAGCGTGGTCTTCGTCATCAATTTTAATACCCACATCCTTCAAAGTAATAAAACAAAAGGTGAACTCATCAAGGTGTTGCTTTAGTGACGTACCTTCTTTCATTCTAAGATGATACAATCGCTTCTTCAAGTAGAGGCAATTGGTGAGAGATTTAGATGCATACAATTTCACCAAAGTATTCCAAGCCTCAACTGCTGTTGTCGTCTTCTCAGCAATCTCCAGCAATACTTCATTTGTCACAGACATATGTTTGCACTCAAGGCTTTCACTTCGAGTTCTTCTCTCGCTGCTGGTTCCGTCTTTTCCGGGATCACTTCTTCAATGACTTTCCAAAGTCCTTGCATTGTCATAAATGCCTTGAATCTGATCCTCCATAGACTGAAACTCATTCTCCCGTCAAACTTCTCGATTTCAAACTTTTCACTTGTGGAAGACATTTTCATTTGCACAAAACTCGCACTTCAGGATGGAATTTGGCTCAACGGACCGCAAAAACGGATTCAGCACGTCGAGAAACCTTAGGAACACCCCTGGTCAACTTTGGTCAACACCGGTCAAAGTCAAACCTGTTGGTCAAAGTCAACACCGTCCCTAAACTCGTATTTCGGAGCAAAATCTGGAAAAACAGAGCCCAAAAACGGACTCAACAAGTCGAAAAACGTGGGGTAAGGTTCTGGTCAAACCCGGTCAACCCTTAGTCAATGGTCAATGGTCAAAGTCAAACCCTGGTCAACCCTGGTCAATGCGATCAAACAGGTCAACTGGTCAGATTTTTTTTTTTCAGGACTAAATCTAAACCCAAATAAAAATTCCTTTTTCAATCTTTTGGCCTAAACTAAGCCCAAACCCAAAAAAAAAATTTATTATTTTTCTGGCCTAGAACCCAAGCCTAATAAAAAAATAATTAACCCAAGACCCAAGACCTAGCCAAAGTTGGACAAGGCCACTACCCAGGCCCGATCCAAATAAACCCAAAGACCCAAAGCCTACTAACCCTAAACCTGCTGTACAAACTTGAATCAATTCCCAAAAAAAAAAAAATATTTGAATACCCAAAACCAACCTCAAGAGCACGCGAACTCTATCTTCTTCGCTTGTTTTTCAAACCCAAACACGAACCACGACCCGCTGATGCAAGCTTCCGCTCCAGCCACCAACGCTCAACGTAGATAGCATCGGAGCACTCCTCGCCAAACAAAGACTTTTGTTTGGTTAGGCACCGTTTGGTTTGAGAAATTTTGATTTCACAGTGAGTTTTGATTTTTCTTTTTTCCCTCAAGCAGCGGATTAATACCTAAGCTCTGATACCAGTTTGTTGGGGAAAAATATACAAACACGAAGAATACGAGAAGAAATAACGGACACAAGAATTACGTGGTACGGCTTTAAAGCCTACGTCCACGGGCAGCAGAGAATAATTCTATTATTGATCACGAATGCTACAAGGCTCTCACTTTGGTTTTTCTCTCACTACACCCCCCATGGGGTGTGACCCTAAGGCACCTAATACAATGTCCTAGCCACTATTTATAGTACACAAGTATCCTAATTCGTATTCTACAAGGATAAGGAAACAGTATACTACTCGGAAAAGGAAACAGTATACTACAAGGAAAAGGCTACCCTCCTCCTTTATCCGGGATTAGGATCAGCCTAACGCTACCCTCCTTCTTTATCCGTGATAGATAAGGATCGGCCTAAAGCGTCAATTTTGAAAGGTGAGGAGGGTGTTAAAGATTTAGTGCATTGCTGACTAATAAATCACACAACAAAGCTTCTAATTTGAAATTTTCTTTGCTTTTTAAGGGAAAAAAGGTAAACTTAAAGCTATCAGAAAAAACAAACACTTGTTTAACAAAATTCGTAAAACAAAACAAAAAAGAAACAGACCACCCCCCCCCCCCCGCACCCCCAAAAAAAAAAAAGAAGAAAGAAGAAAGAAGAAAGCTCAGACACAAAATAGCTTTGGTTTTCACATGAAAGTTGGAAACTTTGATGTAAAGTCTGAATTTTTACATGAAAGTTCAGAACTTTTTTGATGTTTCACGAAGAAAATTTTCTGGGTTTCCCGAAGAAACAGAGATATATGAATAGAAAAGCAAATATAAGTTGACAAAATCTTCAAGAACACAAAATATGAAACCTGAAAAAGAAAATGGACGAAAAGAGCTCAAAACTTGATCACACCCAACCGGGAAAATCTTAAAAACTTCTAACAATATTTTTGAGTCAATATCAAACAAGAAATATCGACCATAGATTCAATATAGAGCTGAAAAGGAGAAAAAAATACAAAAGAAAATTATGAATCTTGAGGGGAAAATTTTTATTGCTGTATGAGGGAAGTCGTGTTGGGTTGAAGAGAAATGCCAGGTCCGTTGGATCAAATGCTATAATAGCGTGATCGAAGGTGAAACGTGGTGGTCTATCAGCCGTCGGTAGTCGATAACAATGGTCATTTCCACAGGATTGGTCAAGAGTGGAGCAATCTGGACCGTTGATACAAATTTTGACACGTAGTCGGCTGTGGGATAATTTATTTTATGCCCACCCCACCAATCAGGACAATATCAGGTGCCTTAGTGGACCCTATTGACTTTTTCATTGGACAAATGTCACACCCTCAAGTCTAGACTTTTAGGTTCGGGAATGAGATTGGTGTTGTAAGTATAAATAATAATTACTTAGATATCTAATTAACTGGTCCAAAATAGTTAACTCAAGTTATACTAACTCCATCCACTTATAAATAAGTCACAATATAAACCGATGTGTGATATCACATTTACCTCCCGTTGAGTATCTGAAATTCTCGTCAAGGGCATACAATCACACACAAGATTAAGCGGTGTAGGATTCTAAAGGTGGCTTCTACGAGCTCAAGAGGTGACTTCCACCACACATTTGGTGCAACACTTTTGATTAATTTATTTTGCTGGACATGCTATCTTGAAAGAAATATTAAACGAAAACTACTTATTACCAAAAAGTATACAACCCTTGAGTATGATATATTAATTCATTTGCAAACCTATACCCCAACAAAAGGGCAAAAAATTTACTCATAAGTTAGGCATGACTCAAAGCTAAAGACATGTGAACATAAGGCATTGAAGGTTAAAACTATATAGAACAGAAGATATTAAAAGTTAAATATATCATACCTGATGCAGCGAAGTTCTCCAATCTCCTTTCCTAGAGTAATCGTGTGTAACCTATCGAAGCATTGATAATGTAAAAAGAAAAAAATTTAATTCACGAAATCTTTTTAGAGCAAATTGTATATCACTCCCTTGTACTCTGACTTATGTGCACCATATCCTGTTACAGTATCAAAACTAGTTAATTACCTCCTATACTCTGATCTATATGCACCATACCTCCATGTAATATCAAAAATAGCTAATTACCCTCTTGAAGTTTTTAAAAGTGTACAAAATATCTCCCTGCCGTCATATATTTTAGGGGTATTTTGCACACTTTTGAAAATTTCAGGGGGTATTTTGTATACTTTTAAGAACTTCAAGGGATAATTAGTTAGTTTTGATACTACAATAGGGTACAATACACATAAGTTAGAGTACATGTGGTAATTAACTAGTTTTGATATTACAGGGAATATAATGCATATAAGTCAGAGTACAGAAAGGTAATATACAATTTACTCATCTTTTAAGTCCAACCGAAATCAAATTTCCATATTTTTGGTTGACCAAACAACGTCATTTTTATTAAAGTCCAACTCAATTATCATTTTAATAATTATAAACCAACTTGAATTGAATAAGAAATTGATGGATTTTAAATAACCAAAAAACACGGAGAGTAATTCTTGGGTGGAACCTCAAGTTGTACACTTTGTCTATGGCTTCTCCTTTTGCCCTACAAAAACATCAAATATCAGAATGTGCACTAACAGGAAAACTGGTTATCCAATAAAATGATAGAAGACAATAATGGTCATGCCGCAAACCTACGATATGCTATGCTGCGTGCAATCTTGTGCTGTCACAAAAAAACCAATATGTATTTGAAGAAGATTAAAGACATTTTATTCATATTTTGATGCTTATTTATTCTTTCCATTTATTCTTTTTCTTTTGTTGGGGGCGGGGGTAGTAAAAAAGAATATGAAATGGGAATTATATTAATACCTTTCAAAAGAGGAAATATAGCGATCCACATACTTATAAATACAAGAATCAGGAAAGAACAAAAGTTGTTAGTACAAAAAGAAATATTAACAGAAGAGCAAATAGAAAAACTTAAAAAAGAATATTGCATAGGACTATTTTAGATTAAGAAAAACTAAAAGTTGGAAAAACGTAAAAGAAATAGAGGCAAAGAAATAAATTTCACAAATCACATCCAAGCGCACATAAGTAAAGCAGCACCCGCCTAGTAAAAGAAGAGCTTTCCAGTAATTGCTAGGGATGGGAGAACACAGAAAAGAAGAAGTTGTCAATATCAAAATCCAAAGGGCTTTATGAATAGAGAGTTATGAGTCTTTTTGTAACTTTACATGAAGCACTCGAACTCATTGTCCTACAAAATACAAAATACAACAACTCACTACATCTAATAATGATGGATGATGATAGTAATAAAGAAAAAGGACAAATCAATAATTAATAAGAGTAGTAACTATAAAAATGGATTTAGCATAGCTGTTCATTCCTATAACCTACTTTTTTGTTTCCAAAAAGAAAAACACATAATCCTTCTTTTTTAATCAAAAGAAATATACTTATAATAAATTAAAAAATTAATTTCTTAATAAAACCGATATATAAAATATAAAATAAAAAATTATATATCATAGTTTCATATAAGAAGGGAGAGATGGAGAAAACGAGAGATTGTGATTGTAGTATTATCTGATAGTGGGCCTTTCTAGGGCACTTTCATACAAATATGTCTCGATGACATACGATGGTGACAACCTAGAATGAGACATGGATTCACACTTTCAGAGAGTAGCTTAAAATAATTATTTTAAGTAATTAATTTTTTTAGGATAATCTGAAAATCTTTGACATATCTATTATTTATCGTTTTTTGTTCGGTTGATTTGTTCTTGTAGTATTTATTCGTAAATTGGTTCTTGTAATAAAGATTGTCACTCTTGTGGGGTTAAGGGGCAATTTGTTAATGTAAATTAATTTGGTGTTGTAGCTTTGGTGTTGTTAATGCAAATTAGTTTTCGTGTTGTGGCTTTGGTGGCATGTTTTAGAAAATTTTCTAGTGGTTTTTGAAATACAATAACGCTAATAAGGGCGGCACTTTTTGTTTTCATACCCCTATTAGAACCCTCATCCTTGGATTCAAACTCAAGTAATTGTTCTTAAGAGAAATAGTTTCAAATTAAAGTTGGTGGCTTTTGTGTTGCACTAGAGGGTGTTTGGTTTGGCTTTGTTTCTGGTCAAACTTGCTTAAAGTTTAATTTAAGCAAATGAAAGTATTTGTTTTAATTAAAAACGTATTTTTTTTAAGTGGCTTTAAGTAAAAAATAAAAGTTCTCCAACACTAACTTTTGTTTTTTATGGCTTTAAGTACTTTGAAAAAATCAAGTTTGACCAAATTATTTACTATTTTATCCTTACTTTTTTATTTTTATTACTAAAATATCTTTACTCTTTTATCTTATACTTACCTTTTTAAATTCTATTTTAATGTCCTTAATAGTTATTTTAACTATATAACTTACTTTTCAACCCACTTTAATAAAAAATGTAAATACTTATTTTTATAACTACAACTTTTGTTCAAATATTTAACTACTTAAAGTTGACAATAAAAAAAAAACTACTTTAAGCCAGAAGTGCTTTAAGTAGCTTTTTTAGAGGGTGTTTGGATTGGTTTATAAAAAAGTTACTTAAAGCATTTATGGCTTTAAGTGACTTTTTTTTATTTGTCAACTTTAAGTAGTTACTTGTTTGAATAAAAGTTGTAGTTATAAAAATAAGTATTTACATGTTTGATTAAAGTGGGTTGAAAAGTAAATTATATAGTTAAAATAACTATTAAGGACATTAAAATAGAATTTAAAAAGGTAAGTATAAGATAAAAGAGTAAAGATATTTTAGTAACAAAAATAAAACAGTAAGGATAAAATAGTAAATGATTTGGTCAAACTTACTTTTTTTCAAAGTGCTTAAAGTCATAAAAAGCAAAAGTTGAGGTTGGAAAACTTTTTATTTTCTACTTAAAGCTACTTAAAAAAAGCACATTTTTAATTAAAACAAACACTTTCATTAGCTTAGATTAGGCTTTAAGCGGGTTTGACCAGAAAAAAAGCCAAACCAAACACCTTCTTATAAGCCAATCCAAACACCCTCTTAAAAGGGAGAATTCCGCAAATAGTCCCTATTATTTATAAAAAGTATCAATTTAATTTTTATTATCTTAAAGGTGGTGTATTTGGTTCTCAATGTTTGTAGAAAGAGTTAATTTGATCCATATTGTTTCAAAAGTATTTCATTTAGTCCTTAATATTTGTTAAAAAAATCAATTTTTTCAAAACATATCAATTTTTATCCCCATTAATTGGTTATATGACAATTTCTTAAACTGAAATTGGGTCATATGACTATTTTTAAGACTATAATGGAGATCAATTAGGTCATTTTTTACAAACGTTGTAGATTAACTTGATCACTTTGAAAGAATAGGGACCAAAGCGACACTTTTAGAATACATTAAGGACCAAATAGGTCAACTCTGAAACAATAATGACCAAATGTCATTTTTTATAAATAATAGGGACTATTTATGAAATTTGCCTCATTTAAGGCCTGTTTAGATTGGTTTTTTATTTTAAGGAAAAAGTACTTTTTTCATTTAAAAAGTTACATTATTTTTTTAATAATTATTTAATTTGGATTATAAAAAAATTGAAACCATAGAAAAAACTCAAATACAATTTTTTTTAAAAGATAAAATTTTTAACTTTTCAAAAAAATTATTTTTAAAAAATTAAAAAAAAATACATTTAAAAAAAACCAATACAAACGAGCCCTTAAAAGATCAATTTGTAAGTCCATCCTTGTATAACAAATAGATCATCTGTAAGTGCAATATTTTACTGGAGAGTGCACAAGGCCCATTTGGTGATTTTCTGAGTTCGAACTCTCGCATTGCCCACTTAGAATTATTCCTTCCACCCCCCCCCCTCCCACCTCCTCCTTCCTTTTTTTTTTCCTTCTCTCTTTTGTGTGTGTGTCATTAAACCTCCAAAATATATTATTACACACTAGCCAATACCAAGTGCCTTAGCATCATTTGTACAAGACGAACTAATTCAATTGACAAATTACAAGTCCATTTCAAAAAATCCATTCTAATTGTTTTAACAACACAATTTTTTTTTAATAAATAAGAAAACTAATCCAATATTACATAGAAATAAGTCGATGTAAGAAAACTCCTCTCATATTTTTCCCAAGGAAAGGTTTAATAAGCTTCGGAGGGTCCGTGATCCTATGTACTCCAACAAGGAGTGTGAAACCAAAATTTGTCATTCGATATGCGCTTTTATTTGCTTCCCTAAAAGCATGTTTGAGAGAGAAGCCCCTATTTCTTGTCATGATACTTTTGCATTCCTTGATCATTGGAAATAGCGTTCTTTTGGTTGTAGCATAATCGGTCATCCAATGCACCAAAAGTTGTGAATTTGATTCAATCTCAAACTCATGAAGGTGTAACTCCTTTGCAATTCGAAGTCCTTCAAACAATGCTCTTGCTTTAGCTGCATTGTTAAAGGCTACTCCTCGACTAATGGTGAACCCCAGAACCCATTTGCTTCTCACATCTCTGAAGAGCCCTCCTGCCGCTGCCTTTTTCGAGTAACCATCCAAGTTAAGTTTTATACTTCTATAAGGAGCATTCCACCTGATAAGTTGCCACTCTTTCTTTCCTTTAGGTTGATCCTTGATGCAATCCTTCCATGCATCTCCCATCTCCTTCACATATTTTGTTGATATGCCATGTCTTGATTTGAGGATTTCTATCCGTCTCTTGTTTATGTAAAATCTCGTTTCTCCAACGTCAGGGCCACTATAAAGTGATAATAAAGGTAACATTCCATTTTTTGTCCTCCAAGTTATATTTGAGCCAATCTTTCCATGCTAAATTCTCGAAAACCTATGATATTGGTCTGGTTGGACAAGCCTCCACACTTCCCTAGCTCCGACACAATGTGCTACATGATTAATGCATATGAGAATGCGCTGAAAATGGTGGCCATTTAGTGTAGATTTGTGATTGCTCTTTGTATTAATAAATTGAGCGTAATCGAAGACCCATATTCGACGACAAATGCAATTCCATAATTTGGTTCTAAAATTTACTCATGGCCTTCCTAAAATTTTCTTCTTAGCTTTTAAAATTATTAGAATGCTTGAACTATGAATCAAAGTTAGTTCACATATTAATATCTTTCTCAAAAGAAATGAAATTATTTTCCACTCGCTGATCTTGCACACGCATGCACACTCTCTCTTTTACACTCTCATCTCCATTCAAAAGTGTTTATTAATATGATAATCAAACACTAAAAAATATTATGTATTTCATGTAAAATATTTGCATGCACATATTCTCTCTTTTACGCTCTCCTTTTTCTGATAAAATGCTTTTCTATGTGATAATTAAATACAAAAGAATTCTTCACTTCACACAAATATCTCTTTCCTATAAATATCCTCTTCATCAAGTTATTTTTCTGCAAAATAAACTGACCTAAGCTGATTTTTTTTTCTTTTTCTTTTTTGTTTTCTCATTGCAAATAATCGGCGAAGAACCTTCTAGAAGCGGGGTGGATGTCGGCAGAGACGCTGAGTCACTATCATTAACCGTATCCTTCGCACGTGAAAATCCACGCTGTACATTGGCTGCTGATGAGGTGGCCGAAGCTAGCTGCGGCGAACTATCATTCTTGCTACACAAATCGAAAGTTAGAATATTATATGTGAATTTAATAATTTGAAATTATAAATATAATTGTTATACAACATTTTAATATTTCGAGAGACATGCAATTGGTGGGTTTGATCTATAAAAAATTGTTTCTATGTAACTGTATAAGTTTGTAAATTGTACTTGAGAATAATTACAGTCTAGCAATAAACTCTAGGTAGTTGATTTTGCTAATAATGCAAAAACAATAAGAATAAACTGTGCAAGTAATGCAATGCATGGGGAGCAAGAGAGTGTTGTGATACATGAAAGTATTATGATTTGAGAAAAGCATATGCGATACTTGAGCTATAGTTTATTTCTGGACACCCAATCGATGCTTAAAGCATGTCAGCATGTGACCTGTTTCAAGCTGTTTTTTTTTCTCTCTCTTTTTTTTTTAGGGGTATAAGCACTCAATTGCAAATCCTGAGCAACGGGTATTTAACAGGCTATGATCACTAAGTGATAAATTTCGAATGCCATAACTCTCTTTTAAGACCATTCCATTAGGTAATTCTTCCCAAGACCATTACACCGGATGCAATAACGCCCTCTTCAAGCTCTTTATTGGAGTCAAAAACAAATCTAAAATATCTTATCACGGAAAATGATTATGCGAAACAATTAACATTAAGGAAAATAAGGTTGGTTCAGTTTTGGAATATTTGGTTTCTTTTCGAATAAGGAGACATCTCTGAGGTAAAGGAGTATAAAATCTGTTAAACTCTCTACAGAATCCAAGAGTAATTAATCATAATGCCTGGCAATAGTCTCTTATAATTTGACTAAAATAAAAACTGACAAATTACTAGAGATGATGAAATTGTTTAACACATCTTGTAGCCAAAATCGAAATAATTAGCCAACAAGCTTACAAATTACTAACTATTATAACCATAATGATGATTATATAGTATAATTTGTAACCAAAACCAAAACATTTATTAACGAATTTCAAAACGAAAAACTATATGCTGAAAATAAAAAGTTAGTCCAGATATAAAATGGATCTAAATTTATTTTGATTCTTTTTGGCTTGAGATATACAAAAGCAGTAAATAATTTGGAAGCCTTATTGGACTTCTTTATATATTCTGTCGATAAAATAAATGAAAGGTTTTGGACATGGAAAGCAGCAAATGATGCAATGCAAAAAGATCATCACTTCCTACGCATTCTATTTTGTAGCTTGCAAGCTTCTATATTGCATTCCTATATACCATATTAGAAAACAAATTTTCTCTTTGAATAATCTTAGAAATTAGCATATGGTAGGATCAGTGCCTTATGCAAGCTTCTGAATTGCAATACTTTGCCTCATATTACGAACAATTTCCTTTTTCCCCTTTGACTAAAATTACCTTTTGATAGGATCACGTTAGATCAATTCATGTGGCTCCAAATTTAGCAACTTGTAAAACGAGTAATCCTTATTTCTCGTGTCTAATCTTAAGCATTGACTTAGGACTCAAAATTAATTCCAAATTTTTGTCCGTCACAGATACTCTAGTGTAAAAGGGTGAGAAGAACGTTACACATGTATGGGGGTGACTCACGTTGACTCCTACTAAATTAAGTACCCTATTCTTTCTTACTTGGTGTAATAGTTTTGGAAAAGTTTAATGCGCTTGAGATTTTTATCAGTTGATGATCGAGCTCTGCCAATTGGTTTCTTTTATATAAAAATTAAAAATAACACCAAATTTAAAATTTCCATCTAGAAAAAAAGAATAAAGCACAAACTCAAACCACTACTCCAATGGCTAATGATCATAATTCATATATCCCTTTCTTGACATCATTGCTCTCTCCGACAAAATAAATCAAATCATTATTCCGCAAATCAACAATCCCTTCTTAGAATTCTCTAAACGCGAACACGAAAGGGACCATCACCAGCTGTAAATTTCATCCAACACTTTAGTTGCCATCACACCTGTAATTGAATCAAAACACACTGTCATTTTCACTGTAGTTTACTCGAAGATACTTAAAAACGCAAAATGATTTAAACAGATAATAAATCAACTAATTACAGAAACGAACTAATCATCGAGGACATCAAAAAGATCGTTACTGAAATCCACTCCATACAATTTCAGTGTATACTAAGAATGGAAAACAAGCCAGTAGACAGGGTCGTAAAAAATTGGGCGCTTATAGTACAGCACCCTAATCTCTTACGTAATTTTGTTTGCTCCAATGAAATTTTTATAACCAAAAAAAATAAATAAATAAACTTTTTTCGTAACGTTCTAACATATAAGAGATCATTATTTTTCAGAACCCAAAGTCATTATCACCTAATCAAAGATTCCACAATATGTAGCCAAAACTCGAAAAACAAATCATTATCATCATCATAATATACAACTCATCATCACTTTATTAAAAATTTCACATTATGCAACCAAACACCAAAAAGACCATGATATAGCCAGCTGTGTACACCTTTTTCCACGCTTCACAGTCATAAAAACAGAATCTAGCTTGTCATTTTAATAGCAACTCATACAATGTAATAAACAAAATTTAATTATTCAAGCATTTTTAATGAAAATATACAACGTCTCCCCAGTGGCTTCACAAGTAATTATAACGAAACCTAGTGTCATTTCACTGTCAACTATCTTTTTAGTGCACTTTCAGACAACACTCTCTGTACTAGAAATCTCTGCTTGTCTGAAAAACCCAACGTCTCTCGTTTCTCTCTCTAGCCCACCACTGCCACAATGCAGCACCGCCACGCCTCCGCCGTGGCCACGGCCGTCCTTTCCGTCGCCATCCTCCTGCTATCCACCACCAGCAACGCCCACAACATCACCCACATTCTAGCCAAGCACCCAGAATTCTCCACCTTCAACCGATACTTAACGACGACCCACCTCGCAGACGAGATCAACCACCGCGAGACCATCACCGTCTGCGCAGTCGACAATGCCGCCATGTCCGATCTGCTCTCGAAGAACCTCCCCATCAGCGCCATAAAAAATGTCCTCTCTTTGCACGTCTTGCTAGACTACTTCGGAGCTAAAAAGCTCCACCAGATCACTAACGGCACTGCATTAGCCGCCACCATGTACCAAGCCACCGGCGCCGCTGCCGGTTCGTCTGGGTTCGTCAACATCACCGATCTCAAGGGCGGCAAAGTCGGCTTCGGCGCCAAGGACAACGGCGGCGCTACAGACGCCACGTTCGTGAAATCCGTCGAAGAAGTGCCGTACAACATCTCCGTGATACAAATAAGCTCAGTTTTGACGTCGCCTGAAGCCGAAGCTCCGGCTCCTGAGCCGAGCCGAATGAATCTCACGGCTTTAATGTCTGCTCATGGCTGCAAAGTCTTTGCTGAGACCTTGCTGACGTCACCGGCTGAGGAGACTTACGACAGCACCATCGACGGTGGGTTAACGGTGTTTTGTCCAGGCGATGACGCGATGAAGGCGTTTTTGCCCAAGTTTAAGAACTTAACGGCCGCCGGAAAACAAGCGCTGTTAGAATTTCACGCCGTCCCCGTTTACAATTCGTTATCCATGTTGAAATCGAATAACGGCGTTATGAACACGTTGGCGACCGACAGAGCCGACAAATTCGATTTCACGGTGCAAAACGACGGCGCTATCGTGACGCTGAGGACGAAGCTCGTGACGGCGAAGATAACGGGGACGTTAGTTGACGAACAGCCGTTGGCCATTTTCACTATCAATAAGGTTTTGATGCCGGAGGAATTGTTCAAGGCTGCTCTGACTCCGGCTCCGGCACCGGCGCCGGAGGCCGACGCTGAGTCGCCGAAATCTTCCAAGAAGAAGCATAAGTCGCCGCCAGCTCCTGCTGATTCGCCTGCGGATTCTCCGGCTGATGCTCCCGATGAGGATCCGGCGGATGCAACGGCTGATAATAACGGGGCCGTTAGATTTGACGGCGGGGGATTTGTTGTCATGTGTCTAAGTCTTTTGTTTGCATTTTTGATGCTGTAACTTTATCTTTTTGTACTTCTAAAACATTTTAACTTTTTTCGCATTTTCTTTTCTTTCCTTTTTTTTTTTTTGAATTAGGTTGAAATGATTGTGCACTTTGTGTGGGTATTTAATTTAAATTTTTTTTTGTATTAAGGTAGAAGTTAGGATTATTTTTATTTATCAAAAACTGTATGTGTGTTTTTGTTCTTTAATTTTGTTATAGTTTTCCTATAACATTTTTCTATGGTCATGGTAAATCTGGCTCATAATATCATTATTGTTGCCACAATTTAGCAATTAGCAGTTTTCTTCAAACTCAGAATGATAATGAATTGTTCAAATTATCTCATCATAATTAAATTATTATTTTTTTACCAATTGAGATGTTATTTTGCAAAAGAAAAGAAAGAGTACATCACAAATACTTCTTATTATTTATAAAAAAAGTCATTTTAGTCTTTATTATTTTAAAAATGATTTACTTGATCTTTATTGTTTGTAAAATTTGTTAATTTGGTCCTTATTATTTTAAATGTGTTCATTCGTTTCTTAATATTTATAATAAATATCAATTTGAACCCCATTTTGACTTTCAAAAGTTGTAGTGTGTCTTTTGTAAACATTGAGGACCAAATATGTCATTTTCAAACATTAGATATTATATTAAAGTACTTTGTACAAATATTAAGGATTCATTGAATAACTTTTATAATAACAGGGATCAGAATAACATTTTATTTAAATAATAAAGATTATTTGTGGAATTTTTTCAAAAAAAAAAATGAAAAAGTTCATGCTTCATGCTTGGACTATGGGGGAAAAGTTACTTGTGGCCGTTAGTATAATGCCGTTGGAGTGGACACCTTCACGAGAATTATATGCAGCCACTGCAAATATCCTACCAGTTGATGTCGTTATGCAAATAAACATTACTAGATGAATATTATAACGTTATAAGATGATACAAGATAAGTGGGGATATTATCCGATGTTATTTTTGAACCAGAAATATTGAAAGGACACTAGAGATCAAATGCTAGCCAACGGCACCTTGTCCAACTCATGTCTGTGGGTCATGATAGGCATTTTCGTTGGCCCAAGCGTTGGACTTCTTTTACATGAGTATATGAGAATTATAATCCTCACAATTATTATAATTCATAACTAAACACACTGATTCTGTGAGGGTTATGTTTTATGCAAGGGTGAATCTTTTGGTTTCTTTTTTCATTTAGAACAACTTACTATAGAAAGGATTACCTTGTATACATACCATATAAAAGTGTTATCAGCGTCACACCCAAACTCGGACCAATGCATATATGTATTAAAATTTATTAACAAGCATATGTCTAGTTTACACATGTCTTCTTGTTAGAGTTATTGCATGCAGGTATGATTTGTTAAAAGTCGTGCACAGGACAATTTTAATATTTTTAAATGGGTAGTAGTGAGTATAGACCCCTAAATCTACAATTAGGACCTTGCAGTTAAAAGAGCCCCAAGATCCCTTTTTATGTTGGGTACTGGCGATACTTTTAGAACGATTAAGGCGTAGTGTGTGAATGAACAATTGTCTCCCCTGTTGCTATACCATGGGTTGATATTTATAGTGATCAAGTTTCCTAATTCCTTGCCCATTACTGCCATATAATTTGCTCCCAACATTCAAGCCCTCAAATTAGGGGTAAATTGCTTCTTTCCTAATCCATACTAAGCTTGACTTTTTTTACTTAAGCCTTATATTGCTTTGCCCCCAAGCTAAACCAGGGCACACAAGATCGGTAATGGATACAGTCCAAAGATATCGAGTCGGATTTTGCCAAATACAGTTAGCCCCGCACTCTTTATGTCTTAAAGTCTTTTAAGACATGAAGAGTGATGCCCTAATTTTCACATGCACTTTCTGGAAACACCAAGAACACAGATGATTCTCATTCACTCGTTCTACTAAGGGTAGAAAGGTCACCAACGATAACAATGGATCCAATGAAAATTTAAGACTGAAAAAGTTAATAATGGAATTTGAGAAAGTCTATGGTTAAAAACTTCAACTGTGGGGCCGATAAAAGTCAAGGGCTGAAAATGCCAATAGCGAGCCCGATGAAAATCAAGACTGAAGCTGTCATAGCGAGTCCAATGAAAATTGAGGGCCAAAAATATCAATAGCGAGCCTGATGGAAATGGAGGGACGAAAATATCAATTGCAAGCCTGATGAAGATTGAGGGCTAAAAATGTCAAAGTAAGCTTGATGAAAATCGAGGGTTCAAAATGTCAAAATGGACTCGAGGGCTGAAAATATCAATTGCACGCCTGATGAGGATCGAGGGTTAAAAATGTCAAAGCAAGCCCGATGAAAATCGAGGGATGAAAATGTCAAAGTGGACTGACGAAGATCGAGGGCCGAAAATATCAATTGCAAGCCCGATGAAGATCGAGGGCTAAAAATGTCAACGCAAGCCCAATGAAAATCGAGGGCCGAAAGCGTCAAAAGTGTCTCCAATTTACGTATATTATCACGATCTGATGTCCATTATTTATTGGAAGAATTTCCGACCACAAAGACCCTGAATCACCTTGGCCATCACTTATTGTCACTAGGATTAGTTAGCAAACAAAAGAGATTGCAAAATTATAGAATGAATAATGTCATGTCATCCACTTGGACATTTTTAAGTGAAGTCGTTTGTTGTTTTAAGAAGGAACAATTGTTCTTGGAAACCTACGAAGACTTAGCAACACTCTATATTTCTTTTGAACTTCTATATCATAAAAATATGTTCCTTCTTGGGATATACTATGTAACTATAATAGAACACAGATCATTGTGTAAGACAGCAACTGAGACTGCAACTTCTTCTAAACTTTTATATTTAGAAAAGTGCTTCGAACTAGGTATATATGAGGGGTTATTATAATATAAATACGCTTCTCTAACATATATGAAAAGAATATTAATTCCAAAATAAGTATATAAAATTTTAAATTAATAATTTCAGAACAAAATCGTAATTCTTTTGCTCTTATACAGCCAGCGTGCTAATATGCCGAAGTCACCAACTGTACAAATGAACATGTTTAGTTGGTTCAAGTCATCTCATAATTCGGTGGAAGGATTCATACTCTTTTTCAAATCATATTCAATGTAAAAGTGCGTTGGTATCTAGAACTTGTGATTTAATTAACAAAAAAAGGGTGCCCAGGACGAGCTAAAATTCTATAAGAAATGGTTTATTATTTGCTTCAACATCCATTAAAATTTCAACTCTTTATAAACTTAAGCAATATGCAAGAAGAATACAATCTATATTCCCGATGTTCATTATTATCTTCATTAATCTAAAATTGTCAAGAGTAAGAAAAAAAGGAACAAAAAAATTCACTTCAGGCTGTAGGATAAAAAGAAAAAAAAAATTTATAATGATTTCCCACATTGGAAATTCCGCTTCTTTGTGAGTGGTTTTTAAGTTAAAGGGGTTCTTGCACCTAACAAACAAGTTTTTTAAGATGGGCTCCTCCTTTGAGCTTAGGTTGTTATATTGGTGCTTTTATTGAGAGTGGACTCCATGGAGAAGAGACTATAGACTAGATTAGGCTGGATTAAGGTGCAGTGTGGTCACACCGAATACTGATAGGTGAGTGGAGCTCCCAAAGGGGAAAGGGATGCCATCGGGTCAATGTCAATAGACTAGCCTGACGTGGACATTGAGTGGAGCCGCTAAAGGGGAAAGGGATGCCATCGGGTCAATGTCAATAGACTAGCCTGACGTGGACATTGGCTTTTTAAGGGGGATTGGAATCTAATGATTTTCCACATTGGAAACCCCACTTCTTTGTGAGTGGTTCTTAAGTTCAAGGAGTTATCTCACCTAACATATTAGTCTTTTAGGATGAGCTCTTCCTTTAGACTTAAATTGTTACAACATTACTGTCGAAAAGTAGCGTTCTATTTTCTGAACATGCCGCAGCCTTAATTTGTCCTATTGGAGTTTCAAGAGAACGGTCCAATTTTGGGCTATAGGCTGGATTAAGGTGTAGTGCAGTCCAAGCGAACGGTCCAATTTTTGTCAGACCCAGAGAATGAAGACCGGATGATAGATGATATATATATTTTTTCTTTCTAGATTTTTGTATTAGTAGTGCATGATACATGATTTTTTTTGTTCACATTTTTGTATTGCCAGTGCCCCACGGTGGGCACCACATTTTAGACCCCTAAATCTACAATTAGGACCTTACAGTTGAAAGAATCCTAAGATTCCTTTTTATGTTGGGTACCTGTAATACTTTTAGAATGATTAGGGTGTAGTGTGTGAACGTACAATTGTCTCCCCTATTGCTATACCATGGTTTGATATTTATAGTGATTGAGTTTCCTAATTCCTTGCCCATTAATACCATATAATCTACTTCCAACATTGGAGCCCTCAAATTAGGGGTGAATTGCTTCTTTCTTGATCCATACTAAGTTTGACTTTCCTTACTTAACCTTTTTCTTGCTTTGACCCCAAGCTAGATCGGGAGGCACACAAGATAGGTCATGGATATAGGCCAAAGATATTGAATCGGGTTTTGCCCACTATAGTGAGTATGGAAATTGAGATTAATTGGTTTTTAATTGTTAAACTCATGTTAGAATTATCACTTTATCTAAAAATTTAAATTTGTAGAGAGAATATACGGAGCTCAACTAGCTACCTATGGTCATTGCACCAGCACAACTAAAGGTCTCTATTGTGCATGATTGTCAGACTATTCTTAGTAACCCTAGTTTTTACAAAAAATGAACTTTGCTTTGCTTCGAAAGTAAGTGCATTTTGATATTGTATTTTGGTTTGATATGTCTACCTACAAGACTCGTCTTTGACTTTCGTCTTGATAGGTGTACTATTCTACATTTTGTCAGAAGAACTTTCAATCATGCATTTCTGTATTCCCTATCGACCACGATGATTGAATGTCAAGAAACATATCTTTAATCTTAACAAATAAACCGGAAACCAATCCAAGCTAAGCCTATTCCAACATTAGCTGGGGTCAATTATATGATTTTGACAACACCATTTATTATCAGTTAATGGTACAACTTAATAAAACGCAGGCCTCTGATCTGTAAGAATTATTTTTTGCTTAATTCAAATTTTGAATGGCTCAATTAGCTGAAATTTAAACAATTTTTGTTTAGAAAATCAACGATACAGGGCGTCGGAAAGGGAAATATGATGCATATCAATTAATTTTCTGCGTCGACAATGGCAAATCATTTTCTCCTTTTGAATTGATTGAGAAAAACTTAATGAAAGATCGTAATGGCTAACAATTATGCACTTCACTTATGATTAAGAAAAGTGATTTTCTTTTCTTTTTTAATAATCTAGATTGCTTGCACACTAAATAAATATACCATTGCTATATCTATCAATAAATGAGGATTAGCAACAACAGGGTCCACCCCCTACCACCAATAAAAGTCACCATTTTTCATTTTTTTTGTCCGCTTAATTAATTAAACTTGTCAAATAAATTTGAACCATTTTGAAGTTAAACATGTTGGTTCAAGTGGACTCTCTCTAAGGCCTCTATAAGTTTCACACAAAGTGTGTGTAAACTTTTTTAGTCTTTGAGACAGAAACAAGTGGTAGAGAAAGAAAAGAAGAGAAGATGGAACGTGGTGGTAGCTCTAACCCACAGCGCAGACATGTCAACCCCAGATCAAGCTTAGCTGGTAAATAAGAAAAAAATAAAATCTATACGTGTTTTACTTTTTTAAGATAGCATATGATCTGATCTTCATGCATCGCCTTTTTCTTTTTTCTTTCTTTTTTTATCTTTTTATTTTTTGCATGCATGCAACAAGTTTCCAACTATAATTTCATGGCTAGATTTATCGAAAAATTAGCTTTTTTATGATTACATCGGTAATAATTCGGCAAAAGGAGGATTATTCGGGGCCGGCAAAAATAATTAACCTTCTATTTGCGTATAGCTGTTTTTGTCTTCTTTTTAAAAATTTGCATGACATATATATAGAGCGACCAGCTCTCATTAACTAAGAGTTTTTTTTTTTTTTCTCTTTTGATCTATGAATTTTTTTTGCCCCTAAAATGATGTTTCAAGTAATTCGGCATTGCCACCTTGTTGAAAACCCAAAAAAAAAAAAACTTATTAATTTTTACATAAGTGCACACTGTAAGGAATTGTGTGGACCCTTTTTTCTCCTATTAATTACTCTAGTTACATGCTCCATTTCTCCTTTTTCTTCTTTTTATTTTTTGTTTTTTGGTTTCTCTTCTTTAGCACTTGACAAACACTTACCAAAACGTGTTTTTGAATTTCTACTTGTTCTATTTGTTTTAAAATTTAATTTAAATCTTGTTATTTTCTTAGATTAATTAATAGATCATGTTAATTGGACTATAGTGTGTTTCTTTCTTTTTCAAGTGTTTTTCTGTTTTTCGCAAAGGAACTTTTCTGAAAAATAAATTTGCATTTAGGAGATTTCCTACTATTTCTATTGAAGGATAAAAGAATGAAAAGATCATATGGCTCAAGTAAACATCAGAGACGGGATTAAGGATAGCTCAAGTGGTTGAGAGTATTTCCCTCAACTGTGAAATTCTGGATTTAATTCCATGGGCGAAAGGTTTATCATTAAAAAAAAGAAAAAAAAAGTCAACATGGGAGACACCTTGATTCATTAATTAACGTTTGGGCGTGGGAAACAAAGTTGTAACTTATTGGAGTGGGATTGTTTCTGGAAATTAAATTAGTTTTGTCAGTTTAAGGTAAAGTCAAAAACCTTAAAGCTAATCTTTTTTGGCTTTTTGTCTTGATGATATGTATGAACCAGCTACCGAAAAAAGTCAAAGGGCGGGAGAAAAGATCCATGCTTTCTCTCATTAACTTGAAGGATTAATTGGTTAACAGCTCGATATATATGATGCTTAGAAACACTTATTAGCTAAACTTTATTCTAATGAGTTATTAGAGAATTAGCAAGTGTTATAATTATTTCAAATTAATGAGTCAGTGATTTTGGTAATTTTTAATTGGTAGGATTATGAACTTGATAAATTTGTAGATGAAAAATCATACATATATGAAATTATTTTGTGGGTTTTGTAAAGACTTAAATGCCAACATATATACTTGATCAAATAATGGAGTAAATCTTCTTGTAGAATTTAAAAAAACCATTTCGTTAAAAAAAAAAAAAAGAATCTTGACTTTAATATAAGGAAGTATGTAGTCTAAACATTAACAAAATTAATTAGTAAATAATGAACACTCCAAGACATGGATCATCTTCATAATAAATTAGCTAATAATTAGCCCCACGATATTTTTTAACTTAATTATTAGACCTTTTTTTTTTTTTGCTTTTAAAAAGGTGGTATGTTACACTTCTGTAATTTATCTAATTAATTAGTTATCCCAATTATTTATCTAAGTAGCTTAGTATCCTCTTGTATTTTTAAAACTAACCACATTACCCCTCTACTTTTTAAATGGTAACACAATAGCCTCTTTTCTTTTTGTTATTAGCTTAACACCATTAGCGTTAAATAAGAGTATTTTCATGAAAGTATATAGCACGTTACAAATTTTAACATTCATGTATACAAAAGAGGAAAAGAAAAATCTATGTAGAGAGCACAATAAGTTAATTTAGATCGAGAATGTTAAGGTAGCTAGGAGATTACGTGTATCTTTTGAAAAGCAAAGTGAGTAATATATGTAATAATAAGTTTTAAAACATAGCAAATCACAAATAGGATTTTACTTCAAATTCAGATTATGAAGTTATAGGTTATTTAAGGCAAGAACTACACTCTACATATAGCAAATAAATAAATATCATATATGGTTCTGTTTTTCATCCCAGGAGTGGTGATTCGTGAAGCTGCAGGAAACAACCGACATGAAGATGAAGTAAACAATCCATGCAAGCGTGCAAACGATCAATACATGCCAATAGCTAACGTGATCAGGATCATGCGCAAAATCCTGCCTCCCCACGCCAAGATTGCGGATGATGCCAAAGAGACCGTCCAGGAATGCGTCTCCGAGTTCATCAGCTTCGTCACCAGCGAAGCCAACGAGCGCTGCCACCGCGAGCAGCGCAAGACGGTCAACGCCGAGGACGTCCTCTGGGCAATGGGGAAGCTTGGCTTCGACAACTATGTCGAGCCCCTCACCCTCTACTTGAATCGGTACCATTAGTGTTATCGTCTCATTTAAAAGTGTATTTATTTATTATGCTTACCTCATTTAAAAACTTATTGATTTATTATGTTTAATACGCCTCTCATGTGCAGGCTTGACTTAAGCTTTGCATATGGATAATTTTTTTTTTTTTTTTAAGCAGGTGTGAGAATACTATGTTAAAATTACTACCTCATCTGAGGGCTCATTTAATATTGGTTTTTTTTTTCAGCGAAAAAATTTTTTTCTTAAAAAATGTTTTTTTTTTGTACTAATTATTTGACTTGATTTTTGGAAAAGCTAAAATTTAAAAAAAGCCTCAAATACAACTATTTCAAAGCTAAAAATTTTAGCTTATCAAAGAACACTTTTTACGAAAGTAGTCAAAAAATACTTTTAAAAAAAACCAATTAAAACAAGCTCTAAAAACTTAAATCTTAAAAAGAGGATATTGATTTATTTATTTATTATACTTAATAGGTACCGGCAACATGAAATTGAGCGCACCTCCGTGCGCGGGGAGCCGATAGTTATGCGCACGGTGGACTTTGGCCAAGGACAACCGCAGGCACAGGCGCAGCCACAGACACAAGCACAACACGCCGTTGCATTGCCGCCAATGATGAATTATCCTATGGGTTTTCCCATTGCCCCACCTCCTCATCATCATCACCATGCAACGCTGAGTAGCTATTATGCTAATAATCCTCCTGATCATGGCCATGCTGGAGGCAGCTCTTCTTCAAATGCTGCTTATGGCTTGCCTGGCTTTGATCCCAATGCACAATTCAAATGAACGGCTTTGCTGAAGACTGAAAAGTAGCTTCTTCTGGATCTTGCTATTTCGCGATGGTCAATGGAGACCTGTGATTTCTTTTTCGAAAGTTTGTGTTTGTGTTAAAGTCGTACCTTCTTTTTATTGAAGTGCTTTGGAGAATAAATTTGAAGTTATTTTGAAGTTTAATTTTCTTTTCAGAAACTTCCGTTGAATTATTATTTTGATTCTCGTGATCTTGATTCCATTGATCCCCTACTGTTATTGTTGCACCCATGGGCAATAGTAAGGCAAAAACAATACCGTTGCATTTTTATTATTGCTCTTGGTATTGGATTTACAAGTCTCGTCACTATCATCTTGTGTATCATGTGCATGATCATTCTTTCAAAAGAAAAATCTGTTTACATATGAAGCAAATTAAAAAAATCCCGAATGAATTAAATTTTGTTTATATGTGGAGCCTATTAAAAAAATACCGACTGGATTTTGTTTACATGTCTATTAATTTTAATAGGTCATGAAAAGGCACGGATTGATCTTGTATTTTATTTGCTCATTATGACATCCTAAGAGAGAATTTTTCTCGACATGCTGTTAATCAATGTACAACAAATTAACCTCATCATGTTCACTCTCTTCCCTTTTCAGAATCAGTTCAAAATCATGTAAACAATCACTAATCCTTTGCAATAATACTTTGACACCGCAGAGTTCAAAAGAAAGCAACCTACTTTTATATTCCGAAGGCATAACTAATTTATGCAACACAATTCTTTCAAGAAGATCGATGGCGCTTTTTTTTTTTTTAATTAAATAAATTTAAGGAAAATCAAAGATCGAGTACTACAAATGATGCTTTTTTTTAATTCCTTCTGTTTTTTAGGGGGTGATAGAGCAAATGCCTATAGTATTCTTTCAAAATATCGACAATTTCACTCATCTCCGGTCTCTCAGCTAAATCATGGCACAATCAAGAGAGTGCCAGTCGTGTGATTCTTAATCAAACTGCATAATCCATATCACGCTATACATTTTTGACTTCTTACAATACTTGAAATTGATATATTTATACTGAAATTGATATTAATAATTTACAATATTACATTCTTTTTATGCTACAAAACTTTTTCAGTGACAATGACGAATAGAAAATTAAAAAGCAAACAAAATAGTTATGAATGTATGGAATTTCATGACGTTTGGCAACTACATAACTAGTGTAAAAAGCTCAAAGTATTTGCTCTCTTTAGAAAGATTTTGCTGTAACTGGACCCGAAGAGGTAAAGCGTTGACCCCAGGACAACCAGGGAATCAAATCAATCGATTTTTGGAATTCCTGCATTTTCACTAGTTTTTCTTCATTCTCTAGTTCTCTAATTTTTTTTTACAATGCTGAATTGAGACGAGAAGCAAAATAAGACTTTTCTAAAATTATTTTCGAAAAACTAAGTATGTAATTTGGGTTGAAAAATGTTTAATAAATATCCTTACACAAAGGAAAAAAAAAAAAAGAAAAGATAAAGAGATGAAGCATTGACCCCAAGTCAGTAAGGGAATCAATCAATCAAATTTAAGCGTGATTCTCATTAATCAAGTACACTTGTATCTGTCCACTTTCAAAGTCACCATTAACATGTTGGAATAGAGCAAACTAGTGTACATACTCGCGCGATTTGCGGGTGTGATATATATATATTTAAAATTTTTATGTTATTTTTATTTTAGATTACATACTAATTTATATTTCTTTTTCTATTGCTGCATTTTATTAAAAAAATAATTTATCAATGAAAGTTATATTTTCTTAATTTAAACATTCAAGTGTAATTACTTTTTATTAAAAACTAAAAAATAGGCGTTGTTTGCCACTTATTAATATTATTTTGCACATTCAAAGTTTGTTAGCTATTTTGAATGATTTATCTAATTGTATGTGATTAATTATGAATAATACTAAATAAACAGTAAACAGTTGACATAAATAAAAAAAATTGATACGAAAAAAAAGATGAAGATAAATTGGCAATAATAAAAAGATACATAACCATAACATTCATGATTAATCACATACAATATTGATTTATGAAGCTGGCTATAGGAATATAATAATATATGTTCATTGATGCTTCTTTAGCCGTGACCATTTAAGCACTTTAGATAAATGGATTGGTGTAAGCAAATATGGCAACATGAGACTTAGCCAAAAAAAAAAAAGAAAAACAAGTGGCAGCATATGAAGGAATGAAAATGGATGGGAAAACAAAAGCCATATTATTCCTAAATAATAATTTATCTGTCTATCTCTCATCTAATTTCTTAATCGATTTCTTACAATATTCATAGCGAAAGACACTCTTTCAACCCTTGCAATGTTGTTAACAAAGTGAATGCTAATTTCACGAGCAAATAAACTAAGAGATATGCTATTTGGATACTGGCAAATTAAGTCATTCTTTTTTTCTCTTAAACTCAGTCATGTGTTTTGGACTCAACCCCCTCCATTAGTGTCTTTGATCTTCCCGTTATTCCGTATGATAAGTGGTTCAATATGATAGCTCTTTGGTGTTTGTATATATATGGTCACAACTATATGGTGAAATTACAACGCTACGATTTTTTTGCCCTCAGATTGAACAACTGAGAAAATCATTGCCTTGGATTCTTATTACAATAGTTTTTTCATTCGTTTTGTAAAATTAAAACTTCTTTCCAGTTTTCCTTTTTTTTTCACAAAAAAATCTTTTTTGTTAATTATTTCTAATGAATTACTTTTGTGTGATCATCTGCTCGAGAACTATGAACTTAAACAATTTCTCTTGTGTACTGTTCTTCCACAGAGTCATGGATAATAGATTTAGAGTCTGTTTTGCCTAGTTTTTAGATACTGAGAAATGTTTTATGTAAGTTTAAGAGCTCAAGCAAATTTGTCTAGCTTATTCTTGTAATGGCTTTCATAAAAAAGCTAAAACTAGAAGAAAATAAAAAAACAAAAAGCTCCAATTCGAAAGAAAAAAAAAAAAGAAGTTCTTTTTACATCATGCTATAAATTATTTTTCTTCTTCATTTGTCAAAAAATACGGCTCCATAATTTTAAGACATTCACTGTATGGGCCATATTGGTGGTAAAACACGTGGAGTTGGTTCTCATATGTGGAAACCCCAATATCACGTATCACGTTGGGGTGGACCAATTAAAGACCAAGATTAGAAAACGATGAGTCTATTAATAGAGAGAGAGAGAGAGAGAGAGAGAGAGAGAGAGAGAGAGAGAGAGAGAGAGTACTTCATGCACTCACTAAGCATAGCCAACACAAACATTCCCACATTTCCTTACCATTAATCTGTCAGCATTTATTAATATACAGTAAAACCTTGCAAGCAAGCAAGCAAAGCATGGCTAGTGTCTGTCTTCATCTTTTGTTTCTCATATTTGTTTTATACTTCGACCCCATCAAGCTAGGCTTCTGCCATGATGGTCTGAACTCGACTACTTGCACAGGAATTGAAAGAAAAGCATTGCTCAAGTTCAAAAGTAGTCTTTCAGATACTTCCGGGAGACTCTCCTCTTGGATAGGAGAAGATTGTTGTCAATGGAGCGGGGTGAGTTGCAACACTAAAACCAAATATGTGACTGGCCTTGATCTTCATAATTCCGATAGAGAATATACATCAGCTCTAGGGGGTAATATCTCATCATGTTTGCTTGACTTAAAATATTTGAGTTACTTTGACCTCAGCCACAACAATTTTTATGGAACTCAAATCCCAAATTTCATTGGCTCCCTTAGAAACTTGAGGTATCTCAATCTTTCAAGTGCATTCTTCAGTGGTTCAATTCCTCAAAGTTTTGGTAACCTTTCGAGTTTGGAACACCTTGATCTGGACTCTTACTACTATCCTGATGGTTTAATAGAGAGTGACCTTCAGTGGCTACCTGGGCTTTCATCTTTGAAACACCTCAATTTGAGAGGCATAGACCTTAGTGGAGCATCATCTTATTGGCTTCAAGCTATCAACACTCTTCCTTCTTTGTTAGAGTTGCATTTACCTGATTGTCAGCTTCAAAACCTTCCCCTTTCTCTTCCATCTATATCTATAAAGTTTACATCTCTTTTGGTTCTCGATATTTCTTTGAACCATTTTAACTCCACTATACCTCAATGGGTGTTCAATCTTAGCAACCTCGAACAGCTTGATCTCAGCTTCAATAATCTTCAAGGTGTGATACCTGACGCGTTCTCCGAGTTGAGAACCCTTGAAAAACTACCAAGAAGTTTGGGGAAGCTGTGTAATTTGAAAGAATTGGATCTAAGTTTTAACAAAATTTCTGGGGATATAAATGATTTTATTGATAGCTTATCAGAATGCCCAGAAAGCAACTTGGAGACGTTAAATTTGGGCTACTACAAATTGTCTGGCTCAATTAGCAAGAATCTTTGTCAACTCTCATCGTTAGTTACTTTGCGTCTCGATGAAAATCGATGGGAAGGCATTATAACGGAAGCCCACTGATGCATCTCTCAAGTTTAAAGGAGTTGACAATTAGTGCTCCAACCACTTCATTGGCATTCAACATCAGTTCAGATTGGGAACCTCCTTTCAAACTAGAAACCATCTTTGTTCACTCCGTTAGACTGGGACCTGAATTTCCAAAATGGCTCAAGAATCAAACGGAGTTGATTGGGGTGGCATTGCCAAAAGCAGGAATCTCGGGAAATATACCAGATTGGTTCACGGATATGAATTTGCAACTTGATTATCTAAATTTGTCTGGTAATCAAATAAGCGGAGAGATTCCACAGATTTGGGATAAAGTGCCCCACTTCAAGGCCCTTTTCATGTCAAATAATAGACTGACAGGAACAATTCCAAGCTCCATTGGGTCTCTTTCTTCTCTTCAAATCTTAGCACTATCTGGTACAATCTTTCTGGAGAATTGCCATCGAGCTTGAGAAACTGCACTAATTTGAGACTTCTTGATGTTGGTGACAACCAGTTATCTGGAAATCTTCAAATGTGGTTGGGAGATGGCATGCCGTCATTGTCAATACTCCGACTCCGGAATAATTCGTTTACGGGAAACATTCCATTGCAATTATGCTATTTTCCTTTGCTTCACATATTAGACCTCTCAAAAAATAACCTATCAGGTCAAATTCCTCCTTGTATAGGAAATTTGAGTGGCTTTAAATCCACAACTGATGCAGTTCCAGGATGGAAGTGGGAATTGCAGGCTGTTACGAAAGGAAGTTCACTTTTGTACAATTCCGTTCTTAGTCGGCTTTTGAATAGCATAGATCTTTCAGAGAACAACTTAGACGGAGAAATTCCACCCATCATTACAAGCCTGTCTAAATTGGACACCTTGAATCTATCCAGGAATCATTTCATAGGGAATATACCATCAGATATTGGGAGCTTGAAACTTTTAGAAAGCCTCGACCTTTCAGTAAACCAATTATCAGGGCCAATTCCAACAAGCATGGCTTCTTTGACTATGCTGAATCACTTGAACTTGTCACATAATAATTTGTCAGGTCATATTTCCACCAGCACCCAGCTTCAAACACTCAATGATCCGTCAATTTGCTTGGGTAATGCTGCACTTTGTGGGAGCCCTCTGATAACTAAGTGCGCAAATTGGATCCGAATCAACGACGGAAATGGAGAGAAAGACGATAATGCTGGAGCGGACGATGTTGAACTTGAAGACCTTAAACTCTTTGCTGTCGGTGGGGTGGGATTCATTTTGGGATTTTGGGGAGTTTGTGGTACTTTGATAATCAAGAAACGCTGGAGAGATGCCTACTTTCATTTTCTGGAAAGAACAAGATGCAAGATATGTAAAGTTCTTCTACCCAATTGAGAAGAAGGTTTGGAGAAGTTCACTTTCTGATATATTGTTCTAGACAAAAGCTTAGAGATCTTGAATTACTTGTGCTATCTATTACATTTTAAAGGGCATCTTAATATGCAATAAATAAATAAATGAATGAAGTTATCTCTTTCTGTCTGTTTCATTTTCTTCTTCTTCTTCTTCTTTTTTTTATTAGCACAAACACGTGCGTAAACACACATCATCTTCTCTTTCAAATGCAAGACATGAATAACCTTTTCAGAAGGCATTAGTGTTTGCAAGAAGTGACCCAATTGCAAACATTATATTAGTTTTAAGCTGTTAGTTAATCTTGAATTATCCACCTTACAATTTGGAATCTGGAAATATTGAAACAATGCTGTAAATTTTATCTGTCAAAAACTAGCCGACAAAGCTTTTTCTACATGGCAATACCATATATATTCTAGTTAGGAAATTTTACAGAGCTTCAAGGGAAAAAAAAATATATATATATATATATATATATATATATATATATGATCTTCCTTGATTACACCTGAAATTTCCATATGATGGATTTTATTAAAAAAAACATATGATCTTCTACTTCTTTCGATTCCGCTATTCAATTATGCCATACATGTCTTCCAATAAGCATCTCAAAGTTTATATTGAGCACTGCTTCGTATGTTCTAAGTCCTAAGTCTTGTTTAGAATTCTTTGTTTCTTCTAGGATTCTCATTGACTGAACATTGTTCTGCTCATTATATTGCTTATGTGCTTCTTTTGCAAATGATAAATGGTAAACCTTAATGAGTAACAATTGATCCATTTAATTATTCTATACTGTTTATGTTTGGCGATCTTGATGATAGTCACCTCGGGTCTTCTTTTGTCATTTCCTTTTCTCTCTTTTTGATTTTTTATCCAAAGGACAAAATAAAAAGCAAAATATTTAACATATTGGAATAATAAATATTTTGTCTAGTTTCTATTGTAAGTAGGATTAGTAGTCGAACTTTAATATTGGACTAATAAGGGTGTAATGATACAAGTCCACTACCGGTCTACCACTACATTGAACCTAACCAACTGTCCTAATATACTTAAACTCGTTATAACAGTAGTAGTGAATCCAAACCATTGTAAAATTCACACAAACCTCACTAAAAACTGATATGGGAGGGCATTACAAATGACTTAACCTAGTCCTTGATTTCCTCCATGATGTTTCGCTTGATTGGAATGAAATTGATTCAGACTCATTCATGGAATTCAGTTGGTGTATTGATATTTGGTTAATAATGGCAATGTGCTGGCATGGCTTTTGAGTCTTCTGGATGGACCTCATCTGAGATAGCTATCTCTTCCTGATATGTTATTCTAATATGTCTAAGATATGAATGATATAGAGAATTCTCGAAAAGCTGTGGGCACTTGAATAATAACTCGTTTTCACTGTCTCTCAAGTATCACATTCTTCTTGTGCTGTTGTGCATGAGATTTCACGTTAATGGTTTCTATACATCAGCATGTATGTACCTTCAAGTGCAGCTAACTGTAGAGTTATAAATAAATTTGATATTGTTATCGCGAAATATGCTCTTGTTTTTCCTACTCCCAGATAAAAATGATATTATTTAATGATAACCAAACACGTCATTTTTATTTTTTTTTATTTTTTTTCTTGTAAGTAGGTTTTATAAGGTTATACGCCAAGCAAAATTCTTTGAAGATATATGTGGTGTTGAAATATATATCTCTCACATAAAAATATCAAGATTCAAATATATTATGAGGTTTTGAGCTACTTCTTCCATTGTCTAATTAATTTTTCAATAAATTTTAACACACAAATATTCTCTTTAAGAGTATAGATTGATTGTATATTTTTATGAATTAATCTCATTGACGTTCAAAAACGACAATTTTTTGACTATTTAAACAAGTTATTATGCAATAGATGCTTTGAGTAGTTGCTTCTCTCCACCACTCATTTTCTCACGAAAGAAATAAGACTAAGTCTAAAAAACGGACGAAGAATTCCTCAAAGTTGATATTGACACAAAAGTTTTCTCTTAGGAGTTAGGACAATTATTCTGAAGTGTATTAAGTTATAAAGGCTAGCGTGTCAAGAAGATGACCGTGTTTCCGCTAAGAAAATGACATCCAATGGCTTCATGTTAACTAAGAAAATGGTGAAATTCAGCAACAATAATGGAGACTTAATGTACATGTTGTCATTTGATCCAAGGAAAAATATTTTGGGTCCTCTTAGAGTTACCATTCTCGTAGTGCGTGCCATTGTCTTTGTCTAGTCAATTAACAAAACTGTATCAAAATTGAAAAAGTCTGCAATTGAAAGGTAAAAACATTTTCGTTACGAGTAATCATCTAGTTGTCTATTTATTTTTTCTTATAAATTGGTTTGACCAACTTATAAGTAAAGCCAAAATCCATAAAATGTATAAATGTGGAAAATTTTCAAGATTCTAGATTGATTTTCAATGACAAGTTTTTAACTATTCAGACACGTTATTGTGCAAGAAATGCTTTGAATAGGTGCTTCTGCTCCATCACTCATGTTCTCATGAAAGAAATTAGATCAAGTTTAAGAAAGGATGAAGTCTCAGTCAAATGACGCAAAAATTTTCTCCTTGAACGAGTATAGAAAAGTGCATTAGGGTTTTAAAGACAAGCGTGTCAAAAAGATAACTATGTTCTTTAGTGAAAAAATGACACTCAAAAACTTCATTTTCTCTTCTATTAGGATCACCAGCATACAACATCTCAAGAGAAAGAAATCAAAGAATCCATGATGGTATGGTCTCGACAAAGGAGCAAATTTTTTGGTAAAATCGAATCTGATATCATGTCTAAAATGTACAAATTTAAAAAAGTTAAGCAGTCCCTTTTGAATAATGTTATCCTACCAGCATGGAATGTAAATGTAAATCTTCTCTCGTAAAAGACTTTTTTTGTGAATATTAATGAAATCTTTCTTTATCGAGCACAAAAAAAAAAAAAACAATCAGTAGATTCAAAATTATTTTGTCAAAAAAAATTAATAAAACTTATACTTTTAGTAATGTTGATGAGATAGAATTTGAAATTCATTTTTATATTAGTTCTTATTTATATTTGTGAAAGAGAATGTAAAAATATAGAGAGAAATTGGGGAAAATATAAAAAAACTAAAAAAATACAAAAAAGATAAAATTGTCAAAAAAAATGAAAAGTTAAAAGTTATCTGAAAGGCTAAAATTTCTAGCTTTTGAGAAGCGCTAGTTATCTGAAAAGCTATTTGAAACGTTAGCTTACCGAACACTAATAATTCAGAAAAATAATGTCTCAACCAATCAGAACACTAAAAGCTACTTAAAAAGTTATTTCTGAACACACACTTGGTCATTATGGGGACCAATTTAAAAATGAATGATAATAATAAAGACAGTTAATGAAAAGCACAGACGAATTCCATCAATCTACTGTATTTATACGGACATACGCGTGAAGTCTTCTTAAAATATGCTATTTTTTGAGAATCTATCCATCAAAATTTTATAAAATGGAAATTATTTAATAATTATTAACTTCGAATTCGAAATAATCAATTTGTTCCCTGGATAGGCAATTAGCCCCCATCGATTGCATATTCTTTTAATTTAATTCTTAATATTTTAAAAACTATATTTTAATCCCTAATGTTACAAAAAAAAAATGAAGCAAATTAAAATATATATATATTTGGTTCACCAATATTATCCAAAAGAAAAAAAAAAAGAAAGAAAGAATAATGATATAAGTAGTTCCTATTGTTTTAAAAAGTTACGTTTTTGGTCTTGATCTTATCAAATAGTGGTGTATTTACGTCCTCATAATTGATGCATAATAATATAAGGGAAGAACCATTTACACTATCGCTTGATAATATTGGGTACTAATTATACTACTTTGATCTAATATATAGGGACTAAATTGAATCAAAGTATATACAACAACGGTGACTAATATTTACACATCTGTGTATATTATAGTGTAGAGCCCATGGCTTATCAATCAATGCCTTACATCATCATTTCATGAGTTTTTTTTGCCCTCAAAAAGACGTTGAGTTTTTTCTTTCTATCAAAGCAAAATTATTTCTTATTCAGCTGATATAAAGAGTCTTACTGAACTGTGAAAATATATCCTTTCACCCCATTCATGTTTTTCCTTTTAAGATTATCTTATTTTTTAAAAAATATAAAAATTATAATTAATATTAAAAACTCACTAAAAATTAAAATTTACAAAATATATTTATATTTTATTCTTACATACACTGTAAAAATTGACCGTTATCAATAAATAAAAATCATAAAATATACTCACTTCTCCGCTACATAGCATGAATGGATGGGGACTAAAAAAACATGAAAGTAGTTGGGTCTAAATGCGAAAGTTTCCCTCATATGGACCATCCAAAGTATCTATCTCGTGAACATGCATATTGGGCCAGAAGGCCCACTGAACAGGTGGCCTAACCTGCCGATTAGACCCCAAGTTTGGCCCAATTAGAATCGAGACGTAAATTTCAAATTTCAGTATTGTCTCCCAAGTTTGAAATTTACTCCCCGAGTCTCTTCATCATCATCATCATCGCGCGCGCGCACACACACACACACTCACACACACATATATATATATATATATATATATATATATATATTCTCACAAGAATTCATCGATTTGATTAATTTTTCGCGTGGAAATGGCGACGGTGGAGAAGCTGTTGGTGCAGATCTTCGAGAGGAAGAATTTGATCGTCGAACGAGTTAAGCAACAAGCGGAGCTGTGCAACCAACGCCATGCTTCTATACTCCTCCGTCTTGGCTTTGCGATCCTAGTAACCATTCGTCTTCTCATCCCATAATTAAGTGATTTAACGTGTGATTTCAATTAATTAACTCTGTTTTTGCCCTAATTCTTTCAAGATGCTTTGAAAAGGAGTTAATGCAAGCGTGGAAGTACAATTCGTATGCTTATTAAGAAAAAAGTGACTTTTAATTCTAATTATTGTGTATAATTTGTATATAAGAAAAAAAAAGTGAATCTTAATTCTAATTATGGTTTATAATTTGTGTATTTTATTCCCAATTTCTTATGAATGTTTCAATCCTGAAATGAGAAAAGGAAGAAAAATATGATAACGCGCGTTGTATACTTCTATTTGAGCGTCAGCTAGCAATTCGTCAGTTGCTATTTACTTTTTGGCTGTACTTTTAACGTGCATTAAGCTTTTGGCAAAATATCAATTTTACTTTGATCAAATCCTAGTTGCAATTACTCCAGTGCGACTACTTTATCGTTAATGTTGAGCCTAATTAGTATAGAAGACAAGTCCCTGAAAGCTAAACAAAGGTCCACAGACTTTTTGGAATCTACTACATAAAATCTTGAATTCTCGATCAGTTTACTAAAATTATGGTAAAATAATTTTCTTTTAGTTAGCTAGATTCATGCATATCATGTATCTTACTCCAATGCTTAGCAAGTTATAATTGTCCATATATTTCATTGTTAGGGAATTTAATTTATTTTTTTTAAACATGTAGAGCTCAACAAAGAAGACTTGATTTCTGAACTTCTTTTTCCATATCCACGACCTCTGGTCCATTACGGTAGTGCATGCTACTCTCTGTAGGTGTAAGCCGGTTGTTACTTGAGATTATCCGAGGGATTCAGATGGATATTGCATGGAAACTGATGCTTCAAACAGCAACAGGGGCCCTGATGTGGGAGGGGGCCTGAGTGCTGTTGGTGAGTGCCATGAACATAATGTTGGAAATGGTCTGAATTTGGTTCCTGAGGTGGAGATTACTGTTAGCTCCCCTCAGGACCCAATAGATGCTAGAATGTCGGACATATTTAATGCTCCAGTTGGATCATTAGCTAGAATCCAGAGGTCCAGATCAGGACAAAGGGCACTCGATCTGCAGAATTGTGCAAAGTCACAGCCTAAGAGTCATTCAGGAAATGAGAACAACACTGGTGCACCATCTAGTGGGATAATATTGTTTGCATTGACTTCTGAATGGGCTGATCATGTTAACAAGTCACTAAAATTGCCTGAGCATTGTCCTATCGGCAATCAAGGTTTCGATGACAAAATAAAAAATGAAGGAGATAGTTGAAGCAAAGAGAAAAGGAATGATGTCAATGGTGGGAGAATTACAAGATCCACAAGTTCCGGAAAAAGTTTCAAGGATGGGGGACTGAGTGAAGGAGACGGCCCAATAGAAGAGATAAAGAAACAGTTCCAAATGCTGGTAGTTCTAAAGAACGATCCGGTAATTTTACTGATTCTTGGACAGTTAACAGCTCTTCTGGTGTTGTTCCAGAAAAAAGCTATTCTAGACAGCACTTCTGAGATTGCTCAGAAGAATGATGCATCTCGAGTCTGTTATACGGGGAATTTGATGCAGCAACCATGCAGTTGAAATTGTTTGGCCTACCTAATATAAGTGAGGAAGTTTGTGTTGTCAAAGAGGCAGCATTAGAAGATAGCTTGGTCCAGAAGGAGAAGCATATTAATGTTGATTGTGATCGGATTACCAGATATGGGGGTTCTATCCAGCAAAACAGTGTGAAGAATGGTTCTGAACCTGATATCCAGTCTTCCTCTGGAAAGGTCAAAGGAGGAGTTGTTGTAGAATCATGTGACAGAAAAATGCAGCAACTTGATAATGGTAATGATTCCTCAATAGCGGTTAGAATATTGGGTCAATTGGTTCATCGAAGACAAAGGTCTGGAAATGCTACTGGTATTGCAAGCAGAAAACTTGAAAATGCTTTAGGTGATGAAGTAATCCCGTGTTGTTCTGACGTAGGCAATAACATTGGACAACAGAACAATGGAGATACTGTTGTAGCTGACAAGCTAGAAAATGATGAGCTTGTGGAAGATCAGTCTTTCAGTTACAGATCTGATTGTCGTGATGCTAACCTAAGGAAAGGGCTGGAGTGTTTAGATGTAAGACCCCATTCTGACTGTTTCATGTTTGTAAAGCCCAAGCTTCTTGACTTTGATGTTATTGAAGACTTGAATGAAACTTTTGGTCTCACTACAGAAAATAGAAGGCCGGAAAAATCAGCAGAGAAAGTATGCTGTACTTGGCCTGAGCCTGCATCTTCACCTGATAAAGAGAATTCTGGAAATAATTGCCTGATACGTACTCGGAAAAACTCATCAGTAAAACCAGAGGTCTCTGTTGGAGTAGGAGAAATCCCAAGGAACTCCTGTAAACCTAATGTTGCAGAGCATATTGGATTTAAAATGACTAAATGCGGAGCTATTACAGATGACCATTCCAAGTTCAAGAGCATCAGCTCCAAGTCAAAGGATGTGAGCGGACAAAAGTCTCCTTACTTGCATATTTCAGATTTTACACTCCTAGAGGCTGTTGAGGCTCCTGATATAGAGGTAAATCACGTGAGTTTTCCTCCTAAACAAGTCTGTGAAGCTTCAACCGAGCTGCATATTGAAAAGGTATGTTATCTACTTCATTAATCTATATATGTATGCTATATTCACTAAAATAGTCCCATTTACCAACATAGGTTGACAAATATCTGATCATATATTTTGAGTTTATCTAGCTGATTTGGAAATTATGTTCTGACATCCATGTCAGTTTCATTCAGATAAGTCAAAAAGATTGGTTAGCCTTTCTACATGCATTCAGAACCTGAATCAGGTTTATCTTAACCAAAGAGATGCATCCTTACATTCTCTCTTTGTTGCAAAAACTTATAACTTTGCCAGATGAATCACTTAGAATCTTTATCATGTAAGTCTTATTTCCACCACCACGCCCTGATATCATTTGGTCAATTTTTATAATAGTTGAAGTCACGCTTTTCTGTTTCAGTTTCTTAAAGAACATCACCTCATATTTTTCATTTTTCATCCTTATGCCAGAATGTTGTTTGAAGGGATGGCGAGTGTAAATAGAAGATCCGCGGACCGAGCAGTTGAGCCTATCCACGTGAAATTTTTGTGCAGAAGGTGATCACCGCCTCTTGTATTGTTAAAGGATAACATTGATTGGTTGTACATATTTCACTCATAGTATTATATACAGCACTTCTCCGGGTATCTTGGTTTAACTGTCAATAGTAGTAAGAGGAAAATCTGCAGATGCAGTAGAATGCTTTCTCAATTTGCAGGATGTGTAAAGGTAGTGTCTTTGGTAATATTCTTTTATCGTTACGAAGGAATCTAAATATATTGTTTTAACTAGATTGTTTCTGTGTGTAGTAGATAATGTTGAAGATTGAGTGAAACACATTGAAAAGGACGAAGGAATATATCTTATAGCTAAAAGTGGCTCCTGAAAGTCACTCTATATAATCAATTAAAGGAGAGAGTTTGCTTTATCTTGCAACGGCTCCATGACGTGTGGTTTAGTCTTTTGCCATTTAAATAATATGGACGTGGTGTGTGGGTTCGGGCCAGATTCATATGGTTTTCAGTGTCCTTGCCATGTATTTTAAGTTCTTTTCTATTATATAATTTAAGGAAGGCCTATGTTAGATTATAAGAATTGATTTCGAGATATTTTACATTTTAAAAAGATTGATTTTTTATTTTTTTTCCTTTTTCTCTTTTTATTATCTAAAATATTTTTCATAAACTAAAACAAGAAAATTGATTTTAAGACTTCTTGTCACACAAAGTGGTGCCAAAATGTTCCCTTTGAAAATTTGGCATTTCTTACTAAACCAAATAATTTCGTTTGTCGGACAATTTTGCTTCGTTGTCTAATAGAACAAGCACTAATACTTTAATTGAATTGGTTAAAATTAAGCTGATGTCATTTTTTACTAGTCTTTTTCTTTGATTATTTAGAATCCGCCAAAATCTCTTATCAGAAGTGTTCAGATTTAATGCTTGGGCTAAGCTTTTCCAATAATTCACTCAGAAATAAATTCTCCAGCCTTTCTTCTAATAATTTTTTTTTCCAAGAGCTATAAACATTGGAGCCATTAAATCACATTATTACCACATGCTGGTTCTGGCATCAACTGCTGACCTAGTCAAACCTTGGACCTTACAACGGCTTGTTTTGAATCTTTCCCAATTTCCTTAGTTTGTGGACCCAACATGGCCACATCAAGTGTACTAGCATATGTTTCTTTCTACGAATTTCATTTTCATTTATCATGATTACTGTCTAGTTTGATTTTCCTTTTTAAAGAGTCAAATTAAATTTTATATTCTAAAACCTTATCTCAAAAACATAAAGAAAAGGAAAGGATACAATTTCTTCTTTTAAAGCTAAAAATTATTTAGCTTTGGTGTTAATTTTTTTTTTTGCATTAAGAGAAATTTAGCTTGTAGAATCTGACTATTGGAATAATCGGCGAAACTTAACCACTAACTAGTAAACAACATTAGGCACGCAGCATATCCCCTATACTGAGTATTGTATAAGTCGAAGACATTCATCTAGGGCATGTGATTGGTTTTGAACTTGGGTCATGTGTCCATAAAAATCAATTCAAGCCCCAAATCTTTATGAAATAACAATAACCGGCAAGTAGTAATAACAGAAGGGTTGAGCCAAGCAATAAAATTATCGTTTCATTATGATTAGTTCTTTATCTAGAATTTTTAATTTTTTTATCTCTTTTCAATTAATTTGGAGCAACTGCAGAAATATATGTGTCACAAAACTAATGATTTCAAAATAAATTTAAAGAGTACCATCTAAAACATAGGTGTCCTATTAAAAAAGTAGATGCCACTGCCTTCGCTATTAAGGTGGCCCCAAAACAAAGACCAAAAAAATCCATACCATAAAGCAAAAAGCCAAATTAGTCTTCGTATATTACCGTTATAAACCCATCTACAATTACAAACATTATCACGCGCCTATTTCCTAACCGTTTAAACCCCCCATTTTCCCACCACCCCCGCACCCCACCATCACCACACACACGCAGACACGCACAAACACACAAAAGAACTTCAAGAATAATACATATACTCTTTTTTTTTTCACTATTCTAGACAAAGGAGCATATTGATTTTGAGCTTATGTTCATCACCATGATGCAATCAAGAAAGCTTCTTTGCATCTCATTTTGCTTCATTTTTCTCCATTTCTTGCATCACTTGCCATTGGTATCAGCAGAGAATGTAAGCTTCGATTTTCCATCTTTCACTCTTCGAAATCTGACTCTTCTTGGAGACTCTTATCTGCGAAATGGTGTGATTGGGTTAACTAGAGAGACCGGTGTGCCATCATCAAGCTCTGGTTCAGTGATTTACAACTACCCCATCACTTTCTTTGATCAAGATTCAAATATCACTGCATCTTTCTCCACAAGATTTGCTTTCTCCATTAATAATATTAATCCTGCATCGTTTGGTGATGGTTTGGCCTTCTTTATCTCACCCGATAACCAAACTTTGGGCAGCCCGGGTGGCTACTTAGGCCTTGTGAATTCATCTCAATTGACCAAGAACAAGTTTATTGCTGTGGAGTTTGATACTCGGCTGGATTTGCATTTCAAAGATCCTGATGAGAACCATGTGGGGTTGGATATTGATAGCCTTATCTCGATCAAGACTGCGAATCCAATGGCGTCGAGCATTAATCTGAAGAGTGGGAATTTGATCACTGCTTGGATCGATTACAAGAATGAGCATAAGAAGTTGGAAGTTTTCTTGAGTTACTCAAGTTCTAAACCTGAAAAACCATTACTGGTGGTTGATGTTGATCTTTCTGATTATCTGGGAGAGTTTATGTACGTGGGGTTTTCGGCTTCTACTGAAGGAAGCACTGAGCTGCATTCGATTGAGAGTTGGAGTTTCCAGACTCTTGGTTTTCGCCCAGTGAGGCCAACAATCCATCCTCACAATGTGTCTGATAATTCTGTGCCATTAAAGCCACCGATTTCGGTTTCTGATTCTGGGAATAGTCATCACAACAAGCTTGGTTTGGGTCTTGGGATAGCTGGTCCATCCTTCGTCTGTGTTGCTCTTGTGGTGTTTGGATGGATTTCAATCAAGAAATGGAGGGGGATGAAAACTGAGAAGAACTTCAAAGCAGAACTAGTCACAGGGCCAAGGCAGTTTAGCTACAAAGAGCTCAAGGAAGCCACAAGGGGGTTTCATTCGTGCAGGAACATAGGCCATGGAGCTTTTGGTACTGTCTACAAGGCCTTTTTCACAGCTACCGGTACTATTTCTGCAGTAAAAAGATCCAGACATAGTCATGAAGGTAAAACTGAATTCCTGGCTGAGTTGTCTATCATAGCTTGTTTGGGGCACAAGAATCTAGTGCAGCTTCAAGGGTGGTGCGTTGAAAAAGGAGAATTGCTTCTTGTCTATGAGTTTATGCCAAATGGGAGTCTGGATAAAGTGCTATACCAGGAATCTGAACATGGAAATCCTCTGAAATGGCCTTACAGATACAATATAGCAGTTGGATTGGCCTCTGTTCTCACCTATTTGCATCAAGAGTGTGAGCAGCAAGTGATTCACAGGGACATTAAAACCAGTAATGTAATGCTAGATGGAAGTTATAATGCAAGGCTGGGAGATTTTGGGTTGGCAAGGCTCATGGATCATGACAAAAGTCCGGTTTCAACTCTTACTGCAGGGACAATGGGGTACCTAGCTCCTGAGTACCTCCAGTATGGAAAAGCAACCGAGAAAACTGATGTTTTCAGCTATGGTGTGGTTATACTTGAAGTGGCTTGTGGGAGGAGGCCGATTGAGAGGGAAGGAGATGGTCAGAAGATGGTGAATTTAGTTGATTGGGTTTGGAGGCTGCATTCTGAAGGAAAGATCATTGAAGCAGCAGATAAAAGGTTGAATGGCGAATTTAAAGAGGAAGAGATGACGAAGCTTCTACTTGTAGGTCTGAGCTGCACGAACCCTGACAGCGTGGAAAGGCCTTCTATGAGGAGGGTATTCCAGATCCTTAACAATGAGGCAGAGCCTACGGTTGTGCCAAAAGCGAAGCCAAGTCTCACTTTCTCCAATAGTTTGCCACTGAGTATCAATGACATTGTTTCGGATGATGAAGAATATGCAACAACTGAATCTGAGTTTGAAATCAGAATTGATTGAAGAAATGATCTGTTGTGGATTTCTAGAGTGATTAGTGCATGATTCATTTAATTCTTTCATTTGTTTGCTTACATGTTAGTGTGGATTTCAGTTGCCTGAGTTCAAAGCCATTTTATTGAACTCAGATGTATTCTGATCATTTGAAATGTTTAACAGATACAGTGAACTCACACTAATTACAAATTGTTAATTGATCAACCCCTCTCCTTTTCTTTTTTTTTTTTTGTGGAAAAAGTTTCAAAATTTATTGGTGTTTCTGCTGTAAGGTAGACTGTACAAAAGATTGCAGATATATAATTTCTTTTTCCTTTCCTTTTTTTTTTTATAAAAAAATAGAGGATCAATAGTAGTTCCCCACTTACCCCCATTGATGACTCGAACTCAAGACCTATAGGTCCCAAGTGAGGTGAAGTTGTGCATATTAGTAGATACAGGGTTGTCGCCTTGTATGCGTATGACAGGCAACTGGCCATTGCTGTCCAAAAGCTTGTGGAACTCGAATCTTTTAACAAAAAGGGATTAATGCACCAAAAATAGTCTCGTAAAGCAAACGAAATACAACCAAAGTTCATTTTTTCCAATGAATGCAGTGAGCCAAAAAATATATTTTGTTTCAGTAATCATCTTGAGACGAAGAAGCTTAGCAAAAGATCTTGAACCAAGAAGTTCTGCGATGATGCTCGCCTCTATTCCAAAGTGGCCTGATCTGTAGTCAGTCTCTAGTAGAATAGATACTAGCAAGCACCAACTTATTGCTGCCAAAGAACATGAAATGCACTTTTCTGTTGATTACAGATGCAGCCATCCTATAGTATTTAACTCTTCAACCTTCAAAGCTAGCACAACAAAACATATCAGAGTAATAATTTGTTGGCTATCATCTCTGAAGCTAAAAATGAAAAACACAGCCGGAGCATACATCATACTACATTTTTGCAAACATTGGCTAAGAGGTCTGACCCTTATCCGAACATTGGATTGATGGTTTGAGGCCACCAGAGTTAAGAGATAGTGCCCTGCCAGAAAGATCGAAAGTTAAGCAGATTGTTTTGACTTGGTAAATGCATATCGCAGTGAGCCTTTTACCACTAACTCAGGCAAGTAGTCATGTTTGCTCAACTGTCAAAGCCAACTTCCCACTCTCCCCACTAATTCAAGAAGATAAATTGCTTAACCGCCAAAGAATAATCCCTCCTACATGTACTTAAATCTCAAACTGCACTATTTTCCACAGTTTGCTTGAGCTTTCAATCTGCTACATTACTTGAACCTTTGCAGAACACACTAAAGCAAAAGAAATACTAGTACTCTCTAATGGCTTCATTTCCAGTTACATGTAGAATCTTCAATAGTGCTTCATTCTTATGCCTTTTGGTGGCTTCCACGGTGGGCACACTGGTATCTTGCTACCAGTTTGAAGTCGGTGGCAAAAGAGGTTGGGTTAAGCCAACTGGTAATGAGACTGAGACTTACAATGATTGGGCTGCCAGAAACAGGTTCCACATTGGAGACACAATTCGTGAGTTGTATCATTGCTGCTCTTCTTGTTTTTCGTATCTTTTGTTTCTCCAGGCATGTTTTGATTATATTCAGGAGCCTGGTTGGTCATTATCTGCTAAGTTCTTGCTTGTAAACGGGTTGATGTGTGATAGATTTCAAGTACCAGAAAGAATCTGTGCTGGTAGTAAACTCTGCTGATTATCAAACCTGCAACACCTCAAATCCAATCTCCAGATTCGAAGATGGAAACACTGTAATTGAATTCGATCATTCAGGATTATTCTATTTCATCAGTGGACAGCCAGGCCACTGCAAATCCGGCCAGAGACTTGTCGTCCGTGTCATGCACCCTTCAGAAGTTGAATCTCCATCTCCAGAACCAGCAGCCTCGCCGGCACCAGATAGTGGACCAGGTGGATGGGACATTTGGGATTCTGATAACTGGGGACCTCCTGGCCTTAACTCCACCAACAAGCTTGATGTTTCATCCTATTTCATGACTGCACTTGGAGCTGTGCTGGTCATGCTCTATTGGCTGATGTAGACCATTTCATTGACATCCGAGACTCGTTAGTTGGTTGACATTGAATTACTGGACTATTTTCTTAGTTTTCAATAGTACTATTGCTCGTTAGCAGTTGTTTGTTTGGCAAGTTGGTGATTGGTTCAATCCAAATCTATATCATTTCACGTGTTAAGCCTAGGACTCGAATTTCAACGCGATCTGTGAACAAGACCAGTATTGTAAGTCTAAAAATAAGTATTTGAATATCGAATCCCCTATGCTTAATGATTAGCCTGAATCGTTATTTGACACTGGTCTTGCTTGCCACTTTAAACTTTTAAGCCAGGCCGTGAACAATGAGTAATATGCACTCACATATCCTACTCACTGGGTTGTGAGTAAACTATAATATAATTTGCAGAAAATATCTCAGGCTTGAGAAAAGGAAATAAGCTATCAACTCATTAGCTATCCATGAAAATCCAAATAAGTCAATGAAATTAACTGTAAAGAACCATCAATATTATGATGAATCAATTGGCATGCTTTCATCTTTTATCTGTGACACCTTTAATCTGTTACACTTCTACTCTACATCAAGGACAGTTTGGCTACAATACACTATGAGTAAGGTGTCTCAATGAATAAATAATTTCCTGCAGAAGTGTATAGGAAAAATGATATCTACAGCTTAGACCACAACTATAAATGACAATTTCCGACTCTATTTGCTCACCTGAGCTTCAGCTGGGTATATCACATCAACTCCATCACTTGAAGTGTCATCATATGATGATGCGTCATTGATCGAAGTGCTTCCTTTGTCTCCCTGATTTTTATGAACATAATTGGGCAATGAATTAGCTTCATTTCCTTCGTGAAAATCCTCATCACCCTGTAGTTCTACTTCTGCGTGTTTGAAAATTTTGTTCTCCTGTTGAATGGCAACAGCTTCAGCTTGATCGGCAAATAAGACTTTTGAAATGGATGAACAGCATATTTCTTTGTATGTTTCGTAATTGGCAGCACCAATGCGTCCGCCTTCTAGAACTTTTGAGAGGGGATGCAAAACTGAGATGGGATCATTGGTTCTTTCTAAAGTTGCCTTCAATTCCAGGAAATCATGGACCAACTGTTCTTTGCTAAAGTGAATGAAGACTGCAGTTTCATCCAGGTGATAGATGGAGGTGACAGAAGTTGGGCCAAAAACTTTAGATATACACTCTCTCATCTCATGTGCCTTCAGGCTAGGTGGCAAGCCCCATAATAACATGATATTTGAGAACAAAATCTTTGTGTACCGGCCTTTCAGATTGTTAGAACCTAAAATTTCTGCAGTACATTTCCCACTCTTGAGATCAATGATATCTCCATTTACCCAGCTAAGATAAAGATGATTGACATACTTCTGAAGCTTCTCATTGTGGGGTAATTCCACAGCATGTTCGTTGAGTTTGAAATCAACACCTAGATGGCTGCATGCCTGGGCAAATACACACCCTGTCATAAATGCGTCATAGCCAGCTTCATGTTTCGCTCCAGAGTTCCAGTTCAGGGACCTGCAAATTTGCAATCCACAAAGGACAATCAGTATTCGGCCTTATTATAGAGAACGACACATCATAATAGATAATCTAACGTCATTTCCGGATATAGGGAGGATGCTTAACAAAAATAAGGAATATAGTTTAGCTATAAAGCTAGGGAAGAAAATTTAGAATTAGGCATTTTACGGTCAAAGATTAACCAAATCTTAATATGTATACTTTCATATACGTGATGATGGAACGAATTATAAAGCACGGTGTCCTTTATCGGTAGCAAGAAAATGATTATTGGCTTATTGCTCAGTCTAAAATATAGCTGACAGATTGCGCAGCATGTAAGTGGCAAAATTAACAGAAAGACAAGAGGGGAAACTGAACCTCTTATCATCAACTTGAACCACCACTTTAACACGCAGTTTATCTGTCAATGCAGAGCCTTTGGCACCAGAAGCAATTTGTGGACAAAGTAAGGAAAATGCTTTGGACAGTGACGTGCTGCTCTTCCTCACCATTTGCTGAAAAACATCACTTGCATTCAGAATTACTTTTGTATCAATTATGTAGGGGAAGTACTTTGGAACACAGCTGGCATATTCTTCAGCAGTTGAAGGAAGTGGGCCGATGAATTTGTTGTATACATGAGCGATATCTGGATAGACCAATAATTGAATTTGACTGAAATGCATTGTCAAATGATAGCCAAACAAAAACCACCATCAAAGTTATTACCAAGAAAGCAATTATGGCCAACAATCAACTTCTGCTCCGAAGAAAGGAGATCAATAACCTGTCGGAAACCAGTAGCAGCTTTAATCTTCATTTCTGCTTCCTCACGTAGGCAATCCTTCACTTCTCTCTACCCAGAATTCAGGGAAATATATTAGATCATCATGATCTATAGTCGTGATAGGTTTAGTGCAACTTTCTCATTCTTCTCATCTACTTGACCAACTGTCAGCTTGTTTATTCTTTTAAGATTTGAGTTTCAAAATTTTAGTTGCGCACAAGGAAAACTTGTTTCATCAATTACCATTTTCATAATACAAAGCTCCTCTTATTCGGATCCAGTCGCTGCTTAATCACACAGGCCACACACAATGAATAAGAAACCAAACTAAACAGAAGCATAAAATAAAGTTTCAAACAGCTTATCATAAAATATGGCACTGTCTTCAACTCTTGAATCCATATCTTAATTATCTACAGGGAAGGCAAGTTTTGAGAGGGAAACTTTTGACAACCCCAAACATCATAACCTCTGAAGGATTCCAATTTGCATCTTACCATTAGCAATTCTCTATCGGTTGTAGAGTCTACATAGACGACAAGGTGTTGCAAACGAGCAGTTTCAGCAGGCACACGAACGTAAACAAGATCTTTGAAATGCTTTTTCACAATCTGATCAACATTTCAAGAATGGCATAAAAATTAGAATCCTAGTGAGATCATAGTACTTCTGAAACCATATCAAGGCCATGAGTGCATATACAGTTAATTAATCTTAGTGGAGAAAATGGAAGGAATTAACCTTAGCATTTTTCCTCATTCAGAAAATAAATAAGTAAAAAAATAAACTGAATAATAAATGACAAAAGGAAAAATGCATCACCATCTGAATCAAACTTAATTGGTGGGAACTGAACCCATCAAGAACAAAGGCTGGATGTGTCTTGAAGAAAGTTGTGTGAGGTTTATGGCTTGAATCTTTTGAACTGTGCTGAAATTCTGATCCTATATGTGTGTCCCACAATAACCCATCACGCCATTCACGGAGTTTGTTCTTCATTCTTTCAGCAAATAAAATATCTGCCATTCTCATTAATTGTACATCTGAAGCTTCACTCGAGGCATAGACTGGATCAGGTAACTCATCCTTGTATGTCGAATTTAAGCGTCTCAATGCTGCTTCTTCTTGGCTTCTGGATAAATAAGATACTCCTGAGATTATCCAAGATAGTGAAATCTCAAAGAAAGCAGGAGATACTGTTCAACTCAAAAGTTTTAGAAATTAAAGCAAGTGGCAGTATCACAACTAAAACATACATAATAGTTAACCCTCAATTGGAGATGGAAGAATGACTTGATTATGCACCAGCATAGCACCTCTATGCTACAAAACATTCGAACAAGACATATGGCATAAAGAAAATTCTAGTTGTTTCCAAGTATGATCCGCATATTATCAGGTACTTCTATCTTTTAAATGATAAGAAACACTAGGTGCATAGGATTGGAAAGATCCAACGTCTGGAAGGAACACAGTTGCAACTCTACCCATCTTTTGACTCACAACCATATCATAAACAGAAATACTGTATCCTAGTAAAGCAATCCAAAGGGAGCAAAACAAGTTACCTTCACGTATGCACATGTTGAAATCAAACTGGTATCTAGCCAAGAAGTCAATCGACGTTGTTTGGCAAAGAAACTCATAAGTCCGACCATCGCCAGGGATCTCTTGGCGGGGAAATATGTAGAAATTGTGCCTGAAAGATAAGATCCACTGTGATTAATGCTTTTCTAGCTGAAGATGCGTATAAACGACTAACTACTGGCCGCTTCTTACAGTTCCAAAGAAGAAATAAAAGAAAAGGTACTTCCCTTTGTCCTAGTGGACCATTAGTTGTTTCTTAAACATATAACACATATTAACGGATACATCTAGACGTCAAGCATTTTTTTTTTTTTTTCAAATTAAAAAATGAAGGCATCCAACATATATGGAAAAACTCCAAAAGTTCTCCACGTCTTTCATAATCATTCGAATAACTACTGAGAATCTTGTAAGTCCAGATCATCTCTTCCACATTGCCATAGGACCATAACATAATTAAGCTCAATATTCACAGAAAGAGAAACTAGCCCAGAAACTTCCTTGCATGAACACACTCACACTATTACATGGACATGGATACACAGCCTCTCAAATACACAAGAACACACACCTAGTCCGCCCACGCACACTCTAGGTCATATCTGCAAGCTTGCAGTGTCACACAGCTCTCGCCCATGCAAAGACCTGCTCTCTAATTCATGCACCCACTGGCACACCCACAAACACACTCTTTCTCACATATGCACTCACATGCCCACTCATGCACACCAGAAACTCACATTTGGATGCCACCCCACTCCCCAGACACTCTTAACTCTTGATCAATCACACACTCATTCCCACCAACAAACACATTTACACATGCACACATGACACAGATACTAATGCTTTCACATACATATCATCCTTTTTTAAGTACAATCACTTCTTTTTGCTGAAATAGTTTCTTCAACCTCAGCAAGTAGAAGTCAACCTAACATTGGGCCTAGTTATTACTTGGTTTCACAAAATTACAATGAAAACAGCTATACCAGTCTTGGCCAGATGTTCTGGACTTAGATGAGAAGAAAGATCCATGCTTCCCCCCGGGAGTTGGTTGGGGGGGGGGGGGGGCGGAGGAGAAATTCAATTATTTACTTAATTAACTTACGGGTGAGCTTTAAAGTAATAACTCAGGCTTAATAATTTTAGCTGTAACTGATACTTTTACAAGATAGTTACAACACCAATATGTACACAATAGCTCAAGTTGACAAAGATTCAATCTTTTTCCCCCAAAGAATCAATTTTCTAAAAGAAATTAGCTTATGGACAAGCCTTTAAGTCACATGGCTGTTCTAGTTCTGCAATGACAAATGATTGCAACCTCTTTTTCCTAAATATTCAAAAAAAAACCCCAAAGTTTCAGTTTCTTCCTTTTTCTTTTTTTCTTTTTTTTTTGCTGTGAAGAAGATGAAAAAGAAAACAAACAATTAACTTACGTTTGAGCAATAAAGGATTGAAAAGAATCAATTTTCTAAAAGAAATTAGCTCATGGACAAGCTTTTAAGCGATACAGCTGCTCTGGTTCTGCAATGACAAATGAATGCAACTTCTTTTTCCAAAATATTCTAAAAAAAATCCCAAAAATTCAACTTTTTTTTTTTTTTTTGAAGAAGAAAACAGAAAAATAAACTTACGGGTAAGCAACAAAGGATCGGCGAAGCGAGTCCCACTTGAAGGGGCAAACGCCGAACTGAACGACGGCGAACTTCTCGGCGGAGTCCTTAACCTTGAGGTATCGCACGTCAAAGCGGTCAAACTCGAAGGACTCTCGCCACGGCGCGCTCGTGACGCCCGTCATTTCGAGGTCGATCGACACGAAATCGGCTTCGCGGACGTGGGCTCTCAGGTCATGCAGCGCCGCCTCGAAGTTCGATTTCGTCACATTCTTTATGGCGAAGGGAGCTGACGATGATGATGAGGAAGAAGAAGAAGAAGAAGAGCAGAGAGCCCGGGTGGAGGAAACGGATCGGGTTAGGGTTTTGGAGAGGCTTTTAAGCATGTGGTTTTGCTTCATTGCTTGTTAGTAGCAGCTCATTTGGGTGGCGTGTGGAGAATGAAGAAAGAAGGCGATGAGCTATTTAAGTAGTACGTAAAATTTTGATGAACCTGAAGGTAACTTCTGAGGCTGTTTGGATTGACTTATAAAAAAATTATTTAATACACTTTTAAGTTTAAGTGATTTTTTTTTATTGTTAATTTTAAGTAATTATTGTTTGAATAAAAATTATAGTTATAAAAATAAATATTTACATATTTAATTAAAATGAGTTGAAAAATAAATTATATAGTTAAAATAATTATTAAGAATATTAAAATATAATTTAAAAAAGTAAATATAAAATAAAAGAAAAAATTATTTTAATAATAAAAATAAAAAAATAAGGATAAGATAATAAATAATTTGGTCAAACTTACTTTTTTTTAACGTACATAAAGCCATAAAAAACAAAAGTTAAGGATAAAAAGTTTTTTATTTTCTACTTAAAACTACTTAAAAAAGTACATTTTTAATTAAAACAAACACTTTTATTAACTTAAATTAGACTTTCAGTAAATTTAACCAAAAAAAAAACCAAACCAAACACCCTCTTAGTGTTGTCCGCTGCCAAGAAGGGCTTGTTTAAATTAATTTTTTTAATTAAAAAATACCTTGTTTCTGAAAAAACACCTTTTTTTTTTGTAATAAGTATCTTAATTAAATTTTTTTTAAAAAAAAGGGCTCAATTTTAGCCTGTTTTCAGGGGAGGAAAAAAAAGACACTTTTTTTAAAACCCAAGCCCAAGGGGAAATAACTACATTTTGACAAAGTATTAAAAAAATAAATACTTAAAAAGTAACATAAAAGTGTTAAGTGGTCTCCTGACTGGTAGAATAGTACCCAGCTTTAAAGGAAAAAGGAATACAAGAAAAGAAAAGAAAAAGGCCAGCATGTTACAAGATTGAAATTTTACAAAAAAAAAAAAAAGGATGGTCTACATACTGTAAGCGTGTTTCTATCAACCAAACAATTGCTACAACAGGTCTCATGATCTGATTTGCTTGGTCCCTGCAGCAGTTCTGTTGCCCCGCTTCATATGCCATCACTTTGGCAGCGTTTATAGGGAGCCATCAAACATGAAATGCATCTGCTCGCGCGCAAGGCTTGACATCATTAAGGGTGTCGACGCATGAATCCGCGTGCCTTGCTTTGCTGTAGACATGAATATTAGCTTCAGCGCCCCGATGGATTTCCATCGTTCATCACTTGTACATCATTGCCTGCAAGTCGTGCAGAAGGCGAACTACAACTGTCTGCTTGTGAAACATGAATAAACTCGGAAGCATTCATAACCTTTTCCTTTTCTTTTGTCGTCTTTTGCTGGTAACCCGAGAAGATTACCCGGACTGGAGCAGCTAGGAGCATTGTGGTTCAATATCCGACCATAGTAGTTCAACTTCCCTAACAATGCAGATCTGCATCAACTGATCAAGAGGGTAGCCGCTGAAGTTCTGAACAGATTATGCTTCCTGACACAGAAAATAACCTTCACTGTTGGGCTTACGGTTTACTCATTGAGATCGAACAAGACGAGCTGCAAAAGCTCCGTCAACTGAATGTTTGACAGGATTTGAGAAATAGAAGCCTTGTTGATTGACGAAACAAGGTGGTACGAATCTGTCAGCTGAATCTACACAGAACTCCTGCAATTAGCATAGCAATGTAAGTATTTCATCCTGAAAGAATGTAAAGGACGTCTAGCAAGAAGGAGAGGGAGGGGGGAGGGATGTCATTATTACTATTCACACCGATAAGTGTTTCCTGAGTGTACAACATCTTCCTTGTCCATTCAATCAGAACATGTGCCTTTGCTATCCACGCATGCAATCAATTTATCATTAAACATAAGCTCAGACAGTAAGCATAGACTTCTTTCTTCAGGAATTCATTTCGAACCCATTAAGCCATACTGTTCGTTGTCATGTAAAAACTGTAGTGTATAACTAAAACAATGATTTCCATATCCATGTGGAAGCTGAAATGCATAACTGGAAGAGAAGGGCAGTCTCAAGATAGAGCTCATCAAGCAGTCTTACTGGATGCCTAAGAAGAAAAGCAGCTACTCTCTCTTCATTCTCTTCAGGATCAATAGAACATGTACTGTATATCAATATCCCGCCAAGCTTGACCAACCTATGGTTGCACGCAGGTAGAAAAAGTTTTTTTAAGCATAATCTCCTCTCTTCAGAAAAAGATTAGTGTAAGCAAGGCAATATCTACTTAGTGCTAACATTTGCTGTTTCAAGCCTTTGTAAAGATCAACTTCTCATCAATCTTTTTTAACCTGTAACATTTCTAAGAGCTGGTGGCGAAAAACATGTTAGTGCTATGTGGAGTATCAAAAATGGAAAAACCTTCAAGCTTTCTAGAATATGTCTACAATGAAGGATGTCCTATTTGTGGTCCTCTGCCCGTTGTCTCATCTTATCGTAGCGTGTATAAAATCCCCAATTTGTTCAATGACAAAACTCGGGAAAGAAGGGATTAATATTACATGGCTGCAGAATCAAGAAGCTCGTCCTGCAAATGTGTAAGTTGTTCCATGTCCTCTAGTCTCCTATTCCAACGCAAATCTGCTCTCTGTAGCAGGCCATTTTCAAAGATAAAATTATTCAAGTACATATCACATAGGAAGGAAGGATAAATATAATAGTAAAAATAAAATACATGAACAGAAATGAAACAGATTACAAGAATATCAAAAGCAGTCCTTTCAAACAGAAGTACTAAAGGTAGAGGTATTTTCAGCTAGATACCTTGGAGAGCACTCCCAGTCCCGAGCATGGAGCATCCAGCAGTACCTTATCGAACTTCACAGAGTTGCTCTTCTGTGGAAATTAGAATGAAAATTGAAACACTTAGCAAGAAGTAAGATACATAAAAAAATAATAATAATAATGTTCCAGACAACCAATGACCATTTTGGGAGTGAATTACTCTTACGGAAAATTCACGAAGATCAGCATGAATAGTAGTGATGACATCAGCAACATGGTGAGACTTAGCTGTCTCTTTGAGGATTCTGAGTCGGCCTTTGTTTATGTCAATTGCAGAGACTCCACCTGTAAAGAAAGCATGGGATCTTATTTTAATAGTGTTCTCATAACTACCAATGGGCATCAATTTCTAAGTGTTTAGCAGCATTAAGTCATGCCTATATTATAATTTGATAAAACTAGGAGATAAGGATAAATTAATTCCAATGTGTTAGGTCAACAAGAAAGGAGAAAATGAATGGTAATGCAATCCTGAGAGAAGGTATATATAACAACTTTGAATATCTAATGTCACAACTCACAAGTTTCAGTCCAAGAATCCTAGCTCAATTTTAACTTGAAGAATTACGCATAGTCAACTCAGAGTGAAGTGCCTCAAACAAAAGGGTACTTGAATATTATTTTATTAGCACTATTGACTATTAACAATGGCTTGTAAGACGCAGATAAATCTTTTGCTTGATCATATTCAGAAGATGTGGAAAAACATATACACTATCAGTACGTCAAAAAGAATCAGGATTTGATTCCTTTATAAGAGCTGAGAAACCATAAAAATATGCATCATTCAAACTCAACAGTCTTAACCCATGAACCTGCCAAGATCCATAGGTTTTTTAAGCTTACCGTGGCCACTCAAACGGGAAGCAATGAAAAGAGTTTTTCCCCCTGGGGCAGCACAGCAATCAACAATACTTTCACCTGGTTGTGGATCCACAACAGATACTACCATACCTGTATCAATATCTCCAATAAAGTTCACTGTTGATTCATGTGACTCAAAATCATTGGTTCTCACAGATTAGCATGTTAACAAAATTGATGAGCTTATTTGACTCAAAATCATTGGTTCTTACAGATTAGCATATTAACAAAAATTATGAGCATACTATGTATGAATATCCCCTTATATCAACCAAATTCTGAATCAATATCATCACATGCCGCATAGAAAATGAAATTTCTAAGTTCTTTTTCTTAACAAATCCCCCACCCCCAACCTGACCCCGGTCCCCCGTGAGATTCGAACCTAGGTCATTACTCCTAGGGAAGGTAGTCTCAACCACTTGAGCTACCCCCTAATCCCAAATGAAATTTCTAAGTTAATTTGCTCCTCAAACAAGAGGTTTGTTGTGCTATATTTCCCAATAATTGCACAATCAGCTTATGTAAAAAGGATATTCAGATGAGTTCTGCAATTGAATGGGATTTGGAGAGATACAGATATAGTCTCACTCTACAATTGTAATTTGTAAAAGATTACACTGCAAAGTTAGGAAAAAGTTGGGGTGTGAATGCCATTTGTACACGACAATACTGCACTATTATAACTAAGAAATCCATCGGTAAGGCAAGTCAGTTCGGCAACAAAATGCAGACGGAAGAATGGAATGAAAGATACAATTCCTGATTCCAGACCATCTGAAGCCAAGATCCATAATTGACCAAAGAAAAGGCCTCTCTTTTAGTGATATAAGATATCCAGTATAGCTGGCCAGTAGAGAGGTAAAGGGTGTGAATGAAAGGCATATAATATACTTAGCTTCACATTTAGCTCTGATTCATTATTATTTTCCTATCTGTAGTCTCCATAATGGTCTTTAGTGACTCCATTTTCTAGTTACCTGCCATGATTAAGTCTACTTCAAGGCAGAAGCACATCGTAGTATATGTAGGTTGACGTATGAGCAACTAAACCGCTCATAGTTGTGGTGGGTCCACTTTAGATTGCCAGATAACCGGTGGTTACAGCAATGGAAAATTTAAAATGCAGACGTAAATTTCTGTAGCCACAACGAAAGCAATGCCCTATTGCCATTCTGAAACATAAAAAGAGTGCTTTTATCCCAACAAAGTAACATGATTTCTTGCAACATAGACATGCATAGAGTTAAAAACCATAATTTCGTCATCAGAAGGAGCCATTGAGGTTACCAGCACTCTCATCCTGGACTGAACAAAAACCCTCTTTGAGTAACCCAGCTTGTATAACAGCCTGATACAGGAAATACTAAAAAATCAGAAGCTCATAAAATACCTCAGCGTCAGTACTTCATTTCCAATACTGTAAAGCTTCTTTTTCTTTACCATAACAGATTTTCCTCTCTTTTCCTATTATAAATTATAAATTATTAAGTAAAAAGCAACTCTGTAGCTACATGTTTGAAATTTTGATGCTTGAAATGTATTTCTTGAATAAAATAAAAATGTCAACATTGAAGTGAAAAATCAAGAACTAGCAGGTAAAGGTATATTGTAGTTTCTTTCATTTGCTCCCTGTGTCCATTAATCTGAGACTCTCTTAAGGAATCCAACTTTTCAAGGAAGTTTGATTTTGTATCTGGAAAGTGGTTGAACTGTCAAACAAGTCCTCTTTTACAATGTAAACTTGGGGGCTGCTTTTGGTACAAAGGTAAAATTTGGAATGTGGAGTAAAAAGGTAAACCCAAGGGAAATCTCCTTCTGTGGCCGAGTAAAGAGAAAGGGGACTCTAACTTAAGGGAAAGGGAGTAAATAATTGCTGAATATTAACAATGTAGAAAGATCTTGATGGCATGGAGACATTCAATACTTTACATAATAACTGCAAAATATAGACAAAGAGCTTATACCTGCATTCCAGTTTTAATACGAACAAAATCATCCAAGTGTGGAGAAGCCTCATGCATAACCTATATTTGAGGAAGGAGATATGAGGTAAGAATAACATGCCATATTGCACTATCAGTAATTTACTGAGGAAAAAGTATGTCCATTTCACAGCACATCCATCATTCTCCTGATGAACTACTCAGTAACTATAAACGCACACCACACTCATGACGACTTCAATTATTCCATGTTATTCCACATATTTTTTTAGCATTTCTCGCTTTAACATTGGAGAAGACCGTGTTTATACATCAAGGTTCTTTATGCATATTTACTTCCAACAAATTTCTAGCGGGAAATTATATGTTTATACGTCCAGTTTTAAAATACTATATTACATCCCAACTGTCAGTCTGAATGAGAAAGTCCAATTAGTATACCCTACAGTTAAAGAGAATATGAGGAACAAACCTCTAACATTTTAAGACGTGATACCAGGTCATTCCTTGTAAAGCCTCTCCCAGTGTTCGCCCTGAGATTGCATTATATATACAATAAGTTTGAATATGTTGAACTTAAAGAAAAGAAAATAGTTTGTCAAAAACCTTAGGCTGAAGAAGGGCTCGCTGTTATTCCACACCATTAGTTTGATAGCTTCTTCATATCCAAGATGCTTAGCCCATCGTCTCACCATCCACTAGCAAAGAACAGAAAAAGGATTATGAGGGAGACCATGAGTGATCAAAAACCACAAACAGCACACTCCTATCATCTATTTCACATGACAACTCTGACATTAAACTTGTCAAAGATTGCACTCTATTCAGAAGAAAGACATGGTAATGTACTTCCATTTCTGCAACAGGTGAACACTTTGAGCAGAAGGGGTGAAAATCTCAAGTAGGAGGTCTCAGAATGTGAAATAAAATTTGCTTAGTCTAGAAAAGTTTAGCACTAAGCTATTTTTGATAGCAAGCTTTGACCTTGAAAAGCTCAAACGCTATGTTAAAGAGTGATGTATGACAGCAATGACCACCACTTGGGCATTACTTTGACAATAGCAAATGTCCCTTTGGTTGATAATAGATCAGAAAGGTAACAGTCACATACAACTGGATGAGAATATAGAGTGCCAATACCACGTGCTCGCTGGCGATCATCACCTTCAACTTTTGGCAAAGGAAGGGAGTTATGTTCCTGCAGAGCGAAAATTCAAGCAATGAGTAAAGAACTTCAGAACAGTAGATGTTTTAGCTGAAGAATAGATTGACACCTTAAGAGTAACTAGTTTCCTGAGAATTGCATTGACCATGTTGCCAGCACCAGGTCTGAGTGCAACCTTGGCAAGCCTTACATTCTGCATTTAGAGATGACAGATTAAAATGGAGAAAAGTAGAGACTAGAAGAAAAAGGCTTCTGCTGAGAAAAACGATCCTTCTATATATTCTTACTATCGGGCTAGACAAAGTAAATACCAAGAATTTCTGTTTACCTCATCAACAACAGCATATGGGGGCATTTCTAGCTTGACGATCTCGTAGAAACCAATTCGAAGAATCTAACAAAGAGATTAATAATTAGGAAAAAGTAGATATAAGATTTTGAAATTGTGAAACGTGTCCCACAAATAAGAAGCAGTGGTAGAAAAAGAAATTGGAAAGGGAGTATGATTAAAGAACGTGAAAACCGAAAGATGTTGGGCTAAAGGTCACATATAACCTTCATGCTTACCAAACTGACAACCTTTTTCTTAAATAGAAAGCTAACCATTAACACAAGGAAACAAGTGAATCTTTTCGTTCTATTAGTGCATACAACATTAGAATCAATGCTGTCTGATCATCGACTTCTCACTTAAAGCTTCTGGTCCACAGGTACAACCAAAGTAAAGCCCAAGAAAAGAAACAAATATACCTGTAGCAGAAGAGGTTCCATGTTTGTGAATGTTCTCTCGTCATGGCATAAGGAAAGAATCAAATAATCAAGATATCTTCTCCAGCGAATGGTCCCTCCAACAATGTCTGTCACCTGAAATATGAATGGCCAAAGAATGTCCAAGTAAGACCACAACATCACAACTCAGCATCCTCCTAGCACAATATTTTGATATCTTTATAGTATCCTAAACCTCAAGTATTAAAATCAACAAAAACAATCAAAAAGTACGTACAATGAACAAAATTGAGAAGGAGATAGAGAGACTAACCAATCTCAAATTTCTATCATCCAAATCACGAGTGCGGAAGCCAAGAGTTCTTTCAACATATCCCATCTCATTATCTCCTGAGCCTTTTCCTTGCTCATTTAACAGGTCCGCGAAAGCACCACCAAGCTCTATTCTCATCAACCTCACTGCAGACACTGTATCACAGAACAATTTACACCACTAGTCAAAATACAACAATTTCAAATCTTTTCTCCATATTGAAGCACATAAACCATAAACCAACCAAAATACTTTAACAGATACAAAAACAGAATACACAAATGAGATTAAGAAACCCCATTTGTTCCAAAAGGTCATCAGAAGTATAGAGCAGTAGCTTACCAGCTCTATGAGGTGACACTTCCAAATTCAGCTTTCGGGTTTTGCTTGCAGGTTTTGTAGGACCTTCAAATGATAATATGCATATCAACTAACAATATCAACTAACAACAAGAAGCTTAATAATTAATCTAAAAGCACTTGAAAATTTCATTCTTGTTTTGCCTTTAACCAAAGCATTTTTGGTATTAACATTTTCCAATGTTCTGCATTTACTTGGAAAATTTAATGTTCAAGAGCTAACCCAAAAAAAAAAAAAAAAGTTACCTTTTTTGGGAGTAAACTTGGCTGGATTGGTTTGAATAGTTTTCTTGGAAAACTTCACATGTCTACTGGGAGTAGCATTACAAGCAGCTGTGAAAAGCTGTGTTGAATTGGAAGTTCGCAGCGAAAGCACCTGCGGCATTGTCTCCACGTTCATGGGTGGATGATGATGATACTGGAGAAACAATATCAAAGTGCCAAAAAGATATTATTAGAATTTAGTTTAGATATGGTTTGCTGAAATTCTGAAGGGAAAAAAAAAAAAGTGAGTTCGTGTTGATGGTGGAGCGACCTCAGTTGTAAAGCGTGGTTAAGGTTACAACTCTTTGGGACACAAAAAGTGAAAATTAGCATTTTGGCCCCCTTAAAAATTTTCTGTTATCCATTTGGACCATTTCCCTTAGATATAATTGTTTTGAACGCCAACAATAAAATGTGTGTCGAGTAATCTCAAATTCTTGTTGGTAATTGTTCAAATATATCAGTCCCAGGTAATGTTAAGCAAGAAATTTGTGATTCTTCCGTGTTACTCATTATTGTCAACACTAAACACCAAGTTCAAATTGGGGATAAGAAAATACAAAAAGATACATAGTAAGCTATAGAAAAACAATGATTAAAAGAATCAATTTTAAAGATCGGAGTAGTTCAAATGATTGTAATTACTTCCCATAATGATAACCTCATTTCAAATTGCATGAATGGAGATCAGGGGTTAAAAAGAAAAAAAAACTATGATTTCTCATTTAAATAAAAACAAATGAGGTACCAAATACTTTGTAGTCAAGTAATATGTCTATTACCTTTAATGTTAGTGGTCTAAAGATCAATCGCCATTAGATACATGTTGTAATCGGCTTTCAGCCTCCTTTAACGTTTTAAAAAAAAAAAGATAAAATAGAGTTTGACTTATAAATTTGATATCAACCAGAAAGGGAAGTTTTTTTTTCACAAATATCAAATATATTATATCATATAAGAATTTTGAAGTAGAATTTAATTAAGACTTACCAAATATATTATTTTAAAATGTCAAATATATGTTAAGAAGATAAAAATGTGACAACACAAAATTGTTCGGGTGACAAAAATGTGATTTTCACAAATTGAAACCAAAAAAGAAAAAAAGAAAAACTCTTGACTGGCCCCAACGGGACCAAGAAAATAACACATTCGTGAGTTCTCTTATAAGTTGTACTTTTTGTACACCAAAAAGTGAGAAGAAAGCATTGAAGCTGCTTTTTGCCTTAACAATGGCTTGTTCAAGTGCTGAGATGCCTGTGTTTACTTTGACCAACTTGGGTACCCGCATTGTTGTGCCCATTTCACCTGCAGCTACACCCAGAGAGTTCAAGAGTGAGTGCTTCTCTTCTCTCTTTCTCTCTTTTTTTCCTTGCTTCAATTCTGTTGAATATGGATCTCTCTTCATCTTCATCAATCTTGATGGATTTTTCTCTTGTTTGGCTTGTAAAATGAAACCTTTTTTTCATGTCTTTTGTCTGGCTTAGACCCTTGAAAAAGTTTGCTACTTCATAGTTAAAAATGATGCCTTTTTCCATGTTTTGTGTTTGAATGAGGCTGACCCATCAAAAAGTTTGCTGCTTTCAAATACTTTCCAGTGTTTTCTAGTTTGAAAGATGCAATTTTTTGGCTTGTTTCGGCATGTAAACATAATAAATCATTTAAATGGGGCCAACCCATCATCAAGTTTGCTATTTTCTTGCGTTTTTTTTCTTGTTTGGTATGTAAAGATTAGTTTGTTTTTCCCCAGTTCTGTTTATAGATTAGGCTCAACCCAACATAAAAATTTCTATTTTATGGCGTTTGGTCAATCAAAGATTGTAAATTGGTTATAGCTCAAGGCGCAGCGTTAATATGTTGTACATTGTGCTTGGAGGATTGTATGGTGAATTGAGTGATGCAGCAGGGAAAGAACAAAAGAATGTCCTGGGAATATCAGTGTCCCCTCATTGTGCTGATTTTTGGCAATATATTATCAAGTAGAAGAGTGATTATTAGTTAATGACTTAAGTAATCAGTTTATTTACTTTCTGTTGTGATGTCAGCTTGCTTGTGCTGCTTGATTGTATGGTCCGTGTTAGAATAGAACGTTAATTTATTACTTAAGTTAGATATTAGACGAGATTTTACAGAAAAAATTCTTTATAGGAGAGTCAATCAATTGCTCGAAGAAATCTTTACTTCTTTACTCTATGTATTAGTCATGGTTTTTTGTTATTGTACATGGACATATGATGTTTGCAGGCAATTGAGCCAACTTGGTTTCAAACCAATTCTTGCTTAGTGGTCTATGCATTATGCCTTCTGAAAGGAAGCTAACCTCCTATTGTGTTTAGCTTTGATTTTCACTTTTTTCCTTTCTGGGAGAGAAGGGTAGTCTATGCATAATCCTTAAGACGTCTGCACTTGTGCAAGTCCTTCCTTTTCTTGCATTATGTCAATGATCTTACAAAGAATTCATAAGCATGATCGGTTAGACTTGTTTGTATTGTTAAAGGGACATATATTGAGAGGAGAAGGAAAGGAAAAGGAAGGGGTGTATCTCTTTTTACTTGTGGTATCTTAAATTAATGAAAGGATATTCGTACGATTTTCTTGTAGAAGAATTTGAGAAGGCACATTTGAACTGTTTCCCTGAATTTGGCAAGATAAAAGTAAATGCAATACTGGTATGTTCTAGCCTTTCAATCAACCTAGCCACATTCGTTTTCTTCTTCTTATGGCTCTGGTGCAACTTTCGTATTTATAGGATTATTTTCTCGATTATGACAGGTAAAGAAGAAGTCTTGCTTTTACCACTTGTCAGAATCAATGCCACTAAAACATGTTTTTCAATGTTCAAAAGCAACTTGGTTTCTTCATGTAGAAACCAGTCATTGGGGCATACAAGATCAACCCATTCTATCTGAATGTGTAGCTACACAAGTGGTGGAGCGTGTTTCTGATGGTGATGGAGGTAATTATGTTACTGGATCAGCACAATTTAAAAATTTTGATCGGAGCACCAAGAAGAGCAAAAGAAAAGGCAAATTAAAGATGAGGAGGACGAAAGGAGTACTCTGCCTCAGAACTGCACTTTTAAAAGTTTCAGAAGTTGTTTATATTTCGAAGAGAAAAAAGAAGACAAAGAAGAGAAAGAAGAGAATAAAAGGCCAGCAGACTATAAATTGCCCAAAAATGGGATTTGAACGGGCGGAACATGTAGCCAACAGGAGGTTGGATCCGCTTGCTTCTAAAGATGTAGATAATTGGTGCAAAGAGTTGTTTCCGATTCCAGCAGTAGAAAGTCCTTGTGAGACATTCCTTGAATCAGTATCTGTTTCAGGCCTCATTAAGAAATATTTTCCATATAATGACGAGGTGACATCAGGGTGCTCACGGCCAGCAGTGCAGAAACATAGTGGACAGTCCAAACCTAGAACAGACGGTGAGATTCTGAACATGCATTTTGCTACACCATCACCACCTCTTGCCAAACTGCCCCAACAGAAGGCACAACTCGCTCTGCCTGATGAACCAAGCTCCAAATCTTCGAGGAATAAACACAAGAAACCTGAGGTTGGGAAACGTCTGATGCTGGCTGCTGGTAATCTCGGCCTTTCTGTACACAAGCAAAATTCAGCACTCTCTGTCTGTAAATATAGAGATAAGAATAAAATATTGGCGCCAAAATCTACTAATCTTGTTCAAAGTTTAGTCTATGAGATCAGTGATGAAGATGACTGAGGGCAATTTGCTAAAACTTTCTGTTTCATTGATTATATTGGGATCAACAAGTGATGCAAATGGAGAAGTTGCAGATATGGATCAAGTGATGCAAATGGTGAAGTTGCGGATACGGAACTCTTTTTTGTTTATTCTCTTTTTGGGGATAGTGCTGACAAATTCAGTTCTTGGGTCCTAAAAGTACAGGGCTACTGTAAGTGCCTGTTTGGCAGTGCTTACTTTGGGTGCTTATAAGCACTTGTTATAAAATGTTGTGAGAAGGTGCTTTTTATTTTAAGCACCCGAATAAGCATTACCAAACAGGCTCTAAGAAACAAGCAGGTGCCAAGACCCAAAGGCCTGTCTTTGTTCGCAGTTTTACACATTACACTAACGCAACAATGTTACAGCACTTACCATTTATAAGAATGCAACTCATCGTATCATGTATTTAGTAACATCGGAAGAGTTTTTGACCCATCCTAATATTCCAAACCACACTGTTTCAATTAATGATAAAAAGATTAAAGACTACCAAAAAAAAAATAAACAAGACTCGTATAAAACTCAGAAAGGCTCATATACAAATTTTTAACAATAAAATCATAAATTGAAAAACTTTTTCAAACGTTTAGTAGGACTTAGGTTCCCTAATTGACCCATCTAATGAGATAAAATTTGATTCAATTTTAGACCAAATACACCAATAACATTAACCGACCCCAAACGAATGAAATACTTAGATCGGTCAAATGATGTCTTGGAGCAACACAACTTATGTCAGAATTTGCTTCAGATTACAAGGCCAAGAGCACACGTGTGTGACTGATTAGTTCATATCTGTTAAGCTTCTTTAGATCAAAAAATTATGATGCTTATTGTCATTCTCAGTTTTCCAACTAAAATTATTTGTCTGATTACCTGTACTTATTTTAGGAATTTCTTTCAATTTTTCGTAAAAAAAATACTTATATACAACCAAACTAAGCACGGCCATGTTCTTGATGAGCTACCCTAGGACAGCTACTCTGTATAGACAGCTCAGTCGCGAGAAGATATTATGTGTATTTAGAGGGAAAGATAATATATATGCTGCTGATCTGAGTTGGTCTTGTTAGACTCAGTGCCCCATTAAATTGGACTACAATTTATTCGTTGGCATAAATCTGAAATTTAATACTTTATTATAAATTCGAAAATTTTTTTACGAAAGTCTTTTGTCATTAAAGAAAAGAAAAACTCTATAGCGCCCGAACTTGCCAATGAGTAACTAGGACCATTTTAGTTACGGTTTCTTGTTTCAATTGACATACAAGTAGGACCGGAATTCTACACTTTTTCTTTCTGTATGGGACGACACCAGGGAGCGAAGGGGATGTGCCAAAGTAGCGAACAAGACAACTACATTTTTTTGGATTTTCCCTCCGTGAGATGACCCTGATGCATTGGATAAGAGAACTTAGATAGTCTAAAAAGCACTTGGGTCCGCTACGTACGACGTAGACTCTTCAAGGTTGTGCTACTACTTTCGAGTGTTGGAAAAATCATCGATTCTAGATGCCGAGATACTTTACTTGTTTTCTTTGCATGGTCTTTTACCTATTCCTGCTGGTGCCAATGTCGGAAATATATTCTGGAGATACATCCTGGATGGGTCTTGGAAATTAGTTGTTTAAGGGATCTCCCTTTGATGGGTGCTTGAGTAGGCTTTGAGCATGATGGAGACACTATGAATGAGGAAAATACTTTTAATTTGCATGCACGAAAAGCACCAAAATTGGATCAAATCTAGCGACCAAAAAAAAAAAAGCTGTGGATTGCATCTATACATATATATATATATATATATGCTGTGTCAAGCGGCAGCGAGACAACCTGGCACCAAACAGTGGCATAAAAAATCTAGTAATACATCTGCTTGTTTTTGTTACTTGCGACAACCTTAAGGTGCAAGCTCTGCAATTTATTGTTCGAGTCCCACGATTGGCGTCGTCTTGTTTCTTCGTTCCAATCTTTTTCTTTTTTTGGTAGAAAAGTCTTTTTAACTTATAAATAATAAATTTTAAAACACATAATGGCTTTTAAAAGAGGTTCAATCTAAGTTACTATTTGACATAAGATTGATCACGACTAGCCCAAAAAAATTAATTTTTAAACTGATATTAATATCGAAATATCGGAGAATCTCGACAAAATTACATTTGTGTAACTAGTTGTTGTCTCTGTACTAGCCATTTTTTTTTTTTTGCGCTGAATCCTTATCGAGTTGGGAATGGTGAAACAAAGTCTTTCCAACAAGTGCTTTTCGCAAAATTCGAATTTGTATTCTCTTTCTTATACGATGAGACCGCTAGTACTACAACCAACACCGTATTGGTGTGTCTTTTTTATTTAAAAAAAAAAAACTCCCCCTTCCCCCCAAATATTACTAGAAAAATCAGAATCTTGTTTCTTCTTTCACTCATTATTTCTTCTCAATAACCAAAAAAATGCCAAAAAAGAAAAACTCATCACTCCAACATCCTCATAGCAAAGTAGTTCTTTTTCTCCTTCTTTTTAATATTACAAGCAATCAATACTTCGTATATGATCATGATTTGGACAAGACAATGTTTAGTTCAACAATTGGTTGCGGTTTCGTGCCGTCAATTGTTATACTCTATTGTCCCGTCACAATTTGATTGAAGGAAATTAGATCAGATGTTCAAAAAGCATCTTTTACCAAATCATCCAATCTTATTAATACTTATTATGACGAAATACTAAAAGTCAGATGGTAATAATATATCACCACGAGTCTTAAGGTGTAACTTAGCGACATAATGATTCTCAACACGATGATTTAAACCCTGTTGTAGAGCAATGTCTTCACATTTGATTTTGTGCCTTAAGGTGCTTCGCTTTGTTTATTTTGGGTATTTATAAGTATTTATAAAAAAAAGTGATATTGTGCTTTAAGGTGTTTTGCTTTGCTTATTTTGGATATTTATAAGCATTTTTTTTAAAAAAAAAAAAAAATACCCTCCCACATGCTTTTAATTATTTCTTTTAATTATTTTTGTGAAAAATCTTAGGGTTCCATCTTAAAAACCAATTGGTCAATGAGAGAAATAGTCCAGAATCTTATTAAGTGATCCTAGACTTTGTGCGTGTTCGGCAATAACTTTTCAAGTAACGTTTAGCATTTTGACTAGTCAAAACGCTATTTTGTTAAATTATTGCTGTTCGGTAAACTAGCATTTCAAGTAGCTTTTTAGGTAGCTTTTAGCGTTTCAACTAGCGTTTCTCAAAAGCTAAAAATTTTAGTGTTTCAGGCAATTTTTAGCTTTTTATGTTTTTTTTGAAAATTCTACCCTTTTTGCATTTTTTTATTTTTCTATTCTTTTTCCAATCTCTCTCTATATTTTTACCTTTTCTTCCACAAATATAAATAAGAAATAATATAAAAATGAATTTCAATTTTTACACAATCAACATTACTAAAAGCATAAGTTTTATTAGTACTTTCTTTTATACAAAATAATTCTAAATCTATTAAAATTAACTTTTGTAATATTGATATAAATATTTTATCAAAAAATTAGTTATACTTTAATATTAAAATATGATTATGAGAATAAATATCTAATTATGAAATATATTATCTTATTCCTATAATAGTAATAGTAATTACAATTATCATGATAATAATAATAATAATAATAATAACAAGATATTAATGTCCTTCTACATCATCTAACATTCATTAGCTAATCTAACAGCTAATTTTACCGAACACGTTTTGTTCAATCAGCTATCCATTAACAACTAAAATACAACAGCTATCAGCTAATGCAACAACTAAATTTGCCGAATAGGATCTTTGTGATTTTTCTATGTGAGAGGAAATACTCTAACACTCTCCCTCACGTGTGACCTAATTTGATAATTGAAAAAGGGTCACGCGTGGACAAATTAAAACATCACACGTAAATGAAGAAGGGTCACACGTGATAATTGAAGAAGGATTACACATAAACAAATTAGAACACTACACGTGAATGAAAAAAGGTCACACATGGACAAATATAACTGGCCCACAACCTGAGCTCTGATACCATGTGAAGAATTCCAGGGTTCCATCTTAAAAACCAATTGGTTAATGGGAGGAATAGCCTAGGATCTTATGAAGTGATCTTAGACTTAGTAATTTTTCCATGTGGATAAAAAATACTCTAATAATTTTGGTGCTTATAAGCACCAAATAAGCAAAGCCAAACACACTCTATCAAAAGTACATAGTAATTTGTTTTATGTTATATTGCATGGATTTAGACGTTAAGGGATAAAGTCCCTGTCATACAAAAACCATAACTTTTTAAGTAGCTTCATAATTGTCTTAAAAAATAATTAGGGTTAATTTTTTATGTGGTCCCTGAACTATGACTCTTGGAATAATTTAATCTTTAAATTATCAAAGTGTATCTTTTATTCCTTGAACTATTGACAATTAGACTATGCTGGTCCAACTAACGTTTTTTGTTGAAAACTAACGAAGCAAAAAAGAAAAAAGAAAATCCCTCATGTTTTTCATCATCACATGCCTTTCTTGTGCAATTTTTGTTATCTTTTCAAGAAAAACATTAATTGGAACAATATTGTCTAATTATCAATAGTTCAAGAATAAAAAAACATATTTTGATAGTTCAGGGACTAAATTGTCCCAATATTCATAGTTCAAGAGCATAAGAGGAATTAACCCAAATAGGTGCCCAGAAATATTGCAAGCAACTTTTTAAATAATTTTATAATTGTCCCAAAAAAATAATAAATAACATGAACATTGAAGTATTCTTCCAAATGTAGGTAGCCAAAAAGGACCCAAAAAGGAAAAGGAGAATTATAAACTGTCTATACAATAATTCACATATATGCTGGTGGGTGGGGACATATTCCCACAATTCCAATAAAAAAAACAACTGCACTTGCCATTAAGGCTTACCCATTCGTTTTTTTAATTTTTCGTTTCACGCACATATATTTACTTTTTAAAAATAATTTTCATTTTCAGTTTTATAAAATTCAAAAAAATTATTTGGTTAACAATAGTCCCTAAGTTTCATTTCGTTTTATTTTTGTTATGCCCTGATTTGACTTGATTCTTTAATAAAAGGTTCTAACTTCTAATTGGCTACTAGAATATACCTTGTGCAATAGACATAAAAAATAAACATTTTATATAAACTTTTAATATTTATGAAACAATAAAATATAAATATTTTTTATAAAATTCTATTCTTCATAAATTTTTAATAATAATTTCTTATGAGAAATTCTGAGTGATTGAATAAAATATTATAATTAAAAAAGTAAATCAAAAAGGTAAAAAAAATAAAAAAGAGATTTTAATTTAGATTAGAAAACAATTATAGATAGATAAAAGAATGGATTTAATATTTTTTGCAGGGACAAAAATTATACGTACATGTATACGATATGTTCGCCAACAACACTCCAGCGGACAAATACTCCTTTGTATACATACATTTACACTATACTATAAATACACGTACATTTTCACGATATATTTCTCTCCCTCTCTCTATATTTTCAACTCCCTCTTCTCCATCTTTCTCTCTCTACTGCGAAGAGTCATTTTCTGCGCACAAATATCTCACTTTTCTTAGATTCATGTCGGTATGTATCCAATCTTTTCCTCTTCAAGAATTTTACGGAATATGTATAAAAATTAAGTTCTTGTTACTATCTATGATGTGGGTTGATTTGATTTGATTTGATTTTTTTTTCCTCTTACTTTTTCTTGGATCAAATTATATCGATGTGTTTTAGCTATTTGGTATTGCTGTAAGTTGTGCTATTCTTGTTCATTTGTTCATTCAATTTCTTTTAGATTTGGTTTTTTCTGGGGTTTTTGGATATAGAATTTTGTGCTTGTACATTTAAGCTGATCAAATGATTGCACTTAATTCTTTTATTTTGTTTGTTTTTGTGGGTTTTTGTGGTTTTAGCATCTTGATTAAATTTTTGGAGGTGATCAAATAATTACGCTGATTGTGTTGAATTGTTTCCCTTTCTTTGTTTTCTTGGGGTTTTGTTAGGTCGAATTTTTATGTTTGTATCATGGTGATTAAATTTGTTTAGCTGATCAAGTGATAATGCTGATATTGTTATTCTTTTCGGGTAATTGTTATGGGGTTTAAGCAAAGATTTGTTACTTACTGCTCGAGTTGTGAATATGGAATATTTATGGTTCTCTTTTAGAGAAGAATAAAAACAAAAAAGAATGAGAAAATCTTGTGTTTGTATTTTCAGTATTGCCGGATTAGTTTGTGCTATGTTTGGCTCGATTCAACTTGAATGTTTAGATTCTTGTTTGATATGTTGATCCCTGTATTATGCTGAAATTAAGCTTGGTGGTTTGCTTAATTTGTATATAGTTAGTACTTAGTACTGCCCATTTGGTTGTAGGGCTTGTAGTTTCCTTAATCCCTGATTATTGCATTAGAATATTTTTGTTATGGAGATTGTATAACTGCATTTTTGTATATATACATTTTGCATGTATGTGTTGGATTTAGTACGTATTTCCACACAGAAGCACTTGCTTTTAAATGAGTTTCAGGCATATTAGCTATTAAGTTGGTGGTCCGATACTCCAATCCAAAATTGCTTTAGCTTAGTTCCAGCCGCAGGGTAGAGTTAATGCTTCATGATTGTCCTCAACTTAGTTTTGTAGTTTATATATGGCAATTGAATAAGAATGCGTACAACGAATACGTGAACCGTCTGAAATTCTAGATATGCATTGATTGAGCATAATGATGTCTTCAAGTTGTTGAAGCTACTTCTCGGAGATACTTCCATTGACAATGGGATTGGAATATCTTAGACTTAAAGAAGGAACTGTATCCGTAACTTCAAGATAAAATAAATAAGTGGAAATTATCCGTGAATTGTTTTATTAGTTCCATGTATGACCTATTAATTCCTCTTTGCATTTCTGGCATGTAATCTCTACCTCTCGTTTAGTAGTGCCCCAATCTCATTTTCATTGGACTGAGAAGGTATGAAATTGATAGGATGAACTTATTCTATATTAACATTTGGAAGGAGAAGTTAGTTGTTTGTGTTGTAGATTACAGCTTCATTAGACTAGATAAATATACTACCCAGCTACTATGTATGGGTAAGCTCCTACATTAATTTATACTAAACCTTGAAGGTGTTTTTTATTCTTAAGCTGACAATTTTAGGATCCAATCCAGAACTTCTAAGTAAACAATCTGAATGAATTTCTTGTGCAAGTCAAATTGGTCGAAGACACGAGTTCTTGAATTTGACCAGCTTATTGTAAGTGCACAAAAGTGAGCTTGTTCAACTGTTAATGCCCGTTCGCATATCCACTGGTACCCTGACCTGACTAGTACCGCAAATTCTTTGGTTGAACGGAGTGGTATTTATTTCTTAAACATACTTCTCTTTAGTCTATTGTCCTTAGAGATGGTCGTTAAGAGTTAAGGGGAGATACTTCCAAGATGAGAATGAAAACGTCTACCTGTTGAAAAATCCACCTAGATTCTTTGCCTAGGTTAGTATGTGAAGAATTGAGGGGGCATGAACTAAGAATGCTATTTACTGTTTCCCTAAGATCACTCATTTTGCAATACAAAGACTATGCTTTCTGTATCTCTGGATGAATGCATTTTATCCACTGCATATTACTTTCCTGAGAAAAGGTTCTTTCAAAGTCAATAATGCCTACTAACGGTAGATGTATGTCCTAGCACATCCTCCATTAAGCAGGAGGATGCATACCCCTTTGCATGTGAGATCTGCTTCTACACCAATGTGCATCTATGATCTTCACCTCATTTTTATAATTGTGAGTCTGAGCAAGTTTCTTCTCACACCTATATTTTCATTATTATATTTTCTTGATCTGTCTATAGTTAGATTTCCAATTCAGATTGTTTGATTGATTAAATGATAAATTAATTCATCAAACAAAAAGTTCAGTTTCTCCAAGGGTGCAGTTGCATGTTGAATGAAATTGAAAAAGATAACTTGTGATTAACTATATCATCTTTCCTCAAAACTTGTGTGACAACCACAAAAAATAATGTTTAGTTTTTGTAATATGTTAATAAATTTTGCCATTTGAATATTTTGTTTGTTTTTCAGTAGATACTCTTTGACAGTACGAGTATATTCCTTGTTTTTGATTCTTCAACAGGAGAAGGGTCGACCATTGCCGAAGTTTGGGGAATGGGATGTGAATGACCCAGCTTCTGCAGAGGGATTTACTGTGATTTTTAACAAAGCCAGGGATGAGAAAAAGACAGGTGGCAAGCCTGAGTCACCCACAAAGGCAGAGCCCAACCTCAAGCATGGAGCTGAACCTGTAAAACCGCAGGCTGTATGTCCATTACTTTAGATTTTGTCTTCGACTATATCTGAGGCACTAGTGTCTCGTGAATACATGCTTCTTATTCACAACCCATTTGATGAATCCTTATGCATCTCAGTGACACCATTCTGAAATTTAAAATTCTCATCTTGTTTACCCCCTGATTTGATATAAGAATTGAAGTCTTCTGTGCAAGAATTTTTGTTACCCTAGCAGTATTAAAAAGATTATTATATCCTCAGGATATAGTCTAACCATCCTCTTGTTTGCTGTAAAATGGATTTTGTATCATATAGTGTTTTTGTGCGTAACATCTAGAGAAAAATAATTGTACTCATTGGGTCATAGGGGTAGGAGACTCGCTTTCCTGTGCACTGTAACAGACAGGAAAACAACGGCTTATGATTTTGCATTGCTCTTTTTGGTTCAGTGTAAAGGAATGTTGTTCTTAGTGTGCTATTATAGGAAGTATAGCTTTTGTAAACACCTGTTCTGGGCGACTTTTCTCATAACACGCCTCTGTGGTTTTGTTGCATTTTGTTTCTATTCCGGTGTCATATTGAGATAAGTGGCAAAGCTACGTAGTCAAAACAAATTCTTTAGCACCTTTCTTTTGCAGACTCTAGTTTATGCTTTCTAATATCTGTATATGGTTTTGCAGAAAAAATGGTTCTGCTGCATGCAAAGACAAAATGCAGATTGAGAAGGTGCTGGTATGAGAGCAATAAAGAAACATGCATGTCCTTAATAGTCCCCACACTGTTTTTTTCTTTAAAGGAAGATCACAGAGCTGTCTGGATCATTTCTGGTATGCATTTTCGGTTGTGTAAATTGCGTTAGTGTGGGGGAAAAATGAAATAGGTGAAATATTTTATTGTATATCTCTTTTTTGTTGGTTCAACTTCAGTTGACAAGCTTCCTGGATATCTTTACTCATATGATCTTGCGTTTTGTTGGATATTTGTGTAACATAGTTATTTCCCTGTTAAATTCTTTCAGACCTGTTGGTATTTTACACAATAAGTGTTGTTTGAATTGGACCATGTGCTTGATGAATACTTTAGACGAGCAGAGTCACTTATCCGCATCATTCTGAAAAATGAAAAAGGAAAATAAAAGAAAAGGAAAATGATGCCCTTTTGATCATCAGGACAGCCACCAGGGTTGCTGATGCTGTAATCTGAGACCTGTGTCCAGAAGTTCTTTATTTTCTTCTGCCAAGTATCTATGATAAGTTTGACAAGGTGTGGCTGTGGTTTGTTGAAAACTTGAGTTAGGATGAAAGTTAGTCAAATAATATTATTACCACTGATGTGAAACATAAGTATCTTCTGAACCTCATTATTTGAATCATTTTGTCCATGGAATGGTTCTCTCCGATGGAATTAAACAACCACTACGTGCAAATGTTGTGTTTGAGCTGGAGAAATTCACAAATGGTTGGGTTTTTGCTGTGATCAGGGGTTGAGGTTGTTGGCTGTTTGCCTGACTGAACAACTTTCTCGGTCATATGATATGAAGGTACAAGGTACAAGAGAATGTTAACACAAATGTTTCTTGTTTGTTAATGTCAGCAAATTAAGCAACTATCCAAGTGATCTGTGAAATGTTAACACAAATGTTTCTTGTTTGTTAATGTCACCAAATTAAGCAACTATCCAAGTGATCTGTGAACGCATGCGTTCTTGTAATGTAATTCTCAACATGCCACACTTACAAGATACTGTTTGTCTTTTCGCCACAACTATAAAGGCAATTACAGAACCCAGGATTCTGCAGCATATGTGTTTCAGGCAGTGGGCATCGACTAAACTCTGGACATCGCCAGCTTTCGTTCAAACAACCGGCGAAGGAGGTAAACTTGCAGAACACTAGCACCAATAAGCGCTGCAGATTCGTACAAGGCTTTCTGGATTGTTCTTCTGCTCATTCGTTCATTGACTGCATATTCAGAAAGCACAATACCATTAGAATGGAAATCTAATTCTTCGTATACTCTTCGGAGCAACACAGATGTACCAGATTGCGTCAAGAATACCCATGAAAATGGATAGGGCATGTGATATTGGGAAGAAAAATTGAATCACCATTCTCTAAATATTACTTTTCCGTAGTTCAAAAGGCAGAAATTTTGCATTTCCATATCTCGACTGTAAACTCATGATACAGAGCCCTCCAGAGGATTGCTTTACTGATCACAATAATCTTCATAAATAGACCAAACTTTTCAACAACAATCTGACCTCAGAAAGGATTATGCTTCACTGTTATTTGAGTTACAAAATGGTGATGTAGCCGTATGTTATTGCAGAGAACAGACAAAATATGTTTTAGAAACTTGCAGAAGATTGGTCTCAACTATAAAAACAAACTGGAAGATAAGTTACTTAAAGAGATTGCAGAAGGGAAACAAGGTACAGTAAGCCGATGCCGCAAGAGAAATAGGAAGAAAACATCATGTTGTTTGAATGTGTACTTATCTCAGATGCTCAGGATGCGCTAGAGTTTCAAATATGACATACTTATTGCTTGGCGCTCCGTTTGCGCCTCTAACCAGTGCTGCATAAATTCAACCCCATACAAAGCTTCCTCTAGCTTCGCGATATGGTCGTACAGAGGTTTAAGATGCTCTGCATATGTCACACCAAGCACACACTTAGGCCCTTTCTCCAGAAGGTTAAACATAGAAGACAGATTAGACAGCATGAGCTGCTCACCATCTTTTGCGTGTTCCTTCTGGTATGCAAAGTGACCAGCATGAATATCAAAGGTTATGGTCTCATGATAAGGGGACTTGTTTGTGAAACAGAAGCGGTAGATGCCTTCACGATAAGCTACAAACTCGGATTTTTCACTCACTCTATCATGAAAATAGTGGATCTGTTCCCCAGAAGGTCCCTTCACCTGAGGATGCCAACAGATTTCAGGATCCAATCAAGATTTGATAAGAAGCTTATGCTCATGCAGGTCATCTTGTCCTTCTTAAATAAGCATAATTGAGCGCAAGAAAAAATGGACAAAAAGATGATATAAAAAATAAAACTTTCAGACAAAACTGAAATGAACAAAAACCATGATCAAATTTTAAAAGATTTGACCACTAAAGGAGTAGAAATCAGAACTTCAGCACAAAATGAAACAAACTGTTGCGAATTGGGTGTTGGAACAAAGAACAAAACAGAAACAGAGGAAAGATGAACCCACATAACGTGATTCGACTCTACATCTACATATGCGGGCAGGAAAAAAATTTCGACTATGAAATGAACAAATACATCATGGTGCACAAGCAGGTCAAGAGAACTCCATAAACTAGTAGTTATAGGATACAGATTACACAAATTCCTATAGGAATATGGTTTCTAATTTGGATAGAACTAGTAATCTCTAAGCCCCATTTGAATACGAACCATACACTACACAAACCAATAAGCATAACTGGAAAAAAATGGTGTAAAAATCAGAACTTTACCACAAAAATGAATAAGACCCGTAAGCATTATTGGAAAAGAATGACATAAAAGATGCTGTAGAAAATGAAAACTTTACCACAAGATCAACACCATGATCATTGTAATGCCAAGAGCCTTCAACCTTAATCACAACAAAAGAGTAATGAACTCTTTGACGATATTCAACTTTGTGTGAAAAGCATTCTTCTCTATCTATTACAAATCTGATTCCATGTGCTTCTTCTATGATATAACCCCACAGCATCACCAATAACACCACCCAATTTCTCATCATCTGCAATTAAAAAAAAAAAAAATTTAAGTTTATTTATTTATCTTCTATTTTAGTTACCTTGATGTGTTTTTGGTAGAAATGGTTTTAAGTACAAAAGGGTCAAACAAGGTTTCAGTGTTCTACTTCGTTATTATCGCGGGAAAGACAGAAAGTGTTGCTGGCATGGCTTTGTGCTTTTGGATTTACCTATTCATCGATTATTCATCTGTGTCTCTTTTCAAATTTTTATTTTTATTTTGTGAGGATTTTATACTATGCGCAAGAAAATGAATATTGCCAAAAGCATGTTTTTTTTCCCCTTAAAAGAAACTAATCCAAACAGGCCCTTAGTTCCTATTTTATATGAAGCATAATCCTATTTAGCTTTCCTTCAAAGTTTATCGTTCATATTTAGTTTTTGTTATTACCAATTACAATGATTGGTTTGTTGGTACCAATTGTTTATGTTTTTATTCCTTTAATTATTCCTATCTTGACGTATTTTTATTTTTGTCATGAGGTAAAAGATAATTATGATAGGGGATCTATTTTGTGAACTAAACGCTCCCCTCAATAATCATACTCGAGCAATTTTAAGTTTAACTATATGGTGGATGCAAATTGAAAGAATTCAACATGAAATCATACAATTTTACAATATGGATTTCCAAATTAATACAAGAATGTAAACCAAGTAAAAGCAGTTAGAGCCAAGAAAACTGATTTGAGAGTGACAGAAGTTGGCAATCTTCCCTTGTCCTTCCGAAAGATTGCAGCATTGTACAATGGCAAGTTGATGCAAACCAGAACCGCACACAGAAGAATCTGCAATATCATGGTTTTGTACTCATGGCTTCTTCCAACATCTGCAGCCGTTCTCTTCACCATCGCAGCAAAAAAGCATAGCAGATTGAGCAGTGCCAGGGTCGTCAAGATGGTAAACATAGGTGATGAGGTGCCAAAATCCATCAACTCTTGGTTGAATCTGCATAGTTCGTCCTCATCAGCCGTTTTGGCAGAGATGATGAACGATAATTTGGAGAAACCTGCAATCTTTAACATTGTATCTATGAAGGCAAACAGGTATGAGCTTGTTCTTTTGTAAAGCCATATCCTTTGCTCATTCCACCAGCCTAGAAATGTTCCACCACACCAGAGATACTCAATAAAGCTACTTGTGTTCTCTGCAACAACCACAGAAGCAAATGGCAGAAACCACAGACTTGATACCTGAAAAGTGAAATAGGATCAAATGTTACCCTAGAGAAAAACAGTAGAAGATCAATGACTATAATGATAGTCTTAAACAAGAACAAGGGAACACACGCATACCTGAGGAAATAAGGGAACGCCTTTGAGTAAATACAGCGAAGGGATGATAGAGTAATATAAGACTGCGAAGCAATTAGGAGACCATAGACCATAGGTGCAGTATCCCATTACAAGGCCAAGATTGATTTTTCCTACTCCGTACCACACTGGACTATACTTTGAAAGAAGAATCTGCAGATTACCCTCGGACCATCTTTTATGTTGCACGAGTGTCTGATCGAGGGTGGTTCCAGCAACACCCAAGAAAGCCTTCCTTGATGGACTAAAATAAACAGATTTCCATCCTTTGCATTGAATCGACAGCCCTGTTATTACATCTTCAACAGGGCACCCATACTTCAGCCCAATCTGCACATTCAACTGTTTGTATCAAATGCCAAAAGTGTATTGAACAGTAGAAGACAGCACAATTTGTTGAACTAGACAAACCTCATTTCCCCATTGACTGTTTTGCTCAAATGTGCAATCCGCAAGGACTTTCAATTGTTCTTCTAACTCGTGAACTTTTTCTTCTACTGTTTGAAAACTCTCCGTTCTCAATTCAATTCTAGCTCCCTTGCTGAACTTTTTTCCACAAAGACTGTCTCTTCTATGGAAGCATCCCGATCCACAGTAAACAGGACCTCCATAGCCATCCATGCCACTGAACTCCACCTTTTAGTTTTTATAGTTCAGGATAGCAAAGTCAGTCAAGTGACAAATATAAAAAAAGCAGCCTATGCTGCCTATTGCAATTTTTAGAGAACACTGGTGATGTACTGACCTCAGTTCTAACTAACGAGTTACCATACAGGTCATTTTTTGTGATATTTTGGAAGTTTTGTGGAAACTGCACAAAGGCAATCTCGTGGCTCATTTCTTCATCCATAAAGAAGCAGAGAGCATCTCGAACTGACAGTGAATTGTTTGAGTACATATCGCAGTCTACATTTAGAATTATTTGCCCATTGCTAATCTTTGATGATACTCTTATCTGCACATGCGGTTAAATCACATATAAAGATAAGGAGATAGTAACTTCTCACTGAGTAGCACTATGGTGATGCTACCATGGTAAAAAAAAGTCAAACACGGGACATGGGCAAGGAAAATAAGGTTCTCCATTAGCAAATCTGTATAGTGTACTCCTCACGTAAACTTGACAGCACCAGAAAAATGGGCTTCTCAACAATGGAGCTGAAATGGCATTCATTGTACGCAAGTAGCTGATCTGCCATTGGATTAATATACCTCCAAGTGCAAAGTAGAGATTCCAAGCCACAAGCTTACTTGTTAGTCTTTGATGGATGCCAATGGAGTTACTTACCATTGAATTCATAGCTCCAGCTTTGAAGTTGTGAAAATGCTGCGGTCTTTTCTCGCGAGCCAAGTATACCAAAGTAGGAAGTCTGCAGCCATCAACGTCGGCCTCTGGATTTCTTCCATCAATAATTATCTGGTAGAGATTTGAAATCGTAGCATATTTAACATTTGAAAACGAAAGTTACAGTACTTGACATGAACTTATAGATCAGATTAGTTGGTGTCTGATTGATTACAACCAGCTTTAAAAAGATATACGTTGCATCTGGAAGCCTCAGATTCTGTTATACCTGCAGAATGGTGTCATGATTTCCTTGAGATGAATACGAATCCCACTTAGAGAATCCTTCATGTTCTAAGCGAACTTCTTTGAAGATTCTTTCATGTCTTGTTGCAAGTTCAATTTTGTTTTCCATGTCTCTGTATAGTTTCTGCAACATTAGAAAATAATCAGCTAGACTTATTTTTGTATCAGATTGCTGGACTAATGGTGAGCCACTCCTGCTAAATTAGGTCCAGACTTGGGAAAGATCATACATCGGCATTAATAACTTATGTACAAACATGTCTACAAAAATCTAATCTAAAAATTCCATGCGAGTGAAATTTTAGAAGTAGAATCATCGGAAGAAAGATATCTAAATTCAAAAGAGTAATATCTTGTTCACAGAAGTTCAAAATAATTGCTCATCGTTTTATTGTAGTTTTCTGAGGTCATCACACGATGCCAAAGCAAAACGTAGTTATTGTCATTGCAATGATTTTACTTTATAAGCCAAATGGAACGTATTTTTTGTATTTCTAATTCTTGATTCATGATCATCAGGACCACCAATTACACAAATTACTGGTTTTACAAACAAGAAGTCGAAATAGGAAATTACTTCACCTTGATTGAGGAGAAATCTTTGGCCTCAGCAGCAGCATATTTGTCAGATACAGACTCGAAATAAGCTGCAGGTGACCTTGGCTCCACATTGTATTTTTTGCAATAAGGAAGCCAATGCTTAGAGAACTTGGATGCCTCCAAGAGAGCATAAAAAGTAAGCTCTGAACCAGCATCATCAGATAGATAAACACTAAGCTTCTCGGTTGGATAATCGTATGCCATGACTGATAAAACAGTATTGATCACCATAATTGGTGGCTCTATTGAGGGGTCTGCTGTGCACACAAATACGTCCACCCCAGGTAAATCATTTTCATACCTGATTACACAACAATATCTCAACGTTAACATTCTACCACCTGTGAATTATTGTATAATTAACAGCATATGATTAGAAAAATTGTACTCCTAAATAATTGTTAGAACACTATGGAAAAGACTCTTGAAAAATGGCTTCAAAGTCATGCTATCCAAAACGTTACGTAAATTTTCTACGGTAAAATGTACCTAAAAAATTAATATGGAATTCTAGATGTATGTGGGCAAAGTGGAATTAGATATGGATGTTTTTCATGTTTTTGGAGTTTTCCAACACTATCCGTTTATGATGACTTCAAGCATGGTCTGAACAGACAACAGTTCAAATAGAAACCAACTGTTACTCACTGCCTTTGACCAACCCCCGGTCGGTTAACCAGTTGCCTGGTAGCACCAGTTGGTTGAGACAGTGTCTTCACTGATCTTGCCGATCGATCAACCGGTCAACTGGATCCTCCAACAGGTAGAACCAATGTGTTCATTAGACTTGTTGGTCAAGCCTAACAAACTACCAATAACGATTTCCACTGTCTCGAATTTGACACCTGTAAGGCTCAAGTGAGCGGTGTTATACTGGCCGGAGAAAAATACCTTTGTGAAAGCCTGTCTCTGAAGGTTCGATGATAGATACGATTCCAGCGAAGGGACTGAGTAAGGATCCAGTAAAAACCAAACCACAGCTCTGCTGCAAACATTCCAATCCAGGCCAATCTGCCATCTTCACTTGATCTTGGTTTGTGACTGGCCCTGTAAAACCAAATCAAAATGATACCTACAAAGATAGAACTTGCAAAAATCCTATAAATGATCCTACCCTTTGCTGTTCTGGTCTCAAATAAAGGATTGTACTTTTTATTTTCCATCTTTTTTTTTTTTTTTTTCTTGCATCATCTGAGTCCAGCCTGCTCTACATATAGTAATGCTTCAGCCTGATATGCCACATTACCTTTGACTATTTCCGCTAACGTATGTCCATAGAAATATCTTAATACCATGCCCCGCTCCACTTATTGGTTCAAGAACGATGACAGCATTAGGTAATGGTCTATTTAAGGAAAAAGAATATAGCGCAATTTGACGGAAATCATGGTAAGTGTATATTTTATAAGTCAATTTCGAATTAATAATCTTTGCGACTTTTATTTATAAAATTTTGAATTTGAGTCGTGACAACCATCTATTTAAATATTTGGGTGGATAGATAATTGATGAGGTGTAAAAGCGAGACAAGTTGTTTTGTTTGACTACAGACAGCCGATGACTGTCAAATTTGATCAAAGCGTAAAGAGTGCATTATAATATTTATTTGGATACTTATAAGTATTTAAAATAAAAAATTAATAAAAAGAATTTTTTATTTTAGGTGCTTAGCAGCACCGACTTGGGGTACTCCAAACACCTTCTTAGCTTATTTACCAGCAAAAGTTGCATGCATTTGGCCGCAGCGTAGTTTTATTAACTTGCGCCCGTGGCAGCCGGACTTGATGAAAGCAGGAGCTTTGCATGCTTCCCACCATAGTTAGCTGTGACGTAAAGATGAACAAAAAAAGTTGTCACGTACGAATAAAAAATTAATATCAATTAGTGACTCCAAGAAAATCAATTTAAACCAAGAAAAGAAAGACTCGCAAATTGATCTTTGTTAGATGTAGAAGAAGAAAATGACAAGACTATTCAACCAACATATATGCTAGTCATCATTAATCTGAGATATGCTGATGAATAATTTGTATGAGTACTACTCATTACAACAATAATTTTCCGACAAACAAATATGTTGGTGCAGGTAAAAGATTTTGCAATGATTATTTTAGTTGTCAACCAATATGGTTTGATTGGGTGGTTACAGTCTCACCCAATAAAAGGTAAAATAAAATACAAGTTCGAATTTACTTTTTTTTTAATCACTTTTGGATCCTTACGAAATTTATGGTTTAAAAGAGAACACTCCATCTCAATAAGAAATTCAAAATTATTAGTGGCACAAAAATTCTGAAAATCAGTAAAATATTAAAAGTCTTTAATTGAATAATTGAGAAATGAATATATCAATGGGATAATATCATACCAGAATCTTTCTTAACTTTAGCCTGACCAAATGAAAAAGAAATTGTCCAAAATATACAAAAATTAATTTGTTAATTTCTTGATCAAATTAACGAAACTTCGCGCACGAATTCTTTTGAGGGCTGATCTATTGATGACCTCAGAACATCACCCAGAGACTCCTTATACACTCAGGCTTGCAAATTACTTTACTGAATGCTTTATAAATTCAATATCTAATTTTCTCCTAAACATGATGAATATATAAAATTTTGCCCAGGTACCCTTTACTTCACTGTGCATTTTCTGTCCTTCTATTAATGCCTAAGCTATAATTTCTTTTATATATATGACAAAAAAACTTAATTTCTAAGCTATAACAAGCCAATAAGATAGTTTCGTTTAATTTTGGTCCTCAATCCTTTGATGAAGTCGAAAAAAAATTAAAATTGTGAGGCTGGTCTATTTAGTCGAGAATTATTGCCTGACGAAGAAGCTGTTTGGATTCATTTCTATTTATGAAAAAATAATTTGCGTTTCAAATATTTGAATTAAATTTCAAAAAATATCAAAACTGAACTTTTTTTCAGAAGTCAAAAATTTTAATTTAGAAGTATTTTTTATAAAATTAAAAAAAAAATTAATACAGCCAAACTTTCTCTTTAATACCCCAACTAGTCAGCCTCGGACGGTGCTGTTTGCTGACGTGGCACTCACCTCCCTCTCTCTCTCGCTCTCTCTCTCCCGCATGGGCTTGCTGGTACAAAGCTTGTTTTTCGAACTTCAAAAACCACACTCTATATAGAGCTCAATGTCATTTCTCTCTCAACTGCGCAAAAAGAGAAAAGATCTTATCTTTACCGTTTAAATCCTCATAAATATCCGATCTTTATATTCATTACTGACTTATTTTTCAACCCTCTAAAGATTTCCTGAAAATTTCTTCTTCTTCTCTTTCATGGTTTGTGAAAGTCTTGGACTTTTCTTGGTGCTGTTTTAAAGAAGTTTCGATTTTTTTTTGTGAATGTTATGAAGATTGTTTCCAGGTGACCAAGATTTCTTAATATTCTTGAGAATTTGAATTGCTGCCAACTTTCACCATTTTTAAGTGAGTTATCATTATCATTTGGTTTGTTTCTTTTTTCCTATCTACCCTTTTCTGATATTTCTGTGAAAATTTTTTAGTCTATATTTAAAAAAAAAAAAAGAAAAAAGAAAAATCTTAACGTGATTTCAGGTTAAGAGAAGACACGTGGGTGAAGTTTCAAGAATGTGGTTCTTTTAAATTAGGTTCAGGAAGTTTTTCAAGTGTTTGGTCAGTTTTTAAGGCAAGTTTTTCTTTTTTGGCAAAGGTTACTGTTTTATTGATTGTTTTAATTACTGAAGAGACTTTATTTTTCAGTTGTTGTTCTGTATGTTAATGGAATTGAAATGTTATGACAGTGTGTTTGGCTGCATTGAAATAGGATTAAAGGCCTCATTTTCTTGTTAAATCATAAATGTGGAGTTATTACTGTCTGTGATCGAATTTGCCTACTGTGTGCGTGTGTGTTCTCTTCTCTTGTGGTTTGTATGTATAGAAAGACATGAAGGGACGTAATCTAAAACACAATAAGTGAGATGTTAAATTAGGGTTTTATAAATTGATCTTGTTTCAGGATTTGTAAGATTTTTTGACTGGTGAAAACAACTTCAAGCTGTTATTTTGGGGGGTCTGTCTTCTGTGGTTTAAACCTTTCGATAGTGAAAAGATATGAAAATAGTGAGAGATTGTCTCTGAAATGTTTCTCCAGAATGTTGCTCCTTTTTTTTTTGTTTTTTGTTTTTTTTTTGGTGGCTGTGCTCTGTGTGTGTGTTCTTCGTTTGTTTTTTTTGGGGGGGAGGGGGTTGTGGGCGGGCGGAGGAGGGGGTGGTTTAGAGTTTTGAACTTTTTGTGCGTTCTGACAGCTAAAGTGGTTACAAGGATGGATGAAGAATTAGGATTCTCTTGAACATTCACCATCTAGAGATTGACATGGGTTTAGTTGAAAATCTGTTGCTATGAAGGCTTATTAACAAACATTTGAAAGGTTTATGAGCCTCTAAATATTGCAGCATCAGTACATTGGGATAGGTCAATAGAAAGCAACACCTGTATTATTTTGCATAGCAAGTGAAAATTCTTGTGTGTTTATTGATGAAGATTTCTGTTTGTGTGTGTGTGTGTGTGTGTATATATATATATATATGGTTTAGTTGAAAATCTGTTGCTATGAAGGCTTATCAACAAACATTTGAAAGGTTTATGAGCCTCTAAATATTGCAGCATCAGTACATTGGGATAGGTCAATAGAAAGCAACACCTGTATTATTTTGCATAGCAAGTGAAAATTCTTGTGTGTTTATTGATGAAGATTTCTGTTTGTGTGTGTGTGTGTGTGTATATATATATATATATATATGGTTTAGTTGAAAATCTGTTGCTATGAAGGCTTATCAACAAACATTTGAAAGGTTTATGAGCCTCTAAATATTGCAGCATCAGTACATTGGGATAGGTCAATAGAAAGCAACACCTGTATTATTTTGCATAGCAAGTGAAAATTCTTGTGTGTTTATTGATGAAGATTTCTGTTTGTGTGTGTGTGTGTGTGTGTATATATATATATATATATATATATATAAATACCTGCTTCTTATGGTTGCAAAGATAAGACTTCAGAGAACTGTTTTAGGAGCTTGTTACGAACAATTTGGCTATAAGAACTTGGACATGTGTAAGGGAGAAACTGAGAGTGAGAAAAATGTATCACCTAGGAACTGTTAAATGTTGGATGCCATTGATCTAGATAGTTTGGTCTAGAAGTATATAAGTTGAAAGGATTTTAAACTAATCCAAGTGAACAGTGTAAGACAGGAGCGATCTGAACTAGAGGAACTGGTTCTAGCAGTTGCTCGTGGAGTTGTATGTTACATGGTATAAATTGATGTGGTTTCTTTGTTTTGTCGGAATTGAATTGTGTTGCAGTTTTCTTTACTAAAAGCAGAGAAGTGGAATCGGTTATCTTTCTGTGTTTATAAGTTTGCATCTGTTTCGAAGTGCTAGCACATTCCCCTTTTGTGGAAGTAGATATTGTTTCTTCATACTCATTCATGCTCATCATCCTTTTCTCTCCTTCGATTCTTCTGTGGCCACTCTGACAGGTCAACTTTGAAGAAAAAGCAAACTACAATGGTAGCAAAAGACCATAAAAAAATCACAGGATCTCCGAAAGTAGAGGTTGGAGAAATAGACACCAGTTCTCCATTTCAGTCTGTCAAGGATGCTGTCAACCTATTTGGGGAAGGTGCTTTTTCAGGGGAAAAACCTGCCATTAAGAAGACAAAACCATATTCAGCAGAGGTTTGTTTGATACTTATTATAACTGTTCAGAGAGGAAAAAGAGAAGTGATACATGTTTTTCAATGTTCTTGTTGTTAGTAGATGTATATTTTTCCTTATAAGATACCATCTAAAGAGATAGTGATAATCCACTGCTTTGTTCTAAATGGCCTTATTTTGTTATTGCAAGTGGAAGAATGAGGAATTGGTATCTATAAAATTTTGTTGGTTCATGTGCATGATTTTGTCATCTGTAGCAGTGCCTGATCATGTGTGGCAGTTCATTTAATTGCCTTTTGTGTTGCAGAGAGTACTGACAAAGGAGATGCAACTTCACTTGGCCCAGAAGGAATTAAATAAATTGAAAGAACAATTGAAAAATGCTGAAATTACTAAAGTCCAGGCGCTTACAGAGCTTGAAAGGGCTCAAAGAACTGTTGACGGTCTGACTCACAAGCTCAGAACTGTTGGTGAATCAAAGGATTTGGCAACTAAGGGTACAGAAGCTGCAAAGGATCAGATCAAGCAACTTGAAGAAGCAAGCAGTGGCATTTCTAAAGAAAATGATGGTTCCTTGATACAAGACTTAGAAACTGCTAAAGAGAACTATTTGGTTGAGATTGGTAAACTTGATGCAGCAAAACAAGAACTGAGGAGCTTACAACAGATTCGTGATGCATATCTAGAAGCAAAAACTGATGCCATCAAGGAACAAGCAGAAACTGAGCAAGCTGCCAAAGCAAACAAGGAGAGTGTTGGTGAGTTATCCAAAGAAATTGCAGCAATACAAGAATCAATAGGTCAGGTGAAGCTTGCTACTGTGCAAGCACAGGAAGAAGAAGCAAGGATCCATGCTGAGAAGCAAGTCAAAAAGGAGTCATATAAAGCTAGCCTTGGAGACACACTGAAGAAATTGCTTCTTTTAAAGAAGGATTTTGATCCCGAACTCTCGAAAAATCCGGAATCTCAGTTGGCAGCAACCATGTCTGACATTGAGGCTCTACAAAAGCAGATGGCTTATGCAAAGGTTTCAGATCTTAATACTGTGAGAGTGGTTACTTCTGAATTGAACGATGCCAAGGAGTCCTTGCATAAAGTAGCAGACGAGGAGAGTTCCCAGCGGACCTTAGTGGAATCACTTAAGTTGGAGTTGAAGAATGTCAAGAATGAGTATTCCAAACTGAAGGAGAAGGGAGCTGAAACAGAATCATTTGCTGGAAATCTGCATGTCAAACTTCGTAAAGCCAAGGATGAGCTTGACGTAGCCCTTGCAGAAGAATCCAAAGTTAGGGGTGCTTCTGAGGAAATGATATCTACCCTTCACCAGCTCGTATCAGAGAGTGAAAATGCAAGACGTGAAGTGGAAAAGATGAGGAAACAAGCCGAAGAACTGAAGAAAATAGTTGAATCTACCAGGATTGTTCTAGAAGAAGCAGAAAAGAAGCTGAGAGGTGCACTGGAAGAGGCTGAAGAAGCAAAAGCAGCTGAGGCCAGAGCACTTGAGCAGATAAAATACTCGTTGGAAAGGACCCATGCTGAGCGTTCTTCTAGGTCTGACTCTGGTCTCGAGATAAGAATATCCAGAGAAGAGTTTGAGTCCTTAAGCCGAAAGGTCGAGGAGGCTGACAAAATAGCAGAAATAAAAGTGGCTGCTGCAATGGCTCAGGTTGAGGCTGTGAAAGCAAGTGAAAACGAGGCCCTCAAAGAGTTGGAGGCAATGCAGAAGGAGATTGATGACATGAAGGCTGCTACACGGGAGGCATGCAAGAGGGCAGAGATGGCTGAGGCTGCAAAGAAAGCGGTGGAGGGTGAACTCCGAAGGTGGCGTGAACGAGAGCAAAAGAGGGTAGCAGAAGCAGCATCAAGGATTTTGGCAGAAACAGAAGTCTCCTCAGATTCATCTCCACACCACTACCGGGTGAGAAAGCAGAACCAACCAGTAATAGCACTAGAATCACATGAGCTAGAAAAACCGAAGATTTCTGTGTCTGAAAAACCGAAGATTTCTGTGTCAAAGAAAGTACTGACGCCTAATTTTACTAGCATATTTCATAGGAAGAAAAACCAAATAGTTGGTTCTCCTTCATATTTGCCTGGTGAGAAGCCAGTGTGACTATTGTGAGAGCCATTTTTCGGTTCATGGCATGAATGGTGAAGAGGGGCATCCTTCTGCCCTCTGTATATCTGAGACTTATGGAACTTCTATTTCGTTCATCTTTTTTCCAGCTAAATGGGAAAAATTAGCATAGTAAGTCATTCGTTAAATCTTGTGGTGCTTATATGGTCGTTAAATTTGAGTTTTGCAGGCCTTTTTTTTTTTTTTTACACTGTTAGCGATAAGAGTAATTTCATAGCCAACAGCTAAATTGAAAATGATCTGGAGGCACCACCAAACTTTTCACGTATAAATTGGAAAAATAGGAAGAGGGTAACAATCGAGTTTAAGCAATGAAATAATATCAGAAATTAGAATTGCTTCAGGGATTTGCTAGAGCATTTTTTGCAAGTGACAACATATGCTATATATCCATCTCAAGGTGGATATCGATTCACAACTCAGATATATAGTAAGACCTGCACAAAGATAATGCAAGCTAACAACATTATATAGACTCCCCCTCATCGCACTTCCCAGCAGCAGCAAGACCTGGCATGTCAGGCATGAGCAAACTATATTTTACTTTAGTTCAGGTTGTATGACCATTGATACTAAGATCAGTCAGTGACTTAGAAAGTCCATTCTGACCACCAAGCTTTTGAAACGTGCACTCTATTGTCTCTGCTATCTTAGCGTCATCTGGATCCAGCTCGGGGAAATTGACATGGAAGGATCCCTGTTTGATTGGAGCATCGGACTCCCTCAATGCTGCTTGCTCCTTAACATAGTTGTAGAGCTGTTGATGGAAGTCATGGTCCAACGAGAAACAGTTACCAACTGTGCCATTTCTAGAATGCCGAGCTGAGCCTGAGCCTGAGCCTTCTCTTTTACAAAAATGTGGAAGTGAACCATAATCCATAATCTGCATTGAAGTATCACGGTAAACTTAACAAATTCTGATCAAGGAATCTAAAGGAAGAAGTCCTGAAGAGGGGCAGATCTATGATTTTATTTCAGGAGGTTATAATATTAATGTTTTCCTTAGTAGGGACTAATTTAATTTTTTATACCAAGTATATACATATTTTTTGAAGAAACTTGAAGTCAATGGATGCTGACAGATCTGCTTTTGTTTAAAGTTGAGGTAGTGGACAAAGCATGGTAGCTTTCTCCATGACCATAGCCTCATTATTGTCAGTTTTGCAAGGAGCAAGCTTAAGGGTACTGCAAAGAAGTACTTAACCAGTAAAAGTGTGAAAGAGGGGGTTTTGAGTACCTTCAACAATTCATCTTTTCCACAACCTGACAGCACCTGAACTTTTTTTCTGGTTCTTTCTTGCAACAGTGGTCTCACAACCTGGAAATGGGGGAAACATTTAACTTGAGATGAGTAACACTATGTCTGCAAATATACATTCAATTTTTTTAGTTTAAAGTGTACAAGCATATCTAGACATGCAAACCTTCCAACATGCTGAAAATATGTATGGAGCATTCACGATATAATATGTCTCCGTCTTCTCAGGATAGTTCAGATCATCAATCGTAGATATGACAGTTAATAACTGCAATCAGAATGAAAGTGAGTCGTTATAGGTCCCAATAATCCATGTCTATTTTATACTATAGGTACATGATTAACAGGCATCCTAAGTACCGAAACAAAAATCAATCACCTATGGTGTTCTCATTTACATTAACGAATGGTGCACACGAGGACTGATAATAGAGAATGGTGTATGAGCATCAAAAAGAACACTTCAGAATTGAGAAAAGGTATTTTCTTTGCTGCTAGAAAATACCCAAAATGTGTAAAAATGGGAGAGCGGGACCTCTGACAGAGAAAAAGATAATCAATTAGTCTACATCCAGCAAGCCACTAAACCATGCAAGATTCTGTAATACTACTGTTCGAAATCTACAAGGTGACAATGGACAAAAATTTCATTTGGTTTTTATCTTGTTCTAGTTAATATATTCTCATCCATTGGGATGCGAGGCCTAACAAGAATTATAAAGGATTTCTTTTTCCAACTCCATATATCTTCAGATAACTCTAGAAATGCAAAGAAAGCAACCAAATAAAAGAAGGCCACAAGAATGAATTGTTATAAAGAAAACATTACTGGAGAAAAACACAAGGTTGTGGAATACCTTGATTTGGTTCAATGCAGAAAGTTTAAGGCCTGTCATGTCCAGAACTTTTATACAAGTGCTAATATGACGACCAAATTTCTCTGTTGCAGCAGGCTGTAATGTTTTAATCAATCAGTCAACATGTAAGATGGTTTAATTTAAGTATTCCAAACTAGAAGACATGAAACATACCAGTACGACGCGGTCTCTATATTCATTCATCTGGATATGTGATTGAACATAGTAGTGAATCTAAAATGAAAACACTGTTATTAACTATAAAAGCAAATGTGTTTTCACTAGAGAGCATAAAGTCATAAATGGTTTTTGCAAAGTAAATATGGAAGTGAAAACATGGCGCCCTTACAGATGCTTTGTCGTATGTGCCGAGCCCCACACCAACAGCTATAACAGGAAGACCCTGCATAAAGTAACAGGGAAAAGAAGAACAAAGGTTTAAGATAAGAAATGATATTGAACGAACCTCGATAATACTGAGAAGAGAAACAAAAAAATGAACGGCAGTTACTTGACTACACAATTTATGACGAATAAAACTTAGTATTGGCACCCATATGAATTTTATATGCATCAAAAAGATACCTCTTTTGAGTATCCGGACATTCCTATAAGTTGTGAATCTCGAATTGCTTTATACAAATCGGTAGGGATGATAGGCTTCTGCAATAAAAAGGCACCCACGTTAAAGATAATCAAATAGTTCTAGAAATTTCTGTTTATTTTCTTTTACTTTGCTGGGTAGGTAATTGGATTTTCCTTTCCCCCCAAAATCTGCTAGTTGCGGGATACTGACCTTCTGATCCACCAACACCAAAATGAGTAGGTTATTTTTAGCTTTAAAATTGTGTTATGCCATGCAAAGCCTAAGAGTTCAAAATTGATAAAGGACAATAATTTTTCATATCGACTCAATTTCATGCCGCTCCCAATTGATAAAGGGGTTGATAAGATAGGGACACAGCGCAGCTTTAACTTTAACAAATTTAGCAAGCTTTTGGTGGAAAAGCAGTAGGACCGCAATTCCAGTAATAACTTTAGAAGAAAGAGGTTTACAGCAGATCTTTGCTGAAGACCCCATTAGCTAATCTAGAGAATATTTCCCCACATCATTTCCTATAATATCTACCTTGATATCAAGGAGATGTATGCTTTCAGATATTAAATCCAGTCATCATAATGATTGCAGCTGTTAGATCAGAAGAAATACAATAACCCAAACCAAGGAATCAAGATACAGAAGAGAAAATCTAAAGTAGACTTGCTAGAGAAGATTTTTATGTGTGCGAAACTCACCGACAGTATATTATCAATTTCATTTTGTATCCTCCAGTTTAAACAGTCAATGAGCTGCAAGATATTGAACACAATGAGAATGAATGAGAACAAAACAGATAAACTTCTTATAGAAACAGGTTTCAACAGAAACTAAATGCATCATACCATTTTATGGGCCTTGGAGACATTACCATCCCTTGCTTTCAGGAACCTTGTGAGAGTTTCAGTTGGGTATCCTTGATGGATATTCTGCAAATGAAGATAAGCCAATAGTATTCTATTTATTCATCACCGGAGCTATCTACTAAAGAACTCTGAAACATTATAGACAAAAACTCACTTGAATTTCAAAAGAACTCTGAAACATTATAGACAAAAACTCATTTTAATTTCAAAGTAAAATAATTTAATTAAGTGAAGAAAAGCATATTCATTACTGAAGAGTTTGTAAATAAAACAAGCGTCTGTGGTCCTATGCTCAAGATGTAAAACTCATCCAGCTTTCTTTTCACTTCTTAATGAATTTGTTCGCCATTCTAATGCATATATTATCTTCTCATTTGCCTCCAATCCGGCATTAGAATGTCATTTTCTCAGTGAAACAAAACATTTTTCAAAATCAAAACAGGAGAAAAGTGATTTGTGAATTTTCAGTCTGACATTTGATTTTGAAAAAATCAAGAGCTGTACTGAAGCTTCTCTAAACCGACTAGTCTCTTCAGTAATTTGCAACCCTAAAATCAGTATACTAGATGATGTCACCGGATAAAAAGCGAATAGGATAAGGTACTGAATTGTTGTATAAACTAAAGAATAACCTTTTCTAAGTCAAACTGAATGCTACTCTCAAATAATACACATTGCATATTTGACAGCAACTTGAACATCAGTCCTCCATGATTTTAGGACAAAATTTTCAGTTCCTAATGCAACCTTGATAGTTGACACCATAGAGTAACAACACGTGTTTACCCATTGAAAATCAACTATAAGAATTCATCAGGTTCCAAAATCCAACTTTAGCTCACAACATAACACAACTTAAAACAACCACACATCAATTTAGTAAAATCACACTGAGCACTCGGTACAAGAGTCAACCAATTTCCAACAATGTTCAATTCCATTCTCACGACATTACCATATAAGACTCAAAACCAAGAATTTCAGCAACCTCTGACTCCACATTGACTAATCATATACACTCATTTAAAAATTGCAACCAAAAATTTGCATGCTCCCATTCACATACAACTAACATAAAAAGACCAATTCAAAAGAACCCAAAGATCCAAAATGGCTGCAGAAACTCAGATCAGCTCAAACTTTAGTAAAGATTCGATTTTTTAAACTAAGGATTAATTTTTTCTTGACTTTGAAATTGCAGATCAATCAAATAAGGGAGGCTTTGGCGCAACCAAAAAAAATAAAATGTTGCCGTGTAAAAGGTCTTGGGTTCGAGTTTTAAAAATAGTATCTTGTGAAAATTGCAAAGTAAAATTGCATATAATAGACTCAGTAACTTATGTAGCTAGCGACCCTTTTAACAGATCAATCAAATAAAAAAGCAAGAGCTAACCTGAAAAGTCTTCTTGAGTGGTTCATCAACTGCAAAAACAAAAAAAGAAAAAAAAATGCTGAGGTCAGACAGATCCCAAGATCAAACACTCAAAACAAAAAAAAAAAAAAAAGAAAGAAAATAAAGTCAAATAGAAGTAGCGTAAACAAGTGTAGGAGAAGGATGAATAAGAAGCTCTCTGTTACTTTCTTCCATCAAAGATTGATATTGCTTCATCATTTCCTCTGTTACAAACACCATTGTTTATTCTTCCTCTCTTTTTGGTTAGTACTTACAATCTTTTTTGCGTAATGTGTTGTATTTTGATGATGTTTTTTGCTTAGTTTCGGACAAGAAGTGAGGTATATGATATGCAGTGTGGACCCCTTGAAAATGTCAGCCTCTTTCGGCCTTTGGCTACCACCTCCTCTGGCTCAAGAAAATTAACCCACCAAATACATACATACTTGATATAGTATATATGTATATATGTGTATATATATAGACATAAATATACATATGCGTGGATGTGTTTGAAAAAACTGATAGGTACGTGATGCTTTTGGTTATATGGCTTTTTTGGGTGTTCCTCTTTTTCATTTTTTGTTTTCTTATCTTTTACTAAAATGTTGTATGTTAAGAATTAATATCTCTTGGCATCTTATTTAACTAAAGAAAAGAAAGCTGTCTTGTTCAAGAGTAACTTTAGTTTTTCATTTTGAATCTATATATTTGGGGTTTACATAGTTATTTTTTAAATTAATAATACTAGTCTCAGTTATCATCTTATTAAGTTGGACCGCATAATTCTCAAAGTTGGTCACTTGCCAAATATAAGAGTTAAATGTTGTGCAGAAAGTCACTCAAAGAGAATCTGAATTCGCAGAGTAAAGCCTCACACTGAGAAAATATAGAGTTATTTCTAAAATTTTATATTTGGTCCCAAATGTTTGTATTACAGAAACAATATCAAGTCTTCATCCGGGAAGCCCGGATTTTATATTGTCGCTCATTGATGGAAAATATTGTAAGTGGGTGTTACAAATTTAACCAATTGATCGATTGGAGTTACCATTTTGTATTGATAGATTTGAATCTCAAAGTACCTGCTTTGCACACACATTAAGGGCTTGATTGGACTGGCCTTTTTTAAAGTTTTTTTTTTTTTGTCTTTTTGATAACTTTTGAAAGAATGCTTATTTGAGAAACTAAAAATTTTAGTTTCTAAAAAAATGTTGTTGTATTTGAGTTTTAGTTATTGCAAAAAGAATGTATGTTTTTTTAAAAAAAATGTTTTATTCCTTTTTAAAAAAAAAAAAGAAGGTCGATCAAGCTATGAATGCTAGCCATTTCCAAATGGAGATTGGAATTTGGAGATGATTATTGCACAATTAACGGGATTAGAGAAATCGTGATTTTCTATTAATTAGGCTGAATTAACGCCTCAACTGACAACAGAATGAATTGAATTGAGATGCTTTGCTTTATTGTCAACTGCATTACTGTTTTTTTGAAAATGACTTATTATCTTATATTTTCCCATATATTAATGCAATAGACTTCTCCAGTTCCAAATAAAAAAATATATAAAGTCATCTTATTTAATTTTGTTTGACTAAACATATAGAAGTAACGAAAAGTTTTTTGAAAATGACTACTAACCCAAAAAAAAAAGGAAAAGAGTAGCATTAGAAGGTCAATTGGGAGGCTGCATTTTTAGCCCCCAAGACTATGAAATATGCAAGAAAAATTGATTTTTGTTTTACCAAAAAAATTATCTATATATGAATGTTTATTTTTGCACTTTTAACCCCACTGCTAAAAATAATTATTAATATTTGTGTTTATTTTGTATTTACCCCCACTAAACAAATGTTTTGAATTTGCCCTGATATTTAACATATTTCTCACATATTTCATAAGGGGTGAAATGTAATTAAATGAGGAAAGAAAAAAGGAAAAATTTAAATGTATAGTATAGATACTTTTACTTTTGGTATAAACAAACCGAATATCTCATTTTAAGATGAGAGAAATAAAAAATAAAAAAGGAGAGAATCCAAATCTATCTGAAACTAGGTGACCCTATTTAATACGAGGGTGCATATTTCTAAGGTGCTTTGGACTTAATTTTTCTTTGAAAAAAAAATTGTAAGATAGAAAGAAAGAAGAAGAAACTCATTTTATGCTACAAATTCGGTTAAAGTGCAATAAAGTGTCGAAATCCAATGTATTGCCATGTGAGAACCCCCTATAAGTTTTTGGCATGATATTATAAAACCACATGTTCATGTGCCCTAACAAATAATACTCCCTTCTTTTAATTTGTTCATATTATTCTTCTTTCCTCGCCTTCTTTTTCCTTTTTTGTTTATGACCCAAAACAAAAAAACAAAAACAAAAAAAAAAAAGAAACACAAAAGCTAACCATTAATTGGAACGTGATTGATGATGATTCGTGTTTGAATTAGTTAAGATTTTAATCATTTTATGATTAATTCCTGTAAATTTCGTATTTCAAATTTTGACATCATTAATATGAATTTGAAAAATTTTTCAAAAGGATTTCTCATCATTTAATAAAAGAGACATTGGTATGTAATGAGTCAAGGGATACAAATCTTTTCATCTTCTATGAAGCAAAATGAAAAAGGATTCCATGTTGACATTGTCCAATATCTAAATTTGAGCAATCGAAATAGATGTTAAATTTGGTAGTTTTCTATAATAAAATTTTCATTTTATATAAAATTGTATTAAATTTATCTCAAATATTAAAGGCTTCATAATGTAACAGTATAAGAATATATACACCAAATTAATTATTAAAAAAAATTAAGCTCGAGATCTTGAATGTACTACTTGACATTGTGAAGGCCAAGTAGACAGACCATTTTGTCACTGGTGGTTAAGAGGTCAAACATCATCTTGATGTAGGCTTGCCTCTATTAGGCCAAGTGAAAGCTGAACCATCCCTCTTTCTTAGCAGCAAAGCTCTATTATTTCCATTTTACTTTTCGATTAAGGACTTATTTGTATATGCTCTTGTTTCTCTTTAACTTTTCTTTATATCTAAACATAAAAGTAAAGCTTTTGAAAAGCCAACATTTGCTTTATTTATCATCAGGACCATATATATCTTCCATATATACAAAAGAACAGATATAATCACTACATTGTAGTTAATCAATTAATCCTCACATTAAAAAAAAATTATATTTGTAAACTTGTAAAACTATGTATTATATTTTTCGTCCAGAAAAGAGTTCAAGATCTACCACAACATACACATACCTAAATTTCAAGTATTCCCCCTCCTTTCTTTCAAGAGCTTTCTTTTTTTGACAAGATAATGCATGGAAAAAGAAGTAACACCAAATGATAAAGAGAGCCTTTTAGGACCATTCAAGGTGAGGTACAACAAAGTTTCACCACTCATTTGATGTTTATTATCTTTGTTTCTCTCTCGAACATCTTATTGATGCACATCAAAAGTTGTTGAGTTATTTATGGATGTTAAATTAGTAGATTGTCAATTGTGAATTGTGGTTGACAAAGTGCTAAATAAAAGTAACTCTCGCATCACGTTAGGTTTCTAAAAATTTATAAGGGTGTTTAAGATGTCTTGGATCATACAATTTTTTTAGTTTGTGTCTATATAACTTGATTAAGTAATTTTTAACTTAAATAAGTTTAAAGAGTTATTCGTATATCCTCATCTTATACATATATAATTATACTAAAGTCAAAAGAATAAATCCTGAACTTGACCCAAACTTAATCAATCAACTTTTTAAGTAAAAGACAACTTTTGATCGCACATTTATCTCCCAAAATCATTTGGTATCTTGAATTGCTCCTCCTATTAGCATAGTCAAAAGTAAAAATGCTCCATGTTGAACAAAAAGCGACTCCTTTCTCGAAGCTACAAGAAAAAAGAAAGATGGCTAAGTTAAAGTAAGGTTATATATGTGGGAAAACAAGACATGTGACGATGCTTTAAAGAATATTGTATCATATTAATGTCATTTTGGATCTAAGAAAAGCTTAGCTCCGACGTTCACTCTCGTACAAATTGGCCTAATTAAAAATTGAGTTCAGATCAAAGAAAATGCTAATAAACCTATAATGTGCTTTTTTCATATTCTGTGGACACTTTTAATTATAAAATGGAAATAATTTGTCTTACCCTAAATTCCAAATCCCATATGTCTCTAGTTCAGTGAATAACTAGATTGGACAAAAAATGCAGTGAAGAATATGCCAAAAAACCTAATGTGCTCATATGTAGGACGACCCATTACAAAATTAAAGGAGAGTTTTAGAGTAACGACAAAAATTTTTATCATATAATGTAAGAATTTCATATTCAGATGGTAGATCCACACAAGATAATCAAGGTGGCCACGATAAACTTATATTAAATTAATTATTCTACAAATCTTCAACCTTTGACTAACTTAATTATTGATTTACATGAATATTCTAGCCAGCTAAATGTTGCGTTGTCTATGAGGATGTGTATTTCAATTATTTCAAACAAATATTCCATCTTTCACTGATAATGGATCAACTATTTGCGAAGATTCTCTACATGAAAAACGTTCCTATTTGGGAAAAAAGTCTCGAAGCTTTGATGGCTAGAGCTACTTAATTCAACTATATATTTAATTTTAAAGCTTGAAAAAACAAAAAGCATGGCAGCAAATTTAATTCTTTCGATGCTCAACTTTTTCTTCCTTTTTTTTTTTTTCTTTCTTCTTATTTTTATTGGTTTTTTTCTTTTTCTCAGTGGATGTCACTTCAATCTCAAGCACACGATGCTTATCGTAAAATAATGCATGGCAAAGAAAATAATGAATATGTTCGGAAGCTAATAATCAATCGATATCAAATGAATTAGCTCATATTTTTGTTATACGAAAATCTAAAAAGTTTATCGATCATATAAGTCGATTGGATCTTTTAACATTCGCTTTTGGATGTGACTAATTTTCATTTAAAATTTTTTTTTTACTATAGATGAATTATGGTATTGACGGTGAATGCATGAATAGACATCTCAATGTACGACGTCAATTGTTGACATGTGTAATAAATTCTAATGTTGTGCTGTCCAAGCAAATTGGAATATTGCCTGACCAAGCAATCGTAGGTGGCATCTTCCCGCCCCCTATATTTTTTGTGATTGTTTTTGAAACATTTGTATGGTATACATTTAAAATAGAAGATTTATTAAATATATTTTTTTTTCTATATATTTGCTTCCTATATATACACACACTCACACACACATAAATGACAATATATAAATGATGAGAAAATAATATTTAATATTTCTCTTTTTCATACATAAGTTTTTTTTTTTGTATTATTTCTCGTCAAAATATGGCTAATTTCATGAAACATAAATGACATGATCACTAGACGAGTTTTTCCACCGTTCTCGACATCAACTATAAGTAGAGGCATGTTATTGTAATTGGGGGAAATTTTCTAATTTTAAGCATTGAATTATGCCATTAAGTGCATATTTAACAGAATAATTCAATTAAATTGTTTTAGATCCGACCAAATGATGTCATTTTTTTTTTTAAATCTGCCATCTCCAGTTCTACCTTTGTTCACCACAAGATATGAACCCAAGTCATTACTTTTGAAGGTGATAATTTCAACTATTTAAATTACATCCCCTCTAATCTCAAATGACATTATAGTTACACCGAAGTGTTTAACCCTAATTAGTTATCGATTTATTTGATCCCACATGAATCTAGAGCTATCATTTCTCGCGAATGTCAATGATTTTTGGCTTAGCTCGAAAACTTGCTGCTATAGATGCCTCACAAATTGAAGCACTAGCTCTTCGAGAAGCACATTCACTTCTTAATGCGGTTGCTTTCGAGACTGATAAGCACACTACCCTCGTGATATATAGCTTTATCATAACTGGACTCTCCTCCAAGTTTGAAAATTAAACTAGTTAACTAGCTTAGCCCTATTATTAGAATTGGATGTGTATTTTTAGTAAGGTTGGTGCTACTGGGGTTAGATGATGTTTTGGATATTATCAATGCTAACTAAAAGATTTACCTATATTTTTGCTTTTACATTTAAGCGTTTTGATTTATTTTTTAACATTTATCACCCCTCATTTTAATCTTATGTTATTAGTTTCCTTATTTTTAATCAAATCTTTATTCTCAGAGAATCACTAGCAATGCAACGATGACCAAAAAGCAAGAAGGGGGTTGGGGGGGGGGGGGGAACTAGAGGAGAAAACAAAAGCAAAAGGCAGCTGAAAAACCAAACTCAAGAATGACGCGACAGTATTAGTGAGTGCCTATAATGCAATATCTATTTTTTCTTTTCTCATTGCGCAATCTAAAAAATAGTATTAATAAGTGCCCATAACGCAACTGCTGTAGTAGTATGCCGTGGCGCGACATGTTGCACCAGTATCCAATCACCCTCACCAAATTTTTATGTGATTTCAGTGCCTCCTTCAACGGATAGAGAGTTGATGAATAGAGGGGTGAGTAGAACTTTGAGGCTGGAGGTGCTCTCAACTCCGTTAACTCTTCATTAGTGAAGAGTATATAAGTTCATTCTAAGAAATCAATTAAGATTTGTCATTAGTTGGCATTAATAAATAATAATCTAATATAAAAATTGAGCATGAATATATAATGTAATATAAAAATACATACATGGAGTTTCTCAAAAAAGAATGGAGCCGCAAAGTCACGACGAGAATCCCACATTTTGATCGTCACCTCACCACCTTCAACTTCAGCACGAAACAATTTGGCACACTTGGTAGTGCAAATTAAATTCTGATCATTGAAATCCTTAGTAAATTCTTTCAGATCATGGTATGTATAATATTTGACGTTACCCACATCCATTCCTCGAAAATTCTGGATACTGTAAATAATTTTCTCAATTAGCAATATAATTATTAGTAGAATGAACAAAATGATGAATCTATTTTTCCAGAAAGAATGAACAAAATATGAGGATGTTGCACGCTCCTGTAATAATTAAAACCCAACTAGATGCAGACAAATCTTCAAACATTGGTATCTAATTTGTTTAATTAGTAGACATTAATTGTCTAACTATGCATATACAAGAAAAAAAAACTCATGAATATTTTCTCCATGAGACGTAAAATTACAACCCAAATCTATTTAAAAAAAGGCCAGGCAGACCATACAATTGTGTATATGAATGATTGTAGATAATATTAGAAATATGTAAAATCCAGAACCATCTAATCAAAAGACCAAGCAGGCATATATAATTGTGTATTTTGAATTTAATAACCAAATATAAGAAATATGGCACTACTATAGCATATAAAATGATTAAAAAAGAAGAGAGACCTTTCACCGCTAATCCTCAAATTCAATAGCTCCCAGAAGAAGTCTACAAGTTCACGATCAACTATCTCCAAGCAACTTGTTTCAGGCTCTGCCATGAAATAATATACAAGAAAACCAGACGTTCTTGATTTAACATTTCAAACTTAATTTTTGAAATTTAAAGAAAAAAGAAATTCAAACCCCATGAATTTTGATTTTTCCATATGATTTTTCTTTTTTGATCTAATAAATCAACTTATAATAAAGGGTTTCCCCACTTAACCTCTTCATGAACTTTGTAAGCTTCACGATGGTTGGTTATGCATAAAGTAAATTTATTATGCAATGATGTATATATGTTGACATACCAGATTATTTATGAAGTAATATTTTATTAAATTTTAAGTTGATTATTCTTTTTTTAATATAGGTCGAGATTGACATCAAACTGCATCACAATTAATATTAATTATGATGACTTTTTTTTCAAATTTTGTTGAATAAGTATATTAAACTCCATTAAATGTATTGTCATCATTCATGTAACGTTAAAAGAAGCAAACTTGAAATTTTGCATCACCTTTTTTTTTCCCCATTTGCTAGAAAGCAAATATGTTCAATAAAATGGAAAAACAAATTGTCAATTAATTTTTTAACGATATAATAATAATTTATAAAATCTTGTTAGCTAATAATCGCCATTTAAAAATTAAGAAATATAATATATTGTTTATATAATTTAAGAATTTATTAATTTATATCGATACCCATGTTGGTTATGGGCTTAAAACCTAAAATAGATTTAGGCTATTAATACAAAAGGACTGAGAAAAAGTATGTTTAGCGAGATCTTATAACGTCTTTAATCATCATGTATAATTTATTATGATAAAGGGATATTTCAAAAGATGATACAAGAAGTCATTTTTTGAAAAATGACTAGGATAATTTACTTCTTCTGGACCTTTTTTTAAGAATGTCGCACAAACTATTATGTAGAGATGAAAGTAAAATGTTGCTATTTACTTTTTCTACATTTCTAAGACGACACAAAAAATCACTTTTTTTGCAGAAAAATGATATATATTTTGCCCAATCAACTCATCAAAGTATTTAAATCCATAATGACAGTGATAATAAACTTAAATTATTACAAATACAGTACAAACAAATCTGACAACTGATATCGTTGGAGAGTTACAATATTTGAGTAGAAATTGTTGACTATTTTCGCCCTACGAAGATCCTTCTGTACGCATACATGTTTTCCTATTTGGATATCTATTTCATTAAGAGAAGGCCAGCTAACTACCAGGCGTTTATTGATCAAATAATTATTATATATATATATATATATATATATAAATCACTCTTGTAATTATTGAAATTCCTAATTTTGTCAAAATCATCCAGCCTCCTATATATGTATGCTTACAAGCTTCTTGAGTTTTTTATTATCTCAGATCGAAAATAGCAGTACCCCACAATCAAAAAGCATTAGAATCTGAGTAAATAACATTTTTGGAAGGAATAGAAAATGAAAAAAGTTGAAAAGGTGTAAAGAATTTATGTCACATGATTCATCTCTTCATCTATCAGTTATACAGTAAAAGTTTATGTATTAAATATCAAATATCACATGTGCATAGCAAAAATTATACTGCATTAGAAAAATGATAAAGTGAAAAGGTAATACATAACAATGCTTGAATCTAAATGCAGCTCACTGATTGGAGTATTGGGTTTCAACAATATTATAATAATGATCTTTGATCATATTTTTTACTATTTTGTAGCTTTCGATTTTTCTTTAAAAAGAATCATTAAAATTTAAAGCATAAGAAGATTTAATAATTATGAATTGATAATATTTATAATCAATGAATTGGTTTAAAAAATTCACAATTTTTGGATCTTTCAAATAATGGTACATGTTATGCTTAATTTAGGCACAAACCCTATTTTATATTTTTTAATTCTATCTTCTATTTTTAAGTATCCTAAACTGAATCTAGTCTCTTTTTGGTTTAAGTTTTCTTATATTTGTCACTATTAATAGAAAAAATTATTTCTATATTTCCTTAGTTTATTTTTGAAAGAAAGAAAATTATTATGTATTGTTTCGAGAATAAACTAGGAAAAAGCTTCGTCAACGCCCAACAAGCCGAAATTCGTATTTGATGAAGGTAAATATAAGCAAACGTAACATGCACATTTATTCTTTTTCTTATTATCACACACACACACACATATACATGGGAATTAAATTCGACCAATCAATACTTATTTCTCCATAATTGTTCTTCGATCTGCTTGAAGAGTATCAGTGTGAAATATATTAAATGGTTTTTTAAAGAAAACCTGATATAAGGAATTTGAGTGAGAATATAGCAACCAAGTAATTTGCTAAGATTATAATTAGTCAATCAATTCATACAATTATTAACCACTCACTACACATATTTTAACATGAAACCATACGTATATATGTACCCCACACATCATTTTAAACATTCTAAAGTGGAATCCTAAACTAATGGACTAACATAAATAACAGAAACATTGGGTATGCGGCTATTAAAATCAGCATTAGCATTATCAAGTATTGGTGGACTTGTGAAGAGAGTAGCGCTGCAAAATACGCATCGTTTCAATTTTGTGTTGTGATGCGGTATTCTTTAAAAATATGTTGAAAGGTAACAATTTTTTGACCCAAAAAAAAAAAAAAAGCCATGCCATGAAATATAGTTGTCGCTCGCTGCTAGCCGCAGCCCATAATGTTGACCAGCTACTTCCCAAGATTTTGATCTATTCATAATATTATTGTGTCACGAGCAATTTGACCAAGAAAGAAACCGTGTCACGAGAAAATTATTTTATCATGCTTGCGTTATTCATATCATAAAAAGAATTCAAACGCAGTTTCAGTAAAGGTAAGCTATTCTTTTTATCTCATTTTTTGGTAGATATACTATTTTTACGATCTTTGTAAGTGTTTGACGTGACCATCTAATACTGATTATAAGGAAACATGAATTTTAATGACAATCTAACCTTATCGACCATTATGTTACACGTGTTCCAACAGCAATGTTCTTAACATGCATCAAATTGACGAACTCTGCAATTCCTATTGCTGCTTGCATTCGAATATTCCAATCAAAGTGATCTGAGAAAGATCACAAGAGCACGATGATTAATACTACGTTACCTAAAGTATTAGTGCAATCTAACCTCAGATACACACATTACACAGTTAACAATGTATACCAGAAGTAATTGCATCATTGAGAGCCTGGCCTGACTGCATGTCACAACCAACTGCTACAATATATATATATATATATATATATATATATATATATATATACACACACTTTGAACCATGAGGCAGTATACTGGATCACAGTTCACGTAACCTACCAGTGGAACTAAAGAAGCTGATCTTGTCTTCTCCAATGCAGCTAATTCCATCTGTTATCAAGTAGTGAGAATTATCTATAAATAAAAAAGTTATGTAAAAACCATTCAAAATTAAAAAGTATAGCTAGGTTGCAGTCTTACACCAAACTTTGCCAGGATAAGGTGGCTGTTACCCCAAGCAGAAATAGGTGCTACTTTCAGACCGAGCTGCATAAATTCTCAAAATAGTTTCCAACTGACTGGTGGTACTTTGAATAGCTGCCCTTATCGATCGTGTAGATTGCACTGTTGGCACCTCACCTACCATGAATACCTTGAAGATATATATATATATATATATATATATATATATATATATATATATATATATATCTTTGCTGGCTCAAGTCTTAAACACAGTAAAGCTTAGCCTAACACCATGATATTCCAGGCCTGGATTTTTGCTTTTGGTCAGTGACTCAGTGTATCTACTGCAGGTTTCTCTTTCAGAAAAATGAGAGTATAGAAAACATCCTCAAGATCAATATCTCAATTTCCTCGTCGTCACCATCCCCAGCGAGACTAATGGCAGTTGTAGTGGTCACTGAAAGAAAGAAGAACCATGTGATTGATGTTCCCTATGAACAACAAAAGATTCGCATCACATTTTTAAATGGCAGTTGTAGTCGGTTGATTGATGGTTTATAAGGTGTTCAATATCGATATCCATTCATGTCAAAATCCAATAATAGTAAAATTACGTCAGAAAAACTCATACAACTTGAATACCAACTCAAACTTTATTTTGAATTGACCACCTAAATATTGAAGCTGATTTCTAAGTTCTCACCCTTTGGATGAACAAGGATACATATATGGGAGCCATCTTACCCTTTCTTGGAAGAATGTAAGAGACTCATCATAGTACGGTCTACATACAAGATGATCATATATACAAAGAAGCAGTTAAATATACAAATTGAATAGATAACTAGGTCTCTCAATTTTTTTTCTTTTATTGTCATCTTGTGGATCCCATCAAGACCCTTTTAAGAAAAACATTAGAGAGATACTTCTTTCTGTCCTTTGTAAGTTTTTCCAACACTAGAGGACCGGCAAATTTCCCATATTTCAACCTCTTAAATATAGGGTACGGGTTCTGTATGAATTTTGTGGAGCAAGTCTAATACAGTAGCTGAAAAATAATTTTTCAAGAGCATAATAAGTATGTGAGCTAAGTCGACGAGTATGGCTCAGTTGGGAGAGCGTCAGACTGAAGATCTGAAGGTCGCGCGTTCGATCCACGCTCACCGCAAACAGTTTTTTCTTTAATTAATTTTGTGTTTCTTCATTGCCTTTTGATGCGCGTTGAAAGTGTACTTTAGAGTAATTATCAATGGGTAACACCCATTTAGTAGGCGTTAACAAATAATTCAGTACTTGGATTGCTGAATTCGTCGGTCCAACGACTACACTAATCAAGTTTTAACTCTCCATTCTCAATTAAACACAACCCCCGTTCCTTCATTAGCCTTTTGATGCACGTTGAAAGTGTACTTTAGAGTAATTATCAATGGGTAACACCCATTTAGTAGGCGTTAACAAATAATTCAGTACTTGGACTGCTGAATTCGTCGGTCCAACGACTACACTAATCAAGTTTTAACTCTCCATTCTCAATTAAACACAACCCCCAAAAGAGAGAGGGAAAAAGAGAAGGGGGAAAAAACAAGAACTTGGATTAGCATATTTGTCAATCCAACCACGCTAATCAAGTTTTAACTCTTCATTTTCAATTAAACCCGACCCTCAAAAGAGAGGGAAAAAGAAAGAACTTGGCAAAGGTGAATGTTTAACTTCCATCAAGGCATGAAAAAGATTTTAAGAGCCAAGAGATTTCACATATTATGATTGGAACATCACACAGTTTTACAGCATACGCAGTACAACAAAGTGGTAACTGTTCAATAACATAAGAGAAAACAGTGAGTATGAAGACTCTACCAACATAAGAGCTCCTGACTTCTTTAACATCTTTGAGCTGTTCAGGAGACACTGTATTTTCTGGTTTACAGGGGAAGGAAGAGCAAAACCAGGTATGCAAAAAACCACTAGAAGAAATCAAATTCGAGATAAGTGTCTTTACTTTGATGATTCTGAATGGCACCAAGAGCAACAGGCTTCTGACTTGTCGATGCTGCTGGAACTGGCATTTGGAAGATTTCGACAGGCTTTGGAATCTCTGGAGGACTTGCGCAACGAATTAGAGCCCAGTTTACGCCTTCAAAGAACGGATGTTGTTTGATTTCTGTTGCTCCGCGCTTGTAGGCCAGTCTATGCTGTGGCTCTTTGACTAGCAGCCCTCTGATAAGATCTCTAGCTGAGAAACTAACGACTGGGGTTTCAGGAAACCGTAGAGGCTGACTCACGACGTTGTAAAGGGTGGCTTTGTTTCCTGATCCCTTGAAGGGAGTCTTACCAAACAACAACTCGTACAAGAAGATACCGAAAGTCCACCAATCCACAGCACTGCCATGCCCTTCCCCTTTAATGATCTCGGGTGCCAGATACTCGTGGGTCCCAACAAATGACATCGAACGGGCATTTGTTGGCTCAGCAATCAGCTCTGGTAATGGGGTGACTTGGTTGCCAACGTCAATTTTAGATTTACGGTCCTTCTTCAACTTACTTGAGAAGAGCCGAGGACCGAAACATGTTGTGGGTACAACACAAGATGGCTGCAGACAGGAGGGCTCAATGCAAGCAGGTTGGGCGCAATAAGCAGTGTTCTTCCGCGGGGGGTCTGTCTCAAGAGATGATGACTTGACAAGTGTTGGACTGACCGCACAACGAAGAGAGAGGTCAAAATCAGACAGCATTATGTGTCCATCTTCCCTTACAAGGACATTTTCGGGCTTCAGATCACGATACACAATGCCAAGCATATGAAGATATTCCAAGGCAAGGAGGACCTCTGCTATATAGAACCTGATGATGAAAAAGAAAGATAATTGACAATTTCTTTTGGGGAAAATGTAAAAATATTCAAAGGGAGAATAAGGGAAAACCGTATGAAGCAAAAACCATTTCTATTCAAACTTGTTCTTAGTACATAGAGTATATGCAAGACTAACGTTCCTCAGTAGGAAAGAATTGAATTTCTTCTATGTTTTTGTCTCTCAATTGCATCAATTTCTTTGCAGCAACAGAGTTCTAAAATAGATCCGAGCAAACAAGCCGTATTATCTATGGACTATGATTGATGACAAACAGAATCATGTAATGCAGTGAGAAAAAAGGAAACAAAGTTCTATGTGCATGTTGTGTGTTGGATGTGTGTGAAAGGGGGAAGAGAGGGAAAGCAGGCACGTACCCAGCCTAAGAGGTAGTAAAGACCCTCCATATTGAATAAATGATCATCAACTTATGCTACCATGCATTAACTCAATCTAACTTCAAACAAATTTCAAGCTATTACATACTGTGGATATAAGAATCTCCCACTCCTCTGAAACAAAGAGCATCAGTTTAAGTAGGGATGTGGGAAGGACATAGAATGTAAAAAGGGATATAATGTTCCTTTGTGGACTTCAATATTTAAATGTCTTTCCATACGAAGAATACCATGAATCTTCATGTTTTGACCAATCAACAGTCTGACGTTTAATTTCGACACAAGTTTGAAGATAAAGCATGAACACGTGTAAAAGCACATCTGAGTAGGAAAAGAATGACTTGCCACAGAGAGTTTCTTACATATTTATGATTAAACCAATCTACAAACATCTTAGTCCCATTCAAATATCACGGTTAACTCAAAACAGATACCTTAGGCTGAGCTTCTTACAAATTCCTCAAAAAAATAGTATGATATTAACATGTGCAATAAAATGGTAGTAATTCAAATAGAAACGGAAAGGGAAAAAGGATGTTGAACAAGGATACTAATGAATCAAACACCGCTAAAGCATCATTAGTTTATGCAATACTCATATAGCATTTCCCACGACATCTAAGCAACTATTACAACAAAAATTTTAATCATACACCCTAAGAAATATTTCAAGCCAATTAAATATTCAATATTTCAAAACAAAGTGAGAGGTCAAATAACTACATCGCCAATTTTTTCATCAATAGTAATGGTTGTGGTTGCCTAATGCTTATGAATGGATTGTGTTCTTCCATCAACATAGTTTAACTCTTAAGACATAGAAGATAATTTCCAGAGGGGGAAAAAAGGGAATAAAACCATTAAATAAAATTCTGACTTTAAGAACTTGCCCTCCTTAAAATTCGAATATGAAACCTTCCATAGAATTCCAACTCTAAAGGGTCTGACAAAGTGTATGATAAAAGGATTCCGGAGGTCACTGTTAAGAAGTATATAAAGTTAGAAAGTGCATCTAGTATACTAATTATAACATAAATAGAATTATAAAAATTTTGAAAATGATGAATAGGAAAACAAATAAGGATTCACAAACTGTAGAGTAGGAATAACAAACTAGAAGTTCTACATTTTAAAGTTTGTTCAGGAAAACATCCTTTATAAGGGATGAAATGGAAGTCAAATGTGGTAAGCTTGGGTTTTGCGCTGTTTTTGCTCACATGTCTAAAACCTATTACAGAATAAAAATGTCTGCGGAACTTTTTACCAGCACGTCCAACAACAAATATGTCCAAGGAACTCTCTATCCCTAATCTAAATTAGCTTTTGTCTAGCCCTTCTGCTACTTGGCTGGAATAAGAAAATTCGTTCACTGCTAAGATAATCCTACTTGGTACTTCATCATAGACAACATTCAGCAATGACTGATCTAACCAAAGAATCAAGGAAGGCTATGTAATAGAGCCAAAAACAGTTTTGTGAGTGACTCAAGATCTCAAGACAGTGAGTAGGAGAAAAGTATCATACTTTACAGCTAGTTCAGAAAAATGTTTTCCAGGCTGCCTCTGCCGAAGAGTGTGCAAATCACCCCCTGGGCAAAACTCCATTACCAAACATGAGAATTTGTCCGATTCAAAATGGGTATATAATGATGGCAAGAAAGGATGATCTAGAGATTGCAGTATTTCTCTTTCTGTTTGAGCACGTAGTAATTTTTTCCGACTTTCTAATAATGCCTTGTCCATAACCTTCATCGCAAAGTAACACTTCGTGCCACACAATTCTGCAAGATAGACATTTCCAATATCACCAGACCCCAACTTCTTCAGCAACCTGAAATGCCTCAAGTCCAACACACCATCTTTAGCTCGGATGGCTTGTATGGCTTCCCATCTTGAATCATTAGCTTTGTGAGGTTTGTTAATGCTACTACTTAAACTGCTACAAGTACTTTCATCACTGACATCAGTGCTTGTACTACCTCTACACACACTGCTCTTGCCACTCTCCATAAAATCAGCTCGCCCACTGATTTTGGCACTAACACTGGTTTTCGTAAGACTGCTTGCTGCATCACTGACTTTAGCAGAAGCTGAGCTATCCTTCATAGTTCCATTGTCTGATACTTTCTTTTCCTGATCAACTTCATTTTCATGTAAGCCCCTCGTATCACTGAATGTAGGGCTTATGCCTGCTCTCACTTGTTTTGAATTGGTGGACCCATTTTGCTGAGAATTATATGACTTCTTCTCCGCTTCTGCTACTGTGTTGAACTGTTTAAAGGCTATCTCTTGAGCATTGGTGGGAGATTCCTTTGTTTTGGCAGGTCCCAATTTGCTTGTCTTTGTAATCTGCAAAGCGGTACTTCCTTCTAAGGTCTGACTGTCGAGTCTCTTACTCTGCTTTTCGATAGAATTCTTTATAACTGCTTTTGAGGCCATTAAAGTGAAAAAAGAATCTTGGATTTACTCTGATCAACCAAACCCATTACTCATTCCCCGACTTCAACAAATGACACCCATTCAAATTGACACTGAAATCTATGGTTTTCGCTCCACCAACAGCCAAAGGGTATCTGCCCAAATTGAAAAAAGGAAGCCAAAGAATCACAACCACAATTGTAATCAACAAGTCATTGCAAGACGTAAATCAGGAATTCAGTAAACTACGGGTCACACACTGGTTCCATAGTTCCAGCAATAAAATTTAAGCAACCATGAACTTATCAACCAAAAAAAGGAAAAAATTAAAAACGGGATAAAACTTGCCTGACAAAATATCACTCCTACCATCACAAAAGAACCAACTTACTTCACTAACTTATATTTAAGTAAAAAATAAAAAAGAACCTGATAGCAGGCACCATTTAAGCAATAGACTAGAGAATAGAATTATATTAATAAGATTCCACATTTAGGCAGACAGAATATAGCCAAAATTAAGTAATTTCATATATGCTCAAATCCAAAGCACAGATTTTCATGAAGGTACAGATCGATTAAATATGCTAACCAGCACATATAACACCACATCAAAACCAAAAATCTTAAAATTACCATAAAGTTTCAATCTTGAAAGAGCAAAATGTAGTGCTCCTTGCAGCCAATACAGCACAAGATAGCTAACACCAAACTGATACTCTACATACAAACACGTCTAGAAAACAAAAGGGTCACTAAAAATCACACAGATCTTAAACAAAAATCCCATAATTTTTTTATGAAAACTCTACCAAATTGAGGATCTGAAGAAAACCCACGAACAAAGATGTTGGAAATAACTCCCCAGATGCAATACCACGTTAAAAATACAACCAAAAAAGCCAACCCAATTCATTAAATCATCAAGCAACTTCAAAAGAATTAAAGGGTACAGAAGAAAAGTACCTGAAGGGCTCAAAGATGAGAACTTTATTGCGGGTTTATGCTTTTAGCAATGGAGGAAGAAAAAAAAACACTATGAGTTGATACTGTGGAAAGCGAGAATTGAGGGAACAAAAAAGAGAGGAAAAAAAAGAAAAAGTTTGGTTGGTCTTTGATCCAAAAGGAGGTCAGGCACTTGGGCTAATTGTATATGGGTATGTGACCATGTTAATGTGTACTTTGTGTTTGTGTGTGTGAGAGAGAGTGAGAATGAGTCGTCACAGGAGTAAAGCTTAGCTTTATACAAGGTTCAATAATGTCATTTGTATGTTGTCTGAAAGATGGGGTCTGATATCAACATGTGCGGCCCACAAATGCGCCAACCTGTCTCTCGTGCCTGGTCCCACCCCCGTTCCTTTTGCTTTTTCTCTCATTTAAAGCCTCAATCTACTACGCTATTGACCCGTGTCGAGTTCTTGATCCCACCCACTTATCTGGTTTTTATTGAACCAAGAATTATTGACTTATCTCTCATTTTTGTGAAACCTTTGAATGAAATTACTTCAATAAAAACTAGGGGTAAGTTTTTGGTTATAACCGAATCGAAACTGAAATCGAAACCGAATTTAACTAACCGAATTTCTGAATTATTAAAAATTGCTAACCGAAATCGAACCAAACAACATAATTAACCGAATTTTTTTGGTTCGGTTTCGGTTATTAACCAAAATAACCGAAAATTCCAAAAAAAAAAATGCATTTGCTAAAACTACTTCAGATAACCGAATTTCTAGTTAGGAAATATAATAACTAAATTACTAGTTACCATTCATGTTTTCTGGAAAATAGTAACCAAAAAATTAATGAATTCATTTCATTCAGAGCTTCAAACTTGAGTCAAAACTGTCAAATATAGCAAACATTCACCCAAAAAGAAAATAAATTCCCATCTAAGAGTAATTTAGATGAATCAAATCTAGTTATTAGCAAGAAGATTAGAGAAGATGTAAGCTGCATTGCACAAGGGGTCTCAATTTGTGAACAAATTACAAGAAATGACCAATGGTGGCTGCTAATTGAAATTGAACAGACTAGAGGAGCCTAATTTTTTTTCTTTCATACCTACGCAAAATTAAATCAATTTGATATTTCGGTTATTCGGTTATTAACCGAATTTTTAATTAAATATCCGAAACTGAACCGAACACCGAAATCCTCTAAAATTGATAACCAAACCGAATATATAACTAACCGAACCGAATTAAGAATTTCGGTTAGGTTCGGTTCGGTTATTCGGTTAAAACCGAACAATGCTCGCCCCTAATAAAAACTCAAAAAATTTACTTAGGAGTCCCTTGCAATTTTCGTTAAATTTTAGATGGATCTCAACTAAAGGATTAACACTCACATGTATCCCAAATGCCGTGCTACGAGACCACATGAGACGCATTTTATGCTCGAAATTAACTTGTAATATACAATTTCCACCAATTCTTGCCGTTTATGTTTTTTTATTCATGTGTAATTGGTTTGACCTATAACAGTTATGTATACTCTAGATGCCTTGATGTGAAACTTCAGTCACACGGGACACATTTTGTGCTCCAAATTAACGTGTAATGTCCGTGCAAGTACGAGCTTTCGCCAGTTCTTATGTTTCATGATTGTTAATTATGTGTGGTTGGCAGACCCAATCGCAAAAACTGGGAAACAGGCAGGGAGGCCTCTGTCCCTGTTACAACATAGAAGTTTATGTCCAAGTTTGCCACCCCGCAGGCCACAAGACAATTGGAAAAATAGTCTTGTGAAACAAAAACTTAGCTACACTGCACAGAACATAATAACTATATACTTTCCCCTCTGGCAGGCTACTTTGAGAGAGATGAGGCCACTGATGTTGAGATTCGGTTTCCTCTTAACATCAAGAGTTTAATGGGTGTGCCCACATAGGAGACCATCAACATCTCCCCCATCGCGTCTGTTGCTGTGCCAGATAGTTCCCGTTGCCACTGGGGCACCTCATCTGCCAGTTCCTCCATGTGTGTGTGTGTGTTGTGTGGTGTCTTTACCTTTTACTTTGAAAAGGCTAGGTGACAAAATACACATTATATTGGACCATTTTGGTCCGGGGGAAAGCATTCTGCTTTCTCATCATACATTTATGAAAAGTACTTGCAAATCACAACTATTTGTAAACTCGCAAATGACAGTTGTTCGTAAATGACTACCTCGGATCGCACCACGTACGGGTTTCTTGTTTATTGTTGAATATACATAGAGGGGAAAGTACAGGTCTCCGTGTAGGATCACGAGAGTTTGGTTATCAGCCGTTGGCATTCCTTCCAAAATCTTTACAGCTACATTGAAAAGAACTTCGGGAGGGAATGGCCCAGTTGACTGTATGGTGACTGCAAAATTTGAGGATTAGCAGAAATGAATATATTGAATGGCAAAGGTTAACACTAATAGAACCATGTCAACCATTTTGGAGGAGCATATACAAATAGTGGAAAATGTTAGCCATCCATAATATCAATATACGAAGATGACAAACAATAGCCAAGATGAGAAAACTCTCGTCGTCTAAAAAGCGAGAGCATTTTCAATTGTCAAAGATACCGATCCTCTCCTAGTAAGAATGTCTTGTAGTAATTACAAGTGAGATCCTAGCCATCAATACTATCAAGTTACAACAAGAAGAAAACTTTTAGACAGCATGAGAAAGCTTTTACTGCCTTAAAAAAAAAACCAGAGCTTCTTCAATTGTCAAACAGCTGCACATAACTGTAGAAGAAATTTAATACAGAACTACCAATAATCTCTGCAAGAACAAGAACCATGTCTAAAGCAATGGAATCTGTTCCGATCACGCACGACTATCTCTCTGTTAGTAATTTCTGAGATCACTTTAAAAGCAGCATGACAGTCTTCACAAACACGAAGATTCTTCATGATCCTGATGGTTTCTCCAGGTGGTGTGTTTATCAACCCATAGACCAGGGCAAGTTTCTCACTATGGCGATACAGAAACTTTTCCTTTTCCCTCTCTTCCACGTCCAGCAAAATCACTGAAGTATTTGGTATGTATCCTCTCAACCTCATATGTTCGAGTATTCTGTCCCACACTTTAGCTATCTCCTCAAATTTGGGATGGCTCTCGTCTCCAGCAACGAATTCATGAACCACTCCTTCAATGGCTATCGTACTCCAGCCTGGTGTCTTCTTCACTCCACGATCTCTCATCAACTTCCTCACCCTGGCTGTATCTTCCCATCGTTTAGCATCTGCATAGATATTCGATAAAACTATGTAATATCCGTCATTAAGAGGGTCTAATTCTTGTAAATGCTGAATTGCTTCTTCAGCCATTTCGATATTTTTATGGACTCGGCATCCACCCAGCAGGGCACCCCAAACAACCCCATTTGGCTGGATCGGCATCTTTTGAATAAACTCACGAGCCTCCTGAAGAAGCCCTGCTCGGCTTAGAAGATCAACCATGCAACCATAATGTTCAATACGGGGTGTAATCCCATAATCTCTAGTCATGCAAGCAAAAAATTCACGCCCCTCTTTAGTTAACCCCATATGGCTACAGGCGTGCAGGAGACCAATAAATGTCACATCATTAGGCTTCACACCACTCTGAATCATCCTTGAGAAAAGTTCCAAAGCATCTGCTGCTTCTCCATGCATTGCCAGACCTTGAATCATGGCCGACCACGACACAACCGTCTGTTCCTCCATCTTCTCAAAGACAATATGCGCAGCCTCCAAACATCCACACTTGATATACATATCGATCAAAGTATTGCATATACGAACATTCCTCTCAAACCCACTTTGAGTCGAGTATTCATGAATCCTCCTCCCGAGATCAAGTGCACCGAGATCAGCACAAGCTGCGAGAACAGCCACCACAGTAACTTCATTAGGCAAAAACCCTGCCTCTTCCATCTTCATGAAAATATTAAGAGCCTCCTTAGGCTTCCCACACTGTACGAAACCAGCAACCATAGCAGTCCATGACCTCACAGTCCTCTCAGGCATTTGTATAAACAACTTATAAGCTCCATCAACATTGCCCCTTTTAATCAACTGAGTAATCATTATATTCCAAGTCACAACATCACGTTGCGACATTCGATCAAAAAACACCTTAGCATCATGTGATACCCCACATGATGCATACAAATGAACAATCATATTTTGCAGAAACAAGTTTTGTTGGTAACCAAGTTTCTCAATACACGCATGAATTATTTTTCCATGTTGAAGATCCAAAAGCTGTTTGCAAGCTTTGAGGACAAAAGAACAAGTGAAACTATCAGGGCATACATTATCCTGTCTCAGTTGATAGAACAGCATTATTGCATCAAACGGTGAATTGCTCTCAGCAAATTCTTTTAAGCAGCAGTTCCAAAAGATAACTTCAGGTCTGTTTAAACTTTTGAATATTTGTTGAGCATAGGAGAAGCTTGAAGTTAAAGCGCAAACAGAAGCGACTTGGGAGAGTGGAAGGACTGAAAGCGGAACATCGGTTTTTATGAGATGAGCATGGAGTTGTCTGAGCTCAGAAGGAGAGTTAAATTGCCTGAAAAGATCAGTTCCAAGCGTTTCCGGTGAAGTTATGTGCACATCTTTTCTGGTGTAGGTCTGATTGAGTGTTAAAGAGGGGGTTGCACGGGTCAAAGAAGTAGCAAGGACAGAGTTAATCATATCAATTCCGATTAGTGCCAAGCTTTCTAATGGTTATGACTATAATAGGCTTGTGCTTCATATTGAAGGCTTGAGACAATTCATGCCACTATTCCAAAATTGAGTGGATTAACAAAACCAATCCTTCTAGATCCTTATGAACCCCTTTTCTCGAAAGGATGACTTCCACCATCACCGACAGCCAAAAGATGTCTACAAACAAAACAATCAGATTTACTATTATTATATGAACTGATTATGATTTTAAACTGAAACCAAGATACAACATCTAAAAATAAGCATGAGAAACAAATAAAACAGCACAGGAGTAGAGATAAAATGTGCTTATCAGGCTAAAATCATCTTTGATGTTAAAATACCTAAAGGGAGTCGGACATATTTGAACAGGTTAACTTTAGGCCACACAAGTCCAACTACTTACTCTCTGACTGAAGTTTGTTTTAAAAGCATAAGCATGAGGGAACAAAAAAGAGAAAAAGAAAAGGCATAAAACAGAGAGAATCAACTACAGATTATAGATATACTAGTAGGGCTTGATTAAGCCTTCCCGACCCCCCCCATACTCAACTCCTATCCCCAATGTCCACAAAAAGCCAGAGACACCCTATCATGCTTTTCAACTGAACGAACAAAGAAAGGCTTTAAAGCTCATAATTTATTAAGAAATTGGAGCTTAGCAACTAAAAGAAATGGAATTCCAATTGCAAAAGTTATTTCTACCATAGCCACTAACCATACCAAAACCAAGTCTTATACCACTCGGTGGGTTGCATATCCTGCTTTAACCACTAAATAAGATAATGTCATAATATATACTTCTCCCATGTGATATAAAATTATAAAGATCCTAAAATACTCTTAGTACCCATTGGTTTTTGGATGCAAATTCATGATTCTGGACAAAATAAATTCTTCACTCTCAGTGCAAGCAAAAGATGTATAATTACCATGTCTGCAACATCCATCTAGTTGGGAACCATCTGCCATTGAAGAGCTTCACAGATAAATCTCACCACACATCAAACCTCAAGCTAATTAGCTATTCTGACAACTCTTCGATCTCCTAAACTTAGCAACTCAGTCAATTGTAACTAGCCACATAATCGCCTCGCATCCCTTTTTCCTGTTTACTCCTGTCCGAGTCTTATTATCTTCTGCATTGCGGTGTTGAGGCTGTTGGGTGATTGTCAAGAACTCCATTTCCTAACTTCCGCAAAGGGAGTCCGAGCTACATTCAAATGCTAAAGCTTTACAGACTATAAATCAGAGCACATGATTCCACTCTGAGGACGCATTTGGATTGGCTTTCTTCAAACGAGCCAAAAACTTTTGAAAAAAAGTGCTTTAGAAAGCTGAAATTAAGCTTTTTTTTTTTCCCCTTCTTCAGCGTTTCAACTTTTTATTGAAATCTAACCAAATACTTGTTGAAGAAAAAAAAAAGAAGCAAAAGATTTGCTTTTTTCAATAAAAGGGTGCCCTTTTCAAAAAAAAAAATCCAAATAGACCCTTAAACTTACAATACGAGTCTGGCTTGCAGGCCCTGGTTTCTGGGTATGTCTCTTGACAGAACATATGTGATTCTACCCAGTAGCTTATCGTGATCAATAACAAGCACAGAAACACCAAACAATTAACACCAAAAGAGACCACAATCACCGGCAAATTAAATTACATTGCGAAGCACACAAAACAAACATCAACTAAGATATTGAAGCAAACTTAGCGGCAAATGAAGTAGAATTGCATTCAAAAAATTATTATAGAAGAGATAAAACCAGAGAAATAATGCTGGCTTGCTTGAGGACTTACCACTTTGACTGTAAGCGCGCGCGGAGAGTGGAGGTTTTGTTGTTGGTTAAGCAGGTTGCAACATTTTTGTCATCTTATCATGCCTTTTTCTTTTATTCTTTTTTGGTCTTTTTCTCTTTTTTTTTTTTTTCCTCAAGAGAAATTTCATTCAAATATCTATAAGTGACTGGACAGAACACAAACTACTAACACAAACAAACATTTCACTAATAACCAGGTTCGAGTTGCGTCTTTTGTGGTGTAAATGTCTTGATTAATCTTTTTTTACATGTATTGGAGTGTACTACTAAATTGTATATATTAATTTTACAAATTTTTCACTCAAGAAAAAAAAAAAAGAAAGAAAATGGATCTAAAGACATTGGTATCCTTATTGAGGCCACAGGATTTTGGGTGAGTCAATTTAACACATGAAAAGTTTCTACTTTTGGAAAATATTTTGTTATTTGAAAAGATTAGTATAAAAGGTACTTCCTAATATCTTTAACAAAGCATTCACTTTTTATTAGAATTATTATAATCTAATTGTATATGCTTTAATATGAACAATTTCAATATAATTTCAGCCATTGGCAGAAAAAGTGAATGGAGAAATTAGTAAAATATGAGAGGATCATTTCTCCGAGACATTATTGTAATTCCCTTTTTTTTAAATCAGGAAAAATGAAAGAAATTGGGATTCTTCTCTTGCCAAACGTGTTGTCTCAACTTGTTACATAGTGATCTAAACACGGGAAAAAAACTTTGTCACTCAACTTATTATTATATAGTGATCTAAACATGGAGAAAAATTTTAAAATTTTTGAACATTTTAAAATGTTTCGACCTAGTATGTGTATTAAAACATTAGATTTGATTCGTAATGTTAACCATAGCATATATGTGAAACTCATGCGCCATTAATAATATGAACGTTTTAAGAACTAACCACTTAACCTCTTTTCTGTCTAAGAGATCAATGAAAAGTTAGAAGGTGAATGTTAATCTTTGGGTTAATCTGCTTGCCAGCAAGAATCTTCTCAACCTTGATGCTGTTTCAATAAGCTACGTTTATGTTGCAAGTGAAACTGCAAAAGAGTTTCTGATGACCTATTGATATTCTTGATGTACTTCCTGACCTCAATATATCAAACAAGATGATCCATGAATTTAAATTTCCTTGTAACAAGGGAGATTTAATAGTTATGAATCAAAAATATAACTATCTTAAAATAATTTATACAATTTAACACAATTATATCTCTCTCATTATGATATATTTATAGATGTCCAGTAAGTGCTTATCAGCAGTACCAAATAAACCTTCAAGAACATCATAATTACTACATACACTTTTCTTGAGTGTGTTCATGGAGCCAAAATTGCATTAGTAGTGAATAAATATGTCAAGGAAACATCAACTCCAGCCAAGATGTTTTAAGTTTTTCTCTCTTCCTCTTTTTAGCATCACATGGCTCTTCTTTGTTTCCATCTTTAGCAGATTTTGCTGTTTCCTCCTCAGAAGGGCCTTTTCCTACCTTTCTCCTTTTCGGCCGAGATGGCTTCTTCCCTATTCCATCCTTAGCAAAGCTACCATTTAAGTTCCTCCGCTCTTTCACAGCATCATTTTTCTCCGGACACTGCTGAAGATTCTTAGTTTGGATCACCTCTTCTGCGGGCTCAGAAGGGTTTGAAGCTGGCTTTTTGTTACTCATTTTCTTCAACTGCAAATATAAGTTGAAAAAAAATATAAATCAAATATATACATAAAATAAACATGCCTAATATCACTAGATTATATATTTCTGAACTATAATATCCTGCACAAGCAACTTTACAAGGTTTTTATACCTGTCTTTTCAAATAGATAATATTTTGTTAGAAAAATCAAGGACACACGCGCACCTATTAATGCACAGTGAAAAATACACATAGAGAACAAACAATATTTTTAATGTGGTTCGGCCCTCTGTTTATATCCACAATCCCCCTCTGAGATAAATTCCACTATTCAACAATAATGAATTATAAATGATGATTTTTTGCACGGATAAAAAAGTCTAAACCTTATCCTACAAAACAACAGGATTAGAACGAACGTAAGACACTCTCTCTCACACACATAAGGTTCTCAGGATCTCTCACCCGCACCCCCCTCCCTTCCATGGGGCGTGGCCCTAAGACACCTAATAGAAGTTATTGTCAGCACTGCAATTAGTTAGTTAAGTATAACATGTTACTGCTACAGTTAGTTAGTTAAGTATAGCAAACTATAGAGAATAAAGTTAGTTAATGTTTTACCGCTGTCAAGTTAGTTATAATATTTAGAAACTTCTATTATAACTAACTCCTATTGTAACTGGCATTTATAAATAGGTGTCTTTGTAATTGTTCTGAATACAATGAGAAATATCTTCAACTTTACTCTCTTTCTTTAGAATTCTTCATGGTAATCAGAGCATAAAGGCTTTGCCACCATTTTTTTTTTCTTCTAAAAAGCAGCTTACAGTATCAAGGAGTTCTATAGAAGCTGAGTAGAGGGCATTGGCACAAACTGCAGCTAATCTCACATGGCTTACTTATTTACTAAAAGCCTTACACATTCCATTTCAACCACCTACCTTGGCCTGTGATAATCTTTTAGCAATATCTTTAGCCTCTAATCCAATTTTTCATGACAGATGAAAACATATTACACTTGATTATCATTTTGTTAGAGAGAAAATGATTGCCAAACAGCTTGTTATTTTCTATCTGCCATCTACAGAATAGATTGCAGACTTGTTCACAAAGTCTCTTTCTGCTACTCAATTTCAATATTTGAAATCCAAGCTTCCCCTGGCTACCCAGCCTCAGCTTGAGGGGGGATGTTAGCACTGTAGTTAGTTAGTTAATTATAATATGTTAGTTTTGTAGTTAGTTAGTTAAGTATAACAGACTATAGAAAATAAAGTTAGTTAATGCTTTACAGCTATTAAGTTAGTTACATTAGTTGTCAAGTTAGTTACATTAGTAGTCAAGTCAGTTATAGCATCTAGAAGCTTTTATTGTAACTAACTTCTATTGTAACTGACATCTTTAAATAAGTGTCTTTGTAATTATTCTTAATACAATGAGAAATATCTTCAGGTTTGCTCTCTTTTTTTAGAATTCTTCAGTTACAAGACCCCCAAGGGGAGAATCCTTATTTCTTAAGATTTTTCCTTCACTAGTTTAGGCAAGTATTGAATAAGGCAATTATCTTAATAATGTTTTCCTCTAAATTTTTTAATTTATATGGGCTTAGACTTTGAGCTCTAATCCAACATATCCTTAAAAAAACTTACAAAACTAGGTAAATTAATAAACAATCAAGGAAAGAGTTCCAGTTAAGATGCACAAAGCGAGGAGGAATTCCAGTACTTGGACAGACGCAATCATACATGCCACAATCATTACAATAATAAAGTATAAACCTAGGTCCCACATCAATAACAAAAGATAATAAAAACTTGGAAATTGATCAAGTATCAATAGAAAAAAAGATAAAGCTTGAAACAGCACTCGGTCAAAAAGATGGGTTGAAATTTGAATCCCAAGAAATAAGATAGCATAAACAATTTAAGTACCAAATATAGAATAATCATTGACGTAGAGAAGAGACCCGAAAGAAACCTCATAAAAGAAACTAATTGAGCTCCTCCCATAGTTCCCTTCAGAGAACACCCCAAACACCAGCTCCGCAGGACAGGCTTGGGCCGGGGAGAATGAACAACAACTACCCTCATATTATTGTTTGATGAAAAAGGATTTAGCATGGTTATAATATTAAGTTTTCTGGTGGTATCTAATCAAATTTCCAATAAAATGTTTCAGAAAGACAGTTTCAACTACCCATTCCCAAAAGGTTTAGGAATTACACGGGCCAAAGAATGAGACAATGCCAAAAAATAATTTACAAATTATCTAGAAATGCATTGTTATCCAAGAATGAGATTTACTTTTGCAACAAAAAATCCTTCCACGTGGAGAACACGGGGATAGAAACTGTCTTGTGTTAACCCCCTGACTTTGAATTGGCTTCCACACCATATCTATTGCTGCAAGGATCAATTGCTGCAAAGAAACATAAAAATTGATAAACAAAAAAATATATAACCAAATTTCAAAACCACAACATATTCTTTTATGATAAATCTGTATGCATCTGTAGATGTTTGCAAGTGCATTAAGAGGCCTTCTCATACGGGACCTACAAAAAATTCTCAAACAATCTATGAAACTAAAAGAAGAGCAATGGTATAATTTACATCATGCAACATCCAGTCCCAACAAGAGTCCCAGCATATTACAAGTCCCTTTTAGCTCTCCTTAGCAATCATACAAGTTACTTATGCATACACAAATATTAGCCTGGTGCTACTTATGTGAAAATAACTCGCGCATCAAGTCACAACATGAAATAGGAACGCAGACCTTCTGCAAATGAGCACAATTCTGTATGTCAAGAGCATTCTTTGACTTACTATACTTAATATATCTACATTCATATTGTTTCCTGCCAGAAAAAGGAAGGAAACTTTATAATCTTTTCTCCGCGAAACAAATATACATTTAAAAACTATAATCCTCTATACTGCAACCCGGGAAAAAAATCATCTTTTTTCTCACACGGCAATATTTAAATAAGAACACAACAATTAATATATTCATGCATATATATATCGTGTCAAACACACACACCTCCATATACGTCTATGTTTATGAATATATATACATGATAAATCTATTTATATGTATATGTATATGCATGCATATTTAGTTATTTTGCGTTTGTGGAAAATAAGATTGCTTAAGGGATGGAGAACTCATTACCTTTCTGCGTAAACCAAACACCCAATAAAGCCACCACACGCTTCGCTGCATTATTCTGCGTGTGTTGGAGGGGTTCAAAGGGCTAGGGTTTAAGTTTATTTGTTCTTTACTTCTTTTAACAAAAAACCAGAGGTTTTAGGGAAATCATTTAGAGGGTGTTTGGTTTTTTTTTTAAATCTGCGTAAAGTCTAATTTAAACTAATGAAAGTTTTTGTTTTAATTTAAAATATACTTTTTTTTAAGTGGAAAATGAAAACCTCCCCAACTCCAAGTTTTGCTTTTTATGACTTGCACTTTTAAAAAAAATAAGTTTTACCAAATCATTTACAATCTTATTCTTACCTTTTTATTTTTATTACATAAATATCTTTATTTTTTTATGTTATACTTACCTTTTTAAATTCTATTTAATGTCCTTAATAGTTATTTTAACTATATAATTTACTTTTCAATCCACTTTAATCAAACATGTAAATACTTATTTTATAACTACAACTTTTATTCAAACACGTAACTACTTAAAGTTGACAATAAAAAAAATCACTTAAGGCTAGAAGTGCTTTAAGTAGTTTTTTTATAAGCCAATCCAAACACCCTCTTATATTTACCAAAGAAATCGACCTTAATATTATAAATTTCATACTACAAAAAGGTTCTTTATCCAATATTTTTGGCTTTCAACTATTTTGAGTTCGAGCAATGTTAATTAACTTTTTTACATGTTAAGTAGAGTTCAAATATTTTGATTAAGGTTCTGTTTGGCTTTTTTAGAAGTGTTTTTCTAAATAGCTTTGGAAAAAATATTTTTCTAATAAGCTAAAAATTTTACCTTTTAAAAAAAGTTGTATTTGAATTTTTTTTCAAAGTTCCAAGTTATTTGGAAACCAAATCAAACCGTTATTGCAAAAACAATATGTTTTTTTCAGGAAAAAAAATAATTTTTTCTTAAAAAAAACCAATCCAAACAGTCTCTGTTGGGTTATGGCTCAAAGTCCAAGCCCGTACAAATTAGGAAAGAGTTTTAATGAGAATTAAAATTCTAGTTATGGTAAGAGTCTTAATTATGGTAGGATTGATAGACGAGAAAATCCTTTGTCTTGGAGGACAAGGAAATCTCCTCTATAAATAGGACTCTTGCATTAGTTGTATAAGGTGTGCTTTAGGACCACACCCCATGAGAGGTGTGGGTGAGAGAGAGAGCCTGAGAGTATCAAGAGTATCTTATATTCGTTCTAGTCCTGTTGAGGATAGAACCATTGTAAGAACGAACCATTGTAAGAACTCTGTGAGAGAGGGTTTAGACTTTTCTTTCTGTGCAAAAAGTCACATGGGTTGTAATACTCTTTTCTATTAGTGGAGTTTTTCGTGGACGTAGACAGAGGGCCGAACCACGTTTAATAGCGCGTATTCTTTTCTCGATACTTGTAGGTTGGAGGGAGGACGCTGATTTGCACGAAAAACGAAAAAAGAAATGCCAAAGAGGAGTAAAAAATTCGCTGATCTGCTGGTCACGTTTGGCAGCCTTCCCGGAGTCCGATCGACAATCCATTTGTTGCTGTGTTTTCGTCTCGGAGAGGAGAGTAAGCTTCTAAAATTTCATAACGATCCGACGGTCGGATTGTGAGATACAAGCAGGTCAAATTTTGTGAGTTTGTGGTCAAACAGTCAAACAGAAGGTTTGACCAGCGGGCTGCAGGGGTTTGACCGCATTGACCGAGGGTCTTCTCACCGTTTTCCGACGTCCTGAGTTCGTTTTTGAGGTCCGTTTTGCCAAATTTCTTAATGTATCGTGGGTAAGCCTTGAAATTGGGTAAAACAATGAAGTGGTGATGAAATTCTGCGAAAGTCTTCGAAGCATTGTGCGAGCAAACACAGTTAGCTGACTAGTGAACAAACTTCTAGAGGAGAGAAGTTTGGATGAGTAGACTAGTTGAAGAAGGTTCGATTCGAGGGAGGAGTCACGCGCAGAGAGTCTACGTTGCTGAACAATCAGAGTTCTGGTTAGACGACTGATAAGGAATGCTACTGTTGGAAGAGAAGACCACGTCCGAGATGCCTTGTGTCGAGGGAGGACACAAACAACCTTGAGAGGTCGAGGTTAGACGGCACGAAGAGGAATGTTGGGGATGACTCCGAAAACCTGCTAGGATGTGTTGGTAGTTGCTGCCGTGAAGAGTATTGTCGAGTGAGGACTCCAGCATGAAGACTGTGAAGAGGTTCCAGTTGTGGCAAAGAAGCTTCGGACTTTTCGCGAAGGGAGGAATTTGTTAGGTTATGGCTCAAAGTCCAAGCCCGTACAAATTAGGAAATAGTTTTAATGAAAATTAAAATTCTAGTTATGGTAAGAGTCTTAATTATGGTAGGATTGATAGACGAGGAAATCCTTTGTCTTGGAGGACAAGGAAATCTCCTCTATAAAGAGGACTCTTGCATTAGTTGTATAAGGTGTGCCTTAAGACCACACCCCATGGGAGGTGTGGGTGAGAGAGAGAGCCTGAGAGCATCAAGAGTATCTTATATTCGTTCTAGTTCTGTTGAGGATAGAACCGTTGTAAGAACTCTGTGAAAGAGGGCTTAGACTTTTCTTTCCGTGCAAAAAGTCACATTGGTTGTAATACTCTTTTCTATTAGTGGAGTTTTTTGTGGACGTAGGCAGAGGGCCGAACCACGTTTAATAGCGCGTATTCTTTTCTCATTACTTGTGTTTTAATTCCGCTGCGTGAGTGTGTGTTATGCGTCCTGATTTCCCAACAGTCTCTTAGCAGTAGAGCTTTAGATAAAACTATTGTTAAACAAAAATGGTTGATTGTTTAGGCTTGCATTTTAGGAGTTGAGTTTTTAGTTATTTTAAAAGTAATATAGGATTTTTAAAAATACGAAGTAGTATTTTTGAAAATAAATAAATAAATAATAATTTATGATATAATATAAAAATAACTTCTCAAAAGCTTTTTCTGAAAATTTCCAACTTGGGGTTTTGGTTTTTCAATTTTTTTTTTTTTGTTTCAACTTTATGTAAAAGTCTTTTTAGAAATAAGCCAAATAAGTTAATTTTAACTCTTAAAAATTGGGTCAAACAAACTCTAAGTTAGGTGGGGCACATGTATCTTGACTAGTTAATAAAATCGGGCACATTGTATAATACGAACCTGAATATTTTTTGTAAATTGATGTGGCAACATAAGTTTAATTAATAATTAAGTTAATTGTTTTTGGACTCGCAAATTGCCAAGACAATTCATTCTCAAACTTATGATGCAGATTTCACTTGTGAATTTAGGATTGTAAATTATGAACAAGGTGCTCAATATTAGAGAGAAAAAAGAGTTATATATGTAAGGTTAGAAAATTATAATCCAACCAACTATTAAAAATAAGACCCATGAGCGGGAGAAACTTATAATTTATAGTTGCATCGTGGGTTAGATAAAATTGTCAAGTATGAATATGATCCTTGAGTAACTAAAAACTAGACGTTCACAATATAAATATTCTTTAAAATTTAATTAATATAGGAGATATCAAACACCTCATCACACCACAATATTTGTAACTTTAGAATAAATTCAATTTATTGATTGCCCATCATCCAGTTAATGGTGACAGCTATTACCAAAAGGACAATTACTATGGATTTAAAGAAATTTCCTTATGGTTAGAGAATGAATATCCTCAATTGTGGTCAAACCAAGAAATAAACGCGAGAACTTGGTACAAAATCCTAAGCAAATACATGGTCATAATCAAGTCAACTTTCTTAGCTTAAAAATCGGGAATCTTTTTCTTGCTGATTTTGATAAATAATTTCAACGATTTCTTGACTGGTGTCAACACAGCTATTATACATTTGTGGTGATTATAAAAGTGTAAATAAGAACCGCAAAATAACAAAATGTGTTATTAGTTAACTCACTGTTATATATATCGATATTGCAGGCCTTGGTAAAACAACGAGGGGTTGCGTTTCTATTTGCTCAGCAGTGAAGCTAGAAGAAAAGATATACATGGCTGAACCAAAGGGTGATGCAATCCCTCGTTCGGAGCTAGAGGAGAAAAGCCATACAAATCTTGAAGTAGTCGGTAAAATATATATCCTTCTTTCTGTACAATTTTGTTAATGTCTTTCGTTTAAATATTTAATCCTCCCATATTAATATAGATTGTATGAATTTTATAACGTTACATATCTTGAAATAGTCGGTAAAGATATAAGCTTCTTTCTGCATGATTTTCTTAGCGTCTTTCGTTAGAACATACAATTCTCTCACATTGCTAAAGGCTATGAATTTTATAATGCGAGTCGTTTTATTGCGAACGTGAATTAGTGTTTTCTTTTACTATTCTGGTTGTAATGATGATAAAAGATTTCTATCTTTCAAGGAAGAATACAAAGAAATCGTGATGAATATAAGGGTTGAGTTCTTCCATATTTCATGCAAGTTACTTTGTGTAGCAATGCATGCACGATAGCTATCGAACTGCATCGGTCAATATTCATTCATGAAAACCATCTGATCAGCCTCGACTTTGCTCATGCATGCTATGGTTTGAGCGGAAAATCAATATGTTTAGGTAAGTTGCAATGAAGAGTTTGTGACTAATATAAAACTATGTCTCCTCGAAATAAGATTGTGTCTCGAAATTTAATACGTCTAGTATGAATCCGAGAGGTTCCCAATAAATATTTATCCACTAGAAAAAAAAATATGGCATCATGTACAGCAACCTAGGGTGACTTATATCACATAGCAATAACATTTCTCCTTGGGGTATACATTGTAATGTTTTGGCAAAACATTTAAACTTTTCTGCATTTGTTTATGCAGAAGATGGTGAAGTGAATGATACTCCAATCGAAGAAGTGAGGTTGACAGTGTCACCAACAGACGATCCATCACTCCCCGTGCTAACATTCAGGACATGGCTCCTGGGATTGATATCGTGTGTTCTTCTAGCCTTCTTGAATCAGTTTTTCGGGTATCGCCAGAACAGTCTGTATTTATCTTCAGTCGTAACGCAGATTGCTTCGCTTCCAATAGGCAAATTGATGGCAGCCACAATCCCGACGAAGAAATTTCATGTCCCATTAACAAATTGGTCGTTTTCATTAAATCCAGGGCCATTTAGTCTCAAGGAGCATGTTCTGATCACCATATTTGCAAGTTGTGGTGCAAGTGGTGTTTATGCTGTTAGCATAATCACCATAGTCAGAGCTTTCTACCATAGAACAATTCATCCTCTGGCAGCCTTTTTACTGGCATTAACTACTCAGGTAAATAAATTTCTGATTTGCTGTTGTTTGGGCTCCAGGATGTGACATCTACCATCTTAATTTATACATTTCTTGCTTGGATCAACTTGATTTCTCTTCTGTTAGAGACTCATTTGACCATGATGGTCTATAAGATTTTTCTTTCTTTTTTTTTTTTTTTCTAGATGCTCGGATATGGTTGGGCTGGGATTTTCCGAAAAATTCTTGTGGACTCCCCGTATATGTGGTGGCCAGAAAACTTGATCCAAGTTTCCTTATTCAGGTAATCAACTGTAACAGAGACTATGCAAGTCTATTAGGTTCAGTTGAAAAGAAAAAAAGATCGTATGTGAGTGTCAAATTGTATGTTATAGTCCAATTGAAAGAAATCATACTCATCATGGATTGTAACACATTACAGAGCGCTGCACGAAAATGACAAGAGGCCAAAGGGAGGACTAACAAGGCTACAATTCTTTCTAGTGGTGCTCATCTCAAGCTTTGCGTACTATGTGGTACCAGCCTATTTTGCGCCCTCCATATCCGCTATCTCGGTTGTTTGTTTGATCTGGAAGAACTCTGTGGTCGCACAACAGATTGGTTCGGGTTTGCGCGGAATGGGACTTGGAGCATTTGGCTTGGATTGGAATACTGTTGTTGGCTTCCTCGGAAATCCTTTGGCCGCTCCCCCGTTCGCTATTATTAACATCCTTGTAGGTTTTTTCCTCATCATGTATGTCATCAACCCTCTGGCCTACTGGTTAAATGCTTATGGGGCACGCAAGTATCCGTTCTTTTCTTCGCATACATTTGCTGCAGATGGTTCAGAATATGATATTGATCGAATCTTGAATGAAGCGACTTTTGAGTTGGATGAAACCAAGTATAACGCTTACAGCAAACTTCATCTTAGTACTTTTTTTGCCTTCACTTACGGCATTGGGTTTGCTACTCTAACAGCTACCATTTCACATGTCGCACTCTTTCATGGAAAGTAAGTATAAAATGTTCTTTGGTTTTCGAGTGCTTTCTTATCTCATAAAATATCTATTTGTTCATGGAAACTCAAGTAATTACTGGTAATTTTTTGACAAACACTAAATTCACAGATCAATTTGGCAAATGTGGACCAAGACAAAAGAGTCTGTCCTAACCGGAAAGATTGGCGATGTACATACGAGATTAATGAAGAAAAACTACGAATCAGTTCCGGACTGGTGGTTCTACTCGATCATGGCTGTAATGTTTGGTCTTGCTCTATTTGCTTGCGAAGGTTTTGACAAACAGCTCCAACTCCCCTGGTGGGGACTGGTGCTAGCTGCTGCTATAGCCTTTATTTTTACGCTACCAATTGGAGTTATACAGGCCACATCAAACCAGGTAGCTAACCTTGAATCCTACTAATAAGTGGATAAGCAGATTGATGGTGCACCTATTATAGTTCCATTAAGATGATTGATTTCTATATATCCAAAACAAAAATACTACTTCTAATGCTTGTATTACTTGTGCAGCAAGTGGGGCTCAACATTATCACTGAGCTTATTATTGGATACTTGTATCCAGGAAAGCCTCTTGCCAACGTTACTTTCAAGACATATGGCTACATAAGCATGGCACAAGCACTTGCATTCGTTAGCGATTTTAAGCTAGGTCACTACATGAAGATCCCTCCCAAATCCATGTTCGTTGTACAGGTACACACGTTTTTGGTGTAAAATGAACGCTTGAATATTCAGTTTCTACAATGTTGAGTTGTTATCTAAACGTTCCACCGTATATTGCTTTTCTCGTGTTAAGCTGGTTGGAACAGTAGTTGCTTCTGCTACCTACTTTGGCACTTCTTGGTGGCTTCTCAGTACAGTTGATGGCATATGTGACCTGGAAAAATTGCCCGTTGGAAGTCCCTGGACATGCCCTGGTGATGAAGTTTTCTACCAAGCTTCAATCATCTGGGGAGTGGTAGGTCCAAGGAGAATGTTCACCAATGAGGGAGTGTACCCTGAGTTGAACTGGTTCTTCCTCATCGGCTTTGTCGCGCCTATCCCAGTATGGTTCTTGTGGCGAAAATTCCCAGAAAAGAAATGGATTCAGAACATCCACATGCCACTCATCCTTGGGGCTACAATGAGCATGCCACCAGCCAGGTCTGTGAATTACATAATGTGGGGAGCTGTTGGGATCCTATTCAACTTCTATATTTACAGGAAGTATAAGAAATGGTGGGCTAGGCATACTTATGTCTTAGCAGCTGGACTAAATGCTGGACTTGCATTCATGGCTGTACTTCTCTTCTTCACCCTTCAATCAAACAACATCAATGGTCCTGAGTGGTGGGGTTTGCAAGCTGATGACCATTGCCCATTGGCTACTTGCCCTACTGCACCAGGGGTTGAGGTTAAAGGTTGTCCTGTTTTCTAATATCCCCTCTCTTTTAAGGCCATAGGTCTAGCTCATGTAAATATTCTTCTATTATGGTTTCTAGTATTATTAATATTCTTCTAGTATGGTTTCTAGTGTTGTCCTGTTCATGATTGCAGCAGAATATGGAATAAGTTATAGGATGTAATGGCAACAATTTGATTGACCAATAGTTGATGATGGCACCATGAGTTTGATTTGTTAAACATCGAATGGTGTTATTAGATTTATATTCACTTTTTTTTATTTTTTTTAAATTTTTTAACCCCCCTCGTTAACCCAATTGTTATCCCCTAATGAAATTTGAACCTAAAATCTTGAGCAGATAATTTTAACCACTTAAGTTACCTTTCAATCCTTGTTAGATTATATTAATTGACCAAAGCAACTAGTAAGTGTATGATGAGAGCTCACAAACAGAGGAATGATAAAGATCAAATACACATGGTTTATGTGAACCCTAATTCTAATGAAAATTTACGCCCATTTGTTTATTGTTAAATGCAGACTTGCATAGTTCAAGATAATAGTAGTTTAGATTGACAAAAGGCATAAAAAAAAAGCAGCTTTTAAAAAAAAAAGGAAAAAAAATACAGGCTATTTTGATGAAAGAAATGCATCTTAAATGAAGTTGAAAATATCCAAGCCGCATATTCATAAGAAGACAATATTGAGGATTTTGTTGAAAGAGAACCAATTGGAATAATGCTCGACATATGTTTCACATCAATGAAAGGTATAATACTACTTTATTTGATAAAGTTGAATTATATTTAGTATTTGCTAAGGGTTATTTGAAAAAAAAAAGTTTTTTTGGCATAATTATTTAACTTGGCTTTCAAAAAAGTTGAAATACTAAAAGAAGCTCATTTATAACTTTTTCTAGAAGTCAAAATTTTTATCTTCTTAAAAAAGTATTTTTTCAAATGTTGTTAAAAAAGTGTTTATGAAAAAAGTCAAGTCAAACGAGCCCTTAATGTCAAACAAGAAAAATATATAGTTTAGCTGGAGGGTGTTTAGAAGTGTTTATAAGCTGTTCAAACTTGTTTATAAGCTTGAAAAATAAAATCTAGCTATTTAGCAAATTGTGCTTATAGACATGTAAAGTTGGCTTGTAAGCAACCCAAAAGAAACACTACTCCCCAAATTTTTTTAGGTGCTTATAAATAATGAGAGTTGACCAAATAAAATTTCATTTATATCCTTAAAAACACAAAAAATTACTCTTTAATTAATGAAATGTCCTTTTTAGTAATTTTAACAATACTATTATTTATAAGCATATATTTGCCAAAGATGTTAACAGCTTATAAGCATATTTTATGCAAACATTTCTCTACTTATTTGTTATTTGCTTATAAATATCAAGAACTACTTATAAGCATCAATTACTTATAAATAACTTAAAAAAAAAAAAAAAGCAAAGCCAAACACCCTCTTATTTGAGAGCTACTTTGAAATAAAGACTATAAATTCTATTCTCGAGAATAAAAATGTATCTAGAGATTATATTGACTGCTAAAAAGAAAAGTATGTGAAAAATAAATTAAAGAGTTACTAAATTTTCAATTACTTTCAAACATTACTACTCAAAAAAATGCAATATCATATTACTAAATCTTTTTTTCTTTTTATTTAACTAAATACGGTTCTTGCAATCCAAATGGATTGGTTGAAAATCACATTACTCATTAAAAGGGGGCAAAAGCTCTCTCTAGATTTTCTCTCCCTTTTTGTTCCCCCCCCCCCCCTCTCTCTCTCTCTCAATGGAGCTCTTTCTATATTTTCATTTGCTCAAACAGACAAGTGTAAAATGTATAAATTTACATATTAGATTCAAAATGTAATAAGATTAAAATAGAACATCCTCTGCCTTTGAGCCACTTATACATATGTGACATTCGATTTATATACCCAAAAAAACAAAAATTTGTGTAAACCGGCGTGAACCGCTTGAATCAATATTATATTTGATTCACACGGTTCTTAACTTAAGCATCCAAAAAGGTCTGTTCTCTTTTGTATTTATTACTAAAATGTATTTTTTATTTTCTATTGATGAAATCAAATCAATGTGAAATAGTTCAAATAAAAAAAAATATTGCACCAAATTTATGAATCTCAACTCACATTGAGTTTTTAAACTAAGGAATTGATAAATATAATCAAACTCCTCTAATAAGTTCACATTCTAATCTCAAATTATAAACTAGAAAAACCAATGGTAACTAGAGTATTATATTGTTGTTGTGTTTGATATAGCTTATTATAAGATAAAAAGAGACAATAATTCAATAAATATTATTTTCTTCACGTTAACAAGATAAGTATCTTATAATAAGCTTATTTCAAATAGAGCATGTGTCTATTTTAAAAAGTTAAAATTAAAAATTATATAAAATATCCTTTCATCGCCTTGACTTGGGACCACCTACCCCCACTCATTATAGATAATGACTGCATTTATTATGCTAATCTCTATTCAAAAGATTACACAATATTGATATTTTTGATCTCGCTATAAATATGTCTCGTCGTTTGTGAGAAATCACGCCCTAACCCATCGTTTCGTTCTTACAAGTTTGCGCAGCCAACATTTTCCAATAATTTCACTTCGCTTCTTTTTTCTAGAAGAAAAGAAAAAAAAATGTATCCTCGTCGCAGATGGTCTATTTGGATTGAATTTTTTTTCTTCTCATATAAAATCACATTTTTCTCTAAAAAAACATGTTTTTTATTTTTGGCACTAAGTAGTTGGATTAGATTTAAAAAAAAGTTGAAACTTAAAAAAAAAAAAAACTGAATTCAACTTTTTTTCATAAGCTATAATTGCCAGAATTTTAACTTCTCAAAAAAAATTTTTTTTTAAAAAAAGTTTTCAGAAAAAGAAAAACACCAATCCAAACGAGGCCGACGGATGCGTTATATCTGCTAATCTCCATTCAAAAGATTTTGCGATATTGATATTTGTCCCCTTGCTATAAATATGTCTCGTCATTTATGAGAAATCACGCCCTATCCCCTCGTCTCGTTCTCACTTGTTTGCGCGGTGGTCGACTCTTTCCAATAATTTCACATCACTTTCTTTTATGGAAGAAAATAAATCGAGGATGAGCAACAACACTAGAGTGTCAATTCCACACAATCTTGAGAAAATGATTGAAGATATAAAGGAAGTGGTCATGGGGAAGCATTCTGCAGATGATGTCTATTCAATGCTTAAGGAATCTAATATGGATCCCAATGAAGTTGTTCAGAAGATCTTGTTTCTCGGTACATTCTATCTTCTTATTTAAAGATAATACATTAATTTGGAAAAAGAAAATCCAATTAAACTTCAAATGGAAAACAGGTTTTGTCCTATGGGTTAAGAGAGCTACTTGCTGAGCCAAGGATTTAGGGGCCCGTTTGAATTGATTTTTTTTTAAGTGTTTTTCTTTCTATTTTTTTAAAAAAGTGTTTTTTTTAGAGACATTAAGAATTTAACTTTTGAAAACAATTAAAATTGAGCTTCTTTTAGAGTTTTAGTTTTCTTTTTGAAATCTAATCCAAATATTTGTTGTAAAAAAGATGTGTTTTTTCAGAGAAAAAAGTATTTTTTTTTTCCGTGAAAAGAATAGCCAGTCGAGACATGTCCTCAAAGGGCATATTTGAATTGGCTTTTTTTTTTCCTAAAAAAACACATTTTTATGCAGTAAATATTTGAATTAGATTTAAGAATAAGTTAGAACTTTGAAAAAAAAAAACCTCGATTTAAGGGTTTTCCAGAAATCAGAATTGTTAACTTTTTCAAAAAGGTATTTTTTTTAAAGTTAAAAAGATGCATTTAAAAAAATTCAGTCTAAATGAGTCCCAAATTTCATTATTAATGTTGAGAGCTTAGTAGAGATCTATTGAATGACACAAAGAAAATCATTTGACAAATAAATTAGTTCACCAAAGAACTGGATGCCCAATCCAATTTTTTTTTTGGTTCAAAAGTCAATTTTTTTTTTCAAAATAGTCGTATCATTTATCACGTGTCACGGATATTTTTCACAAACTTTTACGAATTTCTTTTCGGAAAAAACGACACTAGATCTAACAAAAATAGGTACATACATATTTTTTGTCCCTTCGTATTAATAGTTTTTGTGTTCTGTTTAGTTACTTTTGGATTTAAATTCATGTGTAATGTTTTTTTATTTTAATAGAGCAAAACACTATTCACATCACGCTTAAATCCCAACTAAAAAATAATAAATAAAATATCTCGTGTAACTTCTTTTATATAATTTACTCGAACTAATATGATTAACAATCATTTCTTGTTTTTAAAAATAATTTTTCTGTTTTTGAAAACAAAAAAAATAAAAAAAAATTTGTTTGGAAGGAATTGAAAAAATTTATTTGGAAGGAATTGTTTCCTAAAATTATTTTTAACAAATGTTTTTAAAACAAAAAAAATTAAAAAGACATTTTTATTATTTTTATGTGTTTTTGACACTTTATTTCCAAAAGGATAATTTATTACTTAGTCTTTTTTCTTCCCCCAACACCCATGCACCCCCTCACACTTACGTCCAACCCCACGCATCCTGCCCCCACACTCTCACCCCCCATCCCACAAATCCTTTCCCCCTCACCCCGAACAGACCCTTTCATACCCACCCACTCTCACGCACGCTCCTCACCCCTCCACCCCCATCCCCATCCCCCACGCCACTCTAACCCACACTCCACACCCCCACACCCCCACACCCCCATTCTAACCCACGCCTACGCCACCCTCGTACTTTTAAAGCATCAAACACACATACACACACACACATATATATATATATATATATATATATATATGAATGTATATATAATGTAATATAGATATACATTTATTAAAAGAAAAAATCAAATATAAAAAAAAGAATGGTGTAATGATTTTTTAATACAAGAAAAATAAATAAATTTATTTTTTATTCGAACAAATTTTTTATTCTCTTGTTTCTAACACTGTGTTAAAAAATTATTTTGAAATTTGTTCTGTAAAAGAAAAAAACAAGAATACTTTCAAATAGGCCAAAATGTTTATAAAATATTTTCAGAAAGTATTTCGAAAAACTGTTATAAATTTTTAATGTCTTGTTAGGAAATGTTAAAAATTGGCTCTCATTTGAATAATTAGCTCGTGTTGTGCAATTTTGTATGGACCCACATGTCTATAAAATTCACTCACATGATTAGAATCCAATAAGTAAGCTTATTTTATAAATCCTCACTTTTCTTCTCGTAATAGTATGTCCTTTTTTTAAAAATAATTACTAAACCTTCTTTTGCCAATTAATAATTAATAATCTACTATATGATAAAATAGAGTTCATGTTTTCAATTAATGCCACATATTTTCATCTTGTGAAATATTTTCTCTCTAAAAAATATATGTCCTTTTTTTCTTAATGTCCATTCCTTTTTTATTTTACTTTTTCAATTAAATTTTGTAATTCAATTAGTGAAAATTTTCACTAAAAATTTGATGAATATAAAAAAATTATCAAAAATAAAATTTTATAAAATATGTTTATAATTTAGCATTGCATAAACTATAAAGATATTATTAATTGTTAATAATAAATAGAAAAATTCGCATAATCTACGTTCAAAAGATTTAATAATACTATAATTATTTTCCCTCTCGATATAAATACCGCTCCGCTTCTTTTGTCTGCATGCTCATTCCACAATCCTCTCTCTCCTAATAATTTGATTTTCGCTTTTTTTTTCCCTTTTTTCTTCGAAGAGGAGAAATCGACGACGATGAGGAGCGGCGCCGGCGGCAACGTGAGCAGCGGTTCTAGGGTTCAGATTCCGAGCGGCGTCCGCAAAACAATCCTCGACATTAAGGAGATCGCCGCCGGCAAGCACTCCGACGATGATATCTATGCTATGCTCAAGGAGTGTAACATGGATCCTAATGAAACTGTTCAGAAGCTCTTGTATCTCGGTATGCATTATTGTTATATTCATTCATTTCGGTGTATATATATATATATGTATGTATGTATGTATATGTATATGTATATGTATATATGCACATGCGCGTACGAAAAACACACACACACATGTATTCATTTGACACTCTGTCTATGAGGAGTTAACGTTTTCAATTTATGCTTGTGTTACTTTTGTGTTTCTATTCGTGTGTGGAATCAATTAATTACATGAGGATGAGACACACATACACAGACACATACACACTTGCTTATACATTTGGGATTGTGTTTTTCGTGCTCCTTTTAGTTTTTATGGAGGTTAAAATTTTAGCTTCTGCTTGTGTGTGTGTGTTCTCTTGGAACTGAACATATAGAATTAGTTTATTATATGCGCGCATACACAAGCCCACACTCTTATAACAAGAGTGTGTATTATTTTGCCGGCTCTATCTGTTGATTAATTTTTCTTGTTAAAAAATTTCTGCTTATGTGAGACTGTATCTGTGTATGTGTGTGTGTGTGTTTGCGCACGCTTGTGTGTGCATGTGCGCTTATGGAGTGCGTGTGTTTGTGCCGCACTGTGCGTATGGAGTTACACACGCTTATTTCTGCTTATTTGTGCCTATATTATGTAGAGAACTAGAGATACATATTTAACTTTTTATTCCTGAAAAAGGTGTAAATTCATTTTATCGTGTCCTTAGGTTGTGAAATTTATTGATAATTGATAGGATAACAAATATATTATGATATGAATCTTCTGCCTATTTCACAACAAATGTTTTCTGTTGAATACATGTGATACTTCTATGGAACTTGTTTTTCTTGTTTATGTATCCTGAAAGTTATAGAAGGATGCTGCTTTCTTTTGCAGATACATTTCATGAGGTCAAAAAGAAACGTGAGAAGAGGAATGTGGTAAGCATTGCCATCAAGTTTCTTTTTCTTCCTTCCATTTGGTCCGAGAGGTGCCTCCCCTCTGCACCTCACCCTTAGTAAAGCATAGGTTGGTCTTTTTGTTCAGACTCTTGCTAGCTTGATCATTTAGCAGCTTTCTTTCCATCTTATGGAAGAATGTAGGCCGTGCTTCTGAAGAATATAGGTGGGCTTCAGGCATGCAGCGTCGCGGGGCAAGGGGTGGTCAAGAGAACTATCCTTCATCCAATTTCTCTGTTGGTATGCTTATTCTTGTGACTATTAGTTCCTGAAGGCTAGCCTTTTGCATTTCATCACTATATTTGGATTTTGTTGTGTCCCTTTTCCTAAATTTGGCAAATGACGGGAGAGATGAGCGGCTAAAGCAAGTGTTAGAGCCTTCACTTCTGAGATATTTCTGAATGCCCAACAGCTTTTTCTCAAATGCAGAAGACATTCTAAAGCTTGAAGGATTTTGTGGTAAATGGGTCTGAAATTGTTACCTTTGAGCTTGAATGGTGTATTTCAGATGGGTAGTGAGTTGGAGTCCAGAGAGATCAAGAAAAACATTTTCTGGCTGGTTCTATAATACTCATGAACAGTTTGGGGCCCTATTGAAGGATCATGTTGTTGTTGGGGTTTGTTAGGCTTTTGGATTTGTTGGAAGTTGGTTGGTTTGAATTTAAATTGGACCAGAGTACTAGATGATCATCATGGCACGAGGATGTACTTATTTATGAGAATTACACTTGACTATGTTACCTTTTTTTTCATAGAGAACTTCATGGTAGTATTAACTTGTGTGTTACGTTAAGATTTATTAAAGAACTTCCTCAGTTAGATCTGGATGCATATTGATTTCACGAGAAATTCTTGTCTTTGCTGTAAGTTGAGGTAATGAGGTTTCTGGACTTCATGTGAACTCTGCTTGTTGGATATAATCTGGCGACAAAAGAATTTATTTCTTTCTACTCTGGCTACATAAGAATTTTATTTCTTTCTGTCATAGAAATGTGTTACATATATGATGCCATAATGAGCTCATCCCCATTTTGTTTACTGTTGTTACCAGATTCTGGAGGCAGGAGACAAGTTGGTGGTCGACAAGAAAATGGGATGAATAATTACGCCAAAAGAAATTTCAAAGCTTCTGCAGCATCTCTACAAAGAAGAGAGGGCACTACAGCCCCCACTGGCACCAAGTAAAATTTCATCTCTTTAACTACATTTCTTGGTTACTTGCCACTGATAAAACCTTCAATTCATCCCAAGTTTCTCGTTACATCATGTGCTCAAATCTTTATTTTTTAAATGATTTGTCTACAGTTCGTCAACCCCTTTGATGGATGGCCGTAAGAATGTACCTAAGGGAGGCTTTAACTGTGAGGCTGCATCCCAAGTAGATAATACCAGTGATGCCAATAAATTTTCCATAGCTGCTGACAGCAATATGTCAAATATAACGTCACCTCTAGCTGATGTCAGTGTCAAACAACTCCAAAGCTCAATGCCTGGTCATACAGCTCCCTATCCCACTATTATCTCTACCGTTTTGCCTGGCAATGTTTCTGAGGTTGTGACTCCAGCATCCGTGTCTGGTATCTATTCCTCTGCCTCAGATCCTGTATTAGTGCCATCTCTAAAGCCCCGAAACCCTGGTGCAGTGGGTACGATAAAACGTGGAAAAGGAACATTCGAGAATGCTACTGAATCTATTTCCTTTCAAGATGAAAGCAGATTGAGTGCTGATCAAAATATGGGGAACAGCGGCCAAGCAGACTCAGTGAATGTGAATTCCTCTAGCAAGCCAAGTGTGCCCCCAGACATTGGAATGGATCAACACTCAGAGCCTCCACATGGGTTATTTTTGACAAATAATGGGTCACCTGCTGTTGGTAGTATTCGGGATGGTTGGCCTGCCAAACCAGTTCATGGTCCTTTAGACGGTAGCCTTTCATATTTACATCTCTTTTATGTAACATATTGAGAGCATTTCTCTCTCTGTCTCTATATATCTATCTATCTATCTATTTATCTATCTATCTATCTCTCACTTTTATCATAATATCCTCGCAGTGACGGTACCTCAGGCTGAAGCAGTTATGGTTGAGTATAATGTAACTTCATCTCCTAAATCAAATGTCACTATTCTGGATCAAGCAACTCCAGAGCTTGATAAGAAGTTACAGAAGTTATCTATTTCTACCTATCAGCCTGTCATTTTTCCTGATCATCTTCAAGTACCTGAAGCCTTAAGGAAAGGGCTGACTTTTGGGAGTTTGGATGCTACTTTAGGCCAGAGTGGAAGCTGTGAGAAAGTTTCCGCACCGACAAGTGAAAATGTTACCAATCTAGCCGGCAAGGAACTTTCTCAGAGGTGAGTAGAAGGGCTAGTCACCAATTCAACGACGAGAAGATTTTTCTTCTGTTTAGCCAACATGCCAATTTTCTCTATTCCTGTGTTCTCTGTTCCTTTTTATAAATCATAGATTCTCTAAAAGGATGTAGTGTTGTTCTGGTCATTTCATATCAGTTTAACCATGCCAATTTGCTTTTCTGCATTTCATAATGGATTATTTCTTTCTTTGTATTTATTCATTTGCGCTTTGTGATATTTAGTGTGATGATTGTGGGATCATCTATGACTTGCTTTTCATTTCTTTCCTGCTGGAGGGTCGAATGTCTTATTTGGATATAGGCTGTCAGATGTCCGTTATTATCTCCTATTACTTAGGCCAGTTCTAGGTCTTTAATAGTTGCTATGCTTGTATGGATCTGCCCACTTGATATCTCACTTTTATCATGTACCATCTGAATACAGCAATCACCCTGCTCCAACAACTGCTAAGGAAGGTGAACATTCTAATCGTCCACCATCTCGTGCAGCAGAGACAGAAAAATTATCAACTTTAGGAGACATTGAATCATCTGATGCAGCTTCAAAGTCTGATCAGGCAAACCAGGAGACCTTGGCACCCGTGATATTGCAACCTGGACCAGATTATAGTTTTGGCTTTGTGCCACCTGTACTTGGCCCCCATTTTGTGCAACTTGATGGAGCTGAGCCACAGGTATACTACAATTTACATGTGTATATATTTTGTATATCTATGTATATATACACGCAGACATTGCATCATAAGGTTTTAATATTCCAGATTTTCCTAGGTACATATGCAACCTTCTCTGTTGCATTGAAGTTCAAAAGTTCTACTCAATTTGTGACGTCCATCTCATTATAAATGGTGAATGTGATTATTGCTTGAGTAAAAATTTGTTTCAGGGTGGCAATCCTCTGGAGAATTGCTTCTAATGAAATCAAGGTTTGTTATTTTAAACTAATGTCGTAGAGAAGCTTTCTGGCACTCTGATGTAGGAGTGGTATTTAAACCATTAATAATTGGCATTGAGTGTCTTTTTGGGTTAAAATGTTTGCATTCAGCTTTATCGAATAGCTTTAATTCTCTGGTTATGCATTGAGTTTGTTGCTTGACAATCTTGTAGCAACTTCACCATCAAGCCACAAATCTGCAGAAATGTCTGAAAGCATTAACCATGTGGCTCCAGTGAAATGTTGCTCATAATACACCTACCAACCTCATGAGTCCTACACATTTGCATTTCCTGTGGCTGAGAAAAGATGTCATTGCCCTTTCCCCTGAATTCCTCCAGATGCCCCAATATGTTATTTGGCTTCTTGGTATATTTGTTGAGTACCATCTGATCTCTATGAGCTTTTGTCTGTTTGCAGGGGGGTAATTCAATGGCTCCATGTACATCATGTTCAAGTCCACCTCTGGGTCAACCTTCTGGACTAGGGCAAAATTCTTTTGCTTTTCCACCACAGTTGCTACCTTTTCTCCGGCAGCCTTATCCTCCTAACTTCATTCCATATAATCCTTACTTTCCCCACCTTTACGTGCCTCATAATGCTCCCGAGTTTTTAGGCCATGGTGTATTACCTCAACACCATCTAGCTGCTAATCTGCACGTTCCGCCAGCAGCAGCTGTTAAACTCCCTGTTCCAGCAGTATACAAAATGGGAAACATAGCTGGAAATCTAACCCAATCTGGTGTGCCGTCTGGCTATGGTCCTTATGGCGCCTCTGCGATTGGTTACAGTCCTAGTCTAGCTTCCACTTCTGGTAGTTCTGGTGGCAACGAAGACCATGCTGCACCTGAGTTGAAGGAAAAGAATATGTACTCAGCATTAAAGCAGGTCAGTGTGAGTTTATTCACATGATATATGTGGTACAATGATTTACTGCAGAAGTAGAGAGGGTGTACGGATTTTCCTAATGTTCTAAAATTGATTAGTTGGATTTCTACAGGAGTCTGGCCTCAAAGTCTGGCCTTCTTTTTTGTCCATCACATGAAATAATCGTACATTGAAATGTAAAATCTACAGTCATAAGTGCTACAGTATATCATGCTTGACCATTTAATACTTGGGAGCACTCGAATCTGCACAGTGAAACTTCAAGCCTTTGGGAGGCTAACATGAAATTGGCTACTTCTGGATTGCTTTGTCATTCTTGTCCTGAAATGCTTTCACACGATTCTCTATGTATGTTGTTGGAGTGTTTTACGTATCTAAGAATAGCATTGAAGTCGTCCAAATTTTGCTTACATGTTTGTTGTTGTCATTATAAGGATAACTAATGTCTCTCTCTCACCCGCGTTGATTTGCAGAACGAAGAGCCTCAGGCTTGGAACTCTACTACTGGACGGGACATGTCAACAATGCAGGCCAATTATTTCTACAACATCCCACCCGGGCAGCGAGTTGCTTTTTCACCTGCACACTCTGGTCATGGCCCCTACCCTGGAGTATACCCGCTTAGCCAGATCCCTGCTCCATCGCCCGTTCAGTCACTTGCTCAACAATCGCCAGCCACAGCTGGACCGGTGGAAGTTATTGTTCCTACGTCTACGTACCAGCAACAACCTCATCCGCAGTTCAACTGGAACAGTAGAATATTGAATAGAGAGAACATTTGATATGAACATCTCAAATACATTATTTAAACTACAGATAAAAATATTTCAATTTTAAGTGTTTCTCTTCCTTTTTAGTGGACAAAATTATCCTACCAGTTCACCAAATATGAATAGTTAATGTTTCATTACATAAATTATTAATGCCAACAATCTTAGAACTTCTAATATCTCCAGAAAAGATTAGTTCACAGAATGAAAAATTTTGGGGTTCTTTTATAGTCTATTGCTTTTCTTCCACAGTTTTGTTATTATTTACCCCGCCCAAAAAAAAAGGTTTGCTATTATTTCACGACTAATAAAGCGCAGCCCGGTGCAAGAAACTTTCTATATGCGAGGTTTAAAGGAGGATCGGACCATTTTAGAGACGTTAATGCAAAAATAACAAAAACAAAGCTAAAGATGAAATCTAAGTAAATATTCGTAGGAGGAGCAGAGGGGAAAATTGAAGTGACTTTGAACCGCATTTATTCTTTGAGTCAATGAAGTTCATACAGCATGTACAGAAACTTTCTAAATCAACTGATGATCTCATACAAAATTAAGTTTTAGGAGACTGAGGTGAGATGTACATTTTCAGCCATTGTGCAAGCGCTGCTCAAGGAGATCGTTTTCCTTTCTGATGGTATAAAGATCGGCTTCAAGCTTATCAAGGTTTAGACTGCGCGAGGTCAGGGCTGCAAGCTTGGCTTCATAATCTATGACTTCCCTTCTTGCTCTGTCAGTGGCGAGTGTTTTTTCAGCTATTTGTTCGAAGCTCTCGTGGATGCTTGTCAGGTGCCTGTAAGCTTGCTCTACCACCGGGTATTTCTTCGCTTCCCTACAGATGGGAGCAGCGTCATGCAGTAAGCAGCTCAGTACACCATAGGTATATAACAAATGGACATCTAAGTTAAATGTGATTGCAGGAGATCAGCACCTTAGAAGATCATACCTGAATACCATTTCATCTACCACCACATAAGTTCGATGCAATCTTTCTTGGACTATATTACTTTCTAACTGGAGCTCCCTAGTCTCTCTCAAGATCCGCTCTATATCAGTGTCTAGCTTCTGGCTGTTCTTTGTGATCTCTTTAATCCGCTCAATATAGGACCTCCTAGGTGCTAACTGGGGCTGATTCTCAAGGTCAGCCGAGAGTTTAGAAAGTTCCTCCTCCCTATAAAATGGCATGAACTAATTGGAAAAGGAGACATAATATGTTTTCCATGGACAACGTAAAAGTTGCTACGCAAAATTGTAGTCAGCAAATGGGAGAATTCTTTTGTTCAGCATAACATGAAGTATATGACATTTTGCTGGCACATGACGGCACGCCTCAGCTTCTCAAATCATAAGGTTCTACTTTTAAAGCAAAGGTGATTCCTTACTAGCAAAAAACAAACCAGGAAAAGTTTACTGTCTAATTTTCAACAATAATAATGTGTAAGGTAAACCGTCTCCCATTTTAATTTATTTGTATCTCAAATTATGGACCTCATATCCTACAATCTTTATAGACGCCCTAGAAGCACAAGAGGTGGGATGTGCTTATATGTACCATCAGAAAACTTAGAAAAGAGATTTACAAATAGACACTACGACTTAGCCACTAGAATCTAGATCTTATCACATGGTGTCTAAAGCAAGATGGAGGTTCATATAACAATATTTGATTGGACCATTGTGACTTAACAACAGTTTAAAGTAAAGAAAAGTATATACAAAGTTTGCAAGATAGTGGCATTAAAGAATGAAATTCAAAACTTAGATTAGAGAAGCTCTAGAGCCAACAATCAATGCTGTACCTTTCTTTGGTTTCAGCTAGGATAGCCTCTGTTTCCAGCTTAACTCTATTTACTTGTCTGAGCTTTTCAAAGGCCTCCGGAAACTTCGCAGCAAAAGCCTCCTCAAGGCTTCTTTGTTTCTCTTCCAAAGATGCCCTAGTCGCACCCCTGCAGCACATGTTCTAGCTAGTTATAACAATAGCTTCCGTCCGAGATCTGTATGTTTCTACATAAAAAACTGATCCATGGACGATATACAAAATAATTAACAATCTCTAGTGAGATTAAGATCCAGAAGCCAGTAAAAATATTAATACCATCTTACCACTGAGACTCCACTTCTGCAAGATTCTTCCTTTTCGCTTCTATTTGGTCATCGAGTTGTTTAATATAGAAGTCCAGAGGGTGCTCGTCATCGAATGCCACTTCCAGTACTGATTTCAGCATTTCATGGTCATCATGCAGATGCTGTAGTTCTGAAGACCTTCTATTTAGCTCTGCCATGAGCAGTTCTTCTTCACATCTTAATTTTCCAATCTTCCGATTTATCTGAATGATACCAGAGCAGCAGAGTAACTATCATGCCGAATGGTCTAATCTTATTCATTAGCTGTGAGCACAAAATTAATTTTTCTTTTTCAATGATTCATAGTACCATTTTTGGTCCTATGTCTAGAACTAATCACATATTATTTTGGTCATCACAGAAGTAAATTGTCTAAAATCACATGATTTGACAAACTTACCTCAAAGGAAAGTTCTCGCAGTGAATCACTATCCCGTTGATTCTCCGGACCATCTTCCTCCCCGGGAGAAGCCATTCCTTCATCTCTTCTATCACGACATTTCAAGTCCTCAATCTGTCTCATCAATCCTCGATCATCCTTAGCCAATCCCTTCTTGCAAGAGTCAGCTCCACTGGCCGTAGACGCATCAACACCGTCAGCAACTTCTTTAGTTTCCACCTCAATTGATATCTTAGTTTTATCACCATCCTCATGAATTTGGCCCCCAAAATCACATTCTTCTCTACTTGCTCCACTCGGAATAACATCTTTCTTGTCCACATCTTTTCGAGTTTCTCCGGCACTGGGGAGCTTCTCGACCAAGAACCCCACCAACTTGTAAAAGTCCTCTTCCGAAGGATAGAGAAACTGCCTACCCATTAACCAAATATGCAAACCATTTTTAAGTAGAATGAATCAAACAAAGTCCTCACATTTTCTTGTACTCTTATAAGATTAACTCGATTCTGCATTCATGTTTCTGCAACATTTAACAACTTTCACAAAAATGCATACACTTCAGACACACATATTATACATTTGCACACGAATTTATAGATTGTAAATCCAGAACTGAATTAAAAACAAAACAAAACAAAACCAAAACAACAAAAAGAGAGGATTTTTTTGTGAAATGAGGGGTGAGAATAGTACGTTGTGGAAGCTGAGGTCGCCGATGAAGCCTAGGGTTTTGAAAGCGGAGGCGAGGTCCGAGCTGATCTTGAACCGGTCCGATATTAACAAGTCCTCGGCCGGCAGTGACGCTGGAAGCGACGTCATAGTGTCTATTAATCGCACGGCGTTGATACATACCGAGATTAGCATTGACGGCGTTAAGTCACCGATCGTTGACACGCCGGCCGGAATTTCCACGCCGGACTTCGCGAGCGAGTTTAGCAGAATTTCCTGCGATTCTTCCATTTTTTTCTTGACTCCACTCTCTCTGCTCTTACATGTATATACATATATATAGGTCAAGATAAAAAAAGTTTATCCAATTTTGCTTATAATATTTTAATATTCATTTCATTCTTTTTGTAACTAAATATCTTGTATTCAACAAATTATGATAAAATACACGGCAGAAAAACATAGCACTAGCTGTCTTAAAAAGACTGAAATTTTAAGTACTTGAAGGTTTTTAATAGTTTATTTACTGTGGTGAACAATTAATTGTTAGGGTATTATTATAAATAAAGCACTCAACTTGAAAGAGAAATACAAATGAATAATAAAAAATAATCTTCAACAATGATGTCACACTCCTAAAAAATACGCTTAGACGAGCTTCCAAAAATCTAACCTTCCATCTTTTATTTACATCTACTTGATCAATTGCTTTTGAGCGGAATTTTCTTTAAATCAATCACCTCGTATAGACATCACACACGTGAAAGATTGGTCCAGTTATTGAAGATATTAGAAATGCCGCTTTAAATTTAGAGGGATTTCATTTTAGATTTGTTAAATGAGGAGCAAACTGCCTGTGGATTGGGTAACTAGAAACATGGCTAGTGGTAAATTGGCTTGTAATTGGTATGGGAACATCCCTGCCTCGCTGCTTGCACTTCTTGTATCGGACCAGCAATCTTCGGGTGGGGGGTGACTCTTGTATATCTTTTTCTTTCAATGAACTATCTTTCGACCCAAAAAAAAAAGAAGTAGGCCAAAGAGATAAGCAAATTTCTTACCGAAGCATATGTTGTTACTAGACATTAGATATGACAAATTGTGAAAGACTTCAACTAAAAGAGTCAAGAATGATATGATTATGTTTTCTGGCAAAATATTTTAGTACAAATACCTAAAAAACAGGGCACACTTAAAAAGTCAAAAGAAAAATATAGTAGCCTCAACTTATTCTTTAATGATTTCACTTTAAAGTTAGTAGAGACTGTAGTTTCTGCCGATCCATTAATAACTCTGCCCTTGGTTGAGGGGATTTTTGAGGTAGAGAAGCCACTATTTCTTTGACAAATGAGAAGTCCAATTTATTGTAATTGAAGATTGGTTCATTGTTCCACATATGTATTTTCTCGACATCATCGTCAATGTTTGGTGCAGTACTTGTCTGTCTTTCCGTTCAAGTGGGCACTATGTCTATAACACTTCGTGCGACATGGTGGCACATGTCTTATGTCCAACCTTTTATCATGTCCGGAGTATTTCATGGCTGGCTTTAGCAGAAACTATTCAATGCTTCTTGATTACACTCTTGGTTGCTATAACCAGCCAAGTAAGTTCATTTTCTATGAACTTATCTGTTGCTTAAATGTCAATTCTTTAATCTCTTTTAATTGACCAGAGGACAGGCAAACTTGTTGGAGCTGCAATTTAAGATTGACTTATGAGCAATAAAAGGGCTGGGATGATAGCTTCTCTTGTAAAAGGTGGTTACCATGTTCAGATAATTAAATGCATGTTGTGCTGCCATCTTATGACAGAGATTTCATAAAAAGAGAAAAAAATGAATACACTATTTCTTTAGGCAACTATGAAATTTTAGCTACCGACGATGTCTATAAGGGTTGGATCCACTTTGAGTTATCCTGATAGAGTATCGTCTTAATTGTTAACCATGTTCGTTAGCTGATATTATTTATCAACTGTTGCTGCTCCACACAACAATTTGAGAAAATGCTTAAAGCATGACATCGTTTAGGGGACCTTTCTTGAAGAAAAATCAGAAACTATTTTATACTGCTAATCAATGTAGAGGATGACAATCTTTTTGGTTTTAGTTGCAGCGCAGCACATACCAAAGTTCATGGGGAGGCTGTGGTATTTCACTTTCATGTATTATGGCTTTAGGCTTCTCTTGAATTTGCAGCATTTAGGAGATCTATTTCTTTACACTGTGATTTTGAATGGTGAATTTAAAAGTATGGGTGCTACTGCTCATGGCACTTGCTTATTGATTTCATGCTAACATATGTTTTTGTATAAATTTTATTATTAAACTCTTCCAATTTATAAGAATGTAACTCATTGTCACTTACGCTTAACTATATCTTAATATTTTTCATTACAATTTTAAATCAAGAGTCATTAATTTATCATTACACGACATAAACTAATGTACAATTTCAAGAAAGACAGCTATTCTAACTTTTATTCCTCTACTATTAACATTGCATTGGCAACTTTACCCCCACAACATAAATTCATTTGCTTTGTCACCTTTGGGGATTAAAATTGTCATCAATCGTTAGTTTTCTTTTGGGAAATTTACCATTAACCATCATTATCATGATTATTACTCATCATTAGTAGTTATAAAACACTTGATAATTAAGGTTGCAAAATCATGAGCAAAAGGCTAAGAAATTGCCTGATGAAAAAGTTCAAGAAGGGGCAATTTCCGAGACTGCCATTCTGAAGTTGGAAAAAGACATTTCTTTGTCCACAACTACTCTCAGGTTCCCCACCAAGGAAACAGCAAGGGCAAATCCGGAAATTCAACACAATTTTCCATGTACTAATGATAAGGATTCTAATCATTCGAACCAGCTTTTATATGTTACACTGTGCACAAATAGAGTTACACAGACATGACAAACATTTATTTGAGTCAGTCAAAATATCCTCATGTTTCCATAACAAGTTGACAACCACATTCTCAGAAAGAAAACCAGAATCAACTCACCAATCAGATCTATGCCCTGCAGTTTCCAGTCTTTCCTCCATACATCATCCCAAATCCAATTCCCCACCCCAACCCCCCAAGCGATCCAAATTCACCAAAAACACACACATAAAGATTCATTCTTTGGATCATTTGTTACTCAAACTACTCCTTTTTCTTTCTCACATAACACACCCACATGGGTATACATAAAACATTATAAACATTCAATCTTCGGTTGATTTGTGGCCCCCCCCCCCCAACAGTCAACGCCCCACAAACACGCGGTTTCTCCGGAAATATAGAGCAAAGACCATAAAGCTTGAACCTTTGTTTCAATTTTTGGACATTTTTGAGCAAAGGCCATAAAGTTTGAACCTTTGTGTTCAATTTTTGGACATTTTTAAGCAAAGAGAGACTAGTTTGGGAGATTGAGGGAGGCGAGAAAGCTCACTCTCTCTCAATCTGTTTCTATTCTTGAAGGAAAAGGAGAATGGCTTTGGTTGAATACAGAGACCCAAAAACAGAATCAGTCTCGTCTTCTGCTTCATCTTCACCACCATGGCAAGACATGTTTAGATCAGCCTCCACCAGAAAGCCCAGCCCATCTCCGCCACAGCCACCAGCCAAGGCGGCAGCCGCCCCTGCGGACCACCACAATTCTCTCTCGGATGATCCTCAGGTAAGGCTTGCACTTTACATAGCCATGGCTCATGCTGGGGTTGCTTTTACCATTTTCATTCTTTTTGGTGTGTGCAAATTGCTTGAGGCATATTTACGGCCAATTCTTTGGGCTGTGCTTTGTTCAATTCCTTTAAGAGTTATTCAAGAGACCCTTGAAGGGTTCTGGTCTGAGCCTCTGCATTTAGGCCTCACAGAGACCATTTTGGCAATTCCTGTTGCCATGTTTAGAGTTGTTGTTGGTACTATTGTTGACATTAAAGGTGTGATTTTGAGGCTTCTTCTTAGGAAAAAGAAGCCTTCAAGTGTTATGAGGAGGCATAGAAGTGCATTTTATAAATTGTTAAGGTGGCTTGTGGCATTTTGGGTGTTTGTGATGGTTTATGAAGGAGTTGGCACCATTGGTTCTTTAGCACTTCTAGCATTGGGGTTTATGTTTTCGGCTAACGGCGTGGAGTCAACTATGAGTAAAGTAACATCATTAAGAAGTCAAAGCTTTTCTCGCCTGCCGGTTAGTGCATTTTTCACTAGAAGGATACTGAAAAGATTGAAAACAATTGTGGCTATTGGGCTGATTGTTGGAATGAGTGTGGGGGCTTTGGCTGGAATAATTTTCTTCTCTTATAAGATTGGAGTGGAGGGGAAAGATGCAGTTTTTGCGCTGAAATCCCATGTGGAGGAGAGTAATTATACTGAGAAAATTGGTGTAAAGAAATGGATGGATGAAAATGATGTGCCTGGGATGGTAGATAGGTACACTACCAAGTTTTATGAGACTGTTTCGGACCAGATTGATGGTCTAGCAATGCAGTATAATATGACTGAGTTTGTTGCTGGAATCAAGCATTTTGTGATAAGCTCGTCCCTGAACTCTTCTGCACGGTCCACTGCTCTGACTACTCCTTCTCCATATGCTGACAAAATTTTTAGTCTGAAGAAGAGACTTAAGAATCGTGAATGGGGTCAAATGTATACAGAAGTGGATGCGATTTTCAGGGAATTGCTGATTGCTAGAGTGGACTTGGTCGAGAAAGCAAAAGGATTTGCTCTTCAAGGAATGGATGTGATGCAACATGTGCTAGTCAGTAGTACATCTGTTCTTGGGGGAGGCCTGAAAGTTGTGTTTTTAGTTGGAAATTCAATTGTCTCTGGAGCAGCTGGTGTCATTAATTTTCTCTCTCAATTGATGGTTTTCCTTTGGGTTCTGTATTATTTAATAACATCGGAGTCTGGTGGAGTGACAGAACAGGTGATGGATATGATTCCCATATCACAATCTGCTAGAACTCGTTGTGTTGAAGTTCTTGATAAGGCAATTTCAGGAGTTCTGTTGGCAACTGTTGAGATCGCTTTCTTTCAGGGGTGTTTAACTTGGCTGTTATTCAGATTATTCAGGATCCACTTCTTGTACATGTCAACTGTCCTTGCATTTATTAGTCCTTTGTTTCCAATCTTCCCTCCATGGCTTTCAACAATTCCAGGTGCTTTGCAGTTGGTGTTTGAAGGGAAATATATTTTGGCCCTTAGCCTATCCACTATTCATCTTGTGCTTATGGATTATGGTGTGACTGAAATTCAAGAGGACATTCCTGGTCATAGCGCCTATCTGACAGGTCTTAGCATTCTTGGTGGGATGACATTGTTCCCCTCTGCAGTTGAGGTAAATAACAATCTTTACATTCCACATAAATTTCACAAATATCATTAGATCTTCTTTTCCGGATATCAGATGCCATTAGTTGTTTATGTTCTCTCTCTTCCTTTCAGGAATATTTGTCTAGAGTGTTTAACGTCTTTGACTTGCTACTTGTGTGTATGATGTAGTAAATGCCTGGTAGCTAGAACTAGTAAAAGTTCAGTCTTCTTTGCTGTTCTGTAGGCTTTTACTAAAAGTATTTCCCAAGAATTAGTGGAAAATTTTCTGGAAACTGCAAATGTAATAAGGGAAATCTAAGCTCATAAGGACTGCTTCCTGCAAGATTGTCTAGCAAAATCTACCATGTTGGGGACAACTACTTCAGCCATAAGGAAGAGAAAATTGAAAGAATCGCTTATCCTGGTTACAGTAAAAACCTTAGCTTGACACAGCCCTACCTTATCTTTGCCTAGGATCAGCTACTAGCTTATATACACATTAGGCACAACAAAGATGGGGCCTCAAGTCTTAAAGATATATTCATTTTTCTCTTTGAAATTAATTTGGATAGCCTTTGTTGATCTCTTTGCTTTATCTTCAATTTATTCTCTTCCTTGTACAGTATTACGCTTTATTTTTGGCAGATGTATCCTATGATCTCTTCTACGTGTACTTCTTATATGGTGAGTATGATTACTTTACTTCAATAAGTAATTTGATATTTTGCTAATGAACCGATGAATTTATATCATTTTCTTGCTATTAGGTCATCATTTAGTGCCATTTAGTTATACTGTCGGATATCTCCTCAATGTAGCTTCTTGTATAATTGTGTTAAATGCTTGATACAAGTATTGTTGGCAATTATGGTTCTTGGGTTTGAGCGTACTATAATGCAGGGAGCAATAATGGGGCCGCTGATAACTACCGTTGTGATTGCTATCAAGGATTTGTATGTAGAGTTTGTCTTGCAAGGAGCAAAATAAAAACAAAAATGTAGGATGCAGTATGCGTTTTTCAGTGTCTCCCGGAAAATTGTTGGTCGCCATGGACAGAACTCGCATAATTGAGCTAACTGCTGGAGAATTTGTGGCTTATGAGCAGATCAATCTCACTAGACGTCCTTTTTCCAACATGTAGCCATTCATGTGCTATCCAGATATTGGTTTCAAAAGTCTTTTCTTTATGCAACAAATCATGTTTATCTGTGTAGTATAGTTAGTGCCCTGTCATAGATCATCAGGTTATTGGCAATTGTTCCAAGTAAATTTACGTCCTTTGTGTGCAGCTATAAATGGAAAGATAGATTTGTTGTGAAAATTTTTTAGTATCTTCTATGCATGTCGCTTGAAGAAAAGCGTGTGGTTTTCTGTATCAGCAATCTGCATCAAGATGATGCTTAAAGGATTTGAAAGAAGGTGGAGATAATTCTTTTTTCTTTTTTCCTTAGAGTTAGTTTATTTTTAAACTAAAAAATCATATCTAAGCAAATTTTGATCAAATACAAAAAAAGCCAACTTTTTGCTGCCTCGTCAATAAAGCAAGTCAACAACCGTGATTCAGGCTACTGCTAAGACATTCATATTCAGCAAGAACAAGCAAGTGCAGGATCTTCAACATGTTTTAAACACGACTTTGCTTCTTCATCAATGAACTCAACTTAATAAATGTAAGACGCCACCACGACTAATTTATTTTCTAGCATTTTCCACGCGAGATCTTATTCTAATGCCTTGTTTTGTAGTCCAAAATCTTAAATGGAAATACGCAAAATCTTTCTACTAGCAATGAAAGTTGAATACGATTAGGCCTCCTTCCAAACCAAGAAAAGATGAACAACTCAAGGCTCGTTTAGAATGGCTTTTAAAATAGGTTTTCTTTTAATATAAGTTTTTTTTTTTTTTAAAAGTACTTTTTTATAAAAGGGTGCCAATCAAACGAGCTCTCATCCTCATTTCTTGCCAATTACATACAATGGAGTAACAAAACGTATTACACAGCAAATCCTTCAACTGATGATCAACACCTTTGGCTCTCAAACGTTGGTTTTCATGCAGAATATGAAGCAGCCTAATTGATAGGCAAAGTTTCATGGAAAATGCACCAAGGTGTTAGAATCTCAAAGGGCTGACATTCATTTTCTTACATTGAAGCAAACCAACTTTCGTTTTCACTATTCTCCCTCTTAGGTTGTAGATGGTATGTCAAGCCATCAGGTTAAGTAGACTTGAAACCATAACATTAATATCTTTCATGCAATTCTTGGTTAATAGGGTATTTTACTAGGCGTGACTAATCGAATGTAACTACTTCAATGGCGATGTTCCTTCGTATGTAACATCACTCATTCTTTACCTCCTATAAAACAAATTTCTCATCATTTATACATCCTATCTTGCGATCTCATTGGGGACCTAGTGGCTCCTACCGTGAAGAATCGCTAACTTCATTTTTGTCAATTTTGATCTGTCAGTAACACTAGTGTTGTAAAGTTAAGAAATAATTGTTCCTAGATTTCAAAAGAATTGATTCAGAATAATTAACTTGAATTATTATTAATTATACCTTATAAATCATACACTTATCACGTTCGCGTGGGATATCACGTATATATTTCCTGCATGTAATCAAGAGAGCAAATGGCCCGTGAGGGCTAACTAGAGGGCCTCGCCAACTGCTCGCTACAAGCAGCCCCAAAGCCACAGTAGCAGCCACAAACAATCCAGACATTGCTAATTCAACAAAATTCACAAACGTAGTTATCAAATTATCAGTTAACATATTTCCCAACATAAATCAAAGTGAGACCAACGCAATGTTAACATCAAAAAGAAAAAAAATAAAATAAAATATCTTCCCCTTTACTCTATTTTATATTCTCGATATATTATTTATATGGTCTAAATTTTCTAGATGACAAGAGTTTTATGCACCGAACTATTTGATGTACAAGAGCAAGGTGCACATGAAGAGCCAATAGCTTAGCTTTCACCTTTGCTTACTGAACAAACAATAACCAAGAGGACGTTAGGCCAACGGTTGTAGTTATGCTTGTGATCAATTCACTTGGAATTAAAGCAAAGTTGTCTGATTCTTGGTCACCATCTGAACCCAAACTTCACCTTCCTTGTTTTTTTTCCCTCAGCTGTTGCTCAATCCATTTAATCGCAGTTCCAGATTTTATATCCTTCATTGAATCCTTTCTTAGTTCATGATCGTAGGTACCCTTTAAGCTTCTTCCATAAACCATAAAAATTCTCTGTTCAAGCCTCAAATCTCTTCTTTTTTCACTTGATTCGGACCTTTCAGATCGTTAGCATTGGAGAATGCAATTTCCCCACGAGGTTTTATTAACAGAAACTGATTTTCATTGAAGTTTGTAAGTAAGCTTGCGCGCTTTAACCATTCAGCCGTGGATGCTTAGCGGGGATTTTGTACACGGGGAATTAGCAAATCCCATTATATCATTCTTCATTCTTGATGTTCAACAAGGCCGAGGATCATGAGTAACAACTTTTGATCCGGTACTAGTTTGCCACTATTGCTTCCCAAATGAATAGTCGATACTACTTTACACCAGAGGTGTTGTGCAGCTCTACCATTGCAGTTTCTATCTCTTCGGTTTCTCCAGGGGGAGAAGACAGAACGGTAAGGGGGGTCAGAAGCAGGTCTTCTCGCGCCCCCCATTCTTCTTTCTTGGTAAGATTAGCAATGATGGTATCAAGATCAAGGTGGTTCAACTTCCTGAGAAGAGTGTTCCATCACCAAAACGGATCGAGATCAGAGCTCGGGTCGAATCCATTCAATTCTGCAAACTGGATGATGGCAGAATGTGTGACTTTGGTTAGCCAGATAGCTATCACACTGTATACACTTGCTGTTTCCAGGGATGAAAGGCCAGTTTGGCCGATGAGAGTATGGGTTATCGGTTATGCTTTCGGCTGTGTACTTAGCCTACTGCTGCTCTACTGGCGATGTCAAATGTTATATGTGACCGAAAGAGATGGTCTTAATCTTATCCTCTCTGACATAGAGGAGCAGAGAAGCCAAGCCGAGTCCAGGTAAATTATATTTCTTCTTTCTTCAAGACTGTTTTGAGTCCTCATTGATATTCTTACCTGATCATACTATCTTGAACAGAAGCTTGCATTGTATGAACAAATGTCGTGCTTCAGTTGAGCTGTTCTTTGCGATATGGTTTGTGATGGGGAACGTTTGGGTTTTTGACTCACGCCTGGGATCATTCCATCGCGCCCCTAAGCTCCACGTGCTCTGCATCACTCTTCTAGCCTGGAATGCTATCAGTTACTCCTTCCCATTCATTCTGTTTGTGCTGCTCTGCTGTTGTGTGCCATTGCTCAGCAGCTTGGTTGGATTCAATATGAGCATGGCTAACATTGATCGCGGGGCATCAGACGAACAGCTTTGCAGCCTACCAAGCTGGAGATACAAGGAAGCCGGCAAAATGGAGCCTGGCAATTCGGCCCCGGAGGATGAAAATCCAGTATGTTTTTCATTCTGATCTTACTAAACTGCTGCATACGACGCGTATAATGACTCTATGTTCATCTAGACTAAATCTTTCGCGTATCTTGCTTCACTAATAAGGTCCATTTGTTGCAACAGCAATGCTGCATTTGCCTAGCCAAGTACAAAGAGAAGGAAGAAATCAGGCAATTGCCTTGCTCTCATATCTTTCATCTGAAATGCGTCGATCGGTGGCTCAGAATAATTTCTTGCTGCCCTCTATGTAAGCAAGCATTAGAGGAGTGAAAAGCGCAGATAACATCAGGAACAGAAACAATCTTTTATATACTTGAAGCTTTTCCACTTTTTGCATATAGAAAAATGAGGATGCTTCACAATTTTATGTGAAAAATACAGTTTTTGTGAAGTTCATAATCATTTAGGATAGCTTTTTTTTTTAATCATCAAGAAGGCAAATGATGCTGCTATTAGGTAAGAAAAAGCCTTGATTCTCGAATTGATTGTATGAGGTTTTTTTTTTTTTTTCCCCCAAATTACTGTTCAATACTCCAAAAGCTTGTAATTAGAATGTAGGAAAGATGTGGTACAGGCATTTCTTCTGTTTTATGGTAAATATGTGACATAAATCAATACACGCATCTTACTTTTCATAATTCGATTTAATTGATGGGTTGATTCTAAAAATAGTCGATTATATAGCAATCATTTGCCCTCTGAATTTATGCACTTGATTAATGTAAATTACCATAATATGAACAAAACTTTCCACCACCTATTTTCAAATCGAAACTTGATTACTGTATCTCCTTTCAAAAATTTTAGAAGTTTCACTTGCTACTTAGGGCTTGTTTGGATTGGCTTTTTTTTAAGGAAAAAAAATACTTTTTTCCTTAAAAAGTTACATTAAATTTACAGTAACTATTTGATTTGGTTTCTAAAAAAGTTAAAAATCTGAAAAAAGCACAAATACAGTTTTTTTTAGAAGCCAGAATTTTCAACTTCTCAAAAAAATTATTTTTCAAAAGCCATTAAAAAAACGCTTTTGAAAAAGCCAATCCAAACAAGCCCTTAATAAATCCATTTCTTTCCTCTCCACAACCAATTATTCTCCCATTATGTTTTTGTGTTTCACTAAACCATTACTTCACATTCCATTAAGCTTATGTGAAAAGGCTATTGGATCACTAACTAGCCCAAGTTGAGACAACAACATCCATTTTTGGTAGTGGGTTGTCACTTACCTCTTTGCTAGTGAATCTTCACCCATGTTTCTATGAAATCAAATAAAATTAGAGTAAATTGCTTCAGACTACTTGTAATCCTCTTATGATTATTGGAAATAAGCATATGTCTCCCTCTATCTAAAAAATCCTTATTTTTGATAAATTATTAATTAAAACAAGTTCACGCCCCTATGATTTTTTAAAAGTGCATTGGGCCCTCTAATAATCTTCTAAAAGTGCATCTGACTCCCAGTGATAAAAATATCAATTTGTTATTTTTTCCTGTTAAAAATAACAATTTTTCAGATGGAGACAACGGGTTATTATTTTCAGGGACCACAAAAGGATTACGTCAGAAAGCCATATTTTGCGGGTTTTCGTCGGCCAATGAAACGGTTTACTGAAAAATGCAGTTGGAGACCTTTCTGTAAACATGAGTTGACGAAGTCTTGCGGAAAGACAATGCTGTTGAAAACACAGGTAAAAGAACCGCAAAACAATTCTCACGTCCATTCCAAAATTTATAATCTTTGTATATCGTAATAATTTAATAATTTTTTAACAATATTTGCTTACGTGTCTCCGAGCTATCAATTTTTATTTCTAAACAAGACCCATTTTAATAATACTTGACTATTATTATTATTATTATTATTATTAGTATTATTATTATTATTTTTATTGCTAATATCATAATCGAAATAATATCAATTAAAAATTCATGAGATTAGGTGTGGTTTAAGTGATTAAAATTATTAGTTACAGAAGAAAAAAAAATGTTTACGATTCAGTATCACTGGAGAAAAAACCATCCTTGTAACCTCGTGGCCACACTAATGTAACGAAGTTCAGGTTCTCCCTCTGTTCTTAGTGGTTGGTTTGACTTAATTAACGCGATGGCTATGCCAACATTGTCATAGCTATGCTCTTCCTTTTCCATCGTTCTGTCTATTGGCTTCCCGTCAAAGTTATTCATTCTTGAATTATTTAATTTTTTTGGTAGAAGTATTATGTTAACTTCATATCTACTATTCTTATATATCATTAAAATCTAGATAATGATTCTAAAGGAAGAAAGCGTAATTAAATACTTGTCTTTATTGAGATAATTATATGTTAGTTCATACTGCATAAGTTGTGTTAGTGGTGACGTGACATGCTTGGCAAGTATTTTCTCTTATTGTAGGTGTTTGTGGAGGCCTTATACCTGTATCTGTATGTCAATGTGGCTTTGTCCCCTTATCCTATGTGCCAGTGGGGAACTTGTACCCTTATCGCGTGTGCAAGCAAGGGCCTCGTACCCTTATCGTGTGTGCAAGTGGGGTCTTGTTCCCCATAAATGATATTATCGTAATTGTTTTGTGATTGTGTCACGATAACATGCCTTACGTGATACTTGGCTGGCTTTATTTAATTTGATAATAGAGTATTAAATAGTGATGCAGCCCAAAATTTTATTATTTTAGTTAATAATTAAAATTGATTAGGATTTGTTATTTATTATTGAGTCCTAGTTATATTAGAATTAGTTTATTACCTATTTTGCTATGGAAAGGGTTGGTAGAAGTTTTACTTTCCTATTTAGTTTCTTATTTAGTTTTGGATTCCTAGCCTATATATAGGATGAAAGCTTTCATTGAAAAATATTTTTTTTTCAGAATTATTCAATAATATTTTATTCTCCCTCTTAGGATTTATTATCTTAGGAATTTCTTGGCTAATTTCAGCGTTGAAATTAAGCTCCTTGATTCTCTCACTTTTTTGTTTATGTTCTCCAAATTTTCGCTGCGTTAGTTGGTAACTCCACCTGCTATAACACGACCTCTTCCTCTCCTTAGAGACGTCGTGAACTTGAAATTAGTTAAAGAAAAACCTTGCTTTGATAACCAACTAATGTAGCGGATGTTTGGAGAACATAAACAAGAAAGTAGGAAAATCAAAGAGCTCAATTTCAAGGCTGAAATTAGTCAAGAAATTCCTAAAATAGTAAACCCTAGGAGAGAAAATAAAATATTATTGAATAATTCTGAAAAAAAAGTTGTTTTTCAATGAAAGCTTTCACCCCTATATATAGGGATGGCAACGGGACGGTACCCTGCCCATGAAGGAATCCCAAACCCGCTACCCGAATGGCATCCCAATTCCTATTTCCGTCCCAAACCCGGATAAAAATTAAATAGGAATCCCATTTCCAGAACGTCCCAAACCTTCAGGTACCTGGAACGTCCCAAACCAGGTTAAAAAAATTTTTTAATTTAAATAAAAAATTTAACAAGAAATGTCCGGAACCCAAATTTAAAACATGTTCTCAACTCCAGAAACTGAATTAAATCAATAAATTTAAAAAAATAACCAATCAAATAATTTTTCCCAAAAAATCTAAACAATATCCCTAAAATATATTAAAATAATAAAATTTTAAAGAGTAAAACGTTAAGGGTTCAAACCTCACTACTTTTAGAAAAATTTTCTTAATTTTTAGTATATAATATGTGCTTATGTACTTAAAACTATAATTAATTAATAAATATAAAACACCTATATATATGCGCACGCATACCTATATATATACACATAAACACACACATATATATCTATACATATATGTATATATATAACCGGGTTCGGGAATGCAGGTACCCGGGGGGGTCAATCCCAGTTCCGTCCCAAACCCTAACGGATATTTTTAATCGTTCTACATCCGTTCCCGGTTCTTAATGGGATGGATTTTATCGGATTTTAATCGGGTCGGTCGATGCCGGGTACCCTAAGTCACTCATCCCATTGACATCCCTACCTATATATAGGCTAGGAATCCAAAACTAAATAGGAATTTAAAACTAAATAGGAAACTAAAACTTCTATTAACCCTTTCCACAGCAAAATAGAAAATATACTAATCGTAATATAACTCGGACTCAATAATAAATAACAAATCCTAAATCCTAACCTACCAAAAATCTCCTCTTCTTTGCCAACTGGCCCTACCTAGGCTCTCACCACTTCGCATTGCCCACACAAGCAATGCCTTGTAGCCTCCTAAGCAACTTCTTAACTACCGGCCAACGTTCTCGTAAGGCCGCATCTCTACTACTTGTTGGGATTATATGCCCCAAAGACCACTAGCATATGGTGATAATTAGAAACTAGACATAATACGCTCATGATATTGTTCATATGATTGAGCTTTGTATAGCCTATTCTCCCTATTTGTGTATTGATACAAAGTACGAAGGTCCAATGATATAGATCAATGACTTGGGTACACAGTGAGGCTGGACGCATAATAGGTCCAAGTCTAGATTTGGTGATATCATAAATTGGTCCATTGCCAAATGGTAATGTTAGGAACTCTACTAGGAAAAGGCTAGTGGGCAAGTCTTCTTGTGAGGGTGATCTACCTAGGTTATTAAATGCTTTTCTGGACTTCACTCCTAGTCCGTAGACCACCATGAGTATGTCTTCTAGGAACCGTACCGTTACATACAGAATACATAACATAAGAAGTTCATTTTCTCTTTGGTATGTGTGCAGAATTTTTCACACAATTACACTAAAAACGCACACTACCTAGCCTAAACCTCAATTAATCCCTATTTAGTGCTTGCCCACTATATAGCACACTACATCCTAGCTATTAGTGATTGATTATAGTGGAGCAAACCATTAAAGGGCTAGTATGAGGCAAGCAATTGTGTAAGAAGGTTTTATTAACGATACCACACATCAAGAGTGGCACACTACATCTCATCTTCTTTATATATGTTGTTTATGTGAATGTAGACATGTGTGTAATAGATGTTTAGTTGTTATATTCTGCTACTATTATTGATTAAATTTTTTAAAATTAGGTAATCAACTAGACATAGTATTAGCAACTCGGTCCAACAAGTGGTATTAGAGCCTAGGTATCTATTACACAAGTGATTAATGACTTAGAACACGTAAACAATGGCATTAAGATGTGAAATATCTCGTGGGTGGCAAGATTTATGTGTTTACTTGATGTGTTTGTAGTGGGCTAACCTTTGTGATTATAGCTTGTATGTGATTTTGATCCTAATCGATGGTTTGGATGAATGTATTTATTTTCTTACATAGAAAGTTATTACAGCTTCAAATTGAGAGAAACATAAGAAAAACAAAATGGTTTGTATTTTGTGGCCAACATTTATGCTTCTTGTCCTAGATGAAACTTGTATAGGTCATTTTTCAATGTAATTCCTTGTAATGTATCGATTCGGAGTTGAAAAAGCTGCTGAACATGTTGTTCGAGGCATTCTGGAGAAGCTAGTCTACCCAATCGGTTGACGGTAGAAGCCCCTAGCTTAATCGCTAGGGCCTGGAAGTTCTTTAGAAGAACCAGTCAACCTAGCTGATCGACCAGTAAGAGTGCAGAGCTCGATCGGTAGAGGCAGTTTGCAGCTATTTGAAGTTTTGGCAAGTCTAATTGCTTTGGGCTTTAAGCCTAGAGCAGTATTACATGGACCCATTGATTAGGGACTATTTATTTATGTTATGATGTTTATTTTGCGATATTTATATACATATTTCATTGTATGTATAGATTTCATTGCAATATGATCACAGAGCAACATGTTCACCCAAGTAGGGTATAAAATTGGCTAACCCTTGGATCTTGTTAGCTTGAGTTTGATAAGTCCCTTCAGATTACTTAGGGTAATTATTTTGCTAATCAGAGATCCTAAAGAGCAATGCATGAATTGGTTAGGGATATTAGTTGTTTACGACACTAATTAACCAGTAGACTTATCTACACAACTCAAGTGGGCCAACCTAAGGATTTCATAATCCGGATTTAGGTTTGACTCTTTAATTTGGTACGGATATGACTTAGTAACACAAAGTGAGTTTTGATTCAAAGAGATATTTAGAACTAAAGTCAAAGTACCATAACTAATAGAGAAAGTCAGGTTGCCAACCTATGGGTTCATTAAAAGCCCAAGATTAAGACGAATCTATGTGAATAATATGAAATATTTTTGGAAACACAAAGTTGAATCTTACAGCGTCAAAGGTGTTAGTGAGCTCGGCCATCCTGTCAGTAGAGTTCTTTACTAAGGATCACCTAACGAGATATTAACAAAAAGTCTAACCCATCGGATGACTCAAGTCCAAAACATTCCGGGGTCTTTTGAACCAAAGGTCGTGTTTAGATCCAAAACACGTGGGACCAAGATAAATATATAAAACCCTTAAAGTCAAAATATTAAGTGGGAGAGGGGATTGGAAACCCCACGACCTTCCATGTCCAGTTCATGCTAAGGATAAGTGGCATTGACCTCCCTGCCAAAAGATGTCATAGTTGCTTAGATTTAGCAAGGTAGACTTAACATGTTCATTCATAAAGGCGTTAGTGGAGGTCGGCCACCCCGTCAGTTGAGTTTTTAATCATCAATCGTCTCACGATATGTGAATGAGAGTCACTATCCTATCAAAGGGCTTAAATCTAGACATAACAGGGAATGATAATAAGGAATGGCTATTAACACTCAACTTGAGTCATAGGTTTGATCACCTTATCGATGAAGGCCCCAAGGCAATTTGAGAGGCCAAACAAAACAGTGATTGGATACTATTAGATAGCGTCTATCTAGATAAGCATTATCCAAATAGGCTTAGGATTACTCAACTATTCATTTGTTCTGCCATGCAGTCCATGGAGTTCAAGTTGATAAGGTTGAGACAATGTTGCTTCATAGTAGTTTAGGGGTTTATCTACTAAGCGACAAATGATTTAAAAACGGCTCAATGTCTATTGTTTTTCATTATTACATACATATCATACTTGCATCATTTTTTTTTACTCATTCATTTGTAATATCATTATGTGTGTATCCATTATAATCTTGTGCAGTTCCTCCAGTGGTTTAACGAGTATTCTCTTCGACAATAAGTTCACTCATTCAAATTATGTTCACTGGAAAAGGAACTTGGACAAAGTACTCAATGAATATGGGTACAAATTTGTCTTTACCCAATCCTATCCCCGAATAGGGATCGGTTCTACTAATACCCAACAAGATGCTGGCATAGTTAGATGTGAGTTGATTACGGCCAAGTGTTGTATATTAGCATCTTTATCTAACAGTTTGTTGATATAGCACGAGAGCATAACGAATGCTACAGAATCATGACCTCATTTTCTGCGAAGTTCAAAGACATTAACAGGTTAGCTAAGTAAGCTGCTATGACGGAGATCATGAATTCTAGGATGGAAAAAGAGGAATCTATCATAAAGCATATGCTCAGATCAATGGGTAACTTCAGTATTGTCGAGATCCTAAGTGTTCAGATTGACCCTGCAACTTGTATTGAGATAATACTCGAGACACTACCTAAATCCTTCAAGAAGTTCAAGTTGACTATTAAGTCAAGCAAGTTGAACATTGACCCTTTCCAATTTAATAAAGAAGCTTTAGGAAGTAGAGTCTGTCATTCAACAAGAGGCCCAGGTTTCTATTACTAAAGCTAAACCTTCTGGTACCTTTTAGTCCAGTGATAAGGAAAACAATTGGAACATGAAAAGAGACAGTTGAATAGTGTTGAGCAACAGTAAGATGGTAGTCCTCAAATGAAACAAAAGATGATAGTAGATGACAACCGAAAGGGAAATGTTTCTAGTACGGTTTGTAAGAGCACTCGAGGATGCATTGTTCCGTATACCTAGCCAAGCACGAGAAAGTTATAAGCTTCACTTCTCACGGTGAAACCTTTATGGTGTTTGGTCTTACTTATAAGTAGGCCCTAAGCCAATAACCATAACTACTATCTTCTGTAAAGGTTTCAAGAGACTTGGATAAGAAGTGAGAAAAATTTACTTTCAGAGTACATAGTGAAGCAAAGTATAGGCTTATGCAGTGAGAGTTACATAGTGTTTGGATATTCATGTTAATATTTATGTTTTCGAACATGTGAAAGAACTTTGTTTTAGACTTCGTGGATGTCGTATTTCTATTCTAGTTTTAATATCAGTAGATATAGAAATATTTGTCGTTTAGTAAAATACATAATGGTTTAACAATATCCCGTTACACTATCACTGCATAATGCAGAACAAATTTGATACATGAAAGGATAATTTTCTCCAACCAATAACACTTTGGACACTCTCATGCATAAGACATCTTGTCTTAGGCATGGAAAGAAGTTAGCCGAGTTTGAGCTTCGTAGCTCTCTAGATCTTAAAGATATAACTTCTAATTTTGTCTTATGGACATCTTGTCTAAGAGCAAGACAAGAAGTTAATCGAGTATGGGATTCATAGCTTACTAGATCTTTAAGATATAACTTCTAATGGTCTTAGAAAAGACAACTTGCAAAGGTCCCTTCTTCTCTAGGTGACAAGGAGTTTAGAAGGTGTTATAAATTGGTTCACATTAATATATGAGGTTCTATAAGCTGACTAGTTCATCAGGTTGTGAGTGCTAGTTTTGGCTAGAGATTGCTCAAAAATACAGATGTGATCATCTGATGTTACACAAGTCCCTAATGGTTTGAGACTACGATGGACAAAAAATTAGAAGAATAAATCAAAGCCTCTTTGATCATAATCAAAGTGGAATTTACCTTACGTGTGAACTCAAGAAGCACCTTATAGATTATGAAATGTGACTTAATAATCTACATCAATATGTTTCTTCACAAAGAAAATGATGTAGATGAATGGAGAAATTGAACTCTCATAAACATGGAAAGTCTAATGATGTTTTCTAGATCACTTCCTATGTCTTAGTGGGAGTGTGATCTTCAGATAACAGTTTACATTTTCTTTTTGGTACTGTTCAAGGCAACACATGGGAGATTACAAGAAATATGGCTGTAGCACAAATTTTGTTTAAGCTTAGTTCTATATTTGTAATGTTCCAGCTAATGTGTTAAGTATCCTTGATAGCTAGAACCAAAGGTTAAAGATGTGTTTTTTCTTGATATATATACTTTTGGACAAAAGGCAGAATCACATATCAATTTGAGGAGCAAAAATGTCGACATTTGCATTAGATACTCAAAGAATGATAAGTATGATTCAATACTTGCCAGATTCTAGAATTACTCTATAGGAGATCTTTTGGTCTTTAAGTAAATTCGCATCATCTTGAAAAGGGAATATTATTATATGTTATCATTGTTATACCCAGAGCCTTATCATAATGGGGGGATTACCAAGTAACCTAATAGATGCTTTAGAAAGTCTTTTTGACAAGTTTCAAAAATTTTGGGATGTGGCTTTCACTAGACACGATGAAGTAGCTTCTGATTTAGATGTCTATCATTGATGCATAGTAATAAACTTAGAGTTTGTTACTCTAATTATGTCTGGACTCTTGTAGTTGTATCTGAAGAGGTAAAACTCGTAAGATGTAGTTTGGTCTACAAGGAACAAAAATAGAGCTAATTGGAAGGTTAGAGCCTTCATAGCAAGGCTAGATAGTGAAGGGTTATACTTCGAAGAAAAGGATCGAGTATGAGGAAGCCTTCTATCCAAAAAGCCATGCTAGGATCTATTAGGTGACTCCATTGCGATCACTTGTCTTAGTGATAGTGAGATATGAAAGTTTGTTCATCAAGATAGTTTTTTCTTAATTGAAAAGTTTGATATAGACATCTAGGTTCATAACTAGACAAGAGGATTGCTAGATACAGAGTTCATGTGGCTTGTACGGTTTAAGAAGTTCTCTTAAAGGCTTAAGCGAATATCTAATAAATGGTATTAAATCTGATCAAAAACAAGTTTTTGTTTTGATCAGGATATTGATGGACCATGGGCATATAAAGAAAATAACATATATATAAAGACATGCGTTTCTATGTTAAATTGGTCTTAGAACGGCATCCAATATTCCAAAGGAGTGTTTTTATCTCCTAGCTATTGGAATGTTTTTATTGAGGGTTGTAAGATACCTAGAAGGATAAAGAAGAGGTTCTAAAGCATTTTGTGCTTTAACGCAGTGGAAGCTTTACAAACTACTTGCTGGATACTGGACCTAGATATCTATTTTTGAGGTAAGCGATGATAGCAGATATTCGTTAAATTATTGGACTGATGTCCTTGAGTTAGTGGATTTGCACATTTCTTAGTATATTTTAGAAAGAGAAAGATTGTGTGCTGAGGCATTGGAAAACAGATTAGATAGCCGTGGTGTAAAAACCATGTGTGCCCATAGATATGACTCTTCGGGAAAGTGTTTGCCATACAGGTTGAGTTATTTGGGAACATGGTTTAGTGGTTATGATCTTTAGTACAAGTAGGATATTGTTAGGATTGTATGCCCTAAAGACTACAAGTACATGGTGATTACTGTATACTATACATAATATGCTCATGATATTATTCCTATGATTGAGCTTTGCACAGCTTGTTCTTCCTATTTATGCTTTGATGCAAAGTATGAAGGTCCCGTGATATAGACCAATAACTTGGGTATGCAGTGAGGTTAGACGTATAGTAAGCCCAAGTCTAGATTTGGTGATATCATAAATTGGTCCATAGCCGAATGATAGTGTTTGGGTACTCTATCGGGACAAAGTCATAGTAGGCGAGTCTCCCTCTCATTGGATGATTTTTCGAACTTTGCTCCTAGTGCATATATCACGCATTGGACAAGGCCACTGTGAGTATGTCTTCTGGGAACCGCACCATCACATATAGAAGACAAAATACTCACAGCTTCCGAGTGACTAATACTCTTAATCTTGAGCATGTGTGGATGAACTGACTAAGTTAGGATGCAACACTTTGATGTGTCATAAGAAAAGGTCTTGAGTGATAAGGTTGTCTACCTCGTATATTGGGTGTTGTATTCTAATTTAGTTAGAACATGCATATGTAACAATAATCTATGTGCCACCTTGGATTTGTCCACTTAATCACCAGAAATCTAGTACTAGTGATATTGCCCTTTAGGGGTGTACTGGTCATTTGGATTGTGGGTCGCTCCCTAAATCAAGAGATCCGTGACCAATGGATGATCATTATATGGGACTAGAGATTCTGAGGTTCCAGATGCAGTCTTGGGGGTAATGGCACTTGTTGTGACCGGCCTTGACTATAGGTATACATAGAGAGGCATTTTGGTTATTTCACTCAATTGGTCAAAGACATAGGCCACCAGAACGGGTGACAAGCTCTTGCTTAGCCAGTAATTATCCTTGGAGTACGGCTTTGATCTTCTGGTGGAAATAGACCAAGGTCAAAGTGTTTTTGATGTCGCCAAAGCAGTGACGAGAATATTTTGGGAGCCAAGGGTAATTATTGTTGGACTTGATTGCTAATACTATGTCTAGTTTATTACCTAATTAAAAAAAATTAATCAGCAACAATAGCAGAATACAACAACTAAATATCTATTACATACATGTGCACAATCACATAAATAACATATATAAAGAAGATGAGATGTAGTGTGTCACCCTTGATGTGTAGTATTGTTGATGAAGCCTCCTTACACAATTAGTCGCCTTGTATTAGCCCTCTAAAGGTCTTCTTCACTATAAACAATCACTAATAGCTAGGATGTAGTGTGCTATATAGTGGACAAACACTAATTAGGATTAATTGAGGTTTAGGGTAGGTAGTGTATGTTCTTGGTGCAACTGTGTGAAAATTTTGGCACACATACCAAAGAGAAAAATGAGCTTTTTATGTTATGTATTAACCCTTGGGTCTTGCTAATTGTTGCTATATATAATACATGGCAACCTTAGTAAAGATAAAGTGCTAAGAAAATTATTGTTTCCAATAATTCCCCTCCTTATCTTCTAGAAAAGGAATATTCTCTATAGATAATTCTTATCCAAAATATCCTACTTCATACACTATAAATATCTCCCATGTGGACCCCACTTATCTACCTAAGACATCCATGAGTTATATTAAGAAAACCCGAATAATTAAATCCCTTCTTAATTCTAAACTCAAATCTTAATTAAGCAATCTACATAATTAGCCATCCTCAATTAATTACATCTAATTGGAACATGACTAGTGAAAAGACCAAAAAGACATAATTACCCTTGGCTCCTGAACTGGCCAAAATATCCTCACCACTGCTTTGGCAATATCAAAGGCCACTTTAACCTCGATATATTTCTACTAGAAGACTAAAGCAGCACTTCAAATAATCACTGACTAAGCAGGAGCTTGTTACCCACTCTGGTGACCTCTATCATTGACTAACCAAGTAAAATGACCAAAATGCCTCTCTATATATACCAATAGTCAAAGTCAGTCATAACAAGTACCATCACCTCCAAGACTACATTGAAACCTTGGAATCTCTAGTCCTATATTATGATCATTGACTGGTCATGGATCTCTTGATCTAAAGAGCGACCCACAATCCAAATGACTGATATACCTCTAAAGGGTAATATCAGTAGTACTAGTCTAGTGATCAAGTGGACAAATCTAAAGAGGCACATAGACTCTTCTATTGCATATGCATGTCCTAACTAAATTATAATATAACACCTAATGTACGAGGTAGACAATCTTATCACTCAAGACATCTTCTTATGGTGCATCAAAGTGTTATACCTTAACTCAATCAATTTATCCACATATGCTCAAAATTAAGAGAATTAGTCACTCAGAAGGTATGAGTATCTCATCTTCAATATGTGATGATACGGTTCCCAGAAGACATACTTACAGTGGTCCTATCCAATATGTGATACATGCATTAGAAGCGAAGTTCAGAAAATCATCCAATGACCTAGACAGATCACCCTCTCAAAGAGACTTGCCCACTATAGCCTTGTTGCAATAGAGTGCCCAATACTACCATTTGGCTGTGAACAAATTTATGATATCACCAAATCTAAACTTGGACCTATTGTTCATCCAGCCTCACTATGCATCCAAGTCATTGGTCTATATTATCATTGGACCTTCATACTTTGCACCAATGCATAAATAGAGAGTGCTGTGCAAAACTCAATCATATGAACAATATCATAAGTGTATTATGTCTGATATCCAGTAATCACCATGTGCTTGTAGTCTTTAGGGCATACAATCCCAACAATTATGTCTTTTGGTCCCTCCGTTAGTCATGTTCCAATTGGATGTAATTAATTGAGAATGGCTAATTATGTGGATTATTTAATTAAGATTTGAGTTTATAATTAAGAAGACATTTAATTATCCAGGTCTTCCTAATATAACTCATAGATGTCTTAACTAGATAAGCAGGGCCCATATGTAAGATATTTATAGTGTATGAAGTGGGATATTTTGAATTAAACTTATCTGTAGAAAATATTCCTTTTCTAGAAGATAAAGAGGGGAATTATTAGAAACAATGGGATTTGTAGCACCTTATCTTTAGTAGAGTGGTCATATACTATATATAGTAGCAATTGGCAAGACTTAAGAGAGAATACATAACATAAGAAGCTTATTTTCTTTTTGGTGTGTATGTGTAGTATTTTTCACATAGTTACACCAAAAACACATACCACCTAGCCCAAACCTCAATTAATCTCTAATTAGTGCTTGCCTACTACATAGCATACTACATCCTAGCTATTGACGGTTGATTATAGCGGAGAAGACCATTAAGATGCTTGTACGAGACGAGTAATTATGTAAGGAGGCTTTATCAATGATGGTACACATCAAGGGTAACACACTACATCTCTTCTTCTTTATATATGTTGTTTATGTGAATGTGCAGATGTGTGTAATAGATATTTAGTTGTTATATTCTATTACTATTGTTGATTAAATTTTTTAAAACTGGGTAATCAACTAGACATAGTATTAGCAACTTGGTCCAACACTACCCACGTTGCTCGTAAGTGAAACACCTCGAGTATCTTTCATAGAATTTTCAGCCTTGATGCTAACGCCATTCGACTCAGGAACATAGCACACATGTTCCACCTTATCCTCAGAACCACAAACTCTTTACCCATAGTGTTTTCAACTGAGCCACCCTTAGACCAGCTTCAACCCTACTATGAAACTCTTGCTCATGCACACTCACTACCACAGTATTCAAAGATAAGCCTCCTCACATGTTCTATCTCCGAAGGATTCTTGATCATGTCCACTTTGCTCAGTAACAACATCGCACTATTCACTTTGAGATACACATTCACCTTGTATCTGTTCGCGGACTGAACTACCACTATTATCTTTTAGAGCCCCAAGAGCATCACCATATAGCTTCACCTGCTCGATGGTACTATTCTATCCATCTGTTACTCTAACATCCTTGATCATACAACCATCAAGAACATATAGACTATCTGTCAAAAACCTTATCAAGAGCACCTGGGAACCCCTATGCACTTTAAGGGCTCTATCCTTGCAATGAAACTTGCACTTGTGAGAATCTAATCGCATGAGAGAAATCAAGTTCGTGTTCAGCTAAGGGACATCCTAACACCTAAACGGTTTGGTAGTGCCATCAAACATCTTGATCTTTACAATGCCAGTTCTAGCCACCTCCAGTGGGAGGTTATCCAAAGATAGACTTTCCAACTCTTTCCAAAATAAGTAGAAAACCAATTTCTAGAACACATGTGAAACGTTGCACCATAGTCAAAAATCCATTGGTCTTGCCATTGTCCTGCAGTGACAAATAAGACACCTCCAGTACCATTAGAATTCTCAGCCTCTGCATCATTCACGATGTTCGTTGATTCCTGCTTATACCTCCTTGGGAAAATGTGCTTAAGGTCTCCCCGTTCCCCACATTCATAATATGTCACATCTTTTGCTCTCAGTTTTGACTTCTTTTAGGAGTTCCCTTTCTTGTGTTTCACTGCTCTAATTACTAATCCCTCTCCCTGAACCTCCACTCCAATTCTCAGGAAGTGTTTCTTTAGATCCTTGGACTTCAATGCTGAACAAACATCATTCAAGCTGATCTTGTCTCATTCATACTACAGAATGTCTACGAAGTTATCATATAAGGTAGTAGGAACACACCAAAACAAGGGTAAGATCTTTCGAATCAATCGTCATTCCTATGTTCTTTAACTTCATCATAGTAGAATTAAACTCGTCAAGGTGTTCTTTTATAGACGTACTCTCTTTCATCCTAAGGTATACAATCTCTTCTCGAGATAGAGATGATGCATCAATGACTTAGACATATAGAGATCCATCAAAGCCTTCTTGGCCTTGACTGCTGTCTCTTTATCGACTATTTCTATCAATACATCATTAGAAATACTTATGTGTATTACATTAATAACCATTTCCTCTGATTCCTCCTTGTCCTCTGGTTTCAGTTCGTTATTGATCTTCCCTTCAAGCACTTTCCAAAGTCCTTACATGACCATGAAAGCCTTGAACTTGATCTTCCAGACACTAAAACTCTCCTGATCATCGAATTTCTCAATCTCAAACTTTGTCGAAGTCGAACTCATCTTCATCTCTTCCAAAACACATCATGGGAACAGAATTTGGTCAAATTGACAACAAAATCAAACTCAACACACTAAAAAACCCTTTGGGTACCACTTTGGTCAACCCAAACAAAAGTCAAATCAGCTATCAAAGTTGACGATATCTAAAAATGCATACTCGGGAGTAGAATTTTGCAAAACGGAGCGCAAAAACGAACTCAGCATGTTGAAAAACGATGGGTAAGTTATGATCAACTATGGTCGAGCCTGGTCAACCATCAAAGGTCAAAGTCAAAGTTTGGTCAACCCCGGTCAAACCTGTCACAGTAGCTCTCACGCACATATTACACGGGATCTGTCCTCTTTGTTCGTGTTTTTTATGCTCCCACGTATCCAAATTTTTATGACAATTCCATTAACAAATTCAAAACAATTTTCATGTGTCTTCTACGTACACCCACACCCAACTCGCAACCAAGCTCTTGATACCAGTTTGTTGGGAAAAATGTGGTGTAAATGAGACGAAATAAACGAGAAATTCAATACACTATTTTACGTGGTTTGGTCTATGCCTACTCTACAGGAAAAAGGAGAATTTTATTAAGACAATATCGATAATAGAGATAAGATGTACTCTCGCTCTAGCTTTAATCGCTCTCTGTTAACTGCCTCACGCCTCTCTTTTCTCCCTCACACCTATTATAATAGGCTAAGCTCCCAATGATAAGACATAGAGACAACATAATATGACAACTACAATTAATGATAAAACACAAACAAAGCATAACTAGAAAAAAAAAAAAAAAACAACACAACAAATAAGGTAGGTCTTCCCATATTCCTTAGGTACCATTAAAATATAAGCCAGACCTTATAGTTCTATCCTAATGAAAGATCCTTACTAAGCATTTGATTCGATTACCCCTGATATTATTATTTTTCTTACAAATGAAAATGAGTAAAAAGCATATTCTAGCAAGAAGGCATAGCTTGTCTCTCTATTAGAATCTTTGAGAATGCGAACCTGTTTGGGATTGCGTTTCAGCAGTAAAAAAAAAAAGAGAGCAGGTTTGACAAAAAAAAAAAACAAATGCATGAAATGTTTGCATAAAACTACGTTTTGAAAGGCTTAAAACGGAGTTTTTGAAAAAGCATCAATGTTGCTGCTTGTTCTCAAACTGCGTGATATTGCAAAGAATCAGATAATCTCCTTCTGCTTTGTTCCAGTGACGATTCTCCTACAAAACAAGAAAGCTAGGCACCCGTGTGGTACCGGTCAAAGAGCTTCTGATGCGTAGGTTAGTATTTTCCTCTTTTGGTAGATTTAAGGTTGAATAGAGCGTGTAAGTGAAGTTACCTTGTTTGGACATAGAAGGGCCCTATTTATAGTTTGGGGGTGAAGGACATGTGTCATCTTAACTAGGTGGATGGGTGGTCATTGGGCCAGCTGGAAACATGGTCGAGAGATGCCCTCAGGTTGATCAGCTGAGCCTGGTCTAAGAAGGGCTTATCGAGAAGATCCCGATAAGGCCAATAGTTTTGGCTGATCCTGTATCATTGAGTTTTTTACATAGCAGGTTTATATTATAGTCTTTATTAATTACAATAATTACAATGTATTCTTTATAACTAAAGATTAAGTATATTGCTTAAATAAAATTTTAAATTTTAAATTTAAAAATAAAAATTGTTTACAAAATAAAAAGTAAAAAATAAAAACAAAGATATAAAAATTCAAAATTTTAAAATTAAAATAAAGAAAATGGAAAACTTAAAAATATTTAAAATAGTAAATACTAAAAATTAAAAATAAAATTGAAAATGCAAAAATTAAAAATTACAAAAAATTTCAAAAAGCAATTTTATTAACTACTTTTTTTTTATCCTACAAAAATTTTATCCAAACAAATTACCAACTACTTTTTTATTCCACAACAATTTTATAATTTTTTTTACTAAATAGTAAAACAATTTTTCTTAACCACAACAGCAACAGCTATGAGAATTATGATTTTTGACATAAAGGTCAAAGCCATTTTGACTCGAATTTGGTTCGGGTCCTGCTCATCTAACAGGTCAGTTTTGTTTTGAGTAATAAGTGTGGTATTTACATGTCAAAAATGAACTTGTGGTGAATAAGAAATTAGCAATCAAAATTGAAATTTTAATTAGTTTGGTTGCAGGATTTTATTCAACTTATAGGGGTATATATGGACAAAAACCAAAAATGGTTTGTAACCAAAAGCCCTTTAAATCTGGATTAAAGCCCAGAAGTTATGACAGTGGTGGTTACAAAATTTTTCACTAATGCTGGCATTAATGCCTAGGAGTTATGGCATATTATGGGGAACAATTTTAATCGTTACGTTTCTTAGCATTAATCCCTGAATTGATGCAGATGAACAGTCCACCACTATATATATCCATCCATTCTAGTAAGGCTACAGGAGAAAAAGTTCTAGCAGCATGAGCATTTTCATTTTCATATAATGCATTTCTATGGGGAGAGTCTTTACTTACCAGTTCATAAGTCCTTGCCGGAGGAGTGCTACCAACGTCAAAAGGTATATAGCCATTGTATCCTGAAAGGGATGCGCCACACACCCTTTTAGTACTGGTTGAGGGGGCGTAAATCCCTTAAAAATATCGTTTACGAGCCTCGGCTATTTTTAATTGTTTCTTTATTTTGTATCTTTAATTTAATTTCTTTATTTGTGTTTTGTATTTCTAGTATTTACACACTATTTTCCAAGAACAACAACAACAGATCGTAACAGCAACGCCAAATGGGCCCACAGACTCGTAGGGACGAGACACTATTATTGAAGTTTTAATTTAAGATAAAGAGTGCCAGTTTGGCCATTGACTTGTAATTGTTTATTTTGAATTTTTCTTAAATTCTTGTGGTTTTTAGTACTTTGAATGTTATATCATAGTATATGGAATTTTGTGGTTCGAGAAATTCATTATTCTTTTTGGTCCACACATACTTGGTCTTGAATCATAAGTTTTGTTGCGTGACATTGAGATCGCTGACTGACCAATCAGTGTGGTCGAATGCATCCATAAGCTTCTTGAGTTCTTCGCATGTGATGAGGCCCATTTATATTGACATTTTTTAAGATATAGTATTTTTTATTAAAAAAACATATTTTTTTCTAAAATTATATATAAAATATTTTTTAAAATCAACGAATTACGAAAATCGATTCCGAACGTGGAGGTGTAGCGAAAGTGTTATCATAACGTGTTTAACAATTCTTTTTTTAAAAAAAAAAATTTTGGGTCGAACGTAACAATTCTACTCCAGGTACACCATTTTAGACTTTTACAGTGTCATCGCTGCGTGTGTCACTTGAATGCGAGTTACGACAACACTTTCTTATACCCCATTTTTGACTTCTTATAAAATACCGGAACCAATGAACCAGAGCAGGATGTTGATTTGTGCATAGTTTTTGTTTTGTTTCTTTTTTCTTTTGGTTCAAATAGTTTTCGTTATGGAAGGGCATTCGAGTCGAGAAATTATGTGTAATAATTATTGACATTAAGAGGTGGGTTTGGGTCCTTTAAATTTTAAAATGAGATGATAGGTGGATATGATATTAGAGCTTGAAAGATAAAAAGTCTTAGGTTCAGAATTCACCATTTATTTAAAAAATATATTAAAATTGTACACGTATAAAAAAAATGTACACATATAAGACGCAAATTGTACCATGGTTCCTCACCATGGAGTTCCTGCGGAGCATCATGCTCCTTCACATTGAAAAAAAAAAAAAAACCTAGCAGCATGCCATAGATGTCTCTCTCTCCTCTCTTTTCTCTTTCTTTATTCTTCTATCTCCTCACTTCTCTCTTCTTCTCTTCTTTTCTTCTTTGCTTTGCCAATGATACCATCGATCATCTCACACCGATTAAATACCACTATAAAGTTTGCCTTTTTTTGTTGATCGTAATGATATCCACCATGTCTAAGAAAACCTTCTAGGTGTCGATTTATTATTAAAGCCCATCGTCTTATTCCTCATGCCAGCGAAAATTCTAGTATCATCTCGCTGTGCCGCAACTACCAAAATTTTCCTCTCCTCGTCGCGATTCTAACTATATCTCACGTAGTGTTTGGATGCTCTAAGATCAATCTACCATTAAAGCTCACCTTAACCTTCAAGTATGCATACATGCAGATATGTTTGTGTTTTGTATCTGTATGTGTGAGAACAGTGAACAAATAGTTGTACGGTAATGAACAAATATTTGATGTATATATGAAATTCAATGAACAAATAATTATAGGGTAATGAACAAATAGTTATAAGGTAGTGAACAAATAGTTGTGAGGTAGTGAACAAATACGTAATATGTGTGTGTGTGCATGTGAAAGTCAGTGAACAAATATTTGTGTGGTAATGAACGAATATTTGATTATATATAAAACTCACTAAACAAATAATTGATTGCATATGGGTGGACATAATAATTCTTTTTTAGTTTATTATTGCGTGAGCAGTAGACGAACAGTAGCACGTACTATTCACGTAATAGTAGGTGTACACTGCTCTATATACTTAAAAGACCATGATATAAGGTCCTCATATAAGGCTTAAAACAAATCATGCTATGAAACTAATAAAATAAAAAGTAAATTGCACCGAACTCTCTACAGTTTATCATAAGTGCATGTTACTCCCTTATAATTTCAAAATAAGCACGAAATTCTTCAATAGTCTTAAAATATATATGTGCCAATCAATCATTTGGCAAATTAATTTATTTGGTAATATAAGTTACCAAAGAGTCTTTGGCATATTAATTAGAGCAAAGAGCCTCACCTTTGGTTCAATGTTATAAGGTTCTAGGTACTTGGCAGCATCACAAAAGTCTGGCGTGAAACAACTTACTTTTGAGTGACTTGCGAATGATACCATAAACATTGTCAATTGACTCCCATGGTCCATTTGCGTTCATTTGAAGTAACTGAATTTGTTTGGCCAAAAGAAGAAGTAATTCGGGTTGGTTACTCCTGCTTTACTCACTTTTCTTAATTTTGATAGTGTCTTCTTGGTGGTTGACTTAATGTCAATTGTAATTTTGGACCTTGGCGAGCTTTTGGTGGCTATTATCTTGGTGTCTTCGACTGTCAAGAAGTCTGATGGCGAGGTTTGTTTTTTCGTCATTCTATGGATGTTGGCCATTTTTGTTCAGTTTGGATGATGCTGGAGTCACCGCACGTGGTTGCTATTGGAGTGGTTTGTTGGTGTCTTTGCGTCTAGCTTTGGCCCGTTGTTTTAAACTTGTTTTAATTTCGTTTTCCAGCTAAGGATAGTGAGCCTATATGTTTGTATTGTCCTATTTTGTGTCATGTTATGTTCCCTTGTATTTTAATGTTAATGAATGCTTTTTATTGACAAAGTAAATAAAAAAAAAGTTATTGAATATTGACAAACTCTTACACCTGATCAAAATAAACAAATAGTTATATCCAATATTTCACCAAAAAAAAAACTTATATTAATTCCTAAAACATCATGTGCTTTCTTTTTCTTTTCTATGGGAACTCTCTTCGAAAGTAATTCGTACTTATTTCTGGGTATAAAATTTGAGGATCATGATCTCACCAGTAAGTGGTATGATTTGGTTTACTTAAAAATAAGGTCGTTATGTCGAATTTTTTGGGGAAAAAAAGGTTGTTTATCACTAGTAACTTAAAAAAAAAAAAGTAGACTTGTCTGAATTTTAAAAGTGATTAGTGAGGCAGCCTTTGAAAACCAATCTTTAAAGATTAATAGTGTTTAGGAGTCCTTATTATAAGCTGGTCAAATTTTTTTATAAGTTAAAAAAATAAAATTTATGTATTTGGTAAATTTTATTTGTAAATAGATAAAATTAACTTAAAAATAACATTAAAAGCACCACTCTTCTAACTTTTTTTAGTTACTTATAAATACTAAGAGTTGACTAAATATAAAAACATTTATATTCCTTAAAAACATAAAAAAAATTTACTAATGAAATGTCTTTTTAGTTATTTTAACAAAAATGTTGCTTATAGTCACATTTTTATCAATTATGTTAATAGCTTATAAGTGCATTTTATTCACACACTTTTTTGTTTATTCTTTATTTACTTATAAGTATCAAAAGCTATTTGTAAATATCAATTGCTTACAAGTAGCTTTAAAAAAAAAAAGACAAAGCAAAACCAGATGGGCTCTAAAAAACAATATACTTAACATATGCTTTTAAGGATCTTGTCTTGGTTGCCGTACATTTTTTTTTTTTTTGGTGGTTCAAAGGAGGCCAAAGGTTGAATACAACATGTATTTAGCAGGAATTGATTTTTCTGTTAAATCCTATATATTGGCCAGCACCCCAAAATCCATAAACTAAATGTCAAAAAAAGATAATTTACTTTGACCAAAAAAGAAAAGATAATTTATTTTATTTTTTTATCAAAAAGTAAAAAAAGAAAAATTACTTATTAAACATTACTCAACTAATTAATAGTCCATGTTGACAGTACCTACACTATGCATTGTATGCTCAGTACTCCGCATGAGCACTATATACTGTATTGTGCGTGAATAGTATGTACACAGTACGTAACAGTACATGTATTCAAAATTTTTATATTATAGGTTCAAAACTCTTATAATAAACTGCAAATATATTCAAAGCTCTTATATTACATATTCAAAACTTTTATATTATATCATAGATTATACTCTATGTTCAAAATTTTTATATTATATTCTCAGAACTCTTATATCACATGTTCAAAATTTTAAAAGCAAGTTCACAAAATAAAATTTATAATCTCATAAATTTTATACTCTATGTTCAAAATTCTCATATTAAATGCTCATAGAACATGTTCAAAATTCTTATATTATACATTCAAAATTTTTATACTATAAATTCAAAACTCTTATATTAAGCTGTAAACATGTTCAAAATTCTTATATTACATGTTCATAGACCATGTTCAAAATTCTTATATTATAGGTTTAAAACTCTTATATTAAATTGCAAATATGTTTAAAACTCTTATATTACATGCTTATAAAGCATGTTCAAAATTCATATATAATAAGTTCAAATTTTTTATATTATAGGTTCAAAACTCTTATATGAAGCTGCAAACATATTCAAAATTCTTATATTACATGTTCAAAATTTTAAAAGCAAATTCACAAAATAAAAATTATAATCCGATAAAGTTTATGCATGTCCATGGATAAAAATACGCGAGTAGATTTGATATGTGTTCAAAACTATTGTTTTATATGTTCAAAACTAATATACTATTAGTCCAAAATAAATAAGTGTGCTATCTAATCAATTAACAGTCCTAGTTCAAAACTATTGTTCTATATATTCAAAGTCGATATCATTGGTTTAAAATGAATAAGTGTCTATCTGATCAATTAATCATCCTAATTTAAAACTATTGTCTATATGTTCAAAACATATATACTATTGGCTCAAAATGAATAAGTGTGTTATCTGATCAATTAATAGTCCTAATATAAAACTATTATTCTATATGTTCAAAATTCTTATGTTATATGTTCAAAACTTTAATACAAAGAATAGACGAATTTGATTTAGCCAAAGCATCAAACACTTACTCTTTCATTATTTTAAATCATTTGTTAGACAACTAAATTCTCCATCCTTTCACTCATATATATCGACCACATACTACACACCAGCATCATGACAAACACCACAGATTTGAGGAAATAACTAAAAAAAAATAGAGAAAGAGAATAGCAGCACCAACTCGCATCGACGATGAAACAAAATAGACATAAAGATTGAATACTATTGTTATGGTTGTGCAAAGATGATGATCGCGATAGTAAAGCCAGATTTAAAATCAAACGGTTTGATTTTGTTGGAGAGAAATAGAAAAAAGAAAGAGGAAGAAAGTGAGAGAGAGAGAACGAGATAAGAGGCTTCAAATTTTTTTTATTAAACGCGTGTCTTTCACTTTATCTAAGGTCTACAGTGCTCTGTACGTAAGAGCTAGTAAAATTTGCGCCATGTTGATATTCTATAATCTGGCCAGCATCCCAAAAGTCCATAATCTGATGAGATTAATGATCCATCGTTTGAGTTCTTTCTATTTAATTTAACTAATAAAATTAAAATCACATGCTAAGCACACCTTGGATTTATTAAACCCTCATGGTCTGACAACGTTAATTCTAGAAAATAAAAATGAGGTAAAAAAAAAGAGTAAATTTTAATCAAACAACTAGCTTGATTCCAAAATCAGATTTGAAATACAAATTAATTGTTTATTTGTGTAATTTGACAATTATTTGCTGCCATCTTTACACCATCATCATGTACACTTAATTATCTTTCTCTCTCCTTTTTAATAATTCTCGCTTCTGTGCGCTTCCTAATTGTTTCATTAGTTACTAGTTGACCTTCCTCTCTCAAAAATTAAGTTTTTAAAATAAAATGATTATATATATATATATATATATATATATATTTGTCAACAAAAGATTCATTAGTTCAAGTTTTCTTATCACTTGTAAAAAGAAACGTTAAAACCTTCACGTTATAATTAAACTTAAGAAAGTTGATTACACGTCAAAAAGAGTGATAAAAATAACAAACTAATCAGATTGTATGTTGATTTTCAAAAACACTATTATTAAAGGCTCGTTTTGATGGGTTCTTTCACAAAAATGTTTTTCTCTAAAACTTTTGAGAAAAGTATTTTTTTAATAAATAAATTTTTGACTTCTAAAAAGATAAAATTGAGTTTTTCTTTTTTTTTTCCAAAGTTACAAGTTTTTCTTTTTAAATTCAATTTAAATATTTATTACAAAAAATATACTTTTTAAAATAAACTTTTTCAAAAAAATTCCAAACCGACCCTAAGAATAGTCTCATGACGAAAACTATGCCAAAGGATAACCTCAAGGTATCGCTTGTTATACTCAGTCAAATGGAATGGTAAATTCTTGGGAGGCTTAGCTTTGAAAATCTGTTGTAACTCGGTCGTTGAAGTTGAAACATTGGCGGTTAATCAAGCCTGCATTGTTGAATTGATAATTGTATCATTGAGAGTGATGCATCTACAATCCATATTAGGAATGGCAAATGGGGTGGAGTAGAAGCGAGCCATATTTATTCCTACTCTGTACCTGTTAATAAAATTTCTATTTATACTCTTATCATATACATATATTAGGTAAATTCCTACACTACCATTCTTGTTCTTTGGGGGGAAAAAAAACTCGCATCACCTTATGAAGTATTGGTCAATAAGATCAATGATATCAAAATTTTTCAAAAAGATACTAATACATAATAACATATAAAAAAATAAGTAACTTTTACAACTAAACCAAAGATATTTTAATTATATAAAATTTATATTAAAATGTATAAAAATATATTAGAAATATATACAAAATGATATAATATTTATTTTAAAAATATATAAAAACATATTAGAAGTAACAAATATATACATATAGCGGGGTGGGGTGGGGTGGAGTTGAGTTGACAAATCCCTTCCCTGCGCTGCCCCTACACCTGGTTAAGGGAACAAAACCGCCCCACCCCTTGTAGGAGTTTTTTTACAACAACTCCTCCTTACTCCTATGGTACTCCTATAGAGCGGAGCGGGGTGAAGTACTACTGCCATCTATAGTCCATACTATCATCATCTCTTTGGGTTTGAATTCACCTTGGATCATCAAATTAATTATTGAAGACATCAAATTGATTGCAGCAAGAATTAATTACATGCAATTCTAGTATACTAAAAGAACTGCAAATCATGCAGCCAATAGGGTAACAAAGAACTGTAGTTCAGACAAGTTACTATTTGACTAGGTTGTTAACATTCTTTCTTCATTGATGGAGAATTTTTGTTACTACTTTTGTTATCTGCTGAAGTTGGATAAACATTTTGTACTCTTCAAACTTTTGGTAATTTGAAAAGTGTTTTTTCGAAAGAAAAAAGTCAATAATAAAATAATTGACCCCACAAAAAAGCTCAATAAAAACCACATATTATCCAATATTTATAACAAAATATAAATGTAAATTTAATATTTTTAAATAAGGACAAATTACACAATTATTTTGGTTGTTTACATAATTTAATTTTGATCTCTAATATTTCAAACTTCTGGTCTTTAACCTTGCCAAAGAATAAAGCAATTAGTCTTTTTCAATTTAAAGTTATATGTTTGGTCCTTAATATTTATTGCATATCAATACAACAAAGGGACCATTTGCACCACCATTTAGCAACATTGGGACTAATTGCATTATTTTTAAAATAAAAAGAACCAAAATTGAAATGAAATATAAATAATGAAACTAAAATGTAAATTTGAAAGAACCATATACCACTTTGTGATAAATAACAGAATTAATTTACACTAATTTTAAATAATAAAAATAAATAAAAATATATATAATGAAAATGTATACCTTACCGTACATTTTTAAATACAACAAGCTGTTATCTAATTACTCCATTCAATCTGTGAAAACTCATATGCCAAAGATACTTGGTGTTGGGATGTGGCACAGTGAAATAATAGGATTGCCGAAGCAAGATCAGACAGCTAAAATAGGAAATGAGAAAAATGGAAAAGTGAGACACCAAGATTTTTACATGGATAACCCTCAAATAAATTGAGGTAAAATCACGGGCAAAGATTTACTATGATGTAAGAATTATACACTACTTTTCTCTAAAATAAGGAGAGAACAATTTTATTCTCTCTTATGATAAGAAAACCTAATTCCTACTCAATAAACAACAAGAAGAAGAGAACTTAATTAAGAGTATACAATGAAAAACTCTTTAATGTTTCTAGGATGTGAAGCATTAAGGGCTCATTTGGATTGGCCTTTTTTCAAAAGCACTTTTTTTAGCAGCTTTTGAAAAATAGTTTTTTTGGAGAAGCTGAACATTCTGGCTTCTAAAAAAAGTTGTACTTGAGCTTTTTTCAGAGTTTCAGCTTTTTTGGAAGCCAAATCAAATAGTTATTGCAAATTTAATGTAACTTTTTTAGGAAAAAAAGTGTTTTTTCCTGAAAAAAACCAATCCAAACAGGCCCTAAAGCACAAGCCCTTTTTATAGTCAAGGAATGAGATATCTTCATGGTTGATGATCAAGTTTTTGCCAACTTTTGGTCCAATGAAATTTGTTTCCTTAGTGACCAAGTTCTTGCTAAATTTTGGTCCAATAAGATTTGCTACCTTGGTGACCAAGTTATTGCCAACTATTGGTCCAATAAGATTTGTTTCCTTGACACCAAAGTAATTTAACTTTACATTCTCCCACTTAAACTACTTTGATGATTCGTCCGATCTCTCCGTACTTGCCATTTTCATGTTGCTTACATTTTGATTAGGCCACAGGAGGATATACTCCAAACAAACTTGTCAACCTTGATCGGCTTTGTCATAGCATTTGCTAGGTTCTCATTAATGTGAATCTTCTGCATGTCCACACTTCCTTCTTCCACCACTTCACGAACAAATTGATATTGAACACCTATGTGCTTTGTCCTGGAATAAAAGGCTGGATTCCTTGCAATGTGCAAGGCATTCTGACCGTCACAATAGAAGGGAATCTTCTCTTCTTTCTGCCCGAACTTCTCCGTTAACCTTTGAATCCATATTGCTTCTTTACAAGTGTGTTTACCTACCATATACTCGGCCTCTATTCTTGAAAGTGCCACAACAATATGTAGCCTAGATACCTAGCTCACCGCTCCTCCTGCAAGTGTAAACACATAGCCAATAGTGAGCTTCCGTTTATCAGAATCACCTGCAAAATCTAAATCGACATAGCCCTTAACAGTAAATTCTAATCCTCTATAACATAATGCAACATCCCAACGTTCCTTTTGTGTATCTCAAGGTCCTCTTAATAGCGTTCCAATGCTCTCTATCAGGATTCGCCATGAATCGATTGACCGTTCCAACAGCTTGAGCAATATCTGGTCTCGTACATATCATAGCAAATAGGAGACTTTCCATTGCTGATGCAAATGGTACTTGAGACATTTCTATCCTCTCCGTTTCATTGCTAGGACACATATTTCAGGATAATTTGTAGTTGACAAGAAACGGGGTTGAGATTTCCTTACAATCTTGCATGTTGCAGTGTTGCAAGATTTTTCTGAAACTATTCTTCTAGGAAATCCATACTTTTCTGCCTTTTCTGTCTCGGTGAATTTGCATCCCTAAAATCTTGTTCGCTGGTCTCAAATCCTTTATGTCGAACTCCCTAGCCAATTGTACATTCAATTCTTAGACACAATCTTTGTGGGCCTAATTCTTAGACACAATCTTTGTGGGCCTACTACTAGCATGTTATCCACGGAATAATGAAATCATCATTTCTAAACCTCTTGTAATACGTACAATGGTCTGTATTGATTTTGTTGTACCAGAGGCTAATTATGAAGGAATCAAATCTCTTACACCAACACCTTGGCATCTACTTTAAACCATACGAAGATTTGGTTAACTTGCAAACCAAGTTTTCTTTTCTTTTCTCAGCAAATCCTTTTGGTTGGAGCATATAAACCTCTTCTTCAAGTTCTCCATGAAGAAAAGCCGTCTTTAAATCTAACTGTTCTAGATGTAAGTCGAACATAGCACATATAACTAGGACTACTATGACAGTTGTAAGTCTAACCACCGGAGAAAATATCTCGTTGAAGTCAATACCTTCTTTTTGAGCAAATTCTTTCATCACCAGTCTCACACGGTATCGTTCCACCTGATCATTTCATCTCATTTAATCTTATAGACCCATTTGTTGTCAATGGCTTTCCTTTCAGGTAGTAGTGGAACAAGCTCCTACATCTTGTTTTTATGTAAGGCTTCGATTTCTTCTTACATTGCTGTCATCCACAGTAAAACATCGGGGCTATTCATGGCCTTGTGATAAGTTGATGGTTCTCCATCCTCCGTTAGAAGACAGTATGCAGTATTGCTTGCCATTACATAATCGGAGTGCCATGCAGATCTTGTTGTTTGACGCGATGAACGTTGGACTTCTTTAACCTCGACCTCATTTGGTTCTTGTCTCTCGTGCTTTGATGCATCTTCAGAAGAAGTGTCTCTTTGTTCTGGTTTATCTTCAACTTCTACTACAGTAGTTTTCTTTCTAGTGTTGTCATCTTCTCTATTTTGCAGTTTACTCTATGCAAAGATCACATCTCTACTGACGATAACCTTGTAGTCAGTGGGATTCTAAGCGATACCTTTTAACACCATCAGTATACCCCAAGAATACACATTTCCTAGATTTCCAATCTATCTTCATTATTCCTTGGGAACTATACATCACGTATGTAGGACATCCGAAAACATGTAAGGTGGAATATTTTATGAGTTTACCAGTCCACATCTCTATTGGCGTCTTCAACCCTATTGTCGTTGACCGTGACTGGCTTATAAGGTAATAGACGGTTCTGATTGCTTCAGCCCAAAATGACTTGGCTAGACCTGTAGTTTTCAACATTGCTCTCGTTCTTTCAAGTAGAGTTCTGTTCATCCATTCTGCAACTCTATTTTGCTGAGGGGTATGTGGGACAGTAAACTGCCGTTGAATACCCTCTTACTTGCAAAATGCCAAAAAATTCTCGTCAGTATATTCTCCTTCATTGTTTGTCCTCAAATACTTTATCATTTTGCCAGAGTCAAGTTCCACTTGTGCTTTGTACTTCTTGAATACTGAAAACACATCTAACTTGTTCTTGATCGGATACACCCACAATCTCCTAGAGTAGTCATCAATGAATGATACAAGATACTTTGCTTCTCCTAGAGATAAAACTGGTGATTCCTGTACGTCTGAGTAAATCAAGTCCAGAATATATTTGCTTCTAATAGTAGATCTTCCAAATGACAATCTATGCTGCTTGTTGATATCACAGAGTACTCACAGAAAGGTAAATTTACCGACTTGAGCCTAGGTCAGAGATTATAGTCCGAAAGAATCTTCAAACCTCATTCCTTGGCCGAGTATACGATGCTTTATTATCATTGATTCTTTTTGGCTAGCTGATGTAATAGATACATCTGCCCCTTGCAATGTACCTCCTAGAAGCATGTTTAGATTTACTGCAATGTTTTCTGCCTTGATCACTATAAGTGCACCTTTGACGACCTTCATAATCTCATTCTCAATATAGGTCTTGCAACCAAGGTCATCCAATTGTCCAAGAGACAATAGATTCTTCTTCAAGCCTTTCATGTGTCGTACTCCTTGAATGGTGCAAATTGTACCATCATACATTTTTATTTTGATGGTACTAGTTCTACCAATCTCCAAGGCATGATCATTACCCATATACACAGATCCTCCAGAGCATGGTTCATATGTGTGGAACTATTCTCGACAAGAGGTCATGTGCCACATCATTCCTGAATATATTATCCATACAGCAGTAAGCTTTTTACTTCCTTCAGAAATTGTTACTGCTTTGCTGTATAAGACGTCTCCATCACTGAATGTACTCACCATACATCCCTGAGTGTTGGTAACCTCGGGAGTTATCTTGTTGCCCCAACAATCCTTTTTTACGTACCCTTTCTTGCCACAATTGTAGCACTTGATATTTTTCCTACTTCTTGATTTTGATCTACCATGATTATTACTCCTACTCAAGCCATGTTACGTTGGCTTACCTTTCATCATCATTAGTGCCTCTACTTGCTTTGAACTTCCCAGTCTGTCTTCCCTGTTTTTACACCTGGACTCCTCTTCCAAAGTAGCGACTATAACATCATCAAAGACTAGACTGTCTGTGAGAACATTGTTAGTGTAGTGGATGATGAGTTGATCATACAAGTCAGGTAGACTTTGAAGTAAGATCTCCACGCATTCAAGCTCCGCTATTTTATGACCCAACGAGGTGAGTTGATAAAATAGCGTATTTTAGGTATTAATGTACTCTGTAACCAGTGTGCTTTTCCCCATTTGAAGAGTATAAAGTCTTATTTTCAAGAAGATCTTATTGTGAAGTGACTTGGCCTCGTGCAGTTTAGTCAGCATATCCCATATTTCCTTTACTGACTTTTTCTTCTCAACACTCGACAATACTGAATCTGCCAATGCCAAATGCAAATTGGCTACAGCAACATCGTCCATCTCTTTCCAGTTGTCATTAGTTGCCTTACTAGTCTGCCTTCAATCACCACAAGACAGTTATCTTCCTTAAAATGGCCTTCATCTTCAATTTCCATATGAAAAAATTACTCCCGTATTTCGTATTTCACCGCCATAGTGTTGATAACGATCAGCTCCTAGAATTGAACCTGCTCCCACTATTTTACTGTGAATAGTACTATATAAGTGAACAGTACCGTGTATAGTGATAACCCGTAATTGTATACAGTAATGTGTGAATAGTAATAGTTCCTTTAACTCGTGGCTCTGATACCACTATTAGAGTGCAGGACAGTGGGACAGTGGAATGATAGGGTTGCCGAAGCAAGATCACACAGCTAAAATAGGAAATGAGAAAAATGGATAATTGAGACACCAATATTTTTACTTGAAAACCCCCAAATAAATTGAGGTAAAAATTACCGGTAAATAACGAAGAATTCACTATGATGTAAGAATTATACAATACTTCTCTCTAAAATAAGAAAAAATAATTTTACTCTCTCTTATGATAGGAAAAACTAATTCCTACTCAATAAACAACAAGAAGAAAAGAACTTAATTAGGAGTATACAATGAAAAACTATCTAATTTTTCTAGGATGTCAAGCACTAAAGCACAAGCCCTTTTTATACACAAGGAATGAGAAACCTTCATGCCTGATGATCAAGTTTTTGCCAACTTTTGGTCCAATGAAATTTGTTTCCTTGGTGACCAAGTTCTTGCCAAATTTTGGTCCAATAAAATTTGTTTTCTACCAAGTTCTTGTCAACTCTTGGTCAAGTAAGATTTGTTTCATTAACATCAAAATAGCTTAACTTTACAATTGTTTCTCTCGTATTGATATTAAAAAAGAAATTTTTTATTGTTGATGTGTATAAAATATAATTATAATCATTTATATTTATATAAATATTTTAAAATTTCTCATATATTAATACGAGAAAACTGTTGATAAGAGATAATCTAATTGGCCTTTTATCAGCGAGAACTTCGGATTGCTTTAACATTTAACTATACGAGGAAAACAAAGCATGCAAAACGGACTTTGACACTTTCTTTTTAATCACATTTTTTCTTTCCAACCTCTATAAATAGCCCAAGCCAAAATGTGACCGCTACACAATCGGGAGGCTTACTTGCGAGAAGAACAATCAAAAAGCTTATAAGCCACTCGAGTCACTGTTTACAAGTACTCTCTTCTGATAATTAACTACCAACACACCCAACACACACACAAACACACACCAAAAGTACACGCAGAAAAAATCTTGTTTGCAACAGCAATGAGTAACCCAAGATCGAAGTTCTTCGAAGTTTACGATGTTTTGAAATCTGAGCTGCTCCATGACCCTGCTTTTGACTTCACGGATGATTCTCGCCAATGGGTCGAAAGGGTATATATACATATATATTTTTTGCTTTTCCAGTTTTCTTTTGGTTATTTTGGCGATCTTTTTGCGTTCTTTGTTTGTAGATATGCTTTATCCTCTTCCACATTGATTCTTGTTTGTTCTATGCTTTATCCTCTTCCACAATATCCACATTTTCAGTTTATTCCAAAAGCAGAAAATCGTTGCAAATGACTTTGTCTGATATTTTCCCGACAGTTGTTTGATGTCTAATTTCTTGATTGTAATGTGTTGGATTTTTGTTGATTCTGTTGGCTTGAATCTGCATCATGGACACTTCACGAATTTTGAGAAAATTTTTGAATTGCTTTTTGATCAACATGTCTTTGAAAGGTACAAAGTGTGTGATTATATTGATGAAGATTAATGAAGACAATTGATATACTTCAAGCATTTTTTTATGTTGAATGTGCGTCTTAGTGCTTTTATATGTTAAATATCTTCATATCCAGTAGATGCATGCTTCTATAGTTGTTATTATCGCGTGGCTGTTATTTGAAGCTAAATACTGTGAGGAAATTAACAGTAGACTGCATTAAATCAGGAAGATTCTTGATTGCCTATATGAGTTACATTTGCTGTTCATTTGGATTGGCTTTTTTAACAACTTTTGAAGAAACTCCTTTTTAAGAAGTTAAAAAAGCCTCAAAGTTATATTTGAGCTTTTTTTAAGAATTTAAAAAAGGCCTCAAAGTTGTATTTGAGTTTTTTTTAAGTATTAACTTTTTTGAAAGCTAAGTCAAATAATTATTATAAAAGAATGTATTTTTTTCAAAAAAAGAAAGTGTTTTTCCTAAAAAAAAGAAAAAGCCAATCCAAACTAGCCCTTGGATAATTATATGCATCTGACTCTGGCTCTTTGCTCTTTTTTCTGTAGATGCTGGACTACAATGTACCTGGAGGTATGTGTATAGAAGTTCATGTGTTTTACTTTAGGAATCTGTGCTTCAGGCATAGCAATTTTTGTTATTACACACTTGGTATTTGATTCTTTCTTGTTATGTGTTCCAGGGAAGTGTAATCGCGGATTCTCAGTCATTGACAGCTACAAGTTGCTGAAAGAAGGGAAAGAGTTAACTGATGAAGAACTCTTTCTTGCGTGCGCTCTCGGCTGGTGCATCGAATGGGTATAGTTACAGAGTATCTTTTGGGTTCATTATGAATTGATGATCACGATAATTTTTCAGATACTTATAGCTTCGGCTTTCTGTTTCTGTTTGATGTGGTGTGTTACAGCTTCAAGCTTATTTTCTTGTCCTTGATGATATTATGGACAATTCCCATACACGCCGAGGTCAGCCTTGTTGGTTCAGACAACCAAAGGTTGGACACGATCTGCAAAATCTGTAGTTTTTTCTTTATTTGCTTCTGGACAGGTAAGAACGGACGTTTTTCTCTCCACTGCTGCAAGATATGATCTTTCTTCATATTCTTCTCTTAGGTTGGCATGATTGCTGTAAATGACGGCTTACTACTACGCAACCATATTGGAAGAATTCTCAAGAACCATTTCAACCAGAGGCCTTATTTTGTGCATTTGCTGGATTTATTCAACGAGGTGAGATTGTTTTTACGCATCAGGACCGTTGAACTCCATATAATATAAGAAAGCTTTTCTTGACTCTGCCTTATAACGCATATTGTAACAGGTAGAACACCAGACAGTGTGTGGACAAATGATAGATTTGATCACCACCCAAATCGGTGAAAAAGATTTATCAAAATACTCATTAGAGACGTAAGTGTTTACATGTACAGTAATTGTCTTACAGAGTTTATTTTCTGGCCATTCTGCACTGCTAATGTCAATTTGCTTCATGCAGTTACCGTCGAATTGTTCAGTACAAAACCGCATACTACTCATTTTACCTTCCAGTAAGTGAAATTTCTAATTGGATCCGAGTTCAATCTGATTTAATTGGTTGCCGATGTTCACTAATTTGATTTACTTATTTTGTCGTCTCTAGGTGGCGTGTGCACTGATCATGGCAGGCGAGAATCTGGAAAATTACACTGATGTGAGAGACATACTCCTAGAAATGGGAACCTACTTCCAAGTGCAGGTGAGGATCTGTAGACATCTCATATCTATTTTCTTGATGAGATAAAATGTAATAAAGAAATAAATATCCCCTTGTGCTAGCATATACATCGAATGGTAACTGTTGTCCCATGAAGAGTGAAATCTGAAGTTCTTATGTCATTCTTTTAATGCTTGGCATTCAAATGGAATTTTCTGATGATTGTTTATTGTACCTTGTAGGATGACTATCTAGATTGTTTTGGTAATTCGGATGTGATTGGTAAGGTAATATTGCAATTCCTTAAGTAAATATAACTAGTATAAACTTCCCGATCACTAATCCCAGGCCTTCTTTTGTTAAAGGATATCAAAAACATTCCTAATCATTAATCTCATACCTGCTTTTCCTAAAGGAATTAGAAAAATAGTAAACTTAATTCGATATGTTGCATGCTCAGATTGGAACAGATATTGAAGACTTCAAGTGCTCTTGGTTGGTCGTTCAAGCCTTGGCACTCTGCAACGAGGAACAAAAGAAGTTATTATATGTAAGCTAAGAATGTCTTTCCCTTTAATTTTCGTTTTTTGCTATAACAGGATATGCTTCTTACATCCATTCCCTTATCAGGAGAATTACGGAAAGAGTGATCCTGCTTGCGTAGCTAAAGTGAAGGAGCTTTACAACGCTCTCAAGCTTGAGGTTCTCTTTTGCTGCCTTTGTTTTTTGATCTCCTTCTGCAAATACTTCTATGCACATTAAGGGGTTGAAACGTTTTATTTCATGATATAATATATTTCTTTTTGGAAAATTTCTGCAGGATGTATATTTGGATTATGAGAACAAGAGTTATGAGAAGCTAATCAAGGCGATTGACGCTCATCCGAGTAAAGCAGTACAAGCAGTCTTGAGATCTTTCTTGGCCAAAATATACAAGAGGATTAAATAGTAGCTTAGCGAGGTTGCACCGTCGGAAACTCAACGTGTACTAAGAATCATTTGTAATCTGGAAGCTTTGAGCTCTAGTTCTGCTGTTTGGCTTCCAAATACTCTCTGAGTCTCCATTTGAAGTGGGGGTGTATTTATTCTTGCTTATGTTAGCATTTAAGGAGCTGTTGTACTATACAATTAGATATGATAATAAACTGCCGCATTTCTGATAATTGGTTGCAGAAGCAAAAGAGCTTATAATTGCTTTCAAACTCTAATAGTGAAGTAGCACTTTCTGACACATTCTTGTGATATCAGGTTATAGATTTAAAATTGCAACTTTTGTTCATAACAAGTAACTATTTGGCTACTCTACTCAACCTTAGAGGGAAGAGCAATAAGATAGTGCATCCTATTGGGACAAGCAGCGCTTGCGTTGTGCAGCCGAGGCTTGGTGGCGTGCCATTATGCCAAGGACCCCGTAGGTGTGTCCGACACACCGGAGGGGAGAGCGTAGTGATCTCTCCCTAAGGACTGTCTTAGCGACATTATGCATTTCTGGTACAAGTAGTCTTTGACAAGCACTCAGGAAATAATCTCTTTCTTATTTCTGCCTTTCTTTCCCATGACGACTAGGGACAGGCAAATAAAAAATTTTCACTTGAACGTCAACATCCTATTGCTCATAGTGTTTTTACGATCAATATTAGAAATGAACGGAAAAATGACAGAATGTGCGGAACCACATATTGGGTCACTTCAGTGCGGCACGAAGCCGCTGACGCCGAGTCAATACCGTCCGGTAGGTTAAAACATTCATTTGTCATATATACAGGGCCAATTATTTGGTACCAGAAAATACTTACCGTTCGACTACTCTGCTCGACCTTGAAGGCGATATCGTACAGGAGGTTAAGAAGTGCATTTATCATACGCGCGACCGACTATGAAGGCACGTTCTGTTTGTAAATACATTTTGTAACAGCTACAAAGATTATATTCTGCATGTTCTACTGGAATGTTTGCCGATATTAATTTCAAATCAGAAACATTTCAGATCCATCCCAGTTATGACGGCCTCCTGAAATGAAATTAAAAAGATTCTGCTGAGAAATATTATAAGCAATATAAATGAATAAATATATCCTCCAATCAAAATGTGTGCATCATGACTACACAAATCGACAATTCTAGACAGCTATGCGCCCTTGTTGTCTTATTCGTTTTTGGTAAGTTCAATTAGTTGTACTTCTGAATTGTCCCTGGATGATGACAAATAGCAAAGTGTCCGTTCGTGAATAAAAATTTCTAAAATAAAAATTTCTAACTTCGACTATTTTTTTGAATGATTCATATGCTGAAACTTAATACTACACTATGTGATTTGTATGAGAGAGAATTTTATTTATTGTTCCCTTAGACCAAATAGTAAAAGTGTTTATTTGTGAATCAAAGATCTCAATTTTGAGTATTTTTTGAATGAATCGCTTTATTTATTGACACGGATTGATATATTATGTGATTTACATAAGATATATTTTAATATATTGTTGCTGAGTTTGAAATTTTTGTCTTGTGTCTGTCCCCACGTGGTTATCATGCATGTCTAACAATCAATTAGCTTACAGGAATCCACAATGTACTGTACTTTGGTTATTTTATGTTGCTTGCGCTAAAAATAGCTCTGGGCCATAAGATACATGGAGAAAAAGTGATGGCACTAGGGATTTATCGAAATAGTCGATGTTGTAAATTAATTTAAGAGGTGGGTTAGATATAAAAAAGTTTAGAAATTATCGAATTTTTCATTTCGTTTCTGAAACAAGTTGTTATATAATTGTTGAAGGATATAAAAACAAGAGGAAAGGAAAAGAAAATTAACTTTTTTGTTGTTCCTTCTTAGGAGGTAATGCCTATTAAATAAGAATTACTATAGGAGTTGTAAGTCCTCAAACATTCTCCTTTGACAATGTTTTCCATGCATCCAGCGATCTTCTAACACATGATTGCCTAATGAAACTTGAAGTCCAAAATTTGTCATTCAATCTGCACATCTATTTGTTTCACGATAAATGTGATAAAGCATAAACTTTAGTTGACTTTGGATGATGCCTATTGTTTTATAGTCAAGCCGCTCATCCTATGAGTTGAGGAAGGCACTCACCTCCTAGGAAGGACATTACTATGTCTCTACTCCTTACCCTTGAGTCACAGGCTACTTGAAAGGAAGTTAAAGACTATATAAAAGCTTAGCTTGGTAAATGGAGGATTTAATTTAATCAAATCGCTTAACCCAAGGCCAAGCCGATAGGTCAAGATTCATAAGTTTCTCCACACCCGAGAATAACTAACTATCTAAAGGTTATAGTATGCCTGTCACTCTACCTTTACGATCTGTGTGGGCCAAGCTGACAGGTCGAGATCCGTCACCCAATCTAGTACATTGATATCTAGGTGGTCTTGACTTGTTGTACTAAATCCAGTGGTCCAGGGGAGTTTTTTTTTTTGTTTTTTTGACCGAAAACTTAAAATGTTATGCAAAACTAACTCCGTTCGTAAAGCGTTTTAAAAAATAACCCAATCTGGTTCCAGAAACGAGTGGCACGTAATCCCAGAACGCGGAACGCATTCCGGGAACGTGGTCGTGCTCCAGCAGTGCACCTGCATTCCTGGAATGTGTTTCGCGCTTCCGGAACCCGTTTTCTGGGTTTCCATGCAACCCTGCCAGATCTGATTTAATTCCGATTTGATTTGATTGCGAGGACGAGAAAATATTAGTAGCAGCACATTCTGGGAGTGTGTTTGTAGTATCCGGAATATATCTACTGCCACAAATCACGCTTTAGTCACTTCAAGTCACGGGAAATTTCAAAAATCGCATTCCCAGAATGCGTTTTTTGTCTATATAAACCCCAACCCCTTCCTCCACCAGATCATTCAATCTGTTACCCATCACAATAACTTTTCACCAAATAAACTTTCTACCAAATTCATTCAATTTGTTAGTATAAGTTTCTACCAAAGCACCTAAGAGAATGAATTCAACCGAGGTTACTGTTCTTTATACTACGGCAGTCACACAATAATGACCGATTACGGTCTTGATTATAGAAGTCCAAATATACCACGCAAAATCAAAATTCATCCCGATACAACTTACGATGAATTTGTTTCTCGTGTAATTAGAAAACTAGGGTTGCGTCCAAGCATTGATAGGGTTAACTTATGCTATCGTGACCCTAAATGGAATGCTACATTGCAGCAAATTTATTATTATCCAAGTGCAATAATTGATGATGAAGATATGTGGGAGATGTATGGCACAGCTCGCTGTGAATGGAACTGCTGTGTGGCGCACGTAATAGTGGACGTTCAATTTGTTCAGTCTGATGACGTGTATGTGCCGCAAATAATGCCCGATGTCCCGCACCAGTCTAATATGCCGAACCTAAATGCAGCACCATCGTATGAAGAAGATAAACATATCAATATTGCAACAACAGCAGCGGAGTTTGCTACTTTTTCCATTTCCCCGCAACCACATTCCACTTTTGAAATCGGAGGACCCTCTCATCATGGCGGTGGCACGGAGGAGAGATGTGACATCGCAGCAGATACTGTTTTGTCAGAGGCAGACGAAGAAAACAAGGACGGTGAATTGAACGATCAAGAAAAAGATGCAGTCTTAGAAGCAAGTTTGAACTACCAAATTGAGAACGAGGTAGAAGGACCAGATGTCGATGCAGAGGCGGAGGTAGATGAGGAGGAAGCAGTAGAGTTCCATACTACTAGGACTGAATTCTACACGACAAGCAAGTACGAGGTCACCAAACGTCCAGTATGGGACCCAGACAGGATGGAACTGGCCAAAGGAATGGTGTTCCCATCCACTTAGGGTTGTTCAACAGAACGCAATAAGAATACAAAAGGAATATAAGGTCATCAAGTCAAGTAAGACCTTATGAAAGGTACGATGTAAGGAAGCACATAGTGGAATTGTAGAATGCCCATGGTATGTACGTGTAATAAGGAAAGCAATGCACAAACAGTGGGAGATCACGCAGTATAATGCCAAACATATATGTATGGCACAAATAACTGCGTCGGGGCACAAAAATTTGACCTCATAATTGGTTGGATATTTGGTGAGGCATTTCATAGCTAAGAAAGCTGATTACGAGGTCAGACTTATCCAAGCTCACATGAAGAAGAAGCTTAACGCGGATGTCAGTTACAGAAAAGCATGGAACGGCCGGAATAAAGCAATTGAACTAGTGTATGGCAATTGGGACACGTCGTATCAAATGCTCTCATAGTTTCTTGGTGCCGTGATGGCCAAGAATCCAAGTAGTGTTGTGAGATATAGGTTTGCCAAAGGTTCAACAGAGGCTGAAAAAATTTTCGACATGGTTTACTAGACGTTTGGTCCATGCATCGCAGCGTGGAGGCATTGTAAGCCCATTGTTTCGCTGGATGGCACACACTTATGGGGAAAGTACAAAGGTGATCTCTTAGTTACATTAGCCACAGACACCAACTGTCAAGTGTTGTCGTTAGCTTTTGCCATTGTGGACGTAGAGACAACTCGTACTTGGTTGTGGTTCTTACATCAGTTGCGTGAGAACTTTTTCACTGGGATGCTCCAAGTATGTATCATTTCAGATAGGCATACAGGCATCGCATCTGCAATCGAACGGGTTACACGTGACGATCAACTTGAAATAAAACATCGAGTTTGCTTGAGACATTTAAAAAGCAATGTGATGAAAAGATGGCGGAATCAATTCATTAAAAACATGTGTTGGATAGCTGGCCGAGAATGTCAAGCACGCAAACACATGTATGCAATGAACATGATCCTTGCTGTGGACCCTAGTCAGAACGGTGTTGGCAGACGAGTACACAAATTCCTATCCGATATCCCTGCCGATACATGGACCATGGGCGCTGATAGGGGATTCAGATGGGGTGTGATGACCACAAATAATGTCGAATGCTTCAATGATGTCCTCGTCGGTGCAAGGGGTTTACCTATCACGGCCCTTGTTACTAATACTTTCATGAAGATAAAAGGTTACTTTCATGATCGATTGGTCCATTCCATGCAGTTGGAAAGTGAAGGCCATCGGCTCCCTCCTAGTGTGAGAAAGCTCTTTGAGAAGTCGGAGACCTCATCACATCGCCATCATGTACTTAGTTTCAAAGAGGATGGCAGATACCAGGTCGGTCGGTTGCCAGTGCGATGGAACGAGAATCTACCAAACCAGGTTGTCAACTGGGAAAAAAGTACGTGTACTTGCGGCAAGTAGGTTGAATATCACTTGCCATGCTCGTATGTGCAAACTATTGCTCAATTTATGGAGTTTAATGTGGAGAACATAATACCTTAACAGCTGATAGTGAAATCGTACAAAGATACCTATTGGCAGACATTCGAGCCTCTTGGACACCAATTTTATTGGCCTCCAGTGCCTGCATGGACGTTGCATCCGAACCCAAGTAGTATTCGACAGAGAAGAAGACGAGCCGAAGGCCCGTGCATCCCAAACGAGATGGATCACTCGGACCACCGTGGACGACGAAGGTGTATAGCATGTGGTCAACCAGGTCACACTGCTCCAATTTGCCACAACAACCAAAATGCGTAATACGTTATGTTTAGTAGTTGCCACAAGTTCCATATGTAATCATTTTATGTCTACTTGTTTTGACGTTGTAATGGTATTGTGTAATCGTTTTATGGATATTTGTTGTGACGTTGTAATATTAATGTGTAATTAACATTGTCAGGTAAATGATAACGTGTCTAAAATAAATTAAAAAAACCAAATGAAAGTCCAATCAACAAAAAAAAGTGTGTCACCAAATACATATGAACAAAAAGTGCTCGAAAACTGAATACATCATCTAGGTGTGTAATGATCAGGCCCCTTCCCCTAGTAGTGTGGTCAGGTAAATGATGTCTAACGGGGGATGGTGCGTTGCGTTTTCTGGATGAACGTGTCTGACGTGGTAGAGGCTCTTGTGCCTGTGGCTGTGTGGCTGGTGCCAGGGGCGCATATGCCTCGGATGAACACGGCGGCAGGTCCTGCTGCTCAACACCACTATCCACCAACTGCTCGTGAACGTAGTCCCAGGACCCCATGTATCTGCTCAGAGACCCCCCCGATGACTCACTCTGCGTCACCTCGTCATCCTCCTCAGCATCATCTCGCTCATCAATCACCATCCTAGATGATCCACCAGCCTCAAATGTACCCTGTTTACCGTGACTGATCAACTTACCACCCTCACTGAAAAAGTCAAAGAGGAACAAACGGTACGTGGGTCGATGCAATGGCGGCCATATGGGTGGGCGATATGCTGGCAATAGTGCATCAGGGGCGAATGGCTGTGATGACCTGGTGGGATACGTGTGAGTGCGGTGTGAATGACGAGCATGATGTGAACGAGGCTCTCTATACTGCTGTAGTGGCTGCGTCGGAGGCGTATTGGGCAACTCCTACACGGCTCTCTGCTGTATGAGATACTCGTGCTGTGTGTGTCGGAATGCGCTCTCGCCATGCAATTGCATGAGTTGCAAGTGCCGTATCACATGCTCCATGTGTGCACCGCCCCCAGGGTCCCCCTCCTCGTAACGCTGTAGCAAATCACGAGAATGATGGACCACATGCTAAAAGACAACGGCCTATAGGCAAACATAACATACTGTGGTTAATATCAATTAATAGTCTACATTTTTCATTGAGAAACATAAACAAGAGTACAAAGGTAGCTCACCAGTGACATCTCGTCACATGCAGACGCCACGTAACCATCTCGCCTATGACTTGTACCTGGATGACCGACATGTAATATGGTCACTCGACGGTACCAAGTCATGTAAGTCCTAAGTGCTGCTGCAGGCGGCGCATCCTCCACCTGTCCATGTAAAATGTGCTGCTGCCAATTCCCCCACATATCCACAGCCTTTGTTAGCACAGCTCCCTCGACCTTTTCCTTCCCGTCCCTGTGTTTCTCATGTGCAGGGGGATCAGGATGGATTGTCAACCTCAGTCCAAACTGCCGCAAGACACGATCTGGGCGATGCCACTCAACAATATGCCCAAATATCAGCGGTATCCGGGCACGCCAGACGTCACTGTCGGCAACACAATGAGTTGTAACCAAAACAAACACCAGATAGTTAATTACATGCATCACGCATGTGTTCAATAGTACAGGAAATGAATATGTAATAAAGCAACTTGAGTGTACTATACCTAGTCTGGCTGCAAATGGTCTATAATATCTCGACACTCTACCTGACCTGACTTTCCGGATGCATCTGTTATTTCCTTTTTGACGTAAAACAGTGCACCCCGTGGAACGCCAGGGAGTTGAAACATAGGCTCTAGATGATGCTGCTGGCACTGTAGTCGCTCTTGTGTGAGATTTAGGAGCTAAGGCCAAAAAGCCGTGAATCTATCTCATGCAAAAAACTGCAAGCATTAAACATGTGCTATGTTATAATAACGCTTGTAATAATAATGTTAACATTTATAAAATATAAACATAACTACTACATAATGCAAACCAATACCTGGACTAGTGTCACAGCTCCGCATATACCCTTACACTTACATAAGGAGGCACGGTCAAACTGCTGGTACAAATATGATAGTACAGTCGCGCCCTAGTTGTACTGCCGGATACGCTCAAAGTCGGCCAATAAAATCAACCAGGCCAAATTACCGTCATTCATACTCGTGTTCGCAAAAAGATGACAGCAAATCATGAGAAATATCCACAGCCGTGCTCGCTGTTGCGCCTGGTATTGAGTGAGATTATCCGGAGTGCCTGCATCACAAACCTCTCCCGCAACTGGACGAAATTTACCGAGTTCCCCACAATGTCGATACGGCCGGTACCGTCGTCTGCAACCGCATCCGCACCCACATCAATCCCCAACAAATCTCGGGTCGTGGCAACCCAATCTTCCCTCGACCGTGTAACCGTATCACTCACTGGAATAAGAGTACCGGTCACGGGAAGACCTTAATACACGGCCACATCCTGCAGGGTGATGGTAGCCTTCCTTACGGGTAAATGAAATGTGTGGGTCTCCGGCTGCCACCTCTCTATCATGGCAGTAATCAATCCAGTGTTCAGCTGATGGTATCGGGATTTATAACACCCGTAGAATCCTGTCCCCACCAACTGCTATTGTACTAATGGGTGAATGAAATGTGTGGGTCTCCGGCTGCCACCTCTCTATCATGGCAGTAATCAATCCAATGTTCAGCTAATGGTATCGAGATTTATAACATCCGTAGAATCCTGTCCCCACCAACTGTTGCTGTACTAATGGGTGCTCCGTTTCATTAAACAAAGACATGTCTGACCTATAGCACCTAAAAGTACCCAGATGGTGTGGATGCTGCAAATACTGCACCTGGTCATCCATATAGTGGCACAGTAAGGTGGCGTCTACTGGTGCAGGTCGTGAATCCACAATGACTCCTAAAATAAAAAATAATAATAACGATTAACTAAGTATTACTGCTTCACTATAAACATTAAATCTCTAATTTTATCAAATAATAATAATGATAACGCTAATATTATCAATAATAATATCAATGATAGTATTAATAATAATGATAATAACACAAAGATAATATTAATCATCCATCATCGTCATCATCATCACAATAATAAATAATGATAATAATATCAATAATAGTAATAATAAAATTAATAATAGCCTCTAACATATAACATAATTATCCATCGTCGTCGTCGTCATCATCATCATCATCATCATAATAATATCAATAATAGTATTAATTAAATTAATAATAACATCTAACATATAACATGGCTGTCATAAAAATAATAATATTGTTAATAATAATGATAATCTTAATAATAATAATAATAATAATGATAACATTTATTATTAATACTATTCATATAGTAATAATAACATTAATAATAATGATAATGATCATACTAATAATAATATTAATAATAATAATAATAATAATATTAATTCTATTTCTAATAATCATGCTATATTTTTTAACAATAATTAAAATTAAAATACAAATTAACACAAACTAAAATTCTAATCTACAATTCTAACAAAAATTAAAATTCAAATTAACACAAACTAAAATTAACTATTAAAAAAAATTACACAATCTAAAAACAAACTTCATAACTTAAAACGTTAAATACAATTGCAAAAAACAACATAAAGTTAAAATAACTTACAAGATCAAGGCTATATCCTCGCAATGACGCTGGAAAATTAAAAATTTAGTGTGAGGGAATGACCGAAAACAAAAGAAAATCGTGTGTGGGGTTGGGGGAGAATGAGGGAAATTGATGGGGTTACCGAATTTATGAAATGTGGCCGCGTTCCAATAAGAGAAAACAAAAGAAAATCGTGTATGGGGTTGGAGGGGAATGAGGGAAATTGATGGGGTTAGCGAACTTATGGAATACGGCCGTTTTCCAGAAATGGGCCCCACGCATTTTCGGAACCAAATTGGATTGTTTTTCAAAATACTTTACAAATGGGATTAATTTTATTTAACATTTTAAATTTTGAGTTTAAAAAAAAATCCGTAGTCCAGGTCCCTAAGCATTATTTGTAACACTCTGGCAAGTGAAATTTTACTTTGGCAGGGTTGTGATTTTTACGGAGTGTATAAACTGTACAAGATCTTTGTTAAGTGAGAAGAAGCCAAAGAAAAATTTTCAAAGGGAGCCACTAGTGTCTTTTTCAATCCATGATAATGGCATTAATTTTGGTTTCAAATAATCCAAAAAAATTGTGTTTAGCCTGATATGACTGCACCTTCGTCTTTATTCCCAACTCCCCTAATTGCAAAGACAAATAAAATAGCAGGAAAAAATCTTTCTTAGGAGGGAAAGTCAATATTTTATTTTATTATATATACACATGTATATTCGTCATCACAAGACAATAATGTTGATGAATTTTCAATTAGTATTAGACAAAGATGACCAATTTAAATATTTTATAAATTATAAAGGGCTCATAATTTTTTCGTCTTGAGCATAAAAAATGTATACATCAGAAGATACACATTAAACGATGCTAGCCATGTTGACAATACTTCCTACTATTAAAGGAACTTGTAACGTGAGTTATGGATCAAATAAAAGAAGTATAAAGCAGAAGGAAAATTAAATTATAAACGACTCGTACCTTTTTCTTCTTGAACATATTTTATATGTACGTGAGTTACCGATCAAATAAAAGAAATAAAAAGTTGAAAGGAAAATAAATTAAAATAACTCATAATTCTTTTCTTTTTCAAACATAAAATTTTTTTGTGTATAATAACAAGATATACATTAACCATGGCAGTAGTCTCGGCGACACTTCCTGCGACAAAAAGAACTTGTAACATTGAGTTACCTTTCAAATAGAATAGATAAAAATGAAAAAAAAAAAAATGCAGAAAACCCTCAAGACATAGGTGAGTTGGTAATTGGTCGACGATAGTAGAATATCGACAACGCGGGATCGAATCCGCGACTACAGATTCTCCCGCTTAGTTAGCGCCTCACTGCGTGGAAAAAGATTCTTCGATTGTAAGAAGATTCTCCCGCCTAATTAAACGACCTCTGACTAGGTGAAAAAGAATTCTCCTTTTATTAACCTTAAAAAAAAAAATATGCAGAAAGATAAAATATATTAATTAAAACACCTCACTCTCTCTCTCTTCTTCCGAAAAGAAAAACACATCAGAATTGAGAAGTACAGCAGCACTGGTGTGAGCTTCGTTCTCTCTCTCTCTCTCTCTCTAAAGGTGAACGTTCTCATCAAACGCTATCATGATTGGTTCGAAAGATGCAAATTTATTTTAGAAATTTTTTTCTTTCTTGAATAAATTTTATCTCGTTTTTGTTATTCGATGTAATGATATTTAAACACGTGGAAACAATTGATTTGGAGATTTTAATGGATCTCTCGCGTGATTTTGATTCGTGATTTGCTGTTATTGTTACTTATATGATTCTTATTGCGAATGAATTTTGAATCGGATTGTTTGACTTTGATATCTGATATCTCTCTGAGCTAATTGAGGTTTCTGAATAATTTTAACTAGTTTTGATCAAACGATAACGACAAAGAGGATTTCTTTTTTCTAGTTTTTATTTCCACAAAGTTTCTGGAAGAGGAAAAGTTCTCTGTTTCAGTAGAAAGATTGAATTTTTTGTTCGAGTTTTGTTGACTAATCGGTGTTTTGTTGGCCTCTTCATTAATTTTAATTTGTACAAGGTTCGAGAAAAATATGCCGATTGAGTAAAAAAAATTGAATTTTGTCGAATCGTTTCGCTAATTGGGTTTAATTGTTTCTTGCTTGATTTTAATTTGTAGAAGCTTCTAAAGAATTCAAGCAATTGAGTGAAAAAGGTTGAATCTCTCTTAGTTGTAGTGCAGATTGCTGCTTAATTGTGATTGATTGTTGAACAGAAATTTTATTGAAGTTAATCTGTTTCAAACTAATGTGAAGATGCAGTCTTTTGATGACTTAAGATTGATGGCTTAGTATAGACTATAGATTAGAGTGAGCTTGTTTCTTCTAAATAATTAAAATTTTGGCTTTTGTATGGCGTGCTTGGAAAAAGAAAGAAAGACAGAAATAAAAGATTTTGGTTTTGATCTTATCATCTTGCAAAATAGGATTGTTCTCAATGAAATTTTTGGCTGTAAATAGTATTTTCCAAGCTGATGCATACAGTTGGTTGAGATTGTGCATCTTGTGTATGTTATCCTTCTGATTAGGTAGAACAAGCTTAGGTTGTGGTACTGCTTACTAAGTGCAGCTGCCATTACTTGATGATTCAGACATGCTTGCGTCTTACTACCTAGCTACAAAGAAATACCTTTGATCATTGCTCTATTATTTAAAACTTAGAGGCAGCTATCACTCAGTGCAACTTTCACATTGGTCTTTGAATTCTGTTGCTGTTCAGTGTTGCAACTTTCACATTGGTCTTTGAATTCTGTTGCTAAGCTGAGTTGCACCATCATCATATTCTCTTTAAGAGAGATGAACTCTTCACATAATTGATTAAGATAAGACCACAGTCCAGAGCCTTCAGAGGGAGGGGGAACAGGAATTTGCCATACCACTGCCTACTGGCTTTGCCATATATTATTAGCTATTAGAATACAACATCTGGCATTGGTGGGGGGTGATTCAAGCCCTCTGGATAATCATGAGGATCCATAGAAATCATTGGTTTCTCATATATTGTAACCATGATTCTTCTGGTCTACTTGTCTGCTATGCTACACGTTGCAGAGTCTTTTACTTCTAGATGGGTAGGTACCTGTCTATACAAAAATTGGACCCTCTTACAGTCACATAGATACAAGAATATTATGGAAAAGAAGTGGGTTGTTTCCGTAGGTCAAATTGAAAAATGTATGTAATCTATAACTTCCCATTGAAGAAACGTGGCAATGCATAAATCGATGGACTTTCATCATTAGACATTTTCCTGGCTCTCGAAATTCTTGGTTGTAATAGATCCTGACATACATCTCCACTTTGTTCATATTTGCAGGCACAGTTTTGGTTGTTTAGATCTTCAGATTTTAGTGTTAAGATAAGAAGCTGCAGAGAATGGTCAATAGGTTAGTCCACTTTGTCTGTTTGCTTGCCTCCCGTTTAGTGGATCAACTTGTTGAGGTTTCCACAACTTTTTTGTCTTAAACAGGTATGGAGCATTTTGATTTGCTGGAAATACCATGTTGCAGTGCATAGAGGGGATCAAGCATTTATGTGCTCCCCTGCTGCGGTGTTGTGATCTTGATTTATATAACCAGTCAAGGGGCCTTGATGATCCGGAAATTCTTGCAAGAGAAACTGTGTGTAAGTTATTAGCTTCCTTCATGATCATTTCATCTTCTTCTGTCTAATGAAGAAGAAGAGTATGAGACTTTTGAGCTGTGAACATAATTCTTAAATGAGTCTGGTTTCAAGATTTACTTTTCTTATTTCTGTTTTAGGTGGTGGCTTTTGTATACCTTTTTTTGCCCTTCTTTTTTGGGAACCTATCTGTTGTTGACTGTATATTTTCAGCTTAAACAAATCTTACTACATATTATTACACATAGTGGGACCCCATTTTCCAGGATTTAAGCCCATAGTGAGTTTTAAAGTGATGCTACCAATTTAGAACGTGGTACATAGCAATGTGCATGACATCTGACAATTTGAATTGTCTCACCGAAGGGTCAGGATATTTAGTCAGAACACTGCAATGTTATACTAGGTATTGAGTTTGTTCCTTTCCTTTTCAAAGAATCACAACAAGCTGCTTAGAAAGTGATATATAGTATTAAAAGCTATCAAATGAAACTCTGTAAGCATTTTCACTTGACCTGCTAGACTACATGATATCAGTACCAATTGTACCTTTATCATCTCTTGCTTGGCAATATACCAAGTAATCATCTACTAAACTATTTGTCTTTTGGTTGCAGTTAGTGTGAGTGAAATTGAAGCACTATATGAGTTATTCAAGAAGATCAGCAGTGCTGTGATTGATGATGGATTAATCAACAAGGTCAGCATACATCCCTAAACAATTTATTTCTTATTGAAGCGAGTTAATTCTAGTTATATATTGAAAAAGAAAAAAGAATAATGTTTTTTACTCACGATACCTCAAAAAGAATAATGTTTTTTACTCACGATACCTCTCCCATTTAAATGCAATTCATCCTTTCAGAATTGGGCAATGATATTCTCTTTACATATTTCAATACTGTCTTGCAGGAAGAATTTCAATTAGCCTTATTTAAGACAAACAAAAAGGAGAGCTTATTTGCAGATCGGGTATTTTCTCTTTACCATCTTTCAATTTTCCGGTTTTTGTAGTATTTACTGGATTGTTCACATAAGATATCAGCGTACGGTTGATGGTAATCTTTCCATGCATATGGAAATGTATGGTTATTTTAGCTATAGCAGAGAGAAACTTTGGATTTTGTCATACTGAATACAAAGTGTGGATTGTGTATGTCTGGTGAAATTCCAACTCGGCAGAAAGCTTCTTATGCTTTTTCTTCCACTACGTTTGTTACTTGCAGGTATTTGATTTATTTGACACAAAGCATACTGGACTCTTGGGTTTTGAGGAGTTTGCTCGAGCACTTTCTGTCTTCCATCCAAATGCTCCTATTGATGACAAGATTGAATGTATATTCAGTTATCTTAATGTTCAAATTGATAACAATTCTATATTTCTACTTAGATGTTTAAATATTGTTGTCAATGATCTGCAGTTTCCTTTCAACTCTATGACCTTAAGCAACAAGGGTTCATTGAGAGGCAAGAGGTAATCCATTCTATCTCAGTAAAACAAATGTAGGACTCAAGGAAGTTGGATTTGGAAATCTGAAATTACAAAGTATTGCTCTGGCAGGATTACTTTTCCATCAAGTTATTTTTAGTAGTGTCGATGTACCACTGCTTTCAAGTTGGATTAGGTTTTTACCAATTTTCTTTTCCATGCTATTACACATAGTTGCGTAGAAAATACAATTCTATGAAAAAGTTTATTGTTTCAAAATGTCTGACAAATTAATGCAAATGTTAATCCTCCCAAAATATCTGTCAGACCAAAACTTGCCAAAGTTAACATTTACGATGGAGGAGTAGACACATTTGCTTGTGGCTAATCTAGTTGTTTGTATTACAAATATAGAGATAACTTCCGAAATCTTTTCAGAGTTAGTTGGGTAGAAGTTGCATTTGAAACTCAGCATTCACTAGCTGATTGCAATTTTTTATGGGTTACTTTGCTTAAGAAATTGAGAAATGCAGTCTAGAAGTAACATATAATTCATTCAGATTTTGTCAAGCATATTGGCTCTCTGGCTTTGATATGCTTTTAATTTCATTGACTTCTCATATGCAGGTGAAGCAAATGGTAGTTGCTACTCTTGCTGAATCCGGCATGAACCTCTCAGATGATGTTATTGAGAGTATTATTGACAAGGTACTAACTTGATCTTGTTCATATACCCGCTTCTTTTTGTGAAGAGCTCACCTGCTCTTCTATGTTATTCGACTTAATGAACTAATCGCCTGTTGCTGAGAAAGTAGTTGCATGAAGTCAATATCCCACTTCCCAACACATGGAGAAGATTGGCGTAAAACGTTTGTGATGCTCTAACATTTTCCAATTTTTACTTCCAGACTTTTGAGGAAGCAGATACAAAACATGACGGGAAAATTGACAAGGAAGAATGGAGGAGTCTTGTTTTACGACATCCATCACTTTTGAAGAATATGAATCTGCAATATCTCAAGTAAGTGCAACATAATATCATGTGTTAAATTAGCATCTATCTTTTCAGCTTTTGCTTGATAGTAATACATCAGAAACTGTTCGATCATCGACAACTGAGTTTAAACTTTTAATGAACCTTAACGTGCGTTAATCTGACATTTTAGACCTTTGCCATCAGAGCTGTACCAAAACCCTCTGAATTATAAATTCGTCAATCATGAATTGGAAGCACGATGTGCCTGGCAGTCAAACATTAGGAGCATGTTCATCTAGGCGCCTTCTTATGTTTTTTCCTTATTTTGCATTATCAAAAGAAAAAGCACTCTTTTCTGTTATTAACTTATGTTCAAGCTCATTCCATACAGATCTGGAATTGCATTGTGAGTGAGAAATTCAAATCCTAATATATCTACCTTTCTGATCAGGGACATCACCACAACATTCCCGAGCTTTGTCTTTCACTCGAGAGTTGAAGATACCTGATTTGAGCGAGCTGCTCTGGTGTTCTATGAATTGGTATTGTTTCTCGAGAGATGCTGCCATCTCATTTATAATCATCCCGGCAAGATATTGTTTATGTTTTTATTTATTTCTTTGTTCCTTTCTTTGTTTATTATTTTGGAGTGATACTTGTATTTTGACCGAGGATTGGAGCTACCATTGTTTCTTTAAAATTCTGCTATTTGTTATACAGTTTAGCTTTTATTCGAGTATATAGTCTTATTCTGCTATTTATTTTGCCTCCTTTTTCTTCGCATAGTTGTTTTGCTACTTTTTACAGTTCTTCCGTTGAGCAAAATAATTAAAGAAACTAAAACGTTGAACAATAATTAAACTTAAACAGTCACTATATCTTTTGTTGTTGAGCATTCAAAGCCACTTTAATTAATTAGGGAGACTACTTCTCCTGAAAAACTAGTAATGCTGTGAGCAAAGAGATAGGCAAATAAGTATTCATGTCTCAAGTCCATGATAAGAGCTACCATTGTCAAAGTAAAAAAGCAGCAAGAACTCGTAAAATGAAAATTGTTCCAATCACTAGCGCAAAACAGATATAGAAGGGGCTACTAAAAATATAGAGAATCCCGGAGGAGTTCTTTTAATCAACTTCCTCCATCTTGCTTCCCTCAGCATCGGCATCAGCGTCCTCCAATGGGGGCATGTCTACGTCAGCATCGCCAGCGTCCTCGTCAATGCTCAGGCCAAGTTTCAGCATCCTGTGGATCCTGTTGCCGAAGGTGTTGGGGTCATCAAGGCTGAATCCAGAAGTCAGGAGAGAAGTCTCGAACAGCAAGAGAACCAAGTCCTTCACTGATTTGTCGTTCTTGTCGGTCTCCGCCCTCTTCCTCAGCTCCTCCATGATGGGGTTCTCGGGGTTGATTTCCATGGTCTTTTTGCTGGACATGTATCCAGCCATGCTCGAGTCCCTCAGGGCCTGAGCCTTCATGATTCTCTCCATGTTGGCAGTCCAGCCGTATTCTCCGGTCACCAAACAGCAGGGAGAGTCGACTACACGGTCAGAGACAACCACCTTCTCGACCTTGTCGCCAAGAACATCCTTAATAACCTTGCACAGATCTTCGAACTTCTCCTTCAATTCTTCCTTCTTTTTTTTCTCATCTTCACTCTCTTCAAGCTTGAGACCTTCCTTGGTAGCAGACACCAGCTTCTTCCCCTCAAATTCCTTCAGCTGACCAATAGCGTATTCATCAATAGCATCAACCATGAAAAGGACTTCGTAACCCTTCTTCTTCAGCTTCTCAAGGAAGGGAGAGTTCTCGACAGCCTTCTTGCTCTCACCAGTAATGTAATAAATATCATTCTGGCCTTCCTTCATCCTGGTCACGTAGTCCTTTAAGCTGGTCATTTCATCACCGCTCCTGGTGGAGTGGAAGCGCAACAACTCAGCAATCTTAGATCTGTTCTGGGAATCCTCGTGGATACCTAGCTTGAGGTTCTTTGAGAAAGCCTCGTAGAACTTGTTGTAGTCTTCCTTGTTCTCAGCAATTTCAAAGAAGAGCTCAATGCACTTCTTCACCAAGTTCTTGCGGATGACCTTCAAGATCTTGTTCTGCTGCAACATTTCTCTAGAGATGTTCAGAGGAAGGTCTTCAGAGTCAACAATACCCTTAACGAAGCTCAAATATTCAGGAATCAACTCCTCACAGTTGTCCATTATGAACACTCGACGAACATAAAGCTTGATGTTGTTGGGCTTCTTCTTTGTGTCGAAGAGGTCAAAAGGAGCCCTCTTTGGAACAAAGAGAATAGCCTTAAATTCCAGCTGGCCCTCGACAGAGAAGTGCTTAACAGCCAAGTGTTCCTCCCAGTCATTCGTAAGACTCTTGTAGAATGCAGCATACTCTTCCTTGGTGATCTCCTCAGGCTTCCTCAACCAGATTGGCTTCTGTTTGTTCACCAACGACCACTCATGAGACACTTCCTTGATCTTCTTCTTTTTCTTCTCTGCCTTCTCCTTCTCCTCGTCAACCTCTTCCACCTTTCCTTCCTCTTCCTTCTTCTCTTCCTCGTCATCCTCGTCATCAGAAATTTCCTTCTCAGTGGTCTTCTCAACCCACAATGAGATTGGGTAACTGATGAATTCTGAGTGCTTCTTGACCAAATCTTTCAACCTACGCTCCTCAAGGTACTCAAGCTGATCCTCCTTGAGATAGAGGGTCATCTTTGTACCTCTGCCAAGACTCTCACCAGAAGTGTCCCTGGTCACAGTGAATGATCCACCAGCTTGAGATTCCCACACATATTGCTCATCATCATTGTGCTTAGATGTGACAACCACCTTCTCAGCAACTAAGTAAGCCGAGTAGAAACCGACACCAAACTGACCAATCATGCTCACATCAGCACCAGCGGCAAGGGCCTCCATGAATTCTTTGGTTCCAGACCTTGCAATGGTACCAAGGTTGTTCACCAAATCTGACATTCAAAAGATGACATGGTCTTAATTAGAAAACCTATTTTCATGTACATGGAAAACAGAGTGCAATAAGAAACCTTAAAAAGTCTGACTTACCAGCCTTCGTCATACCAATACCGCTATCAACAATAGTCAGTGTGTTACTGGTCTTGTCAGGAATAATGTGAATGAAGAGCTCGGGTTGAGCATCAAGCTTGCTCTTGTCAGTCAAGCTCTCAAACCGTATCTTATCAAGAGCCTGAATACAAACACAAACGTCCACAAGACACAATAGTAAGAATTAGGCCAAAATTCAGAAGCTCAATACAAGAGATAACAGCATCAGACATAATCATCTATCATCACCAGAAAAAAGCAAGTAATATAATTAATCTCAATTATGACATGCAAATCAAACAATGAATTCAAGGCCAAACGTATTTGGTATTTATTTTTTTATACCAATAAGCCTGCACATAAAGAGACAAGACACAAATTCATACAAATAATTAATCTCAATTATGACATGCAAATCAAACAATGAATTCAAGGCCAAACATATTTGGTATTTATTTGTTTATACCAATAAGCCTGCACATAAAGAGACAAGACACAAATTCATACAAATAGCAATCTTAACAAAAGTAAGACCACACACCAGACTATGCTTACTACTGTATCGGTTTGATGTTATCTTCATCAGCAGTATCAATTAGTACGCTATGTATTTTTACAATTCATACAGAACCTAAGAAACAATCACATTAACCTAGCACAAATAAATTATATAAGGCCCACATTTTACATTTATATATCACGCCTGACACAGAAACTCACGTGAAGAGTATCTAAAAGCATACACACCACCACACACATACACACGCATACATAGATATACATACAAACATCAAACATCAAACATAATAACAGATCGACCATTTAAATTACATTCAGCGAATCATAAGACCGAACTTTGCCAAAAAAGAAAAAAAAATTATCCACAAAAATGGAAAATATAAACGTATGACGACAAACACAGCAGATCAATCAATCACGCAACAAGTAAATAAACAAGTAAACATTTAATAAAATAAAAAGTAAAAAAAAACATAGAAAAAGAAAAACACACTGACATCAGAAGAGTTACTGATGAGTTCACGAAGAAAAATCTCCTTGTTGCTGTAGAAAGTGTTGATGATCAAGCTCAAGAGCTGGTTGATCTCTGCTTGGAAAGCAAACGTCTCCGTGTCCGCCATTTTTTTGGATCTCTCTTTCGTTGACTCGAAAAGCAACAAGGAAATTCTAGAGAGAGAGAGAGAGAGAGAGATAGCGCGTGAGAGCAAGGAGAGAAAAATATGGCGGAAGAGGCAGGGAGTAAACCATTGGAGATAAGCTGCTTTATATAGGGAGGGTTTCTTTAGGGTTTCGAGATCCTTCTATTTTGAGAACAGACAAGGGGTTTGGTATTTCGTTGTTGGGGGGAATAATAGGGTTACCTTCACAGGTATTTTTGGTACGTGACAGACGACAGATATGGGCTGGGATTTGGTGTGGGCCGTGTGCTGCCAATTATATTTTAGATTAATGTGAAATGGGCCCCATAACAGAAAGAAAATGGGCAAAAGCCCAAGAAAAGAAAACACGGCATAATAGATATTAACAAACCTACTATTATTATGATGGCCCCAAACCAAAAGGCCTTTTGGCCAGAGTAGGAATTGGGTGTGCGGGTGACAATATCGTGTGAATTCAACAACACAACTGCCTGTATCCACTTATCTTTCAGGAATACATTCATGCGCTTGCTCATGATCATAGTTTAAATAGATCGATTTTGTTGGAAACTCTAGGTTATGACAATAAATCCAATTTACTAATTGTGAAACGTTTAATTACTGGAATGTATCAACAGGATCATTTTTTTTGTTTTTGTTGTCCAATCATAATATGATTTGAGAAGCCTAATTAACTTTGTGTAAGCAATTGAAATGAGAATGTAGAGGCGTTTCTCAAGTGATTAAGCATAAAGGCTAGGTATACAATGCATCAAGTTGAAAGTGAACTTTGACAATAATTGCAAGTTATATATTCCTGGTTACGATTGAAGCGATTATGTTATGCATCTTGTTGATTGTTTAGGTCATTGCTAATACGTAATAAATGGGATAAACACAAGTAAGAAAGATTATTTTAGTCCACGAACTAGTGGACAATTGACTCAAGATTTCTACATTATTTCTAAAAGCTTTTTTGTGGACCGTTTCAATTGGAGCCACGAATTTGGACTGTACTGTCATTTGCCCAACTTGCTGCCACAATTTCTCAGTGTTCCTTCAAGATGAGAAAAAGTGGTTCTTAAAACTTTGTTATTTTTTAATTTTTTTTTTCATTTAAAGGAGATAAAAAGTCGATAATACTTTCATCACTAAAAAAACAATTATAACATAGCATGTCAATTAAGTAAAACTCAACTAAGAGGGTGTTTGACTTTGCTTATTTGATGTTTATAAACACCTAAATAATAAAAAATATATGAGATGATGCTTTTTCTTAAGTGCTTATAAGCACCCAAAATAAGCAAAGCCAAACACTCTCTAAGTAGCACCATACAAGTCCAAAAGAGCGACGATACGTGACATGACATGCCAAGTTCAAAGAGCAAGATCTCGAGGTTCAAAGTCTCAGTGGGTTGGAAGGAGAACACATGAGGTTCAAAGACGTCACTTTTCCGCCTTAAGTTAGTGATTGAAGAGCTGTTAGAGGGCTTCAAGGGCCTGACCTGACAATGTTGGAAAGATCCTAGGACGGTTACCGAGCTAGTCGGAGAATAGGAAACAGGACCCGACCTTCACTTACATGGTATAAACTTATATTGTTTTCCCAGTCAATGTTACCCCTGATTTAGAAATGTAAAATGGCTTGACAAACCATCCTACTTTCCACTTGATTTCATTAGGGGAAAATACATTTAGAGAAGAATTTGATTTCCTCCACAACATACGCCTTGACAGATTTATTACAAAATATTAAACCTCTTTGCACAGATGCTCAAGACTACGAGTTGATTGAATAGTCTCAAAACAAACATAAACCATCTTCTAGATACTAAGCAACTAGGGAGCAAAGTACAAAATAGTCCTCCAAAAAGCAAAAATACAACATAGGATTGATATATAAGCAAACCAGAAAGGTCGTAGGTTCAATACAAAATAGCTTATGAGTAGCTTTTCCAACTTGATGATCAATATACAGTTCTCCCATCGCCCTCGATGATCACATCTTTGAAGGCTCCCCCACTAGGAATCATAGGCAGGACATGCTCTTGATGCGGCACGATCACGTCTAATAAATATGGCCCGGGGGTATCGAGCATCTTCTGAATTGCAGCCCTAACATCTTGTTTCCTGGTCACACGGGCGGCTGGTATGCCACAAGCTTCAGCAAACTTCAGCATGTTGGGGAATATCTCTGTCTCGTTTGAAGGATTTCCGAGGTACGTATGAGCTCTGTTGGCCTTGTAGAAACGATCCTCCCACTGTACGACCATACCCAAATGCTGATTATTCAGTAATAAAATCTTCACCGGAAGATTCTCCACTCGAATTGTGGCCAACTCTTGAACATTCATAATGAAACTTCCATCGCCATCAATATCCACAACAATGGCATCTGGCCTTGCAACAGCAGCCCCTATTGCAGCAGGCAATCCAAAACCCATAGCTCCTAATCCGCCTGATGTCAACCACTGCCTCGGCCTGTTATACTTGTAAAATTGTGCAGACCACATCTGATGTTGCCCAACACCAGTACTTATGATTGCATTCCCATTAGTCAACTCATCAAGCATCTGAATTGCATATTGTGGTGGAATAGCATCATCAAAGGTCTTAAAACTCAATGGATGTTTCACCTTCTGCTCCCCCAACTCCTGCCTCCAGGCCGAAAAATCTAGCTTCAACTTATCCACTCTCTCCCCCAATATCAAATTCAGGCCCTCCAAAGCCTTCTTCAGATCAGCATGGATCGAAATATGTGGAAGCTTATTCTTCCCGATCTCAGCTGAATCGATATCAATGTGAACTATCTTGGCTCGACTGGCAAAAGCTTCCAACTTCCCCGTCACACGATCATCGAACCTAACCCCAAAGGCTAGCAGCAAATCACTCTTATCAACGGCGTAATTCGCATACACAGTACCATGCATTCCCAACATTTGCAGGGACAGCTCATCAGAACAAGGAAAAGCCCCGAGACCCATTAAAGTACTCGCAACAGGAATCCCCGTTAACTCCACGAATCGGTTTAACTCCTCACTCGAATTCAAACACCCACCTCCCACATAAAGAACCGGCTTTTTCGACTCAGATAACAACCTCACAATTTGCTGCAAATGCATTTCATTAGGAGGCTTAGGCAACCTAGAATTATAACCATCTAAGCTCATGGGCTGGTCCCAATTAGGCACCACCAATTGTTGCTGTATATCTTTAGGTATATCAATTAAGACCGGGCCGGGCCTGCCCGTTTTCGCGAGGTAAAAAGCTTCATTAACAATTCGTGGAATATCTTCTACGTCTAGAACAAGGTAATTATGCTTTGTGATCGATCTCGTTACCTCAACGATGGGGGTTTCCTGAAACGCATCCGTGCCGATCATCCTACGTGGCACTTGACCGGTAATGGCGACGATGGGGATGCTGTCCATCATGGCGTCAGCAAGGCCGGAGACTAGGTTGGTTGCGCCGGGGCCTGAGGTGGCAATGCAGACCCCGGGATCGCCACACGCGCGCGCATAACCCTCGGCCGCGAAGACACCACCCTGCTCGTGCCGAGGCAGGAAGTTCCGGATGATCTTGGAGCGCGTGAGAGCCTGGTGAATCTCCATCGAAGCGCCGCCAGGATAGGCGAACACGCTGGTGACGCCTTCACGCTCGAGCGCCTCCACGAGGACATCGCAGCCTTTCCGCGGCTCGTCAGGGGCAAATCTGGAAACAAAATCTTGTTTTTTCTCTTCCTGTGTCGACTTGGTCGATGGGTTAGTGGTGGAGATGACATTGGAGACATGGAGGCGGCGGCCGCGGCCGTGGTCGTGGTGGTGGAGGTGGGCGGCGACATTTTTAGCATTGTGATTTAATTGCAGGGTGAAGGTGGAAACGAATTTGGGGTGTTCGGAGAACGAGGTGGTGGAACAGCGTTTGGAGATGGAGGTGAGCGGAGAAGGGGCGGCTGCCGCCATCTGTGACGGTGGAGAGAGCAAGTGGTGGTGGAGGCTTTCTTGAATAAAAGCTTAAATTAGGGTTGTGAAAAAGCAAGCTCAAAGAGGAGGAAACAGAATATGTGCATGTGGTGTTATATTGAGCCACCATTTTACCAGTTTAGTCGAAAGGGGACAAAAAAAAGGTCGTCCTTCTTTCTTTTTTTTTTTTTTTTAATGCTCATCTAGTCACTTGGAATCACGCAACCGTAACAAAATAATCATCTTTTTTTTTTTTTTTTAATAATTCACGATTATAACGTAACAATATTATAAAAGTGTAAGATCCTCAATTTCACATTTTTGGACATATATTACTTTAATGTATCTCAACTATATGGAATTTCATGGACATCCATCGTGTCGGGTAAGATTTGCATCGACTTTTCAATATCAGTCATCAGTTAAGGGATGATTTGAATTGGTTTTTGTTTAGATTTTTGCCGCCCTTGTCGGCTTAATTTTGCTAGTCGGAGTTACCCTCTCTTTTTTTCTTTTATTCATTATACTTTTTTATTTTTGTATATTTTTTTCACTTTATATATATATATATTTTTTTTTATATATCTTTTTTTTGGGTATAATAAAATTTTATTGTATAATAATTTTAGCCCTTTTGTTAATTTTGATGATGTATTAGTCCATCAAGCCTTTTGGATTATTCTTGATTTCGGCTATAGATTTCTTTTCGTTGTATACAGAATTATCTCTTTCTATCATCTAATGCTAGTTACAGTTATACATCTCGACATGTACGTTATTGCCACCCAGTGGCAAATTGAGTCGTTCGTCCAGTTGAATTTTTTTCTTGTTGTTAGATTTGAACTTTATTTTTAGAGCTATGTGGTGTTGTTCATCATAACTTTGATCTTCTTATACTTATGTTGATGGTTGTATTTTGTACTTAAGTTAATATTTCTATAAAACTTTTTCTTATTTCTAACAAAAACAACTTTTTCTTATTTTTAACAATTTAAGGTTTAACTCGTTCATTCTTAAGATTCTAATAAATTGATACGTAGTCAAGTATATATGCCAAACCTGTTTCAAGAGAGGACTATATTTAAAAGATGAATCTAAATACAAAGTTTTCTAATCCTGGTATGTGTGTTTCTCTGTTTCTTCTTTTTCTTCCTGTAGTACTCTTTCTTTTTTATTCTCATTTTCCTTTTATTCAAAGTTTCCTGTTACTTCTGTATAGTTGTTAATAGTGTTTTGACCTGAGCTACAATTTCTCTTTTTATTTTTATTTTTTGTTCTTTTCTTTTGTTTTCCCTTTTCTTCTCTTGTGCAGCTTGTGCTTTTTTCTCTTCTTGATATATTATGATTTTGTAATATGATGGCTTTAGTTATTTTGTTGAACTTGGTATGATACAAGTGCACAAAGTCTTATGCACTATTTGATTCTAACTTGCGACCTTTTTCTCAGTGCTTGAGATCATATTTGTTTTTGTGCGAACCACATAGGGATTTAAGTTAATTGTGTAACGATAATTTTTTTGGGGGTTTAGGATTTGTAATCATTTTTAGAGTTAATTTGTTAGTTCATTAAGAACTTTGCTCATCTTATACTCCTGTTAATATTTATACATAATATTTCATTATTTTTCACCCCCCCCCCCCAAAAAAAAAGAACTCCCTAATCTTCTATTCAGTTTTCTTATCATCCAATAGCTCGTTCAAAAGATTTGGGTGACAGAAAATATTCATGGAGTACAACACACCATGCGGTAGATTAAAATATCGTCAAACTATCACATCGTATAGGTAAATTAAGGTTCAACCTTTTCGTACAGAAGATTCTTGTAAATTGGAACGCCGTCAAGTATCTATGCTAAGCTTATTCACATTACAAGTGATTCAAATTTACTGAAACTTAAATATAACTTCTAAGTTTTTTGAGTTTTAATAGTAAAAATCCCTCATTACCTCATAATTCGTTAACGCTAATAAATAAAAACAAGTTTATTGAAAAATTGAACTATTCAATTAATTCAGTTCATAATTAAAATTTATTATTATTAACCTGAACTTGAATCAAAAACTAAAAATATTAAATCCTAAAGTCAGAATTAAACCGAATAAAAATTAACCAAACCGAATAATAATTTCGATTATGCTTCAGTTCAGTTTTCAATTATTAACCAAATAGTGCTCAACCCAACCATTTCCTATTATTTTATATGCCACTTGTATTATTATAAAAACCCACGTATCGAACCTAAACAAAATCTCATGATACTCAATTTTTTTTTTTTTTGACTTCTATCGGGGACATATGTGCTTCTGTATATAGAACAAAATATTGTATCAACTTATCTTAAAGGTTTCAAAATCATTATTTACAAGCAACGAAAATAATTTAAAAAAAAAACCATGAGAGAAGGGTTCCCTTTTAAACTATTGAAACATCCTAATCTGCCATGCAATTTGATTTGTTGCGCTCATTTGGATTAGTTTTTTAAAAGTACTTTTTAAAAAAAATTTTGAATTTTTTGTTAGAAAGTTAAAATTTTTTATCTCTAAGAAAATTAGAAATTAAGTTTTTTTTTTCAAAATTTTAGTGTTAGAAAACTTAAATTTAAAAATTTATTACAAAACAAATATACTTAAAAAAAAATTCATAAAAAAAGAGGATCCAAATGTGGGCTGTAGAAAGATTGAGCTAAAACCGACAATATGGGCTGAGCCTAAATGTGGTCGAGCTTATGTTGTGTTTGTTTGGAGCTTATTATAAGACATTTATTTTATTTGACAACTTACATAAAAAAGACTGTTTGTTATCAGCTTATTATAAGACACTTATAAAATACTTTTCATAAGATGTCTTATTTTTAGTTATAAAAAAATAAGTTGGGTTTAGGGTACTTATATCTTATCTTATATTTTATCAGTTAGAAAATAATTAAATATAAAAATATAAAAATTTAAAATTAAAAAATAAAAATTTAAAAATAAAAAATTTTAAAATAAAAATAAAATATTAAATATTAAAAATTAAATTTTAAAAAATAAAAAATTAAAGATTAAAAATAAAAATAAAAATAAAAATTTAAAAATTAAATAATTAAAAAATAAAAAATAAAAAATGTTAAAATTTAAATATTAAAAATTCAAAATTCAAAAGTTTTAAATTTTTAAAATAAAAATTAATTAATATTTATATTTTATATTTATTATTTAATTATAAAATTAAAATATCATGAGTTAAAATTAATAACATTATTATCAAAGTAACTTATAACAGCATTTCAGCTAACTAACTAAATAATTATTTTTTATAAGATACTTATCAGATTTCAGATAAAACTATTCCCTATTAATGATCCGAGACCCCCTTGTCGTAATTTGGACAGACAGAACGGGCCTAGTTCGGGTTGGCCCGGCCTTGTTTACAGTCGTAATTGCTAATTCTCACCCCTCTCTCTCTTACACACACACACACACACAGACACAGAGTTCATTTAACAATGCAGAAGTGGTTCTCGCTGGGCAGCGTCGGCGCTGAGGATGATGATCCACAGCAACAGCGAACGACGACGTCTTCGTCGTCGTCGTCGTCATCTTCACTGTTAGCCAGTTGGAATTCATACGCAGCATCAAAAGCTTCGGAGGAGAGCACTAGCGGCAGCACCAGCTCCCTCCTCGCCGCCTTCGATATCGAATCCGCCGTCCGCTCCGCCAACGACACCGTTTCCGGCACCTTCAACGTGTAATCTCTCTCTCTCTATACATATATAATGCTGAATTTTTCTTTTTTCTTTTTTTTTCTACGTACAATTTATGATTTTATTGACTAATATATGCTAATGTACAAAGGTTTACTGGTGAAGCTAAAATTAAGATAAGTGTAATGGTTAGCTATGCAAAAGGATCAGGAACCTAATGCAAATATTTAAGTGTAATTAGGATGTGATATTTAGTGATGAATTGGTTGTAGAAGGCTTGATGAGTACTCGAATCAGATCTCTGTTTTGATCTCTGAAGCGTGAATTGTTACAGACCTAATGCTAGATGTTTAATGTACATATTCGTGAAATTGTATAAGTAAAAGGTTTCCTAGGCAAAGATTAGGAGTGTGATGCAAAATTGGATTTGGTATCTAGTAGTGAAGCGGTTATGGAAGCTTGTTGAGTACTAGAATTAGATCTACCAGCTCTGTTATGATCTTCGAAGCACAATTAAGTTTCCCATTAGATTTGTAACCCTAGTCTCTTTTGTCTGTGTACCCGCTAATTGTCTTGTTACTTTGCATGTGGATGTCTTGCTTTGACATGTAGGTAGTGATAGAAATCTGGCGGTTCCAAGATATCTTTATTTCAAAGATGGAAAACATAATTAGGGAATGATCTGAAGAGATATGTCGGAGATGAGCCATTAGCATTGTTCTTTGTCTAGAAGTGTGTTCGAGCAAAACAGATAAAATAGCAAAAGTTTTGGATGATTTGATGGGAAAATGGCTAACTGATCAGATCCAAACAAAATACAATACATAGAAAGGCGTTGATAGTAACTGTAAAGTGGACTAAATGTCAGGAGAGCTTGCCGGTTTCATTCTCCAGGTTGGAAAATCATAGTCACCAGTAAAGTAGTAGTACGTGTGTATTTAGCTACTGTAGTGAGTTAGCAGTTCTGATTGGCTTTTAACTAAGTAGACGGCTCTTGCATTGAATTTGAGCAAATGGAGTATAAAGGGCAGCACGGTCACATGACTTTCAGCCTTTTCTGAATTGACTAGTAAAAGTCCAGGGATAAGGTCCATGATATTACTGTTATTCTCTTTCCCTTCCCTTTCTCTTTATGGCCGGGGCATGATTTTTCTCATTGATGAATCATCTAGATGATAAGGTACTATTGGATTGATCCAAGTTAGAGGATTCAGTTGGAAGTTCATGAAGCTTGGACCTCGGAATATATACTTAGTACTAAACAATTATTTATAAAGATATAGGCGGCTGTTGGGACACCACATGAAGCTATAACTATTGATCAGATGGAGTGTTGTATATGCGAAAGATAACACTTTCGAGGCGATTATTTTTTCTTCTGTTGAGCTATATAAACTTAGTCATTTTTTTATTCTTTATTCAGCGTTTCAAAAGGAGTCAAGGACTTACCAGGAAACCTGCAATCTGCCACTAGTAATATCCCTTCTGGAAAATCTCTCATGTATTTTGGCATACTGCTGGCTTCTGGAGTGTTCTTCATATTCATGGCATTTACCTTATTCCTTCCTGTCATTGTATTGGTGCCTCAAAAGTTTGCCATTTGTTTTACTCTTGGATGCGGCTTCATCATCGGATCATCTTTTGCTATCAAGGAAGCGAAAAATCAATTTGCACACATGTCATCAAAGGAGGTATGGAGATATATTTGTTACTTTGTAACTCCTCTTTTCTGTTGCTGGGAACTAATTAATCCTTGATTTTATGTGTCTAGCTTTTGATGTCTTGTCATTCATTTTTTTACTGTTATTTGACCAGAGACTTCCTTTCACCCTGGGGTTCATAGGCAGCATGATCGGTACATTATATGTTTCTATGGTGCTTCACAGTTATATCCTCTCAGTGCTCTTTTCGGTGCTACAGGTATCAAGATTGATGCTACATTTTTTTTCTTGCTATAGGCAGCCATAGGTTTTGGTAACGCGTAGCTATTATTCTGGAACTAATGGTTTCCCGAGTGTCTATTCAATATATAGCCATATCTTCTTATCTGACAAGCACAAGGAATTTAACTTTTTGTTTGTATTTTGTCCTTGTAGATTCTAGCATTGGCGTATTATACTGTTTCATATTTTCCAGGCGGATCTGCTGGTTTGAAGTTCATCACATCTTCCCTGACTTCTTCGGTGTTAAAATGCTTCGGTTTGTGATATTGACAGCTAAATGGATGTATATGTTCTGCTTTAATCAATTCGTAGACTCTGATTCACGCCTTAGAACTGGAAATTTTGAGACACTTCCAAATGGATTATCATACTTTTTGGTCTAAATTGTCAGTGAATATTGGCCTGATTACTGTTGCACAAGCACAACAAACCATGTATATTAAAAATGCTGTATTGCCTGTGTAAATTTCATTCACATTGTAAAAGTCTATGCCAGAGGTTGTAGACGATACATTCGGAAAACATGCAGAATTTGTCTTTGATTTGTCCTGGAAGCTTAGGGTGCAGTAAGCACCAATATGTGGAAAGTGTATGTTCATGTGTAAGGCATAATCCACACGAGCAGGCATGTTAACAACTCTGAACACGTATAACAACTTTCTTTCCAGTAGCTTTTCGATGAGGCGGTCAATTTAGACTCTCTAAGTTGTTCAGGTTTAGCAGTGGTATTCTACCATTACATTCTACTCGATGAATAGTTTTCGAATCTGTATCAAGAATAGCTTTTGAAGCAGGCACATGTCTGGCTCATTCTATATCTGATCCATAAATCTGAGTTTGTCATATTTGGAGATCTCTATCAGCATATGAACTTCGAAAATGGAAAGATAGAAGAAAAAGGAAAACGCAAGAACGAGTTCGGAAAGCTCTAATTAGTCACTACTAAGAAAATTACATGTCTGCTGGAACTGAACTAGGCACTTGCATAATCACGGCAAGTATCAACATTTACAAAATTTTCTACATCAAACAACGGTGTCATCCTATTTTGTCTTCTCTGCCAACAGATTATTGTCACCTGTATATGATAAGATTGCGCACGATAGACTTCGAAATGAGTTTGGTTTGTCTGGAACGCCTCACGTAACAGGAGCTTAATTTGTCCTCGAAACAACCGTTATTGTCAACAGATAACGTGTTTCTCATTTAGTCTCCCAAGCATGTGCAAAATGGAAGAATGTATGGAATAGATCTCAAAGAGGGTTTGATCTTACCAGGAAAACCATGCATACCAGGAGTTTCGTGCTCTGAACTGCCTTTTCTATTGGCAAATACTGTTTTTCTCACTCTATCCTCCAAGCGTATATAAAATGGCAGAACTCAGTAGCGGGTGGCCCTTCCTGTGAGAAATCCCAAGTGGTATCACTGCTGTCTTCAGCATCCAAGGTTCTCTCTTCAAGGTGTCTGGCAAGGTCAACTTCATCTGTTCCTTGCATGAAGATGAATGTACCAGGGCCAGCATTTTCATCACTGTATAACCAGTCATGAACATCCCACAGTATATGCACAGGCACATCGTCCACCGTTATCGTCTCATTGCCCCTAAATCTCCAATGCAACTTTGTTAGACGCGTCGACTCTATTCCATCTATACTAATCCAGACTTCAGGATCATAATCCGAGAGAGCAGACTCGATAATAATGTTGTGTTCCCTCTTCCCCTGTCCCAACATTGTTCTGGTGCAGAAAAATTTCTTCCCGAACACATTCTCCTTCTTATGCACTAACATGGCATCCACTAGGGATGGCCTTGTCTTAGTCCTCTTCAATGCTTCCAGCTTTTGATCACCTAACAACAAAACTACCTCCCCTTCAGAGACCAACGCGACGTAGTAATCCGAGGTTGGCTCTGGACTGCTTGCAAATTTTGCAGACCTCAAATCCCAGAAAACATCGACGCGCTTGTCATCATCGACTTTGAAGGACTTTAAACCTTTTTTCCCCCAAAACTGCCAGGTTTTAAGATCAATTTTGCATGTGTAAGGATTGTCCTCAGAAGGGTTCTCAATTGCTATGCAGAGGCTGTGGCTAATCAGAGTTTTGGACCATGTAGCAATTATGCAACGAAATAAGCCTGCAATTTTGGTTAAATGAACACAAGTGACAACATTTTGTGCAGGCTCATTTGTGGCTTTTTCCTCTGCTTGTTTCTCCTCTACCTGTGTTTGATTCCCGGTAGATATTCCTCCGGCAGAACGCGCGAACATCTTCATAGGCTTGGCAACAAAATGAACATTTTTGACTCGTCCGTCTTGAAAAACCACCGCATCTAAAAGCTTATAATCTTTGTCCGATTCGAATTTTCAAGCGTCCTCAATAGGCCCTTTTCAACCATGAATTTTCAATTCATCAGGCGCATGTCATAGGACATCAACATTGCATATTCATTTCTAGTATGGAGATCCCATACCATGCAGAAAACTATATCTAAATATTCATCCAAATAATCTGACGATCTTTTTCTTTATGTCTGGATCAAATAAATGCAATTACACGCATGGTTTAACTTCCCAAAATGTGGCTCAAAAATCCAAATTCCAATATATTTCATTCAACTTTTGAACAAACGAACAAAATATAAGAGGTGAAGAATGAGCGATATCAACGTACCACCAAAAGTTAAGTCAAATTGATTGCCAAGCAGACTCAAATTCGACGTTGAACGGTCTTGAAATCACATGAAAAAATGGGGTTTCTGGGGGGAAAAATAGATGAAAGGTCCTTTCTTGGGGAAGGTATTTTTGGTAGAATGAGGCTAAAACAAAGGATTAGTTGTTATTAGACAAATTGTCATAAATATAATATTTCGTCAAATGCAAATTGCTACCTGCCAGATGGCTACATTAGTTGTATTTGTTGCCCCGCTAATGTCGATGTTACAGTTGGTAAACTGTGTCTTGCATAAGGTTAATATATTCTATATTACCGTTATATTCGTTAGGACGTAGTAATTAGTGAATTCTAACCTATATCATCCCATCACAATATGTTTGGTCACTTAATTAACCTGAAATATGTTTTAGGCGCGTTGCTACACCAAAGGGTTTAGAGCTTTAACCGAGTACCAATATAATGTATGTGGTTTTATCTGCATAGGGTGAACTCTTGCTATTAAAAGGAAAAAAATGGCCCTTGGAAGAGTTTCATCTTTTTCCCATTTTTTCTTTTTTTTTCCCCCCTTAAACCTGGTCTTGGATGTCCCAAGACCAACAACAAGAAGGGTGACAGAGAATTAAAAAAAGAAAAAAAAGACTAGTTTGCACATATTTCCTTTCTGTTTTATTCTTATTCTTTGTGGCCATTCTAATTTCTGAAACACTTATAGAGGCCGATTAATTCCTTTGATCTTAATTGTTTTCATCTTTTATTGAAACTGGGGGTTTTCTAAGGCCAATTAATGTCACAAATATAGGGTAAGCTAATAGAGATGAGGACCCGCCCTGAATCATTAATTTTACGTTTGTCATATAAAATCTTGTACTACTTCTACAAATTCGTTAAATCTCATGTTTTTTTAACTACCTAAACTGCTGTGACTTGAACAAGATCATATAAAAACTCTAACTGATTACTAGATGAAGTGTAACTATAAAATTTATGGTCTCAAAATGGCATACATGCATAGGCATTGCCATGTTGAATTGGAGAGAAGAAGCTGTAATCTCTAGCATTAGTTTCGAAAGAGATATTTGATTGTTACATAAGTGAATGTTGTACGTATAACTCTAAGCTCGGGAAACATGACGGAAGTAAAGAAGATGAGAAAGCAGATTAGAGCACACACCAGCATATTTTCCTATATGAAGGCTGACATGGTGTGTTGGAAATGCTGCTAAGAACAATGTCAAGAAAAAGAATAAACAAGTACATAGAAAACTAACAACCAATCCACTACATGAATCACATTCATACTCTAATGGCTTTCTTTTGTCGCATTGATTGATAAAATGTCAGAAGATCAGCCTATCTAAGATTATCGCCTTGAGAAAGATGAAAAATGAATGCGGAATGCTGCACGTAATAGATTCTAAAGTTACTCTGATTCTCGATATCCATTTATAGCGAGAACTTAGCAAATCGAACTACTCAAGTGAAAGAATTCTACAAGCATAAAGCTCCCACTATGCTGGATTCTGAAAACAATGAGATGTGCTGAAATTTCTGTTTTAATTTATTCATTCTACTCCTGTTGAAAAAGGAAAAAAGAAAATTTCTTTATAGCCCATCTAATTATCATCCAAGAAAAACTTGTATCCCCAATATTGATACTGATCTCTAAACTTTTGTTAGCTAACTATATGCAAAGTAATGAAAATTAAGGAGAAGCAAAAAAAAAAAAACAGAGAAAAGGAACAAAAACTTCCAGCTTTTTTCTATCTCTTCGTTCTGCAACTGTGGGCAACGAGAACACCATTGGGTGGACTTGTGAGCTCCAACTGGCATCTCCCATGTAACCAGTAAGAAAAATGAAGCATTCCCAGATTGATTCTCACCCTGAAATTTCCTCTTACATTATAAACAACAACTCTGTTGTGCTGCAGCTGCCTCTGAAGCTGAAGAGCAGCATTGGGGGGCAAATAAACCAAGCTTGATATCATGTGAACTGATACCAATCTTGACCCTCCTCTTCTCTGAACAAAAGGCTGAAGCGCCTGAGTTGCTATTAGACAGTCCGAATAATACAATTCAATCTCCGAATGCTCGAATTTTATATCAAGTTTCTTGTTTGGATTGGAGAAATTCGCGAGGAATTTCAAATCGCCGTTGAAGAATTGCATGGAATTTGCATAGATGAGATTAAGGGTGGCTCCAGGGATGTCAAATGCTGGAATTTTCGGTTTTACACAGAGGAAGATTATCAAAGTTGTGATCCCGAGGAAAATGATAGAAAGGCAAAGCAATAAACACAGAATAGCAGCACACCAGACTAATCGGTTGGTCCTGCGAGGTGGTTTTAGTAGGGGTTGTTCTCTTGGTTTCGTCTTGTATCTCTGTGGCAATTCTGCTGGCGAAATTTGTTGATTGTGCGTGGCTTGTTTTGGTATGATTGTTTGATGATCCAGGGGAGATTGCAGACTCTGTTGTTGTTGGTGGGGTGGAGGTGTTAAAAATGGTGATTGGGTTGCTGGAACGGAGAGCATTTTTGGAGAATCCATAGACAAAAGCTCTCAAACTAAAATGAGAGAGGACATGAGCAATGAATCTGGGCTATATAACACATGATCTTGGAAGTGGATTAAGAAAACTAAAACAGAAAAAAAAGTTTTAGCTTTTTGGTTGAGGACACCAGTGGGACCATTAATTTAGCAAAAGTTTCTTATTGCAACGTTTGTAATCCAGCCGCGTATATAGACTCCAAGGTGACTGTCTATAATCCCTAATGTCATCTGAAGGATCCGCAATTAATGAGTCCCAAAGGAAAGGTTATGACCACAACTTCTCGGTCGATTCACGCGCTTGTTTGCTCCCCTGTAAATGTAGTTAAGACTATAGTTAATTGTCACTAAGTATCTTTTGCATTCTTTAATGCAGGATCTCATTGCGTCTAATGTTTGAAAATTACCTTTAATCCAATTCACTAATAATTGGGAATTAGACTCAATCTTAAGACTATTTATACCTTTTGTAGTTGCTTTTTTGAATCCTTCGAGGACTGCTTTTGATTTTGAACAAGCTCTACGAATTTTCATAATCGTCATAGTATATATATATATAGTTAATCTCTCACAACATTATAATGTTGTATAACCCATTAAAAAAGACGTTGAGAGAGATGGTTAAAGAGCTTAGGCTCTTTCGATCACTTTCTCACGAGGTTGTAATGCCAAGGAATTTGACTTGTCAAATGATTAGCAGTTCATGCAACGGTGGATCTAATGAAAACATGGGAAATTTATATACTTTACACAACATGACCACAATTTGCAGCCTCATATGAATATTACACTAGTTGCTTCTTTTTTTTTTGGCCTTTTTGATATGTTAATGCTTAACTACTAAGAAACTACTAGAGAAAGCAAGATTTGAAGACCAGACACACTTTACGTTAAGCAACCAGCACTTTTTGGACTGCGACTTCTGGGCACTTGTCGATGTACCGTTTCTTCTTTTAGGCACATTTCCGATAATTTAACGAGAATTCTGTGATGGCTGTGCCCCATTCTTAATATTACTGTGGTTGGAACAGGTATTCAACTAGCCATTGGGCACTATATATGGGACGTATTATGCATTTAAAGTTTGCTAATTGATTGTCAGGTTTGTCGTAAAAAAAAAAAAAAAAGAGCCACATGGCTTGTTTATTTAAATAATATAAAAAAATTATATTTTTTGAAATTAATAAGGTTTCAGGGACTAATCTTGTAATAATATGTTCCAATATGAAAAAGAAGAACTCTTGAAATAACTTTGAATAATACAAACCTGTCCCGATTAAGAAACACGTTTAAGATTCTTTATAAAGATTCTTTAACCAAAACGCAATAGAGTTCAATATTGAGAAGGTTAAACTTTTGGTATGTAAGACAGTCGAACTTTGACCAAAGTACTCAAGAAATTTGTAGTGTGAAGGTACTTTTTAATTTGATCAGGACAAGTTTGAGGTTTTCTTCTTTTTTTTTTTCCTTTTTTTTTTTTCACGATAAAACATACATACCATACTGAGATAGCTTCTAAAACTTATATTAATTACGAAAGGATGATTTTTTTTTCATATTATTTAAGTAAATAAGTCCTCGCCATATTAAACCTGTTTTGGATAATTTTTCTAGGGAGGTTATAATGTATTTATGTCATGTTTCTGTATAATTTTGTTATATGTTCAATTAAAATTAATTAATGCTTCTAAATATTAAAAGTACCTTTTATATTTAAAAGAATTACGAGACTAATGAGGGTTGAAACTATGTCTCCATGTGTATATACATCTACATATATCTCCATGTGTATATACGTGTACACATATTTAAAAGAATTACGAGACTAATGTTGGGAATTCGGGGTGTTTAAAATAAAGATAAATAAAATAAAGAAAGATGAAATACGATAGACACAATATTTTAAAGTGGTTTGGCCTTCTGCCTACGTCCATAAACAGACAAAAAAAATCTACTATGATAAGAACAAAAAAAAACACATGGAAAGAGGGCTTAGGCTTGGGGGCCCTCGCCCCTCACGCTCTCCTCATTCTCAAGGTCACTCGCTCTTTATCATACCTCTTTATTTTTCTGTATCATTCTAATACAATAGACAAAATCTCTATTTATATAGTATGAAAAACAATAAATATAGTATAAAAACAAAAATTATGGCAGTACTACAAATATAATAGTACTCCAAGATATGATAAAACTATAAATTTGGTATAAGAACAAATAAGATAGGTTTCCTAATTTGATCAAGGCAAGGATTTCTACAACCCATATTCCTAAGGTGCATATTCATAATACGGGTCATATTCCAACAATACACACACATATATATATACACACACATATATGTATATGTATATATATCTTTGCTTTGGCAGGCTTGATTATTTCATCATGAAAATATGCGATTGCATTAGAAAGCTGGGTTTCCAATGGTCTCAATTACTTTAATTTGTAAGATACACAATTGATATTGCATTTAATTTGTAAATTCATTGCGATTTCAATCAATCTCATAATTCTATCCTCTCCTAAGCTCTCTCCCACCATATCATCATTATTGATCTCATCATGATAATATATAGTTTACTACGCATATAATACATCATAAATAAGTTAAAAAATATCACCCCGAATTCTTCCATGGTATTAGAAAATTACGAAGAGCTGGTTTGGTTTGTTTTTTTTTAACAACTTTTGAAAAAAAAAGTTTTTTTTTCTAAATATGAAAATTCTGACTTTTGAAAAATACTGTATTTAAACTTTTTTTTCCCCAAAATTTTAGCTTCTTTGAAGGCCATACCAAAATAGTTATTTGAAATACATACATACACACACACATATCTATACTATATTATATAGAATAATCCAATTTAATATAATACTGACAAGTGTTATACAAATACAATGACAAGTATCGCATAAATATAACCTTTTGTTATGTACTCCTATTTTCAAATCTCAATCTACGGTTATTCAAGTATCAAAACTCCAATTGCACCTCATCCAACCGTCAAGATTTATATTCAAACTTATTCAAAATTGCCTTATTTAATAAAATTTATATTGATTTACTAATTTATTTTAATATTTACATATTACAACCGAAAATCATGACATGCAATCTAGATTGATTGTATATCTATGGTAACTTACTAATTTAGTTCATATCAAATCTTAACCTATTTTAATTGATTTCTTTTACTATTAAAAAAATTAGTGTTATATATGGTAAAATACAATTGATTGTAATGTTTAACAATATAAAATACTTTTAAAAAAAACAATCATATATTTCGCAACCCGTGCATGGCACGGGTGTTAGACTAGTATATATGTATATATATATATATATATATATATATATATATATATTAGAAAAATAAGTCTTTTTTTTTTTCCTTAAGAAAAAAATCAATCCAAATAGATCTTAAATTGATTGAGATCACAATAAATTAGGAAATATAATGCAATATTAGTTTTCAAATATAGAAGTACTGCATATAATTGTTGTAACTCATGTTAATTATCTCATTATGAACTTCTTGAGACTACCACATGGATCTAGAAGATGTTCACGATTTCGATAGTCATACCCGTGACTCGGAGGAGATCTCTCGAAAAGTATTTAGCGAGTTGGTTATTAATTAATTTTTATTAATTATTTTGATAAAATTAGCTAAATACTTCAAAGTTCAGACCAAATTAATATGGTCTATTGGTTTTACCTATCTTATTTCATAGTTCTTTTGAAACGTAATAGAATATACGGCCCAGCCTTCTTTAAAACCGGAAAAAGTAGAAAAGGAAAATTTTGAACTTGTATGTATTGGGGGTGACAATTAATATGTCCATAAAGAACCAACTCTATTTTACCAAATCTTTTTGCAATTTCCAAGCCCAAATCCGAGTTTCGCGTGGATTTTGTCTCCTTCAAATATTGTAACAAACCTTGAAACCTTTCACGCCTAATTCAAGAAAAGATTTCGTCTCATCATATATATATAAAAGAGAGAAAACAAAAAAGAACAAAAAAAAAAAAAAGCTGTGTGTTATGGCTTCATACCATAATAATGATAAAGGCAAGGGTCGAGGTGAGAAGGATGAGGAAAAGTTTGAGGTTAGAATTGATATAAACAAGCTCTCAGATTATTTACAGGCTCAGGAAACGTATATTAGTGGTATTGTGCATGAGTCAAAGCAACAACATTTGAAGAAGGAGAAACCTCATGCTCAGGATCATCACCCCGAGGCCGCGGGAATGAGGAATTAGTGCTTGGAAGTAGTCCGTAATTTTATATGTCGGTGACTTTAAGATTTATAGTTCTTTTTTTTTTCATGTGAAGCAATCTTTTGTCACATATTCGCATTTGTTTTGCGTCCGACAGTTTCAGTGACTAGGTCTTTGTTTCCCTATCCATGTCATCTTTATTTAGCGGCCAGTTTTATTGCAATTCTTAATTTTCGTCACTAATCAACAATTTTTTAGTTGCGTTTGTATCTTTGGTCATTTATTCATTCGGAGAAAGCAATATATATTATGCAACAACTGATTCTTGCTTCTATTATGAATTCAATTATGGCTAATCTCATCTGCCTCGATGATTTTGTTGAAGAATAAGTGAATTTTATCCGTCCTTTAATTTTTCCATCGTATTCTTACAAAACAACTGGAGAGGGGTCTAGTAAAAGTGTTTTCTATTTCACTTGTATTACAGATATGTGCAAAATATGTATGTCAAAGAGATAAGAACCTAGATTACAAGCGCTAGAAATTTATTAAAATTAAAAAGATACAAAAATTATTACAGAAAAAATCTATTAGAAAAAACAAAGAAGAAGAAAAAAAGGAATTAGTTCAAGAGACAAGAGTACCATGATTGTATGAATGGATGAGATGTTTAAACTACTTATATAGTAGCTAGAAAATAAAAATTCTCTTATAAAATTATAACTCGAAATCCTAAGAGACTTATGGTCCCCAGCCATGTATTAACAGTAGCATTGTGTCTGAAACAATTCGGAATTAGAAATCTGAAAGATGAGTAAGAATTTTAAGAGCCAAGTCATGGCTCGTGCACCAAAAATTTTTAACGCTTTGGATCTAATAACAGGCTTAATTAGACTACTGAATATTGAGAGTCTAAGTCATCTTTGCTTGAATGTTCATTAATTGTAGATCTCAACTCATTATTATATAAATTCATGCAACAAGCCAAATTTTCAGTTAGTCTCAAGTGTAAATTGGTTAACAGAATCCAATTTTTCTAGTATATTTTCTTGGTGAGGAAGGTGATGGCTGGTGTGAAATGGATAGAGCAGTATTGCAGCTCCCATGAGATATTGCTTGTTGGTGAGGTAGATTTTTCTTTTGGTTTTTGCTTAGCCAAAGCGTTTGGCTCCGCGGTTAACACGATCGCTACTTCTTTGGACTCTGAAGGTTCGTTTAAATCATAGACTATTTATATTCATGTATTCTAATGGACGTTGAATTGATTCTTACACCATTTTTATGGTTTGACCCTTATTTATTTTGTACACCGAACTATCTATTTTTTGGCATTTTTCGTGCTTCCCCTATTATGAACACGACCATCGGCAGATTAAGTTCATTTTTTCTCAATATGATGATTTTTGTAGCTGCACAGTATTAATAAAGACTGATCGTCGATCGATCAGATATGGACTACTTGGTTATAAATTATTTAAAAAGTTATTGTCAGTTCATCCAAATTAAAAGTTTAAGTTTGCAAAGAGAATGTTAGTGTATTTATTTATTGCATTAATAGAAACTGCTCTCTCGATCTCTCGCAAGATCGGAAGCTGATTAGGGGTCTTTTTGGCAGAGCACGACGGAATCTGAAAAGGGATGGGGAAGCGCATGTTACCCACAAGAAAGCGCACCCTTTCAGTTTGTGGAAAATAGGAGAAATGGCAGAGGAGAATGGGTTCAGGTTGAAAGAAGAAGTGAAGTTCAAAATCTGTAGAGAGGAGATGAAGCCTGCGACCAGACTTTTCCAGCTGGAGCATGTAGTACCTTCAAATTTGTCATCCTCTGACTAGTTACTATATATAGAGAGAGAAAGTGCGTTCCATTATCTGCAAGGGTTTAAATTGGTAAAGATTGAATATTTAATTTGATATTTTTAACGTGTCTCGTGATATGTAAACCCTTAAAATATGAGAGAGATTATGTACTCAATTTAATGTCTTTACAAGTTATCAACTCTACGTCAAATGTTTAAACTGTTATGGACTTATAGTATCTAGTTTGATATCTTTGACAAATTCTAGACAAGATAATCTTTTCTAGGTCTTACATGATAACACATCTCGGTCTTTCCATAAGCACAGTAGCTTATTTAAGAATTATTTTATTTTGAGTGTATTTAATATAGTTAATTTCACAATAGGTTTCTTTTTTGTTATTTTTTTCAAATTAGTCCCTATTATTTTAAAAAGTTCAAATTAATTCTCATTTTACAAATATAGTCAAATTAGTCCCTATTATTTAAAAACATTCATAACAATCCTTAATATTTCACAAAAATAGTCAAACTAGTCCCCATTGTTTGGGGGAGATCATATCAATCCTCAATATTTTACAAATTTACTCAAATTAGTCCCTATATTAAAAAAAATGAATAAAAAAGATTGGAACTAATATGAGTAGGTTTGTAAAACGTTAAGGACTAAAATGAATTTTCTTTCAAACAATGGAAACTAGTTTGACCATCTTTGTGAAACATAAAGGAATAATATGAATCTTTCTAAATAATAGGGATTAATTTGATTATATTTGTAAAATATTGAGTACTAATTTAATTTTTTTTAAATATTAAGGGCTAAATTGAATATTTTAAAATAATAGAGACCAATTTAAAAAAATGAGTAAACAATGGGGACTAATTGTGAAATTATCCCTATTTAATAAGTATAATGACCCTAATCTACCGTATGCAGCAGTATATGCTGCCAGATTGTGGAAATTTACGATCTTCTGCTGAATTCCAAGTTCATTCTTGAAATGATTCGCCCTTGTGATACAAATGCTGCATTCTTGATACAAATTGCTCCCATCCTGTGCTTAGTCAAAATTTGAGGCAATTTATATTATTATAGGACACTGCGCGTGCCCATAATCACATGGATTAATGATTAATTTGAAATAGTGCTTTTTATGACAACAGCAATTTTGGCAAAATAAACACCAAGTCCATACATACATACATATATATATATACATATATATATATATATATATCATCTCTTCTACCGTTGGAGTACGTAATTGTATTAAATATTAGAAGTCTAGATTATGGGTCCTTAACCTAGACTAAAGATCATCATTTGCAGTATAGTTACTTGAGGTCTAAATTTGAATACTTAAGTGCCAAGCATCTCAGAATTCGTTTGGATTGACTTCTTTTTTTATGTAATAGAAAGTTTACTTCTTTTATTTGACTTTTTTAAAAAAATAAAACTCTAAAAAAATACTTTTTTTCAAAAGAATAGAGAAGAATAACGGTTTCAATGAAAATCATTCATACTGAACCCTTAATAAATAGTGGACTAAAACTAAAAGCTCTTAATTTTCAAAGCTAGTCAATACAATATAGTATGTCACAATAAGGAAAATCATTTATGGACATTATATGTGGTTTATGGTTGATGTCATTCAGTAGCTATCACTGGCCATCTTATTGTCTCCCTATAATTAAAAAAAAAAAATGTGAAAGCTACCAGTGAAAGGTTGGGGGACATGAACCAAAAAACTTAATCAGTCTCGATAAATTTTGTACCTAATTAATTTTAGATTTTGTAAATTATCATCAGTCAATTTAGGTGACCCTTTGCGCAGAAATTAAACTAATTATCGATTGTATAATAATGTACAAAAATGCAGTATTTATATTGGTAGAAGATAATGAACGTTTATTCTACTGGTGAGGAAAGGATAAAAGATGATAAACTAATTAGGCTTGATGTTTAATAAAATTAATTATTCGAATGTTCAAGCCATTCAAACATGTTGGTGAACCACTAGTTATTTAATTTATTCTAATTCCCACATAAAATATAATCAAAAAACCCTCCACCATAATATGAAAAGTATAACACTTTTCAAATATAAAATGCAAGTAACCTCATGCAATTTCCTCAAAGTTTGCATGATGAGAAAAATAAATTTTTTAATTATATAAGTAGTAAATGTCTTTATATTATTCGACCAGTACTTTAGCATGCATCTAGCTCCCTTTATGAAAGAATTATTATATTATATATATTAAATTTCCTTTGTTATGATAAATATTTTACCACGTCGAGAATAGTCAAAATATCATTTAACTAATGTATGACAGTGCTTTTAATTATATCGATTACTCTCGTAAAGTTTTAATATTGTGAGCGAATTTAAATCTGAATTTATGTATAATATTTCATTATAAGGCAGCTTATTTTCGGACAAACGTGTTGCTTTATTCAACTAGATACAACTGTGACTTCATCACTAACGGTTTAGCGTCAGTATAATGCATCATAGAAATTTTAGAAGAGGATTATATTTGAAGTGTTATTTTCAATTCATTGATTGGGCAGCTTTTGGTGATGTCAGCTGGGCCTTGAAACTGATAAATTCTCATATAATATAATAAATTTTTCATCCCATTTTATTCTAATTATATTAATAATTTATTATTATTAAATTTTGTTCATAATATTATAATATTAATGTTACTAATAAATAAAGTCCACAATCGTGGGGTTATTATTGATGTTATTCCAGTGGAGGATTGCTTGCAAAATTGGAGATTATGGCAAGTTGGCAAGAAGGATTCTTGGTATGATGATGACCCACGAAATAGATTCCTTTCGTGTCCACTAGAAAGGTCTCCAATAAGCAGAAAAAATAAGTCGACTAATGCTTTCAAGATTCTAAGACCTGTCCATCAAGGCCCCCACCACAATTTGCTTTTAATCACCACTAATTATGAACTGAAATTTTCTATCTGGTTAAGGTAATTGTGTCTTTCCTTCACCCGAATAACACGAGAATTGAATACTCTCACATTAGTCATCCAATAAAATTGAGACAAAAATCTAGTCGCGTTCGATACTGAAATCTTATGCACAAATACAATTATAGGATTATTGATCAAGAATCGATCTCTACCCATCACTCTATCACCTGACTTCTGAACTCTTTCTTGTTTTATAACGTTATACAGAATCCTATAAATATCCCTCACCCACACTAAAAACAAGGTAAAATTTCTCAAAATAGAAATCATACTTGATTTAAAAAAGTACTCTCTGATTCTCTTCCAAAAAGCCCATATACAAAATCACTTTTTAACTTAATCGTTAGAAAGTCTTTGACTAACATCATGTCGATTATTTAGCTCTCTCTGTTTTGCAAGTACAATCTTTGACCTGATGACTACTTGGATCATCATCTAGTTGGTCAAATACAAATCACAACAAAATCCTTCTTTGACCAAAAGAAAATCATCTGAAAATAAGTGGGTTGTTAATGTACAGGGAAAAAGGTGCATTATCTTCCCAATGCTTGACAATTTAAGCTAACTATTACTTTCGATTGGAAAACTATGCTATTAAACCCCTAGAATTTCCACACAAACAAAAAAGGTGATCACAACTCCACAGCTATGTTAGAGATGAGAGAAAATTTGCTCATAATATTACATATTATAAATCCAATTCAACAATTATAAACTATTCATATTGGTTAGTGACATGATCATAGATGCATCACTTGAAAGAGATTTAAAATGTCGCAATGTATTATGTCAGCATTGACGTCATAGACTATATGATTCGCGCATACACAGAAAGTGATGCATATATTCAGCATCTGTAACAAGGTGTTGCGTTTATATATATCCGTATATGCATACTTGATTCAAAGTAAAATTATTAGTACTCTTTTTATTCACTCTTTTTTTAAGCTTTGAATCATATTTGTAATCGGGTAAAGTGTCAAGGTTCTCTCTGTTTTGTGAATGTTTCACGTCTAATTTTGAACTAGCAAAATTAATTAATAATATCATCTAATATACAAAGATTGTTTTGACCAAAAAAAAAAAAAAGAATATACAAAGATTGTGATTTACTATTACCTTTTCAGCTCTAATTCATAATTGAAGTGGTGCAAAATATAATTAAAAAATTATGTATTATCAATGTTATTCCTTTGCTAATGTTATATCATAATAATAACAACAACAAAATATAAAATCAACATAGGCGCAAGCAATGAAAATAAAAATCAACTATATATGTTATGAAAGTAATTAAAAGAATAAGAGAGATAAAGCAATGGAAATAAAGTTCCGTTTTTATAAAACCTTTACCGTAATGAGAGCAGTAATATAAGACAACTTATATTAGGCTAGAACTTGTTTAAACTTACGAAATATATAAGCTAAACTGATGTAGGCAAAGAAATTAGCTCCACATCAATAAATATCTCAATTGGAACTATTAGTCAAAGGTGAAGCTGTAATGTCCATGGGAGAAGCGGACAGGCGCAATTGCTTTGGATACACTACTGGTGAATGGAGTTGCACTAGGTACGCCGATGAATGTGCCTACACTAGGTCCAACTTCCTATAATCAAAGAAGAATACGCGGGACTTTCTTCCCACTATACCTCAAACGATCAAATTAGTTAAAGGATTAAAAGATTGTTATAAAAATCCATTTGAATATATGAAGATGTTCTTAAGTATTTAGAGAGGATTTTAGACGCAATGACTTACTTTCTCATGGAATAAGTTGAGCTATTTATAGAAGTTTGAGCTCCAATATTGAGATTACCCAAAAATAGGATGATGACTAGGCTCCAAGTCACCGTGACATGGCATTACGCCTTTTTAGGTAAGTGGAGTTGCCACATAGGCGGCGGACGTGGTGATATAGTATATTCCTTCTTTGTATGGTCATGTAGTCTTTCATAAAACTATATTAGCTTCTTAAAAATATATGAATATATACTATGTCAGACCAATAAACATAGGGTCCTAGCTCACCCATGGCGGACAGATAGCCATAGGGTCCGCCCTAGGCACCACTTTGGCCATTCTCGCCACATGGCAAATTCTAATTGGTTGAGTTTTTCCACTCATGTAATGAATCAAGTTCACAATCTAGATAATCATGTAATATACATACAATTTAGATAACAATAAATTTGTTCGAATATGAATATCCATAATTTCATTCAAAAACAATATATTGAAATAATAGATTTGTATATCAAGCTATTCTAAAATTAATGAAATGTACCCTTATTTTTAAGTCCAATTTTGTGAGAATTGATACTCTAAAATGCTTTACCTTCTACATATTGATAAGAAAAAAATGTTTTTATCGTGATTTACCAATTGCATATCCTTTTACGTATACCCACAAAAAGATATATCGTGACTCAATCTTTTCTTCACCTTTTCGTCTTTTGTCCTTAACCCTTTTTGTCAACTTTTGTGCCTACGAACCAAGGGTCTAAACGATGGACCACCATCCTTTTATGAACAAAAAGAAAATTATTTTTAAAAAAAAACTATTTTTAAGAATAGAATTTAAAAAAAAAAACCTAAAAGGAAAAGTACAAAATTACTTTGCTTAGAAGGACCAAAACACAAAAAATTCTGTTCCTTTCCAAGCATGCACACCATAATCAATCAATTAAAAAAGAAAAAGAAAAAGAAAAAGAAAAAGAAAAAGAGCATGCACACAAAACCTTTCCATTAAATAACCATGCCCATGAAGTGCACTTCAAGCCAACATATCAACAACAACAACAACCAACAAACAAACCACATCTCACCATCTCTCTCTCAGTCTTGGATTTTTCATTCAGAAAAGACCAAACTGCTAAACTTCACCATCAATGGCGTAAAGCAATATCAACTTTCATCCAACAATTTCTCTTGCGTGCCCGAAACCTTCTTTAGAACCAATTGGTTTCACAAAATCAAACCAAGATCTTCAAAGGGTACATCATCTTTTTAAGCACAAAAAACCAGAGTGAGCATAGCTATACATACATATATATATATATATATATAGATATATATTTAATTATATGAAGAGAAGAGAGAAGAATAAAGCTGGGAAAGCACGGAGAGCAATTGTGGGATGGGTTGTTCGATTGTGTCAATGAGATCACGGCAGCATTTTTGTTCTCTAGGATGACAGACTCTGCGTACCGGGTTGAAACGACGTCGCGGCTAGCCCAATGGAGGATCGACAACTTGGCTTCTTGTACTTACCGCAAATCCGATCCTTTCAAGATCGGCCAGTGGAATTGGTCAGCCTTCACGATTCCCTCTCTTTTTTTTTTTTTCTTTCATTTGCTTTTTTTTTTTTCCCGAGATAATATGAGTGTCGCTTATAAGCTAGTGTTACGAGGTTAAATAATAATTCGGTCTGATATTCGTCTCCTTGACGATTAATCTAAATCATCGGGTAAACAGGGCCGGTGTAAATTGGCTTTTTTTTTTTTTCGAGGAAAAAAAACACTTTTTTCGCGGAAGAAAGTATGTTATTTTTGCGCTAACTATTTAGCTTAGCTTATTAAAAAGTTGTAACTCTGCTCAAATACAACTCTTAAAGTCAGAACTTTTAGCTCATCAAATAAACGCTTTTTTAAAAAGTTGTTTAAAAAAAAAAAACACTTTTATAAAAAGTAATCTGAACGAGCCAAAATCTCGCTCGTGGACATGAGATTGTGCCATTTCCTGTGCTTAGTGATTTTATAACAGGTTCTTAGTGCTCTGTTTATTTTATTTTTTAGAAGTTGAAGAAACAGGGGAGTGCGGATGAAACATGGCATCATAATTATCAAGAAAATACTCTAGCTTTTGTGATTAATGAATAATGTTATGTGAATTTGATTAATGATTTTATATTTTTCTGGTGATTAATTGAGAATATGATCTCTATTCATAGACATCATGATTTTCGTTTCTGTATTTTTTGCAACTCTTTTCATATGCTGTTGAGATATTCAGGTGTCTTTTATCTTTTTAATATATATAGGAAATTGGTGTTTACTGTTTTTGCTCATTGTTAAAGGCATCTGTCTGTGGAGAAGAATAGGACATTATTCATCAAATTGTACCCTGAGATATCAAACCTGACAAGAGAGAATCCTCCAATTGCATCCTTTATAATTAGAGTGATCTCATCAGTAGGAGATCGAAAAACTTTGGTTCATCCAGGTAAATTTTCTGATGCTGCATTTTTAGTTATCACAGTTATCTAGTTTTGGATTTATGTAATAATTGATAGTTTTTTACACTTGCGTCAATAGCCACCGATACGAGAGGTGCCATAGGGGGGTTGCAGCTTCCACTGACCCCATAAAGCTTTTAAGTTTTTGGTTTAAAAAATCAATTACCCGCGCCGGAAGACAATATCAGTCTTGGGTTTGTTTAGTTGTGTATTATATCTCCCAGTTCAAGAGAATTCTAAATCCACCCCTGTATGTTGTTTGATCATCTTTGCAGAAGTTAGAGATAAGCGGATCAAGAGCAACGACGACTTTGTTTGGGCGCTTGAAGTTCCATTAACTGGAAAATTCATCATTGACGTTGAGTTCCTTGATTTGAAGATTGCATCTCCAAACGTATGATTTGATTTAGTCAGCCATTTTGCACATCCTGTTTAGATCAATTGAATAGAGGCATAGTGTGCTATCTAAAAGGTTTAACAACTATGGTTAAAAAGTTGCAGGGTAAGGAGCCTTGCTCAATCTGGACTGAAGAATCTAGGCAGAAACAATCCAATGCAGCAGCTCTAACATCCCTTGGCCGAATGTTGTCCGAAAGCATCCACACAGATATCGTGATCAGTGCTTCTGATGGAACCGTTGGAGCACACCGTGCTGTTCTTGCTGCGCGATCACCTGTTTTTCTCGGCATGTTCTCTCATGACCTCAAAGAGAAAGAACTTTCCACCATAAACATCTCTGACATGTCCATTGAAGCTTGCCAGGCTTTTCTGAATTACATCTACGGGAACATTCAGGAGGAAGACTTCCTAAGCCATAGGCTCGCCCTTCTTCAAGCAGCCGATAAGTATGATGTCTCGGATTTGAAAGAGGCGTGCCACGAAAGCCTTCTCGAAGACATTGATACGAAGAATGTTCTGGAAAGGCTCCAACATGCTCATCTTTACCAATTGCAGAAACTGAAGATCCGCTGCATGAGGTATCTTGTGAAGTTTGGCAAGATCTTTGACATCCGCAATGAGTTTAATACCTTTCTGCAATGCGCTGATAGAGACTTGATTGCTGAAATCTTCCATGAAGTTCTTGGAGCCTGGAAAGGTTTCTGAATTAGTCCAAATTTGTGCAGTCTACGCTTGTATGATGTTCTTGTGCCAGATTTGTTGCAGTGAGCCAACTATTCTTTGTCCATATGCAATTTGTTTGTGTATATATATAGATTGATTTCAGGAGAAAGGATCAGCTTCTGGTACAGGCATTATTGTAAAAACAGATTTGTGGGTGGAATTTACATGATTTGGCATGTAAAAACATTTTTTTCAAGAATATGATCAGGGGAACAGTACTGTTGTGAAGCATATTCTTCTTGTTCATCAATGCATCCAAATTCACCCTCTCCCATCTGTCTAACTTGATGATTTTCATTGTTCTAAGATCTACAACGTTTAACGTCTTTGTCATCTCTCTTAAATTATCGGAGTTGCGTAATTCTCTACTTGGATCCATGACCATATTTTCGTCAGTAATTTGTCACAAACTGAAAGCATATCAGCCGTGCAACGTTTTAGAGGGTGTTTGGATTGGCTTATAAAAAAGCTACTTAAAGCACTTTTAGCTTTAAGTGGCTTTTTTTTATTGTCAACTTTAAGTAGTTACGTGTTTGAATAAAAGTTATAGTTATAAAAATAAGTATTTATATGTTTGATTAAAGTGGGTTGAAAAGTAAGTTATATAGTTAAAATAATTATTAAGGATATTAAAATATAATTTAAAAATGTAAGTATAAGATAAAAGAGAAAAGATATTTTAGTAATAAAAATAAAGAGGTAAGAATAAGATAGTAAATGATTTGGTCAAACTTGCTTTTTTTTAACGTGCTTAAAGCCATGAAAAGCAAAAGTTGGGGTTGAGGAGCTTTTTATTTTCTACTTAAAGCTACTTAAAAAAAGTACATTTTTAATTAAAACAAACACTTCTATTAACTTAAATTAGGCTTTAAGTAAGTTTGACCAGAAAAAAAAAACAAACCAAACACCCTCTTAGTCTATCAGAGGGTAACTACAGGACCAGTTTATTCCACGGTGACAAGAAGTACAAATATAGTCAAAACTTGGTCAACGCAATATAAAATAAATTTAAACCCGTACAGTTTGAAACCTCTCAACTAGACCACTGAGTATATAGATTTAAGAGGGGAACGGTTTTAAAAGCCTAGAATATGTTAAAAGTTCAATTTTTAAAATAAGAGATTAAACAATTAATGGTCATTGTTCAAAAACACTTTTAATCAATATTCTACTGTTAAAAGTTCTATAGTTCAATGGTTCAAATCTCACTATTAAGCCAAATCAAAACCTAATAATTGAGGATCGCTTTCCTTGCAAACTATTGCTGCTCAATTTGATACACTAAAACCATTTACATACGTTTCATTTTTGTATATATGTCTCAAGACTGCAATATAAGAAGCTTGACCCTACAGCTTTTGCTAGACTAAGAAAATTCAGTAGGAGCTAATCAATCATTGTCAAGGCAGACCCAGCCGGCCCCAGCTAAGCAAAAGCAAGAATGGCTAGTAGTACTTAGATTTTTTCTTGAGATTCAATGAAGGTTGTGATATGTATCTATAATCCTTGGAGGAAAAAGAAAAAAAAAAAAAAAAAGAGAAAACGAATGTAAAACGACTAATCATACCCGAGGTGTTTACGGGACTCGCATATGCGTAAAATCCACCCACTACTCGTACGCTTGTCAACCTCCCTTTGATATTCCTAAGAATTAAATAGCAAAGAGATATTGAACATAAATATATTTGCATGATTTGTATTTTTCCAAGTTCCAATCACCTGAAAATTATTACACACAATGCATGAGAGCTTACTTTGGCAACTAGAGGCTCGGTTAGTAGTTGAGATTGGGTCAACCGCTTCAGTAGCTCAAGCAAGCTCCCGCATCCCTTCTGCATCACAACATTATAACGTTATAAAGAAAAATACAATACGATCCGCACGAACAAGTTGAAAGTGGGGGGGGAGGGAGATTGTGTGTGTGGGAGATAGTGGCTAACTTTATATATATAGGACTAAGCATTTGAAGAACCATGGAGGGAATATTACCGGAATCTCTCAGAAAAATTCTCTTTGCTTTACTTTGAATAATATGACGTTATTTGAAATCTTAACGTAATCAAACTTCAAGTACACCAGACACTAAACAAACCCCGATTCTCTCCATTGTAGGACACTCGATTGAGTATATTTTTTAAGAAAAGAAAATCGACTGTAATTTTTCAAAGTCATGTCAAGTGGAGTTCTCACATGCCACGATTAAAGGGTAACGTCTACAATGAAGGTAGGTTTGTCATGGCGCGGTTATAATTTTTAGAAGTCATTTCAAGCATATGTCATGGTCTAAATATTCATGATTAGTCCAAATTAATGTAAATGGAGTTATGAAATTGTCGAATTAAAATGATGGTTCGATCTCGTTGTAGTTTCCAATTATTCAAACACTTAATGTGATTCTTTATTATTTAAAACTCTCGCGGGTTAGATTAATGATGTGTTTGCTATATGCTTACCTGAAATCTTAAGTTTAAAATCCACATTAAATGATATACATTTCAAATTTAAGATTTGAGATAAGTATATAACAAACATGAATCTTGTATCTGAACAAAATTTAATAGTTATACTTTTCTTGTATTTTTGCTACAAATAAGAGTCCATACATTATAAAGTTTAGATCAAGACTCAAGGGGAACAATACAAGAACATTGCAGTATATTGTATTAAGTTACACGCGAATCAATAGAAATTCTTTGAATTGTATAAGTTATATTACGAGAATCAAAAAAAGTTCTTCCTTTTCTCTCTATTATATTAACCTTTATGTTTTTTAATTAATTTATCTATTATATATATGTTAATTTTTCTCTTTTAAGTAATTTTAGAGTAGAGTGTCAAATCATCATTTATATGACATCCTTAGTGTATTAATTTATCATTTATTATTCATATCTATTAGAATTTTTAATTTGTAGAGTTAATTACCAACCAATTAATTTTGAATGAGGTCTTTTTGTGAAATCCCAAAAGATTCATAATTAAATTTGTGGTCTACAATTAAAAATAATTAACTCCATGCAATACACAGTATACCAAAGTATATACAAGAATTCATAAATGAATATGAAAGTACATATAAGATTTCTTCTACTGCAAAAATTGTGAGATCTATCACGTTCGGGTGAGTTATTTTTAATTTGGATATTTAATTGTCAATTAGTTAATATTTTAAGCAAGAATTATTTCTAAATTTCAAAATATTAATAACTACATTGAGTAGTTTGGTTTTTACTCTGCAAATGCTATTTTTGGAAAGACCATTTAGAAAAAAGACTATGGCTAAAAGGACTTCTACTGAAAACAGATATGTGTGTAATTATTTTCATATGCAAAGGACTTTTATTAAGTGAGTTCATTTTTTGTTTTGCGTTTACAAATAACAGTTGTTGTCTGTATTAGTTATTATATGGTTATTTTTAATTTGAAATTTTAATTGCCCATCATTTAATGTTTATAATATGATCTATTACGAATACTAAAAAAAATCATGATTAAATTTATTGTCTACTGTGAGCTTAATAGCTTCACTATTTATTTATTCTAACATCGCAACTTATATGGGTCAATTTCGACTCGATCTGTGTATTCTAAGTCTCGAGTTATACTTGATTGGAAGAGGGATTGACTCAATTGGGTCTTTGAGATCGCGAATTATACCTTACCCGAATAAGGTACTAACTTAGTTGAGTGATAGGATCTTAGCCCACGTGGCTTTAATCTCGTTGAGGTCAAGCCTAAGAACTTCAGCACGTGCTTTGAGCCAACTAAGAGCCTATCTTCTCCTGTAATTTAATCACAGTAATCCTATTGAAACTCCATCACTCAAGTACCCGCCATATAGGCAGATTTTATCCAAGCTCTGCCTAATAAGAATCTATAAATACCCACCTAGGCCATTGGCAATCTACTTTTTTCGCAAATAAGCAATTCTTAAACATATCATTCTTTACTCAATTTCAAGTTCAATCTGAGCAATGACTTGAGTGTCGAAATTTATTTGGCTGGCACCTCAGTGGTGTTCTCATGAGTTTTTATTAGTTTTTTCTATCCAGTCATTGATTTGAGCATTAAAGCTCATTGGGTGGTACTACATTAGTATTCCCTTGAGTTCCAATTAGCTGTTTCACTTACTTGAGTATCGGAATTCCTTTAGTTGACACCATATTAATGTTCCCTCGAGTTTTGATGAACTCTTTTGATCTAATCATTGACTTAAGCATCAATGTTTCTTTGCCCGACATCACACGGATTGTCTCTATAAGTTCCTATTAGTTTTTAGTGACTTGAACGACAGAGTTCCTTTAGTTGATAGTACATCGATATCTCACGAGTTCTAATAAGCTCTTTCATAGTTTGTAAGTTGTACGCATGTCCGGCGTCTCAATCGGAAAAAAAAAGGAAGAAAATATATACCGATAATCTTAAGCATTACTCGCCACAAGAAAAACATAAGGGTCTAAAAGTTTATAGCAAAAATATTAATTTATCAAACAATAATAATTAAAAGGATTAAAAACTATGCAGGAAGCTGTTGTTGAATGGGGCCAAAAGACTCACAAGAGATTCTTATTTTACCGAATGTTGAGGGGGTATGTACCAACATCACACCCAATCATAATACCAAGAATAACAATTAAAAAAAAAATTCCGACAAAAAAAAAAAAGAATAACAATAAAAATTCCCACCCGTCACTGTCATCCTAATCTGCCCCCACCCCCTCATCTCTCCTCTTCTTCACTCTACTACTGCTACTAAAAAGTTTAGAGGTCAGTTGTTTTATTAAAATAATTACATATTTTGCCCTTCTCTGGGCTCTGCTCCCTATAGTTCCCCCCTTGGATCTCCTCTCCCCCCCCCCCACCCTCTCTCTGTATATACACACACGTCAATATTCAATATATATATATATATATATGTATATACATACAGACGCACGAACATAGATATCAGATCTGTTTGTATCGATTATTATTGATTATAGAGCCACCATTTTACATGGCTTCACCTGGAAATCAAAATCAACCAGGTGGAGGTCCATTTGATATGCACAAATTTTTCAAGCCCTCGCCGGCGTCAGCTTCACCGTCACCAGCCGTCGCCTCCACCGCCAACAACCCTTCTGCTCCTCCTCTGCACCCTAACCCTAATTTTGTTATTTCATCCCCGTTTCCGCCCCCTTCCGCCTCTTATCCTCCTCCCACTGGTGGCGCCAACAGTGGTTACTCTTATCCTCCGCAAGCTACTTCGTCGCCGTTCCTTCATCCCCATCTCTCCCCCAACTTCCACCACCACATGGTTAATCAGTTCTCCGCTGCCGCCCCTCCTTCGCCATCATCGGCTGCTAATAACGCCGCCGAGTTCGCGAATATGCCTCCCCAGAGGTCGTTGTCGTTTCCGACTCCGCCGCTTCAGCCTCCGCCGGGAAGTTCTCACCACCAGTTCCAAAACCCGCAAAGCCCTCAAAACCCTAATAATCCTAATGCTGGGGCGCGGTTGATGGCGCTACTGAGCGCGCCGGCTTCTGGTTTGGAGGGTTCACATCAACCGCCGATGACGATGGGTCAGATTCAGCCGACTAGTTCTGGTGGTTCCGATTTTGCCATGTCTCAAAATATGCCCGTTTTGCCCACTGGGCCGCCTAATGTTGGTCTTGTGCATCCGGGTCCAATGCGTATGCCGAGTAGTAAGCTGCCAAAAGGGCGGCATTTGATTGGTGATCGTGTTGTTTACGACATAGATGTTAGGTTGCCGGGTGAGGTTCAGCCTCAGCTCGAGGTTACCCCGATTACTAAGTATGGTTCAGATCCTGGACTCGTTTTGGGCCGGCAAATTGCTGTCAATAAGACTTACATCTGTTATGGACTTAAATTGGGAGCTATTCGCGTGCTTAATATTAACACTGCATTGAGATCACTGCTTAAAGGTTTAGCTCAGGTTAGGTTCCCTCATTCAGATGTAGAGGTTTTTGGTTGACCCTATCACGCTTTCTTACTTAGTTTTGTTGAACTCAATTGAATTTTATGCATCTTTATCCACCTTGAATGTTAAGAGTTATACACTGCTCATCGATTTTGCTAATGAATGTAGATTTTGCTAATGAATGTTGGGTGGAAGGTATTCTTTTTGAATATATTTTCGATGGAAATAGTTAATAATTGGAATAGTCTCTGGCGAGAAGTTGTGGAATTATATATTAACTGTTTATAGTATTGTACGATTGTGAAGCATCAAGATATGGCCTTAATAAAGGATAAATTTTGCAGAATTTACAATGTTACTGCCTTGGTTACTTACTTTTGATTTCTTTTCCCTGTTTATTTCTTTCTCAGAGGGTTACGGACATGGCTTTCTTTGCCGAGGATGTACATCTGTTGGCTAGGTAGCATTCTTATTTGGTATTTAACTGCACAGTCCTATGATCTTCTATTTTGTAATATTCACATGCCTATTTGCAGCTCTAGTGTGGATGGGCGGGTTTACATATGGAAGATTACTGAAGGTCCAGATGAGGAAGATAAGCCACAGATTACAGGAAAGATTGTTATTGCAATTCAAATTGTAGGAGATGGGCAATCTGTTCATCCACGAGTTTGTTGGCATTGTCATAAGCAAGTATACCTTTTGCCAATTTCCAATTTGTGATATAGTTTCTCCTTACTGATTGTTCATTTTAAATTTAGTATGCTATGATGCTCCTTTTCAGGAAGTTCTTGTAGTGGCAATTGGAAGGCGTGTTCTGAAAATTGATACTACCAAAGTCGGAAAAGGTGAAAAATTTTCAGCAGAAGAACCTCTCATTTGTCCAGTTGAGAGGTTGATTGATGGTGTCCAACTTGTTGGTGACCATGATGGAGAAGTCACTGACTTGTCGATGTGCCAATGGATGACCACCCGACTGGTTTCTGCTTCTGTGGATGGCACGGTCTGTGACAACTTGGCTTTTAATATTATGTGAAACGTGTTTGTTTGACCTTCACTTTGTTTTCAATGCACAATTGTTCCTTGATTGGCATATCTCTTTTGCTGCCTTTATTTATTCTTGTCAGATGTTGGTTGGATTCTCGCATGTAATCGTAGGAGAATGGCAATTCATGATGTTCAGCCTGAATAATTATTGTTCTCAGATGGCAGATATAGTGATCCTAAGAACTATGTTTGAGAAGAAAGTAGCTTGCTAACATGGAAAGTACATAATCTAATAAGTGTTAAAAAGAAATAATAAATATGCCAAACTAGTAGTACTCCTCGGAAACAGACTTTGATAGGCATGACGGATAGACTAGCAACCGTAAGGAAATTGCCTACACATGCCAAAATCACTGGTAAATAACATTGTTTAATTGCATAAGCTCATGCACTTGCTTGCTGATTAGCTTGACTTGTAGTGATACCTACAAGAATCTGCATTCGATAAGGGTTTCATTTCATAAGCTCGTGCACTGGGTCACTGGCTCTATGTTGATTAGCTCAATTTATAGCGATAGCTACAAGAATTTGAATGTAACTTTTCCATTTGCCCCAGCTGTCAGACAGATGTTCCACAAGTCTCCAACAACTGCCCTATACTTTAGACATTTCTGTTCTTTTAATAATTGGATACAGTCAGAGGAGTGGCAAACACGAATTGGTTGTGGTCGTCCTGGGTATGCGTGGACATATTGCCTTGTGGTGAATTTTTCTTTTCTAAGCTTCAAATAGCTTAATGGAGTGTCCATGATTCTTAGTTCTAATTTTGAATTACTGAATGATAAAACATTCCCTTCATGCTCCGCCTGTAATGAGTTTTTTGTTTTCTGATCTGCGCATGTCAAATTAATATTGTATGTCAGATAAAAATTTGGGAAGATCGCAAGCTGCAACCAATAGCTGTTCTCAGGCCACATGATGGTCAACCTATCAATTCTGTTACTTTCTTGGCTGCTCCACATCGCCCGGATCACATCATCCTTATAACTGGGGTACGTGTCGATTACGTTTCCTCTCTTGTTGCGTATGATCTGTCTGTATTACATGCACAATTGTGTTAGTTCAGCTTTAAATGTGATATATCTGAGTTCTCCTTTTGGCTAGTTTAGTAGCTTCTTGTTCTATATCCTGTTTTCAATGGAACGGAGTTACTTTTTGTATGCCTGCTGCTTTTGGTATTGGGGATATTTTGGTGAGAATGAGCAGAATCAAAAGTAGATTGGTGTCGTTATTGCTTTTTCTTGCAGTTCATGGCTTCTTGTAATTGAGCTTCAAAATATATTTACAGGGGCCTCTCAACCGGGAAATGAAGATATGGGCGTCAGCAAGTGAAGAAGGCTGGTTGCTCCCAAGTAGTGCTGAATCATGGGAATGTACACAGACCTTGGAATTGAAAAGCTCTGGTGCAGCTCGAGTTGAAGATGCTTTCTTCAACCAAGTAGTGGCCTTGCCTCAAGCAGGTCTTCTCTTACTGGCAAATGCCAAAAAGAATGCTATATATGCCGTGCACATAGAGTATGGTCCTTTTCCAGCAGCAACTCGCATGGATTATATAGCAGAGTTCACTGTTACAATGCCAATATTGAGCTTTACTGGGACAAGTGATTTACTTCCCCATGGTGAACATATTGTTCAAGTTTATTGTGTCCAGACTCAGGCAATTCAGCAGTATGCTTTAGATTTATTGCAATGCTTACCACCTCCAATGGATAATTCTGTACTCGAGAAATCAGATTCTAGTGTTTCTCGCGATGCTGGTAGTCTTGAAGGACTCCCTATATTGGAGTCATCCTGGAGTAAACCAACTGAGGTAACTGTACCTGGTTCTGCGCCCAAATCTTCAGTACATGATGATGCAGCTGATGGTGCAGAATCTAAAACAGTTTCTTTGCCAGCTGTCACTAGTGCTACTGAGGTAGCTTCTGTTGCATCAACTTCACTTCCTTTAAGTCCTAGGTTGTCTGGAAAACATTCTGGTTTTAGAAGTCCATCAAGCAGCTTTGAGCCAATACCTTCTGTTAACGATCACGTCGCTGAGCAGAAAGTTGTTGAACATTCGGCTGATGGACAATTGGACGCTGTTCGTGGGAAGTTGTCTGATGTTGCTGTGAAAGATGATCATTCGAGAAATGAGGAAAATAAAGTATCAACTGATGATATTTCCTCCCCTCTTAGTCATCCCATTAAGTTCAAGCATCCTACACATTTGGTAACTCCTTCTGAAATATTAATGGCGAATTCATCCTCTGAAGTGAACAATATAAATGATCATAAAAATGAGGGGGAGGTCAACATTCAGGATGTGATAATTAACAGTGATTCACGAAATGTTGACGTAGAAGTCAAAGTCGTGGGTGAGACAATGTTCAGTCAGAATACTGATGTTGACTCTCAAGAACAACTTCACAGTGTGGCGTCGGATAATAAGGAGAGAGCCTTTTACTCTCAAGCTTCTGATCTTGGAATTGATATGGCTCGAGAATGCCGTGCCATATCACCTGAAACTTATGTTGTGGAGGAAGCGCCGCATTATGATGGGGCTTCTGGCAGTGAGATGTTGGCCCAAACATCAAGTACTCAAGAACAAGCTAATGAATTGGCAAAGGATGTCTCTGGAAGAATTGCAGATTCTGCAATCCCTGTACCAAATCAACCACAACCTGTACAGAATCCCAATGGGAAAAAGCAAAAAGGGAAGAATGCCCAAGGATCAGGCCCATCATTACCATCGCCCAGTGCTTTTAATTCAGTGGATTCTTCCAGTGAACCTGGTATAAGCTCAAATGTTCCCTCAGGGGAAGCTTCGTCCTCCCAAATTCTGGCCATACAAGAGACACTGAATCAGGTCCGGGAATATCTTTCCTTTAACAGAAAATTTGAAGGAGAAAAGTACTGTCAGGAAATTTGTTTTTATCTTTGAGGAACATTGGTATTGGATGTGTTTAACCACGAGCATTTTGTTTGTAGATACATTATTCTTAGCATTTACACACTCTTTATTTGGATTTTTTCTTCCCTTTGTTGGCTCTTCTACACCCACTTTTCCCCCTCCCTCTCTTTCAGTGGCTACTGGTTTCTCCAATTTGATATTTGATCTTTGTCCTATTGAAATCTTCATTCATGAAAGAATTGTCAAAAGTTTTGCATGTTCAGAGAATTGTATTGCAACTTGAATTGAAAATATATCCAAGAAATGTTGGCCAAAGAGAGTTTCTTGCACTTCCTCTGAATATAATTATTCTTATCGTGGATGCATGCTCATTTTGTATCTCATGCATCTTCTTTTCCTCCAACTTGTTTTGTGCAGCTCATGGCTATGCAAAAAGACATGCAGAAGCAAATGTCAGCGGCAGCTGCCACTCCAGTTACCAAAGAAGGCAAAAGACTTGAGGCAGCCATTGGAAGGGTTGTAGAGAAAGCTGCCAAGGCCAATACTGATGCTTTATGGGCTCGTTTCCAAGAAGAGAGTGCAAAACAGGAGAAATTAGCACGGGAACGTACACAACAAATACCAAGTTTGATCACTAACTGCATAAATAAGGACTTCCCGGCATTGCTAGAGAAGTCAATAAAGAAGGAAATAGCTGCTGTTGGACAAGCTGTGGCACGGAGTGTTACTCCCACTATTGAGAAATCAGTCTCTGCCAGTATTGCAGAAGCTTTCCAGGTTAGCTTAATGAAGATATGAGCCTCCAGTTGCACTGGCTTTATTTGTATTTGGTAGTAACTAGGTGTATATGATGCAGAAAGGAGTTGGTGATAAGGCAGTTAATCAACTGGAGAAATCAGTGAATTCAAAACTTGAAGCTACTGTCGCGAGGCAAATCCAAGCTCAATTCCAAACCTCTGGCAAGCAAGCTCTTCAGGTATGCATATGATGTGAATGTGAATCCGAAGTCCATGAAAAAGAAAAGTGATGTCATTTTGCGTCAGTAATACGTTATCATTGCATTAGGAGAAGCCCAATGTTACTCTGGCTCTTGGTTGAATGTTTCTAGCTCTCAGAGACGGTTAAGTACTATGTTGCACAAAATATCAAATCTGTAGGAATGTAGGATTCCCAAGCCCGACATACATAGAAGATATTTAGAAGCTATATGGGAAATGCTTTTCCTCAAGATATAACCCTATCTGTTACATTCAGTTGCCTACGTTGTCCTCCTGCTCTTTCTTTGTCCTTAATTTTTTTATCTATTTAATAGAGTAAACTACCTTGTTTGATAACTCAATGATGCCGTTTTTAAATGTGGTTTTTCCTCTACTGGGGGGTGGTGGTCCCTCCCCCTCCTCTTTTTTCCCTTTCACTATTTTATTTTCCTCTCTTAAGAATAAGAATTGACAGTCTGCCTTGTCTTTTTTTTTTTCCTGTAATTTACTTACGTTGAGTCGTCCTTTGTTGCCTTGGTATTACATGCACTTCACTTATCTGGCCACCGGACTGCCAAACCGATAAAGAAAGAGAAGAAAACAGGAAAGTCAATCCGTTGGGAGCAGTTTGGCTTTCCATTAGCCAAACTGTCATTTACAGTCCAAAACTCTATCCCGAAAGTGCGAAAATGAGAGTAAAAAGTTATAACTTCTCTTTTCAAGCCAAAAGGAAAAATTACAAATTTTCACTTTCTATCCTGTTATTATATGGTGGAAATTATGATGGTTGTATTGGAAGACTACTTTACTTGCCTTAAATTCTGTAAAGGTCTTTCCTTTTCTTTTTCTCTCCTTCCCTTCATGGTATCTGAATCTGTCATGCAGGAAACCCTGAAATCTACTCTGGAAGCTTCAGTGATCCCTGCTTTTGAGATGTCATGCAGAGCCATGTTTGAGCAAGTTGATGCTACATTCCAGAAAGGAATGGCTGAACACACGGCTGCCACCCGCCAGCAACTTGAGTCCACACATTCATCATTGGCACTTACTCTGAAGGTATAGAGTCTTAACTATCTGTAAAATGACATTCTTCTTGCCCATGTCTTTATGTCTCATCAAATGCGATCCCCCTTCTTCTCTTGTATTTCTCATAGTATTTTGTAGATGAGGTTGAATTAGTGTTGAGAACACCAGCTTGATCTTGTTTTGGTTCTCCCTCATCTGAACCCTATGTTAGCTTGAGAGAAAAGAAAGATATTTCATTAGTAGAAAATGATTACAGTCCTTAGTATTTATAGACAACTACTACTGCAAGACAGTTAGTAAAAACTGTCTTATATCTAGCTAATGCTGAGCTGTCAAAATGCTCTCCTAACTAACTCTTTATAACTAACTAACAATATTATAAATATAACCCTGTACTCTAATATCCCCCTCAAGCTGAACTCTAGCTCTGGCCAAAGGAAGCTTGTTGAGAAGATATCCAAACTGCTGTGTAGGAAGAGCTTTAGTAAATAGATCTGCTGGCTGCTCTGTAGAAGGAAGATAGTTGACCTGGAACTTTTTAGAAACAACCTGCTCTCTTATATAATGATAATCTAATTCTATATGTTTAGTTCTAGCATGAAATACAGGATTTGATGCTAGAGCTAAGGCAAATAGATTATCATAGGCAAGAGTAGGCAAAGAAATTGGAATATGCAGAGCAGATAATAGGTATGTGAGCCATGTAATTTTTGTAGCAGTCTGAGCCATAGATCTATACTCTGCTTCAGTAGATGACCTGGCAATAGTTGGTTGTTTCTTAGAACACCAAGAAATCAAATTTTGTCCCAAAAAGACACAATAACCTGTGGTGGATTTCCTGTCCAAAGGGTCACTAGCCCAATCACTATTAGAATATGCATGAAGATAAAGTGGTCCAGGAGTAAAAACAATGCCCTGAGTGATTGTACCCTTAACAAACTTAAGAAATCTTTTGACTGCTGCAAAATCAGAATTTGTAGGAGCATGCATACTCTGGCAAACTATATTAACTGCATACTGAAGTTCTGGCCTAGTTACTGTAAGATATTGTAAGGCGCCAACCAAGCTCCTGAATAAAGTAGGATTTGCAAAGGGTAAATGACTATTTGTAGAACCTTTTGTATACTTGGAGATGGTTGGAGTTGCAGCAGGCTTACAGTTTACCATTCTTGCCCTCTGTAAAAGATCCCTTGCATATTTTGTTTGATGTAAAAGAATCCTTGTAGGTAACTCTTGAACTTCTAAGCCAAGGGAATTGGAGAGATTACCTAAATACTTCATGGCAAACTGAGAACCCATAGCAGAAATAAGAGTAGAGATAGCATCAGAAGAAGACCCAGTGATGATTATGTCATCAACATACACAAGAAGAATGACAGTTGCTGCAGGAGTCTTCTTAATAAACAATGAAGTATTTGCTGGAGTTGTAGTAAATCCCTGACTAAGTAGAAAACTAGAGAGCTTAGAATATCAAGCCCTTGGTGCTTGTTTTAGGCCATACGAAGACTTTTGAAGCTTGCAAACATGTCCAGGTTTGGTAGGATCTTGAAACCCTTGTGGTTGTTGCATATATACCACTTCATCCAAATCTCCATGCAGAAAAGCATTTGAGATGTCCAATTGATGTAAGGACCACCCAAAATGTAAAGCAAGACTCAGAACAGTCCTAATAGTAGGTGGTTTAACTACTGGACTTAAGGTTTCTTCATAGTCCAAACCTGTTTCTTGGTGAAAACCTTTGGCCACTAATCTGGCCTTGAACCTAGCAATTGATCCATCAGCTCTCCTTTTTATCTTGTACACCCACTTGCAGCCAATTGGTTGCCTATCAGATGGTGGAGGTACTGAAACCCAAGTTTGCTGCTTCATAAGAGCCTCAAATTCCTCCTTCATAGCCTATTGCCAACAAAGCACTTTTGCAGCCTCTTTATAAGGTGTAGGCTCAGTATTAGTTACAGTGATGGTAGTGGAATGTAACTGGTATAACGGAGGTGGCAAAGAGCCTGTTTTAGACCTAGTTAACTTAGGATGAGTGTTTGTGAGAGGAGGAGAAGAAGACTGAACATTAGATGATGTAGATGCTGCAGATGACTGAGATACTGAAGAAGAAGACTGAACATGAGGTGATGAAGGCTGAGCAGAATACTGTGACTGAGTATGTGATGTGGGAGATACCTGAGTAGGTAAAGAGACACTAGGGGAGAGAGGATCATGTTCTGCTAGTGATGATAAAGTACTAGATGACAGAGAAACAACTCCTGGAAAATTTGATGATTCAGGAGAGTAAGTGCTGTGAAAAATAGGAGGAAAAATACTGGCAGAGACAGGAGATTCTGAAACAGTGCTAAATGGAAAAATATTTTCAATGAATTTTACATGTCTAGACATGTACACCCTATTTGTACTCATGTCCAAGCACTTGTAACCCTTAGTAGTAGATGAATGTCCAAGAAAAACACAGGGTTTGGGCCTGTTGTGAAGTTTATGAGAAGTGTAAGGTCTTAACCAAGGGCAGCATAAGCAGCCAAATACTCTAAGAGAATTGTAATCAGGAATTGCATGATAAAGAGCTTCATAAGGAGATTTATTATCAAGAGTAGGAGTGGGAAGTCTGTTTATGAGAAAATTGGCAGTAGCCAAGGCCTCTAGCCAATATTTTATTGGCATTTTACTGTGATTTAGCAGAGCCAGTGTAGTCTCTATAAGATGTAAGTGTTTTCTCTCCACCTTGCCATTTTGCTGAGGTGTGTGAGGACAGGAAGTTTGGTGAAGAGTGCCAAGAGACTGCAAAAATATCTGGAATTTATGATTAACAAACTCACCTCCATTATTAGTTCTGAAAGTTTTAATTTCTGATTGAAACTGAGTTTTAACCATGGCAGTAAATGAAAGAAAAGCATGGTATGCATCACTTTTGAGCTTTAGAGGATAAATCCATGAAAACTTAGTAAAATCATCTAAAAAGATGATGTAATATTTGTATTGCATACAAGATTCTACAGGGGAAGGCCCCCATACATCAGAATGTATCAACTCAAAAGCTCTAGAAGTTTGTGTTACAGAATTAGAAAAAGACAATCTATGAGCTTTTGATACAAAGCAATCCTGACAGTTTCCTATAGAGTAGCCTAGCTGCTTATTGATATTAGTAGAAATTACAGCTGAAACATGTTTATTAGGATGGCCTAGTCTTAAATGCCACACCCTATCTTCAGTAGAAGTAGAGTCAGTACAAACACAATGAAAAATAGATGATGGCTGAAGCCTGAAAGGAATGAGACTGGAGCTGGAAGGGAATGGGATAGAGTCCTTTATCACAGGGGCCCTTGAACAGCACCTTGTGGGAATTGTTGTCCAGCAGAGTAACATCCTTAGATGTAAAGACAGCAGTACAATCATTGTCAAGTGTCAATTGATGGACAGATAAAAGATTTGAAGAAATAGAAGGAACAAATAAAACATTAGAAACTAAAAGATTAGAGGAAGATGTGTGAAGAATACCAGAACCAGTGTTAAGAATAGGTAAAGTAACTCCATTACACACTGCAACTGAACCTGGTCCCTTGTAAGGCTGAGTGTTGTGCATCTGTTGCATATCTGAAGTAACACGACTTGTAGCACCTGTGTCTAGAAACCAAGGAGTGGTTGCTGCAGAAGTGGAAGGCCAAGTAGTAGACAATTGAGTAGTAAAAGCAGCAGGAGTAGATGTCTCAGGCTTGACTTTAGAGGTCTGAGCAGTAAGTACTGGTTGTTCAGGCTTGACATAGTAGTAATTCTCAGTGTCAAGCCTGTGCCAACACTGCAGAGCATTATGATTTGGCTTACCACAAATTTGACACATAAGACCAGTATGTTGACTGTTAGAACTATTTGATTTCTGAGCTCTTCCTTGACCTCTTTGTCCTCTGCCTCTAGAGTTAGAATTGAAGGCTCTACCCCTTTCTCTGCCTCTTTGAGCAGTAGAATTAGCATACAGGGCAGTTTGAAGCTCTTGATTGTTTGAAGAGACAGTAGAATCAGATAAACTCAATTTAGAGTTAAATGAAAGATTTAGTTCTTCATTGATAAGAAGACTGATGAGCTCAGAGACTGTCACAGGTTCTGGTCTAACTCTAATGGATATCCTGATAGTGTCAAAGGCAGCAGGTAAACCTTGAAGAATATAATAGACAATATCTTCATCTTTGAGGTTTTCATTAGCCCCAACCAAAGCATTTGCAATAGCTTTGACTTCATCAGTGTAGGCTTGAATAGTCTTAGCTCCTTTAGTGATGTTCTGCAATCTATGCCTTAGCTGATACACTAAGGATCTACTACTAGATTGAAACCTTTGCTCTGTAGCAAACCAGATCTCAGAAGATGTATTGAGTTGATAAATGTGACTTAAAATAGAATTGGACACAGAAGCATAGAAACAACTCTTCAGATATTGATCAATGTCTCGCCAAATTGTGTATTCAGGATTAGGAGAAACTGATCCATCAGATTGTCTCAGCATAGGATTAGGACAAGGATTTCTTCCTATGACATGATCAAACGGTTTACAACCCTTGAGAAAGGACTGAAACTGAGTTTTCCAAAAAAGATGATTTTGAGTGTCCAATTTGATGTTCACATAAGCAGGAAAATACTGCAAAAGTAATTTCACAGCTGGTAAAAGTGATTGATCAGAAGGCAAAGCCATGAATATTCTGGTTAGGGTTAGGGTTTCAAGCTAAAAAGTGAGATTGAAGGTGATTTGATGATTTTATGATGCGATTTGAAAACTGAATGGATTGATATGCTCGCAATGAAGAAACAAAGCTATGAACAAAAATTCAAGACTGGGCAACAAGATTTGAGTTGTTTTTTAGAAGAATTTTGATGAGAAAAACCCTAAATTCTGAACAAATTGACCAAAAAAGAAGATTCTGAAAGAGAACAGAAGAAAAAATGAGTGGAGATCTGTTCACGGAGAGCTAACCAAGTAGTTTGATGGATTAGAAACCTTGTTTGATAAGTTTGGAAGCCATTGAAGATGAGCTTCGAAGCTCAAGGAAGAACCAGGACCATGCCTGCTCTGGATACCATGTTGGCTTGAGAGAAAAGAAAGATATTTCATTATTAGAAAATGATTACAGTCCTTGGTATTTATAGACAACTACTACTGCAAGACAGTTAGTAAAAACTGTCTTATATCTAGCTAATGCTGAGCTGTCAAAATGCTCTCCTAACTAACTCTTTATAACTAACTAACAATATTACAAATATAACCCTGTACTCTAATACCCTATAATTTGAATAAATAATTTCTGTCATGGATCAATCCTTGTGATGTGATTTCCTTTCATATGATTTTCTATTCTTGATTCGAGCTTAAAACTTTCAGGAAACTATTAATTCTGCAACATCAATGACTCAAACACTAACCGTCGAGTTGGCTGAGGGTCAGAGGAAGCTATTCGCTCTTGCAGCTGCAGGTGCAAATCCTATAGCAGGACGCCCGCTGGTTAGGGAATTGAGTAATGGGCCTTTGGCTGGTCTTCATGATCAGGTTTGTCTTATTCTCATTGTTAGTTTATTAGGGATGTGGTGAAATTTAGTGTCCTTGTTCTTCTATGGTATGAAAAAATAATGTTTAAAAAGATTTGTCTGTGTGATAGATTGAGGCACCTGTGGACCCAACCAAAGAGCTATCTAGATTGGTAGCTGAGCGGAAATACGAAGAGGCTTTTACTGCGGCCTTGCAAAGAAGTGATGTCTCAATTGTGTCATGGTTGTGCTCTCAGGTATGTTTGCATCCCAGTCTTTTCTCTCATATGATGAGTATATACGAGGGTATAACTGAGTCAAGTCTAAAGTTCCAGGCGCTGAAAACTGTTTATTCAGAATTTATTGATGAAAAGATCATTTAAATGGTATTGCTTAGAAGATTAGTAATTAAAGATCTTTTCTGGGGTTTAACAATTTGTTTCATTGCTTGGCTTTTCACCTGTATACCTCTCCAAATGTCATTTCTTTGGGGATTGTTCCTAATTTTTCGGTGGGCATCCAGAAGTATTTGAATAGCTTCCTATTAATGTAACATGTTTATACATTTTTTGGTCGTTGCCTTTTCTTCCAGGTCGATTTACAGAGCATATTGTCTTCGAATCCTCTTCCTTTGAGTCAAGGGGTACTACTCTCCCTCGTTCAGCAATTGGCATGTGATGTTAGCAAGGAGACGCCACGAAAACTGTCATGGATGAGAGATGTGCTATCTGCCATAAATCCAACCGACCCAATGATTGCTGTGCATGTGCGACCCATCTTTGAGCAAGTATATCAGATTCTAAACCATCATCGCAGCCTTCCCACGATTACCGGAGCTGAAGTTTCAAGTATCCGATTACTGATGCACGTCATCAACTCCATGCTGATGGCGTGCAAGTAAAACGACCCCTAGGTACACCATTTTGGGGGGGAAAATAGTGAAGATTTATGGTGAAATGGGATTGTCTTCCCAAGATTTCTGATATTTGTATGGGGAAGTGAACCAAGATATGGTGTAGTGATGGAAAACTATGTTTTTTGCTTTTCCTGTTTTCCTTTCAAGGTAAAAATATACGTGTAGCAGTTTTAGTCTGAGTGAATTTCCAAATTTTCAGCTAGTATTTTGGTTCATGTTTAATGTTGATAGAAATTTTGTATCTATACTATGGACTTATGGTTTCTTTTACCTTTCCAATTCTAGACCCTGTAGGGTATTTTATGTTCACTTGAACTCTCACGAAGCAGACAGAGCCTTCTATTTCAAACAATGTCTAATGATTATTACCTCTGAAGTATTCTTGTTTTAAATAGGCTTTGGACTAAAACTTGATCAAGAGAAATATTATACATTGTACTTCTCCATATTTAACAAATTGTGAAAGATGGCTTATTTGAGAATATGGAAGTAATCAAAGTATCTGTAAGACTTTTTTTGGTCCAAAACAACTATTTATTTAAACATCAACAAGAGTACAAGATATAAAAGAAAGAAATTATTTTTTATATAAACAAACACGGCCTAGAGGGTGTTTGGTTTTGCTTATTAGGTGTTTATAAGTGTCCAAACGGTAAAAAATTATATGTTTGAGTTTTTTTTCTTTTTAAGTGCTTATAGACACTTAAAAATAAGCAAAGCCAAACATCCTCTTAATAAAAGTGTATAATTTTTAACAAAAAAATTATTATAATCGCATAAACAATCTAATTGGTCACATTGCTCGCACAACCATAGACATGCTGAAAGGAAACAACCTGTTACTACCCCATGAGTCATGAGAGGCTGTGCATTACTTGTGCTACGTTATAGTCAATCATCACATTAAGTAGAACTTGAAAGTTGTAACCAAAGCAATTATGTCAGAATAATATTTGAAAATTTCATATTACTAGCAGAGCAAATACTATAAAAAGTAAATGAAATAACACAATAATTGCATGACGGAAAAAAAAAAAGGAAAATAGAAGTGAGGGAGAGAAAGAAAGAAAGAAAACGAGAAGGAAATGACGACAGCACCCCACAGTTGGGAGTTGGGACATTAACACTCTGTTTGGATTGGGAGGAATGCAGGTGAGGAAATGGTTTTGGAGGAATGAAGTAATCATTTCCCTTATTTATTTTGGAAGTTTTGGGAGGGGGATAGTTTTGAGAGGAAAATCACTATCCTCTCATTTTTTTTTATTTTTAATCCTTCCAATTTGGGAAGAAATGAGGGGAAAGGATTCTTTAATTTGAGTGGAGATGATTTTACCCCTTCAGTTTTATTTTAATTAATAAACTTGTTATATAAAGACAAAACAAGAAAAATGGCACAAACGTAAATTTACACATAAAATCAATCATTTCCTTCCTAATCTAAACACAAAATACTCGTAATCCTTTATGTTCCTTTTCCTCATAAAAATATTCTAATCTAAACATAAATTATTCGTTTTTTCCCCTTTCTTTTATTAAATTTTCTCCCATCAATCCAAACAAGGCGTTAGAGCAGGGAGAAACACTCCCGAAGAGCGCTGCACAAAGAAGGCCCAAAAAAAAAAAAAAGGAAGGAGTGAAAGGTGAGGAGGCGGGACGAGAGGCCATGGATATCACAAATGCGTATTAAAATTATATATAAGATTTCGTGTTTTTATTAATTGTTAATTATTCTTAACTTGAGAATTTGATTATCTCGAATTTAATTGCGGGACAGTTTAAAACAAAGAAAATTCGAGCAAAGTACGGAAATGCGAAACTGTTATAGTAGTCCCTTCGGGAACATCTGATAAAACTGGAAAGATACAGAGGAGATTAACAAAGATGACACGCACAAATTGAGAAAAAATATTAATAGCAATATAATAATATTAATAGCAATATAATTCAAAAACAATGTGCTCGTTAATTTCATAGCATTTCTTTCTTCCAGCACAATAGTGCTCTCCGCTTCACTCTACTACTAATTTACATTACAGTGTTACATAACATCTAATTACATAATCACACACCCCTAAATATACATACACACACATACATATACATACATATATACATCTATAGACATACATACATACATATATATATGTATATACATAGGCAAAAATATCAGATCTGTTTAAATCAGTAATTATTGATTACAGAGCTAAAATTTACATGGCTTCACCTGGAAATCAAAATCAACCAGGTGGAGGTCCATTTGATATGCACAAATTTTTCAAACCGTCGCCGGCGTCAGCTTCACCACCATCAGCCACCGCCACCGCCACCGCCACCGCGAATCCTTCTGCTTCTCCTCTAAACCCTAACACTAATCATCTTCTTAATTCCTCCCCATTTCCGCCCCCTTCCGCCTCTTATCCTCCGCCCACGGGTGGCGCCACCACTGCTTATTCTTATCCACCCCAAACTACTTCGTCGCCGTTTCTTCACCCTCATCTCTCCCCCAACTTCCATCACCACCACATGGTTAATCAGTTCTCCACCGGCGCCCCTCCTCCACCGTTATCGGCTGCGGCTAATATGCCTCAGCAAAGGTCGTTGTCATTTCCAACTCCGCCGCTTCAGCCACCGCCGGGAAGTCCTCATCAACAATTCCAAAACCCGCAAAGCCCTCAAAACCCTAATAATCCTAATGCTGGGGCGCGCCTGATGGCGTTACTGAGCGCGCCAGCTTCTGGTTTGGAGGGTTCACATCAAGCGCCAACAGCGATGGGTCATATTCAGCCCACAAGTTCGGGTGGGTCCGATTACGTGATGTCTCAGAATATGCCCATTTCTCCCGCTGGGCCGCCTAATGTGGTTCTTGCTCATCCAGGTCCAATGCGTATGCCGAGTAGTAAGCTGCCAAAAGGGCGGCATTTGATTGGTGATTGCGTTGTTTATGATATAGATGTTAGGTTGCCGGGTGAGGTTCAGCCTCAGCTCGAAGTTACACCCATTACCAAGTATGGTTCAGATCCTGGCCTCGTTTTGGGCAGGCAAATCGCGGTCAATAAGACTTACATTTGTTATGGGCTTAAGTTGGGAGCTATTCGCGTGCTCAATATTAACACGGCTTTGAGATCATTGCTTAAAGGTCTAGCTCAGGTTAGGTTTCCCCTATTCGGAAGGACAGTGTTTGGTTTGACCTTATTACGATTTCCTACTTAATTTTGTTGAACTGAGTTTAGTTTTTATGCATTTTTATCAGCCTTGTAGGTTAAGGTGTTTTACACTCTTCTCATAGATTTTGCTAATGAATGTTGGGTGGGAGTGATTTTTTTAAACTATATTTTCCATGAAAATAGTTAGTAATGGGAATTGATGTAAATTGAGGATCTGTAGAATTACATGATAAATGTTCACAGTGTTGCACGATTGCCAAGCATTAAGATACGGCCTTAATAAAGGAAAAATTTGCAGAATTTACAAGATTACTACTTTGGTTACTTACTTTTCATTTCCTTTCCCTGTTTATTTCTTTGTCAGAGGGTTACGGACATGGCCTTTTTTGCTGAGGATGTGCACCTATTGGCTAGGTAACACCCTTATTTATATGTAGTTGGATGGTCTTATGCCTTTACGTTTTGTGATATTCACATACCTATTTGCAGTTCGAGTGTAGATGGGCGGGTTTACATTTGGAAGATCACTGAAGGTCCAGATGAGGAAGACAAACCACATATTACAGGAAAGATTGTTACTGCAATTCAAATTGTTGGAGAAGGGCAATCTGTTCATCCACAAGTTTGTTGGCATTGTCATAAGCAAGTAAACCTTTTGCCTTTGTTCCAATTTGTGACATAGTGTCTCTTCACAGGTCATTTATTTAAAATTTTGTACACTGTAATGCTCTTTTTCAGGAAGTTCTTGTAGTGGGAATTGGAAAGCGTGTTCTGAAAATTGATACTACCAAGGTTGGAAAAGGTGAAAAATTTTCAGCAGAAGAACCTCTCTTATGTCCCGTTGACAAGTTGATTGATGGTATCCAACTTGTTGGTGACCATGACGGAGAAGTCACTGACTTGTCGATGTGCCAATGGATGACCACCCGACTGGTGTCTGCTTCTGTGGATGGCACGGTCTGTGGCAACATTTCTTTTAATATTATGTGAAACATGTGGTTTGAGCTTCAGTTTATGTTCATGCATAATTGTTCTTGGCTGGTGTATCTTTCCTACTGCATTTATTCTTTTCCAGTGTTGGTTGGGTTCTAGAGTGTAATTGGAGGAGGACAGCAATATCATAGCGCTCAGCCTGAATAATCATTGTATTCAGACGGCAAATGTGACGATCCTAAAAAGTATGTTTGACAACAAAGCAGCTTGCTAACATAGAAAATACATACTCCAATAAGTGCTAAAAAAGGAATAGTAAGTGTACCAAACCAGCAGTATTTCTCTGTAACAGACTTTGATAGCCGGGACAGATATATTATTAACCGTAAGGAAATTGCTTACAAGTGCTGAGATCAATAGTAAGTAAAAGTTTTTAACTGCATAAGCTCTTCGCACTTGCTTGCTGATTAGCTCGACTTATAGTAATACTTACAAGAATTTGTGTTTGGTAAGTGTTTAATTTCAGAAGCTTGTGGTACTTGTATGCTAATTAGCTTAACTTATGGTGATATGTACAAGACTTTCAGTCTACTTTTTGCATTCAGAGTGTTTAATTTCAGAAGCTTGTGGTACTTGTATGCTAATTAGCTTAATTTATGGTGATATATACAAGACTTTCAGTGTACTTTTTGCATTCAGCCCCACTTATCAGACAGATGTTGCATGAATGTCCAACAACTGTCAGACACTTTGACTTTGTTATTTTCTATTTTTCAATGATTGGATCCAGTAAGAGTAGTGGCAAACATGAATTGTCTATGGTCGACACGAGGATGCATGGATATATTGCCTTGTGGTGACCCTTTTCTAAGCTCCAAATACTTTGTTATTGTCTGTGATTCTTTGCTCTAATTGGAATTACTGGATGATAAACCATTTAGTTCATGCTTTTGGCAAAATGAGCGTTGATTTTTATTGATCTCTGCATATCAAATTAATATTTCAGATAAAAATTTGGGAAGACCGCAAGGGGCAGCCTATAGCTGTTCTCAGGCCACATGATGGTCAACCTATCAATTCTGTTACGTTTGTGGCTGCTCCAGATCGCCCGGATCACATCATCCTTATAACTGGGGTATATTGGCTTGTGTTTCCTCTTTCATTGAGTATGATCTGTCCGTATTACATGCACAATTCTGTCTGAGTTCTCGTTTTGGCTCATTTAGTAGCTTCTTCTATATTTTGTTTTCTATGAAACGGAGTTACTTTCTATATGCTAGCTACTTTTGAGATTGGAAATATTTTGTAAATAATGAACAGAATCAAAAGTAGGTCGGCCTCGTGACTGCTTTTTCTCTAGATCCTGGCTTCTTGTAATTGAGCTTCAAAATGTATATATACAGGGTCCGCTCAATCAGGAAATGAAGGTGTGGGCATCAGCAAGTGAAGAAGGCTGGTTGCTCTCCAGTGATGCTGAATCATGGGAATGTACACAGACTTTGGAATTGAAAAGCTCTGGTGCAGCTCGAGTTGAAGATGCTTTCTTCAACCAAGTAGTGGCCTTGCCTCAATCTGGTTTTCTCTTACTGGCAAATGCCAAAAAGAATGCTATATATGCAGTGCACTTGGAGTATGGTCCTTACCCAGCAGCAACTCGCATGGATTATATAGCGGAGTTCACTGTTACCATGCCAATATTGAGCTTTACAGGGACGAGTGATTTACTTCCCCATGGTGAACATATTGTTCAAGTTTATTGTGTCCAGACTCAGGCAATTCAACAGTATGCTTTGGATTTAGCACAATGCTTACCACCCCCGGTGGAAAATTCTGTGCTCGAGAAGTCAGACTCTAGTGTTTCTCGTGAAGCTGGTACTCTCGAAGGACTCCCTACTTTGGAGCCATCCCGAAGTAAACCAACTGAGCTAAATGTAGCTGTCTCTGAACCCAAATCATTGGTACATGATGCTGCTGCTGCTGATTGTGCCCCTTCACTGAGACATCCTGTGAATTCTGTCTTTATGGAACCTTCCACCTCCCAAGAATTGGCTTCATCTAGTGCAGAATCTAGACCGGTTTCTTTGCCAGCTGTAACTACTGTTACTGAGATAGCTTCTGCTGCGTCAACTTCACTTCCTTTAAGTCCTAGGTTGTCTGGAAAACTCTCTGGTTTTACAAGTCCGTCAGGCAGCTTTGAGCCAATATCTTCCGTTAATGATCACGTTGCTGACCATAAAGTCGCTGAACATTCGACTGACAGACAACTGGATGCCATTCACGGGAACTTGTCTGATGTTGCTGCTTTAGATGATCATTTGAGAAATGAGGAAAATAAAGTGTCAGCCGATGATATTTCCTCTCCTCTTAATCATCCAATTAAGTTCAAGCATCCTACACATCTGGTAACTCCTTCTGAGATATTGATGGCAAACTCATCCTCTGAAGTAAACAATATAAATGATCATAAAAATGAGGGGGAGGTCAACATTCAGGATGTGGTAATTAACAGTGATTCACGGAATGTTGAGGTAGAAGTCAAAGTTGTGGGTGAGACCAAGTTCAGTCAAAATACTGATGGTGACTCTCAAGAAAAACTTCACAATTTGATGTCGGATAATAAGGAGAGGACCTTTTACTCTCAAGCATCTGATCTTGGAATGGATATGGCTCGAGAATGCCGTGCCATATCACCTGAAACTTATGTTGTGCAGGAAGCAACGCAGTATGATGGGGCTTCTGGCAGTGAGATGTCAGCCCAGACATCAAGTACTCAAGAACAAGCCCATGACTTGACAAAGGATGTCTCCGGAAGAGTTGCAGATTCTGCAATTCCTGTACCAACTCAACCACAACCTTCACCGAGTACCAAAGGGAAAAAGCAAAAGGGGAAGCATGCCCAAGGATCAGGCTTATTATCACCATCACCAAGCACTTTTAATTCAGCGGATTTCTCCAGTGAACCTGGTGTGAGCTCAAGTACCCCCCCTATGGAAGCAATATCCTCCCAAATTCTAGCCATGCAAGAGACATTGAATCAGGTCCGGGAATATCTTGTGCTATATATATACAAATCAATGTCAGGAAATTTGTTCATCCATCTTTGGGGAATATTAGTATTGGATTTGATGTATCATGAGCATTTTATTCTTGGTTATATTAGTGATTAGCATTGTACGTGTTCTCTATTTGCATTAGTTCTCCTGCCTCCTCCACTCCCAACCACCGGCCCCCCCACCCCCCCCACGCCAAAAACACACACAACAACACCAAACAACAACCAACCCTCCCTCCCCCCCTTCTTCTTTAAGTTATTGGTTTCTCAAATTTGATATTTGGTCTTTGTCCACTTGAAATCTTCATCTGTGGCAGAAGTGTTGAAGGGTTTTGTATGTTTGGACAATTGTATTGCAGCTTGAATTGAAAATATATCCAAGATATGTTGGCAGAAGAGATTTTCCTGCACTTTCTTTGGATGTAAATTATTTTTTCTGTCTTGGATGCATGCTAGTTTTGTATCTCATGGATTCTTTTTCCTCCAACCTGTTTTGTGCAGCTCATGGCTATGCAAAAAGACATGCAGAAGCAAATGTCAGCGGCAGCTGCTGTTCCAATTACCAGAGAAGGGAAAAGACTTGAGGCAGCCACTGGACGGGCTGTAGAGAAAGCTGCCAAGGCCAATGCTGATGCTTTATGGGCTCGTTTCCAAGAAGAGAGTACAAAACAGGAGAAGTTAGCTCGGGAGCGCTCACAACAAATAACAAGTTTGATCACTAACTGCATAAATAAGGACTTCCCGGCAGTGCTGGAGAAATCGATAAAGAAGGAATTAGCTGCAGTTGGACAAGCTGTGGCACGCACTGTTACTCCCACTATTGAGAAAATTATCTCTGCCACTGTTGCAGAAGCTTTCCAGGTTAGCTTAATGAAGACTTGAGCCTTTCGTTGCAGTGACTTTATTGGTGATAACTGGTTCTATATGATGCAGAAAGGAGTTGGTGATAAGGCCATTAATCAACTGGAGAAATCAGTGAATTCAAAACTTGAAGCTACAGTCGCTAGGCAAATCCAAGCTCAGTTCCAAACGTCGGGCAAGCAAGCTCTTCAGGTATGCATAGAATGTGAATGTGAATTCTATGAAAAAGAAAAGCTGTGTCATTTTGCATTAGCAATATGTTATCATTGCGTTTGGAGAAGCCCATTGTTACTCTGGCTTTTCGTTGAATGTTTCTAGCTCTCAGAGATAGACAGATAGTTAAGTACACAATATCAAATCTGTGGAAACTTAGGCGTCCCCCACCCCAACAAAAAATGAAAATCTGTAGAAGCTGAACTGAAAATGCTTTTTTCCAAGAAATAATCCTGTCTGTTACGTTCTGGTTGCGCGTGTTGTCCTCTTTCTTTGCCGTTGAATTTTTTGATATATTTTAGAAAGTAAATCAAGGCTGGTGTCTTGTTTACTAACTCAATCATGCCGAGAATATTTTTAACACTACCAATTTGGTTTTTCCTTTAGTGGGTTGTGGCGGTGGGGGTGGCATCCTCCTCCCCCTCGTCCCTTTTTCCTTTCCTCTCTTAAATTGACAGTCCGCCTTGTCTTTCTGTTCTATAGCTTTGCTTAAATGTTATTTGTTGCCTTCAGTAAGAGTGATGTCGTATTATGTGCATTTCACTAATCTTTCCTGGCCTGCCATCTGACAAAGCAAGAGAAAGAAACAGGACAAGGGAAAAGTCGATCTATGAGAACCAGTTTGGCTTTCTGTGTTCGATGCCAAACTGACTTGTATAATTCAAAACTCCATACCAAAAATGTGAAAAAGAAGTAAAAAATTACAACTACTCTTTTGAGGCCAAAAGGATAGATTAAAAAATTTCACTTTCTCTCCTGTCATTGCGTGGTGGAAACTATGATGTTTTATTGGAAGAATGCTTTACTTGCTTTATAAATTTTGTAATGATCTTTTGGTTTTTCCTCCCTGCTTCCCTTCATGGTCGGAATCTGTCATGCAGGAAACACTGAAATCTACTCTGGAAGCTTCATTGGTCCCTGCCTTTGAGATGTCTTGTCGGGCCATGTTTGACCAAGTTGATGGTACATTGCAGAAAGGCATGGCTGAACACACAGCTGCCACTCGCCAGCAACTTGAGTCCACATATTCATCATTGGCACTTACTCTAAGGGTAAGTTTAAGCCAATCTAAGAGATGATATTCTTCTTGTCCACATCATTATGGTTAAGTTTTTGTTCGTCAAATGTGATCCTCTTCTCTTTCAGTTGTATTTCTCATAGGCTTTCGTAGATGAAAAAAGCATCAATGCTGACTGGACATCAGCTAGACTTGGTTCTATTTTGGATTGCACCCTCATAATATGATTTTCTGTCATATAATTATCTATTTTTGATCCGAGATTAAACTTTCAGGAGACCATTAATTCTGCAACATCAATGACACAAACACTAACTGTCGAGTTGGCTGAGGGTCAGAGAAAGCTATTAGCTCTTGTAGCTGCAGGTGCAAATCCTATAGTAGGACGCCCACTGGTTAGGGAATTGAGTAATGGGCCTTTGGCTGGTCTTCATGATCAGGTTTGTTTTGGTTTCTTTGTTAGTTTATTAGGGATGTGGAGGAATTTGTGTCCATGTTCTTCTATTGGTATGAAATTATGACGTTTAGAGATTTGTCTCTGTGATAGATTGAGGCACCTGTAGACCCAACCAAAGAGCTATCTAGATTGGTAGCTGAGCGGAAATACGAAGAGGCTTTTACTGCAGCCTTGCAAAGAAGTGATGTCTCAATCGTGTCATGGTTATGCTCTCAGGTATTTTTGCATCCTAGTCTTTTCTATCATGTTATGAGGGGTATATGTGAGAGTATCGAGTTACAAGTGAGGCATGTCTAAAGTTCCAGGCACCAAAAGCTGGTTCTTCAGGAATTATTAATGAAAAGCTGTCATTCAAATGGTATTTGCTTAAAGGATCATTTGTTAGTAATTCGTTCTGGTGTTTGACAATTTGTTTTCATTGCTTCATCTGTGTGCATATATACCTGTTGAAGTGTCATTTCTTTGGTGATTGTCCCTAATTTCTAAGTGAGCATCTGAGGTAGTTGCGTAGGTCTATTGACGTGACATGTTAATACCTTTTCTCGTCATTCCCTTTTCTACCAGGTCGATTTACAGAGCATATTGTCGTCGAGTCCTCTTCCTTTGAGTCAAGGGGTACTACTCTCACTCGTACAACAATTGGCATGTGATGTTAGCAAGGAGATGCCACAAAAACTGTCGTGGATGAGGGATGTTCTATCTGCCGTCAATCCAACCGACCCAATGATTGTTGTGCACGTGCGGCCCATCTTTGAGCAAGTATATCAGATTCTAAACCATCACCGCAACCTTCCCACGACTACTGGAGCTGAAGTTTCAAGTATCCGATTACTGATGCATGTCATCAACTCCATGCTGATGGCCTGCAAGTAAGACGACCCCCTATTTAACACCATTTTTGGATTAAAAAAATAATAATAATGAAGAGAACCAAGAGTATTGTGCAGAGATGAAAACTCTTTTTTTTTTTTTTTTGGTTTTCCCGTTTTCTTTTAAAGGTCAAAAATGTGTAGCAGTTGTAGTTGGGGTGAATTTCGAAAATTTTCAGTTAGTATTTTGGTTGATGTTTTTTGTTAAATAGAAATTTTGTATCTATGGATGGACTCATGGTTTCTTTTACCTGTCCCATTTTAAACCTGTGTGGCATCTTTTATTCACTTAATAATAATTTAACCTCACTTGATAAGTGTTTAAACGCGTCTCTTTAGCTTGAGTTAAGTAGCAAATTGTTGGTCAAAATGGTTTTGGTTAGTCCAAGTCTTTGTACACACAACTGCTAAAAAGCAAAGTTCAAAAAAGCACAGAGACACCAACAGGTCAAAGTTCCTTCCGGTCTTCTCAGCAGTGAGGTTCTGTAACGTCACACTTTACATCATCGGCGTTTGGCCTTTTGAATGAATATTATTAACGTGTAAGATAGTACTGGTGGGACTTGGTTTCTAGAACCTTGGCGACGATATTTTTCGCATGCTTGTATAATGCTCCCAATTTTTACAAATTTTATTTTCTTTTTTTGTTGAAGGGAAGGCCCCCTTTTTTTTTGTTTTTTTTTTTAAAAAGTTAAACTTTTTACTTTATGAGATTAAATTCAAGACTTTACGTATGAAGAAAATATTATCCCTTAATACTAATCAATTTACAAAACGTTTCTCATTCCCATATGGGTTTTGGACGTTTAAAAATAGCGAAAGAAGATGTTACTATGAGCCACCAATCAATCTATAGGTTGATTAGTTGATCACTAACACGCAAGTTGGTTAGATGATCTCCTAACACACTGAAATTTAACTGACTAAATTTCCATAGTCGACTCCTGCATCATTTACAAGAAATCTATCCGACTAAATTAACTATCTGTTTTTAGTAATAATTTCGCTTTATTCTTTTTTCCCTAACACACCACAAAAAGAAATAAGATGCAAAATATCTAAACGCATCTGGCAGATAAAGCAAAATTGAAAACAAACAAAAATTCGAGAGAATCATGGGAGTATATATATATATATACACACACACACACACACACACACACACAAATATGAGAAAATTTATCTACATTGCCACGTTATCTAATGTCGTTGCCGTCCACGTGGCATAACGTTGGCCTATCCTAACATTTTCTTTCCTCTACATTTTTTTTCCATTTCTTCTTTTTTCTGGTCAATAAACAATCGCCATTCACCAACACTGATCGGTTTCCCATCTTCGGGTCGGGTAAAACCCAGCCCGAGCCCGAGCATCCGGAGAACAATATCTCGTCATCGGTCTCCGCCGCGCGCGTGAGCTGGCGCTCAGCGTCGAGTCATATCTCTCCCTCGCCGCCGGATCGGACAGCGTCGCATAAGCTTCATGTATCTCCATGAACTGTTTTCCGTCCAAATCTTCCATCGCCGCCGCCGCCGCCGCCGCCGCGGCGGCGGATACATCCGGATGGTAAATCTTCGCCAGCGTCCGATACGCCGTCTTAATCTCCCTCAAAGACGCATCTCGCTTCACTCTCAACACCTCGTAAAGCGACTCCGCTTGCCTCCCACTATTCTTCCTCCTCTCCTCCACCTCCGGCGCCGCCTCCGCCACGGCTGCACAAACCACAGCATTCCTTGCAACAAACAACGTGTTCCGGTCCGATCCGAGCTTCCCGGCGAAAGATGAGCTATTTTCCGTCGAGAATCGCGTTGAAGTTCCTGCACGTAATCTTAAACTCCCCAGCATTGCAAATGGATAGATATCCTATATGTGTCTCTATATATGTATATATATATATATGTACATATATATATGTATGTATAAATTAGAAAGCTGAAATAGTATGTATAGGATTGTGACTAAAGACAAGAGAGAGGATAAGAAAGAAGGGGTTTATATAGAAGCGAGACAGAAGAGTGGGAAATTCTTTTTTTTTTTTTTCCTTTTTTTGGGAGTTTATCTGAAGTTGTTTTTATTGTGGGCCCGGAGTCTGCGGATGTAATGCCTATTGTTTTGCTCTTTCTTTTTATTTATTATTTTTATTTTTATTTTTATTTTTTGAAAATGTGGACGCGGTTGGCATACAGATAGATACCGCCCAATGTTTATGTGGTGGAGCTGATTTGGCAGCTTTGGAGTTTCTTTCTTTCTAGAAGCTCAGTGCCTTTCTTGGACCTTCTTGCCCTCTTCTTGATTGCTTTTTCTTTTTTTCTTTTCTTTTTCTTCTTCTTCTTCTTTTTTTTTTAATCCTGTTAATTGGCTTATAATTGATCCATTTAAGATTCATCCTTCACACACAGTAAATAGATAGATAGTGACTGTGTAATAATTCGTTATGATTAAAGAGTTAGAATAATTCTTTATTTAACTTAAAATATACGTTAAAATATTTTCTTTTATCATAAAATTTGTAATTTTGATGCAATTTTAAAAAAAAAAAAAAAGAAGAAGAAGAAGCTCTAATCTAGTATACCCTTTGTCATAAAGAAATGGGAGTGGAGAACCACCGCTGTATTTCTTTTAGCATACTTTAGAAATGGCATTAGGTTATATGTTTAGCAATGCGTAATCAATGCAGTCTCTATCGGAGTCTATTTTGATGGAAAAAATGGAAATTATATTCAGTATAGACTGCATGTATAGTCCCTTGCATTGTCCCCTTATGTCAAAAAAGAAGTCATATTTTGCGACAATAAAATAGTATTTCTTTCCATAATGTATTTAAGTTCTCATTAAAAGTGTCAAATTCTAAGACATGTGATTTTACGCAATACAGATATAATCTAAATTAGTCCGACAAAAGTCTTTGAGAGAGTTAACCATGGAGAAAATTACTTCTCAGATGACTCAAACACACACAGTCTCTTCCACTCTCCCGCTAATCCTCACCATCTCACAGTTTGCGGCTTAACCGACAATTGACTCCTTATACTTGGCAGCATGAGGAACACGGTGGCACTTTCAAATGTCAGAAACTCATACGAAATCTTTATAAATTTTGTGTTCTCTAAACAGAAATTGATTAATCATACTGGTTAATAGTAGCAAAAAGTCAAGCATGGATGAAAAAGCAGTACCAAGTTTATCATTGCATTAGTGGCTGGACTGGCAATGGCAGGGCCGATTTTGGGTATGATGGTAATTTTAGTCTTCTGTCAATCTTGACAGTAACATCACCATTGCTCATAATCTTTTTAGTCCGCTATTGTTCGGTGCAGCATTTGTGTTTGTTGGCTTTGCAGTGGCTTCAACTATGGCAATTGCTTGTTTGTTACCTTTGGATTGGTTTACAAGTCGTTTAGTGAACCAAGGCTGGAAAACAGATTTTCACAAATTCTTCTTTTGCCCCTTTTTATCTTGTTTTCGAGCATTGCTACATATCACAACATGTTAGCTTAGCTTAGTTTGTAAGAATATCTGTCTTGGAAGTTTGTTTCTGTATATTATTAACTTCTTGCTCTGTAATTTTAGTTGTTTATGCTTTTCCCAACAAGCTGGCTCAGAACTTGTAAAGATTGTTGCGCACTTCCATTAACATTTACACATCCTGAGATATAATGGTGCACCATAAAGCATGTGATAAGTTAATTAGTCAAAGGTCGGGCAATCTAACTATATATAAGGTTCATTTTACATAAATAATAGTGTTATTTGATTATATGATTATCACAAGTGCATTCATGCTTATCAGCTTATGTGATTCTTAAAAGTTTTCATCCATAGAAAAGCAAAATTATTCTTTGTGACAGACTAAACAATATGAAGTTGCTGCCCTGAAATCTTTTATATATCCATGTTAGCAGGAGGGGTGCTTGGATCTGGATCCTCAGGAGGATCACTTGGAGTGTCTCCACCTTCATCTGGAGGACCAGGAGGCACGTCTCCGCCTTCTTCTGAAAGGGGCTGTCTCCACCTTCATCCGGCGGACGAGGAGGGGGTATCACCACCTTCATCCGGTGGACCTGAGGGAATGTCACGACCTTTATTGGGTTGACCAGGAGAGGTGGTTCCACCTTCTTCTGGCGGCCCAGGAGGGGTGTCTCCACTTTCATCCGGCGGACCAGGGGCTCCATGCTTACCACAATCCTCGAGACATATGCACCTGCGCTGAAAGCCTTTACATTGTCCTGATATATAGCCTTCTTTCTGATATACCAAAGCACAATTATGGTTGATGAAGCATACTCCTCTATATCCTTCACTAGGTGTCTCGCTTATTGCTGCTTCAGTGTAAGTCACATATCCTTCATATTTTCATGAATAAATGAAATTTTGTTAGTTCTTGTATTCAATCACCAAGAGAAGAGAATTACAGACTAATTAAAGAGATTTCATAAGATGATTTTGAGAAATGAAAATCAAAATTTTCAACATCTTAGCTAGGGGCTTGGGCATGAGCCAAAAACTTTGGTCTTGAATTTGAATTAAGTCTTGATAGGCATTAGCTTGAGTGCTCATATATCTCAAGATTTGCACTTTGACTTGAGCTAAAAAGACTTTTCAAAATATTTCTCATCATGGGAAAAATGACAAAGAGTATAAGATCCAAAGGGGCTTACCTAAAACCAAAAGATGGAGCAGCATCATGAGCTCCAACAATCTTCTCACAAATGTCAACTTCATAATTGTTGTCCTGTTATGGAGTTTGCTCTGTGTTAGTATCCTATTTATATAGGTCATGGTAGATCGTGAAAGAAAGATCAATTTTAATCCAACACTAATAACTTAAAGATTAGATTACAAAAATGGAAAGTTTTAATGAATAATTTGAGAATATCTAAGATCAAAAAATTAATGCGACCAAGCTCATTAGACCTTTGCTTCTTGAATGCACATGTATGTTCTTCATAATGTTTGTAGATTTTGTCATCCTAAAATGGTAAAACGCAAAGATTAGCTGCGGATTCAAATTCTTTAATGATTTATTTATAATTAAGCTAAATCCAGAGTTTTTGGGCTAATAATACACAGTTTAATGTTCATTTAGAAATAAATTTTTACTGCAGGAAACAAAAAATGCCTCAAAAATAGACATATGGTGATAACTTTTGGGGTGAGCCAGGATTCGAGTCTCCGCTTAAGTCTTAATACGTCTGATGTTACTTTTTTTGCCCTTATATCTCTTTGCTCTTCTTTGTACGGTAAAATTTTTTATTATCAAATACTAAATCCCCCCTGTGGATACAGGAAAAGTTCTATTATATAGCCAAGAGTTGAGGGATGATAGCAATACTCTCCATTACATTATTATTATAGTCCGTATGTGGATCCACCTGTCACGTAGAATTAATGTTTCCTTAGTTTCGGCTAGCATCATGAAACATACTTAAATGAAAATTATCAATTGGTCATCATAGGATACAAAATATTTAATAAATCTAGTTAGGGATTAATCATCAAATTATAGGCCTTAATCATTGTAACAACCATTTTACATGGTTGTGTAATAATAAGGAAACTCTCTCTATCTGTGGCACAGTAAGAGGGTTGACCAATTCCTTTTTTTTTTTTTTCGTGTTAATCTATTCTCTTGGGTTAAATGGAACTTAAAATCTTTCTAGTTTTAGGTGTTACTATACATTACAACATTCCTTTTTATCTTAAAATTAATTACTTTAAAAGTGAAAACGTAGTTAAAAAAAAGGCTCTAATCTAGTATTCCCTTTGTCATAAAGAAATGCAAGCGGGGCCCGACCACTGCATTTCTTTTAGCATACTTCAGAAATGGCATTGGGTTATCCGCTTAGCTATGTATGCTACAATCACTATTACAGTCCATTTTGATGGAAAAAGGGAAAGTATATTTGGTGCAGATTGCATGTCTAGTCCCCTGCATTGTCCTCTTTTGGGAAAAGAAGAAATCATGGTTTGCTACAATAGATGGTACTTCTTTTTATTACATGGAATTTTGCTTGGAGAAGTCTTTAAAGTCACAATAGATAGTAATGGAAGAGATATGGTCTAAGTTAGTCATATAGACAGACAGAAGTCTTTTGAGGATTACTGCGGAGAGAATTACTTCTCGAATGATTCAGACACACAAGTATCTTCCACTCTCCCTTTAAGCTCTTCACCATCTCAAAATTTGCTGCTTAACCAACAATTGATACAAGTCGTTTAAAGGCAAAAGAGCGATAGGATAGCAATTTGCAGCATGAGGTGCCTCAGAAGTTCTTCTTTTGCCCTTTTTTTGATGTTTTCGAGCATTGCTACATATCAAGACTTGATTAGCTTAGCTTGTATGTATCTGTCCTCAGAGTTTGTTTTCTGTATATTAATACTTCTTGCTTAGTAATTTTAGTCGTGTTATGCTTTTCCTAATGAGCTGGCTTAGAACTCATAAAGCCTGTAGTACAGTTGCATTAACATTTACATCATCCTGAGATATAATGGTGCATCATAAAGCATGCAAAAAGTCAACTAGTCAAAGGTTGGGCATTATAACCATATATGAGGTTCATTTTACATTAGTATCATCTGATTAGCGTAAGTGCTTTCATGCTTTTCTGATTCCTAAAGATTTCATCCATAGAAAAGCAAAATTAGTCTTTGTGACCGACTATGATGTTTGCTGCTCTTAAATCTTTCATATATCCATGTTCGCAGGAGGGGTGCTTGGATCCAGATCCTCAGGAGGATCCAAATCTTCTGGAGGATCACTTGGGATGTCTCCACCATCATCCAGAGGACTGCGAGGCATGTCTCCACCCTCATCTGGAGGACCAGGAGGCGTATCTCCTCCTCCATCTGGCGGACCAGGGGGGGTATCTCCACCTTCATCTGGCGGACCAGGAGGGGTATCTCCCCCTTCATCCGGTGGACCCTCCGGCGGGCCAGGGGGTCCATGATTATCACAATCCTTGAGACACCTGCACCTACGCCGAAAGCCTTCACATTGTCCTGTTATATAACCTTCTTTCTCACATACCAAAGCACAGTTGTGGTTACTGAAGCATAATCCTCTAAATCCTTCACTTGGTGTCTTGCACGTTGCTGCTTCAATGTCAGTCAGATATCCTTCATATTTTCACGAACAAAATGAAATTTTTGTTAATTCTTGTATTCAATCACCAGGAGGAAAGAAATTATAGACTAATTAAAGAGATTTCATCACATAAGATGATCTTGAGAAATGAAAATAAAAAATTTCAACTTCTTAGCTAGGGCTTGGGCATGAGTAAGAAACTTATTGAAGTCTTGATTAGGCATTAGCTCAAGTGCTCATGTGTCTCGAGATTTGTACTTTTGAGTCTTTGACAGTTTGACTTGAGCTAGAAAAACTTCTCAAAAGTGTCTCTCATCACTTAAAAAAGGGTGTGTATAAGATCCAAATGGACATACCTAAAACCAAAAGGTGGAGCAGCATCATGAGCTCCAACAATCTTCTCACCAATGTCAACTCCATGATTGTTGTCCTATTGTGTGTGTTAGTATCCTATTTATATTGTCAAGGTAGATTGTGAACTAAAGATTGATTTTAATCCAACAATAATAACTTCAAGATTAAATTGCAAAAATGGAAAACTTTAATGAATAATTTGAGAATATCTAAGATCAAACTATTAATGTGACCGAGATCATTAGACCTTTGCTTCTTGAATGCACTTATGATCTTCATAGTGTTTGTAGATTTTGTCATCCTAAAACGGCAGTCGCAATTAAGGGTTCTCGAGAATTCAATTTCTTTAATGCTTTATATTACTCAGGGCTATGTAAATTCAAAATTTTTACTAAAACTAACAACCTATAGAAGCAGTTTTAGAATATTTATAATTAGGCTAAGTTCAGAGTTTTTGGGCTACTAATACACAGTTTAATATTCATATAGAAATATATTTTTACAGCAGGAAACAAAAAAAACCCTAAAAAATAGACATATTTTCAAAAAGCTTTTGGGGTGAATCGAGAAAATTTTGTGTTATGAGATGTTAAAAGCCCCTGTGGATATAGGAAAAATTTTATTATGTAGCAATGTGTAAAGGGATGATACCAATACCCTTTATTCCATTTTTATTATAGTCGTATGTGGATCCCTGTGTCACAGAGAATTGATGTTTTCATTGTTTCAGTTAGAATCGTGAAACACAATTAAATGGAAATTATCAATTAGTCTTCATAGAATACAAAATATATAATAAATGTAGCTAGGCATTCATCAAATTATAGGCACTAATCACTGTAACAACCACTTTATGATTGAGTAATAATTGACCAATGTTCTTTTCCTTATTGTGTTAATCTATTCTCTTTAGTTAAATAGAATTTAAAAAGTCTTTTTAGTTTTATATGCTACTATTCAGTTTGACGTCATATTGGCCCATATAGCATGTTAGAATATTTCAAAAAGAAAAAGTGAATTGAATTTTGTTTCGTGCTGAATTTGGACTAAGAATTTAATGACTCTTTTAAAAAAAAAAAAAAGGAGAAGAAATCTTGCTGCAAAAAATATAAAATTTTCACCCGCATATTGAATATAGCCCTCAAGTTAACTCTGGTGGGGAAAACACTTGTCCCATGCAAAAAGTTGGCAGAAAAATCTAGGTTAGTTGACAACGTGAATATTTAGAAACGAAAGACTTATTCGTAATATCATAATGTTATAAGTAGAATTCAATTATACTACCAATTATTTGTGTCACTTTAACATGAATGTCTCACTCATAATGTTATAATATTATGAATAGATCCATTCTCAATCAAGAGCATGCTCGAAACTAATTGTTTGTTAAAAGTGGTTAAAAAACAAGCCACCTATTACTATTTGTACGTTGTTCCCATGATGAGAAGCCACAACAACAACCAGCCTCTCTTGTAGGAAAGCTTTGTAATGCAACTGAAAACGCATTGTTTAAGAAACTTTCCAACAAAAAGCAAAGAAAAAGACATTGTGTGAAGATCATCTTTTTTTTTTTTTTTCTTTTTTTATTTGTGCAAGAAACGTGAGAGCAACCTCAAAACCCACTCGTGCAAGAACCTTAACTTTCGCTAGATCAGAGTAAACATCCCCCCAAAGAGGTAGAAGTAGTTTTGTGTGAGCATTTCAGAAAGCTACCCAACTCCTAGTCAAACCATAGAGAGATAAAAAGAGAGCACGATCGATCGCGCGAGAGAGAGAGATTGAGAGAGGGAGAGAGTGTTGACTGGGCGCCTTGTGGGTGAGCTACCGGCCAATGTCTCACACGCTCAATAGCGTTGAATTCTTTAATCAAATCATGCACCTTTGATGTGCATGTCTCTCACCCCATGCAACTCTTCTGATTCCCACTATATAACCCTTTCCATATTTATTATAACCTTCCATCACACTACTAAATGCACAAAAACAAAACAAATTCAACTTTATTTATTTCTGCATTTGTCCTAATTTTTTCACGCGAATTTAAAAGAGCTGCGTTTGAAAATCAACAAGGCCCTTCTTCAATTTCATCACTTAAATAAGATACTCATAAGTCTTTGCTAAAAAAGGGCCTATAATATTCAGTGAAAAATCATAAGTTGATAACAAGAGAAGACATGGGACGCATTCCATGCTGTGAGAAGGACAATGTGAAAAGGGGGCAGTGGACACCTGAAGAAGATCACAAGCTATCTTCTTATATTGCTCAGCATGGAACACGCAACTGGCGTCTCATCCCCAAGCATGCTGGTTTTGTTCTTTCATTCTGTGTCATCTCGTGTTCTTGAGAAAGCGTGTCTGTTGTTTCTTTTTAAGTAAGCAAGTGATTCATTAATCTCCGAGGCCCCTTTTTCAGGTCTGCAGAGATGTGGAAAGAGCTGCAGGCTGCGGTGGACTAATTACCTCCGGCCAGATCTCAAGCATGGCCAATTCTCAGAAGCGGAAGAGCAAACCATTGTGACTCTGCATTCTGTTCTCGGAAACCGGTACATTGTGCAGATTATACACAATATTGTTTCTTTCTCGGCTTCAATATCTTTTTCTCGCGCTTACTTGTTAATGAAACGCGAGAGTTTAACATCGTCTTAAATGGTGTGCAATAGATGGTCTGTAATAGCTTCTCAGCTTCCTGGACGCACAGACAACGATGTCAAGAATCATTGGAACACCAAGCTGAAGAAGAAGCTTTCAGGCATGGGAATTGATCCAGTTACTCACAAACCCTTCTCTCACCTCATTACTGAGATAGCCACCACCTTAGCCCCACCACAGGTACCTCATCTGGCTGAAGCAGCATTAGGGTGCTTCAAAGATGAGATGCTTCATCTCCTTACCAAGAGGCGCATCGGCTTTCAGCCGCAGCAATTTGGCAGTGCATCGCTGATCAACGCATCTCCATCTTCTCGCGTGAAAAACGAGGACAAAGATGAAACAATTGAAAAGATCAAACGCGGTTTATCGAGTGCGATAAAGGAGCCTGAAATGTTACCGACGAAGACTTGGGACTCATCTGGAGCAATGTCTACAAGCTTCTCTGTACCTTTTCCGGCACCTGAATCTGGATTTCACTATGGACTATCATCTCTCGGCAATGAGGAAGATGGATCTCCATGGAACCAAAGTATGTGTACGGGAAGCGCTTGCACAGCCGGTGATCAGCCAGTCGGGTTGCACGCGAAACTTGAAGACGAAGGTGGTGAGGACTCTGAAGGTGGAAAGCATACAAGAGAGGGCTCTACCATTTTCAATTCAGATTGTGTATTATGGGATTTACAATCTGAAGATCTGATGAATCCAATAGTTTAAAGGATGATAGCAATAATAATACATGAAGATAAGCATTTTTGTATCCAAGAATAATTCATCTGCTAATGAAAATAAATATTAATAAGCTCGTAATGGGTAATGGTTACATCATCATGGCTGCGAATAAGAATACAAATAAGCTTTTTAATGGATAATGGTAATATCATCATGACATAAACAATCACATCTGATCTTTGTATATCTATTCTATATGATCTCCTGCGCGTAGTATAATATACATCAAGCAAAGTACGACGATGAAGAGGATGTATCAGCAAGAACCTGCAAGTATTCATGGACGGTTTTGTTACTAAAGGATTTCCTCCATATTATTATTAGTCTACAGGAAATAAGACTTGGATTACGTACCTCAAGTTGCTCTTCACTAAATGATTCTTTTTGAATATTCCATGTGTCTGCATGTGTACGCCGAAACTCAGCAACTGCTTTTGTGACTGTAGATTTCACAGGCGATGGCTCCGAAACAAACTGAGCCAGTAAAGTGACATGCCCAGGCAACCAGCTGAAGAAAAAGACTGTTTTCGTGAACAGAGAGAAATGTATACAACTTAACTCAATGTAATTTCAAAAGCATTGCTGTGATGCAACTTTAACCACAATGTCTCAAGGAAGAGAGAGAGGAAAACACGAGGGACAGGGAGCAGCACTGCGAACACTTCAAATATAAGTAGAAAATGACATTGCAATAGCATGCAAATTGAGATTGGACATACCTTGGCATATCATAGGGAACAGATAATACACAAGCTGCCAAAGCCAATACAGGACCATGTATGGCTGCAGCAGACAGCCCAGACCGTGTACCTCTGCAGCCAATTTAGGTAAATTAGTTAGGCATGTATCATACTTCATTGGTCTTGGACACTACATCGGCATAATTTATGCTTTCACATGATTGCAATTTGTTCATTTGTTTCAAATTGATGCATCTGGTTTATTTTATTAGTCACCAGACGCTTCAACCATCAGAGGTTGGTAACAGTCCACAGAAATTGTGCATACATGTGCGTGTGGCAAACACAAATACCTGCAGTGTACAAAGATAATTAATGGCACATGAAAGTACCAAACTATTTAACTATTGATAATATACTAACACATATATGGGGCAAAGATGCAGAAGCATATACGCTCTTACTATGGTGGAAGCAGAAGAAGCACATGCTCATGCTTCATAATGGTCATTCAGGTTCAAACAAAGCATTGAAAGGGATAATGATATATGCAAAACAGAATCAAAGCAGAACATAGACTGTCTCTCCCCTTTTTTGTTGGTTGAAAGAATATAGAGTATCAAGGATACATGATATATGTGAACAAAGAGCGTGCAACTGATGCAGTTATGGTGAGTGCACAAGCAAACTCGTATTAGCGTGGAGATATTCAACGGCAGGTAAATGTATATGCATGGAAGTAAAAGACAATAACTATATTATTGAGGAAAAAGAAAAGCATGCCATAACATTTGACCTTTTCCTTCTCATCTCCTGGATAGTATTTGCTTCTCTATAAGCTCTACAGCGGAAGTCTTCCGCAAGATCTCCGTTGTCACCCTTCATTAGGCTAGCTAAAACTGCCGCGGCATGCTCCCTTACCTGACCAGAGATGTACGTTAAGATAAAATGCTCCAGGGCCCAAATTGCGTAAGGAGGCTTTTCCTTGATGAAGCGCAATAAACTTATTTCCTTAAAGTTTGCACATATATAATGAAAGAAAACACTAGCACAGAAAAATAATTAATTAAATCAAATCCTGCATGCAGTTATTAGGTGTGAAGAGAAAGAGATAAGATTGAGACAGCAAACAATCAAAGAAATAAGCAAAGGCTGAAACAAGGACAATGCATGAGACACCCCCCGAACATCTTTCCACTTGGCTAAATTCTCGTAACTCTCTTTTCTTTCTTTTTTTCTAATTTTTCTTTTTCTGGTCCCCTTTCTTTCTTTTTGGTTTTTAAGTTGCGTTGGGTTTGTTTGTTGTTTTGGTGGGTGTGTGTGTGTGTGGTTTTTTGGTGGTTTGGGGGGGGGGGGGGTGGTTTTGGCTGTCCAGCAAAGAGTGGAAATGTTTGGATGGGCATTATGGGGGGTATATACAATGGAATACCAGTGCAAAAACTTCTAGCACATGACACACGAGCCCTCTAGCTTCATATTTCACTGCAGAAGTCAACTGCCTTGCGAAGAATTAAAATTTGAAAATTTTTTTGGAAAGCCGAAAAAACCAACTGATATGAATAACAAATCAGTGAACTTCCTATACATGTAGCCAATTATTAATTCATTATTTTGCATAAACATCCAGTAACAAATGCAAGACAGATACTTGCCTCAATTTGACTATCCCTCAGCAGCCCTTCAACAGTTTGCCATATTTGTTTCTTCTCTACATTGGAGAGGACAAATACATGCCTGTTCCAGCAAAGTTCGCATCACATTACTTCAAGTTATCATAAGTTTGCTTCTGCTTTCTTTAACATAGCAGCTATAAACCAAAACTATGGCATCATTTCCATCATAGAAGTGAAGATGAAAATGACAAGATGCATAAGGAAAAAGTGAAATATACTCGAACTGCACTGAACAATAAGGACAATCTGAAGTTCCATGTCCGTAGCCATTTCAAGTAACACGAAATAAATGACACCATACCTGTACATGAAAGTACGCAAAAATGTCAAAGTTGCAGATCTAGTTCGCCAGTTGGGATCGTTTGCTGAAGACAGAATAGTTGACACTGTTTTCTGAAGATTGGTTTCCACGAAAATTCTCCATTTTAGCAATTCAAAAGCTGCCTTCGCAAGAATTGACAGATCTTTGTTTGATGTTTCCTACAAAAATACAAGTATATCGTGTAAACAGAAGAGCATAAGCAGACAAACTTATATAAGATCATCCAACAATACTAGGATAATGAGTGGTAATGACATGTCCAAAGAATACAATACAGTGGTTTCACACTTCTTCTTTAGAGAGTTTCCTAGATACTGTGTAAATCCAATCTCTCACTCACTTTCGGGAAAAATATTATCCCTGTCTACTTGCTGGGAACATCCAAGGAACTCAGTTTAAGCAGAAAACAGAAGCTTCTTATAATCATGCAATAGATCATTAAGTCAAACTACAAATTTTATATCTTGATAACCTTCACTTCTAGCCATGATAATAACAGTGACATTAATAGTTGGCTAAACCAGATGAGAACTGGAGACCCACAATTTGACAATGCTGCAACTTCTGAAGAGAATTTTCTATCTGAAAGACAATGTGAAATGCCTATATCTGATACCCAGAATATTTCAGATATTATCATCTTGGAAACTCAAGTATTAATTCCAATAAGAAACTTCAATATGCCAAAGATGACCAATTTTCTAGTTACAAACCTGTAAAGAAATCACAGGATAAAGAAGGCCAACGATAACATCGAGCAAAACTGATGATCTTCCAGACTTTAAAGATGAGATGATGAAATGGAACAACTACAGAACCAATAGAAAAGAGTCAATAACTAGAGGGGCAGAAGATCAGAGTTTCTAATTCAGTTCTTCTAGGGAACACAGAAGTATACCGTTTCCATCCATTTAACATCATCCTGAGAATGGTCACTTGATACACCATTCTCCTTAATTTTATCTGTTGAGATATTCATACCATCAGACTGACTGTTGTTTTGGATATTGACCACAAGTTCAGCGGCACGTTGTATAAGGTATTGATCCCATCCTTTTCTAAGTTTGTTCTCCAAATCAATGACTCCTTCCTGTAAGTGATTATTATTGACGGATGAATGGAGCCGAATATTTGAGCACAACACAGACAGAAGGACGCCAATTGATTCCCTCACCTGAACCAAAGAAGACGCATGTTAACTTATGACAAGCAAGAAATCTATCTTAGGTAATAAGTAAAAAGGGTTAAAAAATGTTAAAGAAAGCCCCCAAGAGGACTGAAACAACACATTAATCCTTTTGACCAAGAACTTAATAATCTAACCCCTAACTAGATTGGAATAATGCATTAATCCTTCTGACCAAGAAACCAATACTCTAAGGAGTTCCAAGAATGAGTTAAATATTTCATGCCAGGTCAAATGAATAAATGAATCCAGCTGCCTTGCATAACCTAAAACCTACAAGGATGTATCTTTTTGATCCAGACCTCAAGCAAGGACAATAAATATGTTTCAATCCTACATTTCACCAAAACATTCAGAGAGCATGTCCTTTTAGACAACTCTCTCGGATGTGCCATGCACAACTATATCAGAGATATCCAGCTCTCGTGAACCAGGATTTTCAAAAAACCTACAACACAGCACCTAATGGTAGTCTTTTTAATATGTGCATGATACCAGGAAAATCGATGACCGGTTGTATACTAATGTATCTGAGAAATTTGAAGAAGAATAAAAAGCAAAATTCAGAAGTTAGAAGAATAAATGAAAACATAGATGGATAAGGGTCAGGCTTAGAACTTGTAATAGTCATCCAAGTTCATCATTTTATGTGTCTCTGTACATGAAGCAGCAGCAAAGAAGCACACATGCAAGATGACACCAATGTTTCCATGGAAAAAGCCCAAACTGTTAAGAGTATAGGAAATTGATATTGTTGTTGTTTATATACTGTAGAGCAGTTATTGTTTGTAGAGTCAAAGTCAACTCATTAAATGAGTTGACAGCTCACATTGTATTGACAGTTAGTTTTAGCTAACTAACTCTTGCAGTCAGGTACCTATATATACCTGATAATTGTAACAAACATTAAGTGAGAATGAATTACTTTTCTCTCAAGATATTTTGTTACAAACCACTTATGGTTTAGCCTTTTGTCGAGACTACCATAATCCAAGAACCGGCAATTACAGACTGACCTAAGAGACAATCTAAGTCTGACCATTGATTCTTTTCCAGGTAAAAAGTACTAAAATTAACATGACAAACAGAGTCCAAAATATATGGGCAATCTATATTGATCAGAAGATCAAGTTTAAGCTTACTTGAGCTGATGGATGGCTCATGTTACTCAGCAACTCCTCCAGAAGTCTACTATGAAGCTGTATTTCAGCTACTGTCATTTTCTGTGGGGAGACCTCTATCAGTGCAGCTGAAAGGAAAATATAGCGCTTAGCAACTACAGTAGTTGTAACAGTTTGTGGTAAAGGCTTCATCAGACAATCCATGACTTTTTGTCTGAGAAGAGGAACCCTTGTTCCACTTTTTCCTTTTCCTGTCACTGCATAACGAATACAAGCTGTCCATTCAGGAATGGATTCCACAAATGGTGCAACAATAATATTCTCTAGTTGGGCCATCATCCAGCTGTCCCATGACTCTGATACACCTTGGACATCAGAATGCAGAACTCCAGCCAGTGCCTCAGCTGCAACACACTGCTTAGACCTCTCTTTAGCACTTACAAACTCCTCCAATGCAGTTTCCAGAGCTAGTAAAACAGGCATGCCACATTCTTGAATCAACCTTTTGAAAATTCGAGCAAAATTGGAGTAGAAAGTATCACTTCCAAATAATGATATCCAACTAGGAGTACGTGGCCATGAAGCAGAAAAGTCAAAAAAGAAACGAGTTATTGACTTGTCTGCAAAGCTCTGAAAGGAAGAAGCTCCATGATTTCCTCTGGAAGATGCAGCATCTGTATCATTGACTATGTGAACATGTGAGAGGCTATTCAGTGTCTCAGAGAAAAACCCTTTTTCTTGAAAAATATTAGTTAATGCTCCTTCCAGATATGATTCGTTATTTTTCTGTGAATCTCCAGGATAGATGGATTGGTCTTCTGCAGACAGCTTGTAAGGTGATTCTTTCAATAGTGTATTCAGAGCAGAGATTGCAAGTATTCTTGTCTGCGGAAGTTGACTTTTTAAGTTCTTTAGGAAATGACCTGGCAAAATATGAATATTGATCTCACATATCTAATAATCCAAGAAAAATAGCTCTTTTTCAAGAATTAGCAACTGTTTTAAGCACAACAGTAAATATTTTTGAGAAAACTTCAGCAGATGAAAAACATTTGAATGAAGAGTAATAAATGTTGAATTAATTACTGACCAGCAGTTTCACTTAGAATTTGTGGCGATGAATGGGGATCATTTCTAGAAGCCATAGCCAACAACAGGAGAACTCTATTAGCCATGAGATTATACCTGGAAAAACAGAAAGAGAATCCAGAAAATTTTAAACATGTCAGTAGTCCACAGGAAATAATCATGAAGGTCTAAAGGCAGAGGAACAATCGAATTTGTGGATGAACATATAGGATCTTGCTTGCTGCCCATGAGCTTATTGATATATGCTTCTTAGTCAGCAAACAGCATATTACATCACATAGACCTCTACAAAACTTAATCTGCTTAATCAGTTCTAGGAACTTAGAATGGTTAAACATTAAAAATCCTCACCTCCAATGTAGGTTGGTGCCTTCGAAACTCATAGAACCAATCTCAGAGATCAAAGCTGAAAAATCAGTCGCATCTGAATGATTTCCCAATGAATGAAAAATGCTTCTTGATATCCCCCCGAAGTAAATATTGTATTTGACGAAAAGCTGTTCAAGTTAGAGAATTTTGTGGAATTTCATGGCATGAATAGACTTGTAGAGAGAATCAACAATACAATACTGCAAATATGAACTGGAAATCCTACCTCATTGATGGCTTTCTGAGCTTTGAGTGATTCATGATGAGAGCTTTGAAAAATAAGACATATGACACACCATGAGACCTCACTTTACCAGTAAAAACTAAAAAGTCTGGAAGGAAACAAGAAAATCTCAAGCTAAATCCAAGCAGTGAGAAAAATTGCTGTTACCTGGAAAGAATTCCGAGAAGAAATGAAGAAAGGGCCTTTGCATCCTGGACATATAGGTGATTAACTAGTCTTAGCAAAAAAAACTCAGTTCCCAAGTCTGAAAAGGGGATAGGAAGAGCTACTCAAGAAGAATACCATGGTCAAACGCCTGAGAATAGTTTGCGCTGAAAGGACTGCACAAGATCCTAAAACTGCATATTCTGGTGCATTAGGATTCTTTAAGTTTTCAGTAAGCGTGAGCACACAGTTTGAAGTTGTAGATGGCCATCTTTTGATCATTTTCAGAAGAGATTTCCCTGCGAGTCTGAGGACATACCAGAAAATCAAAAATAAGACTTAAGCTAGAAATGGCGAGGGCTTTTCCTCCTTGTACAGAATGATAAAAAGGTTCTCACATGTATATGCTAGTTCTTACTTCTAAAGAATGACCAAAAGATTCTTAAACAACAAAAAGTCCTATGTAGTACCATACACACTGGGATTTGTGACTTCTCAAATAGCAGTGAAGGCAGATAGAGTCCATATGTTCCATTGTGATCTACAGAATAAAACTTTTTCGAACTCGCAAAGCTTTCAACAGAGCGAATGAGAAAATAAATGAATTTGGAACTATGTTTAAAGTCATTAGCCAACCTATTGTGCAGTGTCATCACATTTGTTCTGAAATATTAACAGCGTTCAAAATTACTGGGTGAACAATATTGAAGATCAGTAAGACAACACCATAAGAAGCCAAGCCAGGGAAAAGAAAGAATTTTAAACAGAAAGACTTTTGAAACAATCCCTGCAAAACTTATCTTCTCCTTTTATCCCAATGACAGGGACTATAGTGTGAGATAATATGTAGTATTTACAAAAGTGCATAACATCACTCTACAATAATCCTGACCAAGATACCCAAAAAATTCACCAACGTTATTAAGGACTGACCTGCGAACTATTTCATAGCTATGCAAAGCGAGTCTTTGAAGATCATTCACTAAGCTAGTAACGCTGTCCGGTGGAGGTATTTTCCGACTTGTACGAAAGAGATGATATGACGCCTGAGATGCTCTCCAAGTATTATGCATGTATGCTTTGTCAACAAGTGCCCACCGAGGCCTATATGAATAAGTCCGAAATTAAATGTCTCGTATTTATGCAGTGCTTTGGAAAAGATAAAATAAGATCATTAAATCTTACCTTCGTTTTCCTGCAGCATGAGAAGGCACAATATAATTAACTGGAGGTTCTACTATGGCTGCAGATTCCAGTTTCCAGGCCTGCCTGTGATTTAACCACTCATCATATTCTGCACTTCCTGTGGTTCAGATGAAACTAATATGAGAAAAACAATTACCAGCAGAAACATAACCATATCAAACAAAAAAGTAGAGAAACACAAGAAAGCAAAAAACTCCATGAAGTATCCATTACCATAGTTTCCTAAAGCATCCATTATACGTATGACAAGTAACAATAAAATGCTATCATCAGATTTTTCCTCCAATAAGTATCTGGTCAAGATGCAATGTGACAATGATTCAGCAAGCTATAATTCATAGAAATTGGAACGAGAGCAAAATAGAGAGAGTGACCGAATTACTGGCAAGCCATATGGATGACATCAGCAGCTTTTTGTCGCAACTCCATGCTGCCAACACGTGATCCTGTTGCTCCAGCAATTAAGAATGGTACATGACCTGGCTCTTCAACCATCTCATTTGAAAAGGATGGGCTGAAGTCAGGCAAGCATGATAAAACACCTTGTAATGAAGAATCAACACGCAATAGAGTCACTTTCAAGTGCTCTTTCTGAATTCCTGGAACAAAAGCATTTAAAATTGTCAGCCTACAGTATTGTTTCGGAAAATGGGAGGTCACAAGTTAGCAATTTATATATAGAACCCATTGTGTCCTAATTCCTCTTAATAACATAAGATGCATGCGTGATCATGATTAAAAATTGAAGATAAAATATAGATTTACCTGGATCTGAATGGACTTTAGATTGGCATATTCTCAGAAGCTCATCCAAAGCAGATTCAAAATGCAGATGTAAGAGTTCATTTGCAAACTGAATTTCTTCGTCAGAAGGGACATGCCATCTAGGGCCTATAAATTGTTTGTCATCTGTGAAATCTTTTGTGCTGATCCATTCTTCTAATGGATCAGCAGCAGAATGACGCAGAACACATCTGCAAAGCCATAAATGTCGGTCATAATGTGAGAGGAAAGGAGCACCCATACACAGGAATAAGTACATGATCAGACTACAAGATTAATTCTCATTAGGTATTTAAAATAGTAAAATAAGTAGTGCCTACTTGTACTGGTCAATGGGATAGTAGAGCACCAATGTCCCAAGAAGAGATCGAAGAAGATGATCACCAGCCCCATTAACCTGTCAAATTCTTGCAAAGAATCAGAATAAAGGTTTCAAGACCTTCCAAGAAACTAAACTGAATTGGTTTAGTAGTTTAACATTTTGGTTCAACAATTAAAGATCCACATTAGGCGAAATCTCTAACAGATACTCAGACATAGAAGATGCAGTCATGAAAACTTATCCAGCTTATAGGTGCATATGTTAATAGTAGTTACCAATATATCTTCGCTTATTCGATTTATGAGAATTTCATATATCTTGATATACTACTGAGAAATATTAAACTCACAATGAATGCATATAGACCTTGACATCTCCTGTCATATGCTTAGAACATTCTCAGGTCAATAAATTTCAATAAAAGGGGTGAAAATCGTAAAGAAAATTTTGGCCTAGAGCTCCTCATCTGTGTGGAAAGAAAACCCAAGATGGAGAAGTCTAGTATCAAAATGGTGTAACAATTCAACTTCCTAAATAACTATTGGACTAGACCAATAAGAATAACGGGAAGTCTGGTCAAGAAAACATCAACTATAGAGCATTAAAAGGAGAACCTTCCAAGACGGAGAATCAAAAGCAGAAAAAATGGCTTCTCTAAAGTCATTCTTGCAACGAAGAAGTGCAGGCCCTCCATAACTGATTGCAACTGATAAAACTTTCAACTGATATTCAACTGCTGTTTCAAGAGCTGGAGAAAGTGTGGGTTTTGCCTGGAAGAATTATAAGATCAATCGCTACAACAATAGGAAAACTTAAAGCAAGTAAAACACCCTTTAGAGATCAGAATACCTTGGTTGAAACTGAGAAATCAAAACTTCCTCGTCCTCCAAAACCTGTTGCAGGCGTCCCTTTCAAAGAGGATATAACAGATGCTAAAAGTGGCTCAACAAGGTGACCAACAGCCTCATCAGGGTTTGAATAAAGACAAGCACAACATAGTAGTCCAACCTCAGCAATTGCTCCAGGAAGAATATTTGTTCTAACAAATTTGGAAATCTTTTTCAGAGCCTGTTGATCGATTGATGAACTTAACGTTAATTTGATAACTTCCCAGATAATTGTCTCATTATCGAGGCCAAGAAAAAGCACCTGCTTATAAAGTGTTGCCGAAAGTCTGCCAAGCAAGATCTCCAACATGCAGAAGTAGTAAGGACCATCCTCCACGAGAAAGGTTCCCGAAGTTGCAAGTGAATGGACTCCTTCATTCCTACAGAGCAAATTATGGAATATTCCAGCATTTAAGTGATTAAAGAAAGCTTGTAAGATCATAATTATGTGCCTGGTATAAAATTATATGTGTGAGATAAATAATTTGGATTGCAATATGACAATAGGAGGAAGCATCTGAATAATTTTGCTTACACAACACTGGTAGGTTCCAAATGTTGAAGTAAAGAAAATAGGCGGCAAAAGAACTCATCGAGCCATTCAGAAAAGCTAATTGCTGCCATGGGGGATGGACCATCCATATTATCTTCCAAAATGGCCATCTGCAAGGGAAAAATGAATGAGCAAAATCTATTCCATAAATTATGGATACAGCTGGAATATTTGCTGAGATGCCAAATATTTACATTGGAAAACAAAGAACCAATGAGTTGCATGGTTGCCAGAGTTTTCGGTGGATCATTGGCATCCATTCCAAGTAATGCATTGGACAAAGAGATCATAAGGAGATCACCAAATGAATTGGTACCACCAGCCTCATCTGAATTCACAGATGAAGTTAACAAGGCTGTGAAAAACAAGGATCGCCCAGAAAATGCGACAGATGTAACAGCGCTCTTCAACTGATGGGTGGCTGTCATCTGATCCAAGAATAAAGTTAATGGAGAGGGGGGAAATAAAAAAATAAAAAATAATCTAAAAAAAAGAAAGAAGAAAGAAAAAAGAGAGGATAGGCAGAAGCCAAATGTACCATGTTTCCTAACATAGATCTATGATCAGATGGACGATGAACATAGTTAATTGGAGAAGTATTAGTTATATACTACAGTTTAAATAATCCAGAATGATACTTACAGTTTCCAAGGCCATGTTGAACCTAGATGCCAAAAATGGTAGAACCAAAGATGGTTCCACATATGACAAAATTGAAGTTGCAGCTGCCACTGTTTCTGAGAGATTCTCATTTTTGCTATATTGGCCACGATCAATCAACTTGAGCATACAATTAACAAAAGAGGTTCTGTCACTTTGTTCTAGGAAATGTTCACACTGCTTACTGTTATCTTTGCTCCTGAATCAACAGTTCCACCATCAGAAACGCATTATGAATAATACACTCAGTGGAGTAAAGTAATCTTGAATAAAGGATCCTTACTGTTGCTCTTTCTGCAGCCGTCTCTGGAAAATGTTTACTAAGTGGAACAAGAACCGCTCTAATGAATATGTCCATCGACCACCATTAGAAGGATGGTAATATCTAAAAGAAGAAACAAGAAAAGAAGGTTGTTAAAATAATTGTTCTAAAACCACAATACATCATAACCACACAAGCAATAAGTTTGTAGGAGACAAACTGTTCTAAAAGGTTAACCAATTTCTCCAAGTGTTGTTGTGCTGAACCACCAGGCTTTAATAGATAAACCTGCATTAGCAGTAAAATAAGTTGCAAAATCATATAAAAAGTATTGAGATAGATTCTTGCAGGAATGATAGGTTGAATTTTATTCATATATTTAAGGGGAAAAACTCACAATTGATTTAGCAATGGCCTTTGATGAAATGTTTGTTCTATACGAAAACAAGTATCTTGTATTCCGAGGAACATCCACAGAAAATGGATTTGACCCACTCCCACTTGCTACAGGAACCTGAATGAATACAGAAATGACCAAGGTTAGAAAATAAACATAGAAGGCCAAATTCCTTTCTATACTAAGGGTTGATGCCTTTGCACATAAATGGCTGCCTGAAAAATCCATAAACATGACACTACAGTTGTTAGCGGAAAGATTCCACTTTGGTAAGCATGGAGAAATATATTTATCATATGCACCAAATTCAACTCAAGGAGATAAACTTGATTGTTTCTTCCAAATGAATGTGTAAACTCATTGCATATTCCAGGGCTTCGTGCCTCAGCAGGGTATATCTTCAGTGAATTATGGGGCCCATCTAATGCAACCTTAACTTGCATCTTTTGAACAGGTAATCTCATTACTCAAATTTGTGACCTTTCAATCACACGATGACAACTTTATCTCATTGCGAAGGATCCCCTTAAAAGAATCAATGGACAAAATGAGACGTAAATCCCAGGTTTGTCCTCCATTTCAGCCAACTTTCTCCCCACAACCTCAACCTTTCTCATTAAACATCATAAATTTCACGACCTTCTTTACTGATGTTCAATCAAGAAATAGTGTATCCGAGCTTCAAACACAACCAAATTAGTCTCTGAGTCCTCAAATGCAAGATATGAGTCAATCAACATGAATGAACACATTTGTACAACTGCTAATTCAATAGCCAATTGGCTGGCCATTAAAGCTAGGAATTGCTCTCTTCCTCTAGATTGGGTTTCTAACATCCCAGAGAACCTTCTTACTATCCTTTATAATGACATATCAAATCTTGTATTGGTTGATATTGAATTGACAGTTCGCCTTCGACCAAAAGAAAACTACAAGCAACACAAAGTGTGATTCTTCCTTTTCTTCTAGAGAGAATAGAAATAAGAATATTAATTGCTCCTGTATTTTCTACTTGAAATATGCAGAAAAATAGATCGTTGTAGGCAGACAATGTCAGAGGCCTTTAGAACATCCTCAATATTCAATTATCTTTATCAGTACCTTACCTGCAGACAGGAAGATAAAACTTTCAGGCACCATCCCCCTTGCAAAGGAAACTAATGACAAGCCACTCGATGTTGTACCCTTGTGAAGAATTCTGAATCCCTCAAGAGTATAGTACACGATGTTCTTTCTTGACCTATTTGAACTTAGAAGTTGATCAGACAGGCCCTTTAAGAATTATAGCTTGAGAACTAGAAGCGGAGGCTCTTGATTTTTCACAATCTGAATATAACGAAATTTCTTCCAGGGACACAGCATGAGTACACCAAAGAGGTTCACTTGTGTGGAAATGGGAAAATGCCTAGAGCCAAGAGAAAGAACTTGATTAACAATTCAGAAACATCACTTTCTTCATGCTCTCAATTCACAAGTTCCTCTGCATTCCAAGGAGGACTAGACTGAGCCTTCACTGCCATTATACTACCACATGTTTAATTAGTGTCATCTGCCATATAGGACTTTCATCTTCCCCGAAAGCATAACTTCTGAGTTCTGAAAGCCTAGATTACAACATAAACCACCCTCCTACTAATTTCTCCACCTCAAAAAAAAAAAAAAAAAAAAAAAACCAAGTTATAAACAAGTGAAACATGATAAGTTTGCAGCATTTAGAAGTGCCACCAGAATCAATTCCTCCTTAAGCAATTTTAAAGCTTGTCTGGATTGGCTTTTTGAAAAGATATAACATGGAGAGCTTTTTTTTCAAGCAATTTAAGAGATAGTAGGCCAAAATATCTTGAGACATAGTTTTCACAGCCTTTAATAAGTTGTGGAGGAACTGTCATTCTGTAAAGTTCAGTCTCAGCCAGCTAAGAACATACTTCATCAGCCCAAAGATGACAGTTCAAAACAGCAGGATGTGACATTAGGCAAGACATACAAGACATTCATGAAGCAGCATAGAAGGATGCCGTGCATTGCATAATTCAAGTGTTCTAATGTAGTACACTCACCTCAAACATATTCAAATATTTATTGAAGAGAGTTGGAATAAAGCTCTCCCAGTCCATGAAGTTGTAGTTCTTCACCACACGAGCAGTAAGAGAAGTCCACTGGCTATTCCAGAACTGACTATTTGGTATGGAATCCCAGTGATCCAAACATACTTTAATCCAGTCTCTGACATTATAAGAGTAATCAATTATTCATTAAGTACTATACAAACATCACAAGAAAAAGAAATCACTAGCATTTCTAACCGTGAAAAGAAGTCCTGGTTGTCCATGTTTGTTGGAAGGAAGAGTCTAACAAAACCAGAAGCCTCGAAAGAAGAGTTATGCCATGGGTTCTCCAACAGGGATCTGCAAATGATAAACTTGTATGATGAAAATGCTGGTGGAAACTCTATACGCAAATCAAGAAACTGACGTAATGGAACAATGAACCAAGGAGAAATAGCATATAAAACATTCACTTATAATGAAAATTCGGACAGCAGAACAACCAGCAAAGATATGGATAGGTTCTTCAACAAAGCTTGCAAAACATGATAATCGTAATAATCCATGTAAATGATTGCAAATTAAACAGGAATGAGGAGTCCGCAGGAAGAAGCACTTAAAAGCTCAAAATCCATCCAAGAAGAGAATAGAGAGAAATGGAGATGTATTAAGGAATTTTTATCAGGTCCTGCTTTTTGCAAGTGTTAAGCAGAATCCGTGAGAATGTATGTGGCAGCAAAAAGAAAATGGGCATATGTCAGAGATTAGGGGAAAGATACAGATGTGTTTCAGAAGGTTAATAAGCTAAATTAACCATTTCAAGAAAAGGAAAACGTGAGGACTACAAGAACTAAACCTAAGACAGAAGTTGCTGCCTATGAATAAACTCTACCAGTTTTACAATGTTTCTTGTTGATTATCATGCTCGCAGTCTTGTTGTTTTACCCGCTGAAACGAGGAATAACCAACGTCATTTTGATAGTCTCCACAAACTCATTCTACGCATGAGACCACACCTCCAAGCGACACATTAGAAATTGATTACTAGTGAAAGGGAAGAAAAGGCAGGTTAGTGACTGCCTAAATTCCTTGTACTTCATAATATTTTTATGTCAATTTTTCTTTAGAAATGTCATACAGGTGGATGAAAATTGATATTACATAATAAATTTTGCTTCCTAGAAGGAGGAGGGGGGAGGGTGTTCCTCCTTTCCTCACAAAAGAGGACATGACTCCTGCAATTTTATTGTCCCAACCCAATCCTCCTGAAATCAAAGCACATTCCTTCAGTGATAGATACTTAGATCACTGAAAATGCCAGAATAGATTCCGCACTCAGAACCCTATGATAATATGGTGCTTCCCTACCCCATTTGCTCCAAATAACTTAACAATGACTTATTACAACTTTCAAAATCCAATACAGTTTCTAAGAAACAATAACCCTTTCCCACATCTCATTCACAGTTTCATTCATGGAAGCTTCTCAAATTGAATTTCTCAAAAGAAAAGAAACTTCTCACATTGCAAGGCCATGAATGATTACCTGAACTCAGCCCATATCTCCAAGGCAGAACCTGAAGGGAAAAACCTCCTGCAGGATCGCACTAGAGAAGTAATTGTTTCAAAATGTTGCTGCCGCAACCTCCATCCTTCTGGTCCTGTGCTCCTGCAGCAGAATCAGAAGTACACGTTACGAGGGATACAGCTGATAATTATATCATAAAACAAATCAAAGATGAGAATGTCAAGAGCTATATACAAAAGAACTGTCTTGCACACAGCTACTATTGATTCCAAAGATTAAAATAAATATGTAACAAAATAAAATCAGGAAAACTTTCATACTAGCATCACAATTTGTAAGTATATTAAGATATAATCAGAATAATGCATAGATTATGATGCAAATGGCATATTAAGCAGATTACGTGTCCAACAATAGAAGACGTAGGAGACTTGGAGAGAGAATTTAACCTTGTAAAGTGTGTCTGGATCAAGGTATCATATAAATGTCGCCATTGAACTTTCAAGGACAACTTTTTCCGGTATTTGTTCAATACTTTTACCAGTATATTTCCCCATCTAACCTAACAAAACAAAAATACAAGCATTGGTTCGTATTTGTTATTTGAGATATAAACAAATACCAACAAAGTGAACATGAAATCAGTGTATGCAAAAGCAGCACCTGTGCATAAAGTTTATTCTCCGCAACTCGAAACAACTCCAACCCAACTTCTGCAAGTGCTGTCACATCATCCAACAATAGTTCACTCTTTGCCCTTATGAAACTGAAAATAAAATAGATCATAAAGGGGAGTGCATCAGTTCAAGCATCGCAAATGACTAATGCATTATTAATTCCATGATCAAAAACATTAGCCTGATCCATTATTTGCCAAATCCTGTCCCATTTTTCAAGAAATATGTCCCTTAATTGCTGTACTCTTTCATAAGAAATAAATAGTGGTACATCATATGTGTTTCTGATATATTGATCGTCTACCATCACTACACTTTCTATTAGCATGTCTAGAGATCAAAACAAATAAACATCCCCATAATGTCATAAAATTCTACTCATTTTACTCAGAATTCCAAAGTCAGTAACTATAAGCAACCATCCAATACCTTGACTATTGATACAACCAGTAGTACGACTCAATGCTGACAGAAGCTTTGGCTTTACTCGAATAACTTCAAAATTCTCCAATTTGTGGGTACATAGGCCCTGATTCGATTGGCTTTTTCTACGGAAAACATTTTTTCCTAAAAAAGCACATATCTTTTGCAATAAGTATTTGGATTAGATTTCAAAAAAACCTGAAAAAAAAATCAATTTCAGCTTTTTCCATAAGTCAGCATTGTGCTTTTAAAAAAGCTCCTTTTTCTCAAAATTTTAAAAAAAAAATATCTTTTGAAAAAAGCCAATCGAAATAAGCCCATAGTAGCCATCATTAGCTGAAGTACCATATCACTATACTAGCAATAACCCCCAGCCATCACAAGACATTACTAAAGCTAAAGCTTAGCTGCTTCTTGCTTCAATGTCTAATTATCTAAAACCTCCTTTGTGCTATTACTAAACGGAACCAAAGATTAAATGGCAAAAGAAAACGATATTTTCTCGCATGTGTCTGCCAAAATTTCACGTTAGGCCGTGTGCTACTGTAATAGTTTCGTCATAACATGACCAAAAACTCCCCTAGCATAAAGGGCACTAAGCCACATTCTCATATACCGAGCTATTATATTCTTATGATATATAATCAACAGTTTCAATTACATGATCAAACTCAAAGAAAATTTGTAATATAAAAACTACTACTCTATATAATTAATAGTCGACGAGCTCGAGGGCCTGGCTTTTTTCCAGGAAGTTCACTTCTTTTTCATTAGAAAGAAAAAGTACATTCTTTTGCAATATTTATTTGGTTTCGCTTTGCTGAACCCCTCAAAAAAGCTCAAATACAGTTTAAAGCAAAAAATTTTAACTTCTCCCAAAAAACAAAAAAAAAATTCTTCGAAAGTTGTTTAAAAGGCACTTTGGAAAAAAGCCAATCCAAACGAACCCATGATCACGTAATCCAATTAAAGTAGCAGATAAAATAATTAATTCGAAAAGGCAATTAGCATAAGTAATAGAATCAAATAATGAATCTCAAAGAACAAAATGGTAGTTGAATTAATTAAATTGAAAATGAACTAACAGGTCAACGATAGGGACCCATTTGAGAGCAGAGTAAACCGATTCAGGATTATCAGCTCGGAAGGATTCTTTTACGGCCTTCACCACTCCGGCGAACGCTTCTTTCTCTCTCTTCGTCTCCTCCGCCACCGGCGGCGGTAGCCATGCATTATACAGATGCATTCTCTCTCTCTATATATATATATATGTGCTCTCTCTCTATATATGTGTGTGTGTGTAATGTTGCTGTGCGAGTGGAGGTTGCAAATGAAAATGATAAAGCTGAATATGAGTACATATAGATTTGTTGTCTTTTTAGGCAAGAAAATATTGGGAGCAAACAAGATGACTGGTAACCGGAAATGGCGGTTAACGAGATTTAGATAGTTAATTGACTTTAAAGAATCTTCTTCATTGGCATTTTTCAAAAAAAAAATCTTTTAACTTTTGAAAAAATTGTTTTTCTGAGAAATGAAAATGTGCAACTTAAAAAAAATAAAATTTTGAATTTTTCTTATAGTTTTAGTTTTTTAAAAAGACAAGTCAAATATTTATTACAAAAAGTATATATTCAAAATATAATTTCTTGAAGAAGAAAATCAATCCAAAAGGTACCTTGAATTTATTCACAAATTGGATTCGATAGTTCAACATAATCTTCTATATGGATTAGTATGAAATTTGAGCTTGTAATAAAGTACAAAATCTTTACTATAACAACCTCAACTGAGCTTTAACTTCTTATATTAGTTTATTTGTGCATATCATGTTTTAGAATAATATATGTGTTCTCCCAACTATATTATATAGTTGACTCAAATAAAAAAATCGGTTGTTATCGGTCTTTTGTTAACTGTAGTCCATCTCTGAACTTTCAAATTCCTTTACCCCACTAAACATCTTTTTAATCAAGTTTCCCTTCCACAAAGAAAGCTGGCCCACTTCTCCTCCTCTAGAAGACAAACTCTTATAGGAGAAAAAGACTAGTAAGAGCCTACCATCATCAATTCAAGATTAAGTAAAGAAAAAGTCCAAAAATCTAAAAGGTCATTCCTATTAATAAAAGGAAAAATTAAAACTTAGAGGCACAAAAATGAAAAATAAACATGCCTCAAACTTTATTAATTTAGAATGCATGATATCCATTTATAAACCAATCACAAAACATATTTCTCATTAATTAAGATACTATAATCTCTCCCAATAGTATAAAATTTTAAACAAGAATCCTACTTCAACATTTAGCTCCCACTTACGCAATTGATTTGTAACAAATAACTTTCTTTTTATGCACTAAAATATCTAGAGGAACAAAGATGGCTATAAGAAAAAAAAAATGGTGGGTAAACGATGTTTAAATAATTATTTTTAGTTGATTTGGATAACTGAGGTTTCTTTTGGGGTAAGAAAAAGTTTGGAGGAAGAAATGTGACTGGTAACCTGAAAAGGAGGTAAATGAGACCCCTGGATATTTAGTTCTCGGTTGACTTGGTGTCAGTGTTCACATGTGAGGTGGAGTTTGGAAGGGAGTGGAAATTGAAAAGTCGGGTGCCAAGGGTCTGTTTGGTTTGGTTTTTTTTTTTAGGGAAAATATTTTTTTTTAATATTATATTAAATTTATAATAATTATTTAATTTAATTTTTTAAAAAGTTAAAATTCTGAAAAAAATTCAAATACAATTTTTTTCATAAATTAGAGTTTTTAGTTTTTAAAAAAAATTATTTTTTAAAAATTGTAAAAAAAATACTTAAAAAAAAATTCAATCCAGACGAGGCCTAAGTAAGGATTAAAGAGTAAATAGAGGAAAAAGAATAATATTTTTCCTGCAAAAATTGTTGTGATCTGTATTTCTCAAGTGGTTTGTGTCCTTTTGTGAAAAGAGTCAAGTGTGGTTGGCAACTTTTTCCTTAGTGGAGAGGTTTTCTTGAATGATAAAAAATAAGAATTTAGCCAAAAGTTGGCCTTAAAAATAAATTAAAGAAAGTAAAATAACTCAGGGTAAAAGGTAAGTATAACTCCACAATTGTATTTGCCAAACTTTAACACACCTTTCTCTTTCATGTTTCGTATTTTCATTGGCTTTAGTGTTAGAGCTATAACCATCGGTTAGGCAAACATTTATTCATAGAATACGTAGTGCATAGCAAATTTCCTTTTATTTTCTTGTTATTGATAAGTTTGAAATGGTTAAACACATTGGAATATTTATTTTCTTATTTAACCTTTTAGGTTTCTATCTAATTCTCTCTTGGATTGATTTGTAAAGAATTAAGTAAAGAAGATTTACCATCTCCTTCTTACAAAGAAAGACTCGTGTTCCTTTTTTAGTTGTCCCAAATTATAGTCACATTTATTTTTTAAAATGATATAGCGGATATTTGGAGAATATAGCGAGAAGAAAAAACAAGGAGTTCAATTTCAAGGTTGAAATTTGCCAAGAAATTCCATAGATTATAAACCTAAGAAAGGGAATAAAAATATTAATGAATAATTTCTCGCAAAGGTTGTCTATTAATGAAAACTTTCACCCTATATATAGATTATTTCAGAAATTCAAAACTAAATAGGAAACTAAAATTAAATAGAAAAATAAAACTAAATAGGATGTGGTTCTACTAATCCTTTCCATCTTAAAATAGGCTTAACACAACTATGTCTCGATAACAAATAACAAATCCTAAATCCTAACTAATTTTAATTACTGACTAAATAATAAAATTATAGGCTGCATCATAGCTCCTTTTTTTCTTCAGTGACGTAGTTTTATTATAACACAAAGGGTCCATTAACAAAAAACTCTTGAAATTTTAAAAGGAAACAAATATGAGGTTTGGGGTTATTGTGTTAGTATATATACAATACCAATCTTCAATGTTTTACAAATTTGCTTAAATTAGTCTTTATTTAATAAATAAATAAATAAAAAGGATTTTGGACTAATCTAAGTAAGTTTGTAAAACATTGAACACTAATATAAATTTTTTCCCCAAATAATGGGAAATATTTTGATTATCTTTGTAAAACATTAACTGCTAATAAGAATATTTCTAAACAATAGGGACCAAGCTAACTATATTTGCAAAACATTGAATACTATTTTGAATATTTTTAAGAAACGTTGGGGACTAATTTAAATATTTTAAATCAATAAAGACCAATTTAAAAAAAAGGGGAAAACTATAGGAACTAATTGTAAAATTTCCATAAACAAAATTAGAAAACGCGTAACGGAGATGTTACCATACAACCCAAAGCTTTTATTTTTGGGATTAAAAATAGTTTAAGTGGTTAAAAGTGCGTTCCCTAAAAGTGTGATCATAGGTTAAAATCTCGCCAAAAAAAAAAAAAAGTGGGGGTGAGTTGGGAGTAGGTGTTGAAGAAGGCTTTAGTTTTTTTTTTAATTAATATTTTTAACGATTTTTTAATTCAAAATGGTAAATTTTTATATCAATATAAATGTTAATATAATCTTAACGAGTATAACATTGCACTCGTTAAAGAGATATTTTTTTCAAAGCCCCACTCCAGATCCAATGCCTGCACCCATATTGTCTTTCTAGCTATTATTATAAATATCTTAATCATGTGAAGTCCTGTTATTTGACGGGCTTAAATCGTTTTTAAAATGTTACAATATCATGAGTAACTGTAAATTCATTTCCTCTCTTTTAGTATGCTTTATAAAATTATAAAATTACTAAATGAGATCTGATCTGACCGTTTAAGGTGCCAGGCTGCCCGCGGGATCGAAATGTGACCGTTGCAAAGCGTTTAGCAACGTATAAATACCTGAGACGCCCCTCTATTCAAGCACTCATTTTCTAATTTTTCATCACTTATCACACCTACATTTTCCAATCTCTTTCTTTTTTTTTTTTTTATTTCTTTCTTTCTCGAACCAATGGCAGATATTAAAGCTGCTCATGTCCTTGTCGAAATATCTACCATGAATGCAATCTCTGCAATAGAGCACCACCCCTTAATGGAAATATCAAAAAGCCCTGCTCATCTTTTGCTTCTGAAGCTTTGGCAAAGAGATGAAAAGCTCTATGGCGGAAGAATAGCCATTAAAGAAACAAGAATGGGAGCTATTAAACGAGAATTGTTTCAACTGTGCTGTTTTTTCTTCATCTTTCATGCATTGTTCTTAACCATACTGTTCACATCAGCTCTGGAAGATGAGCATCATCATCATCATCATCATAAGTGTTGGATTCCATCACTGTTATCCACGTGTACTTCTTTTGATATTGTGTTTTTGGTTCAAATGAGACTGTTTAGGTACTGGAGAGTGTCCAGGCAGTTGCAGATGATGAGGGCCGATAATCGCGCCCTCATGAGGTGTATTCAAGAATTGAGGATGAAGGGGGGGAGCGTTGATCTTAACAAAGAGCCACATGACGGGAAAAGAATGAAGAACTCCATTGTGGAGATCAAATGGAAGCCTATTGCTTGGTTTTCTCAGTATCTAGTGACTATTTGTCTTGTTTCTTGTACAGGTTTGCTCTTCCCAGCAAACATGTTCATGCTTGGTGCTTGATTTTGTCCATTTTTTGGAGCTGTCCAAATGCAGCACCAGCTTATAGCTAATTTAGTGTTTTACTAGAATTCAAGGTCCCACTTTTTCTCCAGACCCTGCATATAGTATGAGCTTTATATACTGAATTTCCTTTCTATAAAACTGCAAGATCATCAGTTTCCTAATATCATGATCCTGTTCCATAGGTTGAAGGAAAGAAGCATCTTGGTACCGACTGTTTATATCCTATCTGGGCATGAGTGACTGAAATAGAAAGCAAGACTCATCTGCATTGTCGATCAAAAGGTATACCGTGTCACCAGGGCTGACAAGAGGGCAGTGTACTGTATGTCTTTAAGTGTCACGAGAATGCTGAACTCATCTGTTCTTTGGCGATTTTCGCTCCCAATGCGGAGAGGCATCTGACTCTGCCGGTTACTTTGGAAGTTAAGGCTTTGTGCCTCTGCAGAAGCGCATTGATTCTTTCTGATGTTATCAATCCGGTTATGGCATGATTGCCAAGTCTAGATAGCAACACTAGCGTTCTTGGAGTAGCGGCTAATGTTCCTGTGCTTCAGATCAAGTTCTGCTGCGATGCAGTACCGAAATGGATTTTTCACCTTGACATACACCTATCTATCTCCGTTTCTTTATTCAATGTTTTTTCATGCTCAGGATTGATCTCATATGCCATAAACAAATCTTAAATGTGAACATGATTAATAAAGAATTTAATTGGAAATGAATCTTACTTGTGGATATGATCTGGAAATAATTGTACAAATTACTGTTGTGCTTGCAACTGAAACTCAAGTGTACATCCAGACAGCACTGAACTTTACCCCTCCAACCAACCACCAGCGGCCCCCCAGCCCAATTATAGTACAGAAACAGAATAAAGTTACCCTCCTCTGAATTATGGCTGCAGCTATGCACTCTCAAAGCCAAAAATTCGAAATACACCTGCAAGGAAAGACACATTTTTAGAATCTCGAGGGACCAAAACTTCATAATTTGGGGGCCACAATACAAGATCATAATTTGACTTTCAATGGATACGGCCAAAGAACTGAACCACAATAGCCATACCTTCATCTTGCTGATATTTATTTTTGTCATCTCCAGCATATGCAAGTAAATTATACTTGGGATTCCATTCCACGCTATTCATGGCCGCTCGACATGGAATTTGATGAACTGATCGTCCAGTTTGAACATTTGACTGCAGCAGAAGTAGAATCATGACTCACCAAATAATGTTGCTTAAATTGGCAATTAAGCGTGCTTCACTGTGTTTAGGTAATAGTGCCAATGGACCTTTTAACAACAGAATTCCAATATAAAAGAGTATAAGATAACATACAATGTCAATAAACAAGCCTTCACTTGCAGAAGCAATATATTCTCAGAATTTCAATATAAAAGAGTATAAGATAACATACAATGTCAATAAACAAGTCTTCACTTGCAGAAGCAATATATTCTCCTGTATGATTGAAACTTATTGTCCTCACAGGCCATCTGAGAACAAGAAAGGGAAAACCCCAATTTTGGATGTAATTAGAAGCTCTAAGAATACAGAAATCCATACCAAAAATATGTTAAATTGAACATCTATCAACATAGCAATTGAAAAGACCCTACATGTATTTATCATCTTTTTTTCTTCTGCTTCTATCTCTTCTTCTATCCTTAATTCTGAGACAAAAGTGATGGGGGGAAGAATGGAAGGAGAAACTTACTCGAGTTTTGCAAATGTACGCAAACAGAGCATCTCCTTAATATCCCAAAGGCTGACCAAGGAATCAGCACTTCCAACAGCAAAATATCTGTGGACGGTTGAATTTTTCATGCATTAGCATCAGATTGGGTTGACAACAATATGGTACTCTCTATATAATCACTTGCAGATACTGTCCAGAATAAGGAACTACCATAAATTCTGGATTATCCAATGCTTAGAATCTCTTTTTTACACATTTCCAATCAAGCATACTACAAACCAATGAGGAAAGTGAACATGCAACACACCTTCCTAGAGGATCGATTGCAATACAATAGCAACCTGCTGTATGAGCCATAAGAGTGTTGATTGGTTTAAGTGATGGATATGCAAGAACTTCAACGGTACCTGAGCATAGATGATAAAGTAATAAATAATTGAAGCATTTGGATACACCATATATTGGATTTGCATCCCCATAAATAATAATGATGAAATTATCCTTCACATTACACAGTATGCAGAATAAGAATTCCAGCATAGTGAGAGAAGCTTACCATTCCCTGTTGTAAGAAAGAACATGTCTCCTGTCATGTTCCATGCGATCTCGTTAACCTGATAACCAAAAGACAACAAGCGTTATCTTAGAGATCAACACAACCAAAGATACCTGTCCAATATCTCTAGCAACTAGTCTCCTCCTCCACCTTATGCATTCTCCATACCCTCCTTTGAAGAAAGAGCAGAATAACAGCATTATCTTGAAAAAGAGATACCTCATAATTGGACTTGCGCCTATGGATAGGTTTAAATTTTCGGACATCCAATATTGTAATTTCATCATCCTATCCAGAGAAGTAAAAACAGCACATGCTCGTCAAATAACATGGCAGACCAACTGACGGAAGATGATTCTACAGGATCAAATGCTAATTTGAAGACATACCCGGTTGCCAACAGCTATGTGTGTCCCGTCAGGCTTATAGGTGATATTGATATTCTCTCCACTGAGTTCAGCCAACTGCGAGCATTTTCCACCTGCCAATACCAGATCACACGGCAATAAGTAACTTCCCCAACTTTTCCATGTTCTTTTCTCTCCTTGTTCTTGTGCATTTATTCATTTTTTTCCCCCTTTTAATTTGTGGTGGTGGGGGTGGTTGGGGTCTGAATTTGATCAAGAGGAGCATTTCAATGGTACAAATATTTACATACCTAAAAATTGAAATTACTGTAATCACTAATTTATGTCTTGACTCCGGAAGGCTTAAAATAATTTTCTTTTCCTTTCCTTCCGTCCTAAATGTAGGATAGTAACCATGACTCATCTCAAATGCGTTTTAAGTGGAGCAAAGTTACTGTATTATCATTTTATCTGCATTGCTCAGCCATTTGGACTCTCTTTTTCATAGAAACAAACATCAAGTCTCCTAATCCAGATGCTTCACATTTTTTTTAATCAGAAGCCAGATTCTCAAAGATCTTGCCTTTCCACAATGACTTGGATTCTGGATGATTCGAAGTTCTTAGCAACAACAAAATCATTTTTGCCTTTCTTAAGTCATTCAAACTAAGGAGTACTGTTTGCTTACTACGAGCATCCCACAATCGAACTGTCTTGTCTCCTGAAGCAGTTGCAATCAGATCTGCATGTTTTGGATCCCAACATAACTGATCCACACTGTCAGTATGGCCTTTTAATTCAATGTCTTTAACCTTCCCCTGCTCAAGACAACACATGATAAACATTGTATGAAGAGATGAAACATATTTGAAACAAATATTTCTGTAGTGACTACTACACACTACAAATCCACGACTGTAATAATAGGAAGTCAAAGAAAACTGATCGTGGATATTTTTTTTCACCCCTAAAGAAAGAAATACTACATCCAAGCCTGTAAGATGAATACTGCATGCTTTTTGCCAAATGATGCTATCAAGAAATATTCAGTGACCTACTTCTAACAGGTATTTTAGTGAACAAGTGGTTAGAGTAATGATGCTAGGTCAGACTGCTATCTCAAGTGACATATAGGAGAACTGCAATTGGCTGGCAATACTTGACTGTGTGGTAGCCATCAGCAACCAACTAATACCTAATGTACCATTCAAATAATCTCCTTCTCAGCCAATTTGATCACTTTACTCCCCGCAGCAGGAAAATAACTCTAACATTTCAAAGGTCAGTCATTATTTTCTTTCAAATCCCCCTTATCATGCCCCTCCCCCCTCCATTCCAGGTGACAGTAGGTGCCAACCATCAATGCACTCATGTTGGTGGGAACAAAATTAGTGATAGATGACTGAGGCACTTTCAAATTAAGAAAAGATGAATCCAATCATGTCAAGGGAACAGAATAAGGTGTTCATCACAACTACTGTGGTCCTCAAATACCTCCCCAGTGAAACAGCTACGAGCGAGCTTGAGTGTTGTCTTTGCACTTTGGACCAAATCGTTATCAAGTACAAAACAAATTATATAATGCAGGGACAAAACACATTTCAACAAGCATGTAAGACCACATCAGAGACACTATTGCATATAAAGAAGCCAAAACTATTCGCACTAATCATAGTAACAAGCTTTAGCTTTCTTCTTGCTCTTTTTTTAATCAAGCAGTACCTTCTTTTTCTTTACAAAATACTAGTCTTATAACTTCCGAAAAAGAAAAAGTTTGAATTTGGCAACACTCAAAGAATCAATACACGTGTTTACATAAAAATGCACCAGTAGAATAGGTAGGTTCAATGCCTAAACTAAAATAAACAAATAACTAAGTGGGAAAGGAATTATAAATGAAAACCAAAAAATTTCTACTAAAAATTAAGGCGAAATGGATCCTGGAAAAGTATAAAAGAGCAAAAATTTTGGGGTCAAAATGTACTATAATAAACTAACAACTTAAGTGATTGATAAGAATGTGTCAAGAATTCTAATATCCTCACTGAGCATGGGCCAGCTGAGTCCTACTCCTATGAGTGCACTGGTGAATCATATGTTCTCGTAAATCTGATCACTAGCTTATTATGATACAGCTGCTTTAATGTGCAACTTCGACAAAATACGATAATAATAATAATCAAAGAAGAAAGTTCAAATTGAGTACATGGTTGTGAGGTTCAATATGCCAAACGCGAGCAGTTTGATCCACTGAACCTGACGCTAATTTCATCCCCGTGCAGTTCCATGCCACTGAATGCACCTTTTTCCACATACCCGCAAATAAAAGATTCACAAAAATTAAAAAAAGAAAAAATTGAAGAAAAATTTACGAACATATCTGCGAATTTTTTGACAAAAATATATACATATAGATGTGAAAAGTTTGTACCTTTTTCTTGTGGCCTTGGTATTCTCTGCTGTGAAGGTTTTTGAAGGGGAGCGTTTCCTCCATAGCCATGGCTACTGTTTCTGCTACTGAGGCTTTCTCCTGCACATCAATGCGTTTGTGTAATTTTCATTTTATATGATATATATCTATGTGTGTATATATATATGTGTATATATATATACACTCTTTGTGTTTACTGCTCGATGATATTGTTAAAATTAGGCCCTCTCCAAAATAAGCATGAAAAAGTTGGGCTGATCCAAAGAAAATGGGCCCATAAAAGAAAAAAGGAAAGAAAAAGAAGCAAGAATGAATCTCGTGGGTCATAATCCCCATGGGAAAACCATTGACAGTATTAAAAATAATGGCAGGTGGCCTAATGGTCCGGCCTGGCAGATGGACAATGCTCTGGAGCGCAGACCTTAAATTCCATTTTTGTAGCCCGGAGGCTTAGGCTGCGTTTGGTTTGAAAACAACATTTTTTTTAGCTTTTATTTTTGAAAACAGTTTTTGTTTTCAGTTTTATAAAAATTTTAAAAAAATGTGTTTCGATAATAATAAAAGTGAAATTTATTTTCTAAAGATAGAAATTAGGAAAACAAGCACTCAAAACATTTTTTTTTATGTTTATTTACAAAATTATCACCTCATTTTCTAACTTATTTAAGACAAGTTCTCTATCTACAAAATTTATCACCTTGATTATAGCACGTACACTATACTCTACTGGCCGACCAGTAAATCTAGTAAATATAATGATTCTATTGATTGAATGAATTGGTCAACCGACAACACTAGTAAAATCACTGATTCCACAAGTTGATGTCACTGGCCAATTGGTCAGTAAAGACAGAAAACCATTGCTATTGGTCGATGCGTCGTGTGCCATGCACATGCAAAAGTTGTTGAAAAACTAACATAATTTCTCTTATGCACTAATGATGTCTCTCTTAATGTTGTAAGATGAGGAACAAAAATATCTTATTTTAAAGATAACGAACCAAAAATTCTTTCACGGTTAGGATGACCATTGGGGTCCTGTGGTGTTTGGCTTTGCTTATTTGGTGTTTTATAAGTATTTATAAAAAAATACCACGTAATTTTTACTATTTAAACTTACAAGCCATAAATAAGCACCACCAAACACCAATTAGAAGCACATGTCCTTATTGCTTTTCTTTTTTTTGTGAATTGTTTTTGGTTCATCGCAATAATTACCACCCACAAACGTACAGCGTAGTGACAGCAGTCAGTCTTTAACACCTCGCTCTCCTCTCCGTGGTAGTCTCAAGAGAGAGAGAGAGAGAGATTGGTGGGGGTGGTGAGTCACAGTCAAAAAGGAAGCTTCGAGAGAAGTCTGGGTAGTTTTAGGATCCGACGTGGCAGCCGGAGAAGATGTCGTCCGGCAGGTACATGGCTTACTCGCCGTCTCCCTCCACCGCCCCCCACTCTCCCCACATCGCCGGCCTCCGCTCCGCCGCCGCTGCCGCCGTCGAGCAAGAAAAGTACCACTCCTTCTTTTTGGACTTTGACTTTCCTTTTTGCCCCTTTTAGCTGCATCATCTATGCATATATACATGTAGCACAACATTAATTTATGCATGTATAGGAAATGAATACGTACGCATAGATATCTGAATTATGAAATTGCTGCTTAATGATAAAATTTTCATATAAATTGATTGACTCTGCTATGGATCTTTATTTTCTTTTATGTATTTTTTTTTCCAATATATTTGCTTAGTTTCAGTCGAATGATCTCTGATGATAAGATCTGAGCTTAAAGTTTTAATCTTTTACTAGTTTTAAGTTGTTAGTGGAGTATGTAGTGTGATTCAAGTCAGCTCTTCTAAGATTCCTCATGCTAATAAAAGCGAGCTACTTCATGGTAATTTTTTATGTTCTTGAGGTGGCTTAGAGAATCCTTTTTAATTTTGGTTATTACAGAAAGATGAGGCTTGTATTTTTCCTCTTTGTCTTTTCTTGTTTTTGGGTTTTTTTTTTCTTTTAAATTTTTATATTTAAGCATGTTATCTACCTAAAATTTTTCAAAGAAGGATCTTTAATACTTCAATAGGCTGAAAAAGGTATCACCTTACTCTCTCTGTTGAATTGTTGATGAGATAGCTGCTCAAAGATTATCTGTTTAGTCAGAAATGTTGCCTGGTTGCTGTATGGATTTGTTGAATTACATTTTGACTCTTGTATTACTGCAATGGTGACTTGGTTGATGTATTAATATTAGTTAAGAGAGATGCTCAAAGGGTCTCCTTTTTGTTGAGTCGGTGAAGCAGTCAGCTGTTTTCCAGTTTTAATGAGCTGTAAGCAAGTGAAGCAAATTAAGGGCATCTTTGTATTGTCGGGTTGTGAATGTTCTTTATTGTTTTCTGCATGCACGTTTGTTGTTATACGAAGTATTTGAGTATGATATAATTATGCTTGCGATATTAATCATGTAAATTGTTGGTAATACTAAGTCACGAAGACTATAAGATTTTTCATTTTCCTTTCTTTGCCTATGTAATTTGTTCTTTCCTGAAATCAATATATTTGGAGTAAGTATGCGCATATAAATGCGTTAAGATACTCTGCTTTACCTATATATTAAAAAGTAAAAGGTGCTGCCAAAATACGGGACATCAAGACCGACAATATTATTCTTGCATGCAGCAATTTTTTGTCTGTGTCATTCTAATCTTTCTGCTTGTTGACAGGTATCTCTCAGAGTTACTTGCCGAACGACAGAAACTAAGTCCATTTATGCCTGTGCTTCCTAATAGCTATCGCTTGCTGAATCAGGGTAGGTTGGAATGTTTATTATGTCAAATTCACGTATTGTATAAGTTTGGCTTCTATATTTGATGTGTCACAATTTAAGTTCAGCCCAACATCTTATGCAAACTATTTTATGTTGTTAAATGTAGAAGTTGTATGAAAAGTTAAGAAAGTGGTAACCTGCACCTTCACTTAAAACAGTCCTACATGTAATGGTTAAAATTATTCCCTTTTCTAGGAGATAGAGGAAAACTCTCCAGAAATAGGAAGTTCTTCTGTGAGAAATACTATGGGAGAATATGAGAGAAACCTCCAAGTGATCTGATTGATAGTACAACTATATTTTGTTTGATTTTGTGTGCTAGTGGACAGCAGCATGTTGCAGCGTAGGAGTACGGATCTGGAATGGACTCTCATTATATGTCTAGTTATATATTTGCATTTCTTTCTAGTAATGCCTTCCATATCTTAAGTGATCTCTGTGTCCCTGTTGATTAAGTGGTAGTATGGCCTTACATACCTCTTAGCGAGTCCCTTCTACTGATTGATGTACTTGCTCAAGACAATTGAGGAAGAAAGATATTTAGGTCTGGGCATAAAGTTTCTCCCGAAACACTTGATTGTGGTTTTGGCATCTTTGTCTGGACAATACTTATGCACTGAAAGTTAGCCATCTGATTCGGATTAAAGGAATCGAAGAGAAACTAACTTTAAGAATTGCAATTTCACCTTGAAGTTCATCAAGTGGATTATTGGTGGTGGTGAAGAATATTTTTCTAGCAGGGAAATTGGCATCTTTTGGGTATTAGTCGTCAATATTTATTAATGGCCAATTTACACATTATAAAATTCTTTCATGAGAGAGATGAATTATTTTCTAATCTATGCTTACTAAGTTTCACCCTATCTCTTTAATTACTACTCAGAATCAAGGTCCACTGGTTTTGTGGGGTGCATTCCTGAGTTTTATTTCATCCTCCATTTGCGGAGGAGAGTTGTTACTTATCACCATTGCCTAGAGCTCTGCAGTAGATTTAGTATTTCTAGTGTCTAATGATGGTGGCTGGAGTTGAGTTACTGGTATCATTGGCAAACTAATGACTTGCACGATCTGTTTTTGGAATCTATGAGAATTTGAGATCATACATTTCACCTTCACTAGTTTTCCTAGTCTTTCTTTCTCCCAGGATACATAATTCACATTTCTGAAGATTGATTTTTACTGGCCAGAACACAACCGGTCTTGTCTGTCCGTATTGTGGCGACTACTAACTGCAAATGCTAACTGGTGCGTCTTATTCTTGAAAATTGACCTTTTTTGAAGCAGAAATTTTGCGTGTAACCACACTATTGGGGAATGCATCAGTTTTAGATCAAAGTGGGCTTGAACATGCTAGCCCCCTGGCTTCAGGAGGAATATATTCAAATGGAGGAGCTAACATGAACAGACGGGCATCACCATTTCAATCAGAAGTATGGATGCTAACCATTAACATAACCTTTTGTTTGCTCTAATTATTACTGTCTTTTAGAAGCATTTCTGACACAATCTTTTCAATTTTTATGCTAACTTGATTACTTCTTTCGAGTGTTTAAAACTGCAAGCTTCGCCTTCTGTCATGACAGGTAAATTGAAGCTAACAAAATTAAGTATGACATATAGATTTAGGTAGGGATATGATTCAACATTTCGCTTACATTTGTGGTTTTACCATATCAGTGGACATAACATGACATACGCCCTGGCACAGCGTGATTTTCTAATTCCTGTGACTGTTAGAGATAACTTAGTAATAGAACCTTAACTTATTGATGTTTGAACCCGACATAATACTTCTCTTATTCTCATGCTGACAAGTTATGGGGATGCTTTTAGTGCAATGTCAAATAGGACCACCAAATCCTGTCTATAATTGATGGTCGTGGAACAAAGAATTATGAGCTTGTGTAGTTTTATTCTTAAACGTCACATTTAAGATCAACCACTGATTTGCATCTATCATCAAGCAATGGGCATTTCTTGGGTACCGTTGTTTGGATTGCTTTCATGAATATCATTTAGAACCGTCCGATGCTTTCTGTTCATTTAAATACATAAATGGTTGTTATCAGCTTACCCAGGATTGTTGTGCCCTCTTATCCTGCTTGCAGGTTGTAAGGATCAGAGAGGAGTGTATACAGTCTTCCTTGTGAATGCTGTTCTTCTAACTTTGTTAGTCCTGGTATGCAGATTGCAGGTTTAATGCAGCCCTCACCTACTCAAAATTGGCTTGGTTCTCACGGTAGCTCATCTGGTCTTATAGTGAAGAGAACAATAAGGGTTGATATTCCTGTGGATCAATATCCTAGTGTAAGAGCCCTGTCTACTCTGCCGTCTACTTGATGCCATTCTTCTGTCTTTAGTGTGTATTTACGGGAGGAAAATCATTATTGCAGTACAATTTTGTCGGACGCCTCCTTGGTCCTAGAGGGAACTCTCTTAAGCGAGTTGAAGCAAGTACTGATTGTCGCGTTCTGATTAGAGGTCGTGGAAGCATCAAAGATCCAGTCAAAGTAATATTCCATTATTCACATCTAATATTATACTAATAATAACAGCAAACCCTTTCATTTCATAACCTTATGTCCATATGCAACCTTACCATTTTGTTGCAGGAAGAGATGATGAGAGGCAAACCTGGATATGAGCACTTAAATGAACCCCTTCATCTACTTGTTGAAGCAGAACTGCCTGTTGAGATAATTGATGCTCGGCTTATGCAAGCACGCGAGATACTTGAAGATTTGCTCAAGCCTATGGTATGTCTCTTCTTTCCCCTAGTTGACTTACAAAAATTAATCTCATCATGTCTCTAATGAGTCAGGATGCTTGCATTTCTCCCCTAAATGCAGGACGAGTCTCAGGATTTCTACAAGAAACAGCAGCTGAGAGAGCTTGCACTGCTTAACGGTACACTTCGTGAAGAAGGTTCTCAGATGTCAGGTTCTGTCTCCCCATTCCACAACAGCCTTGGTATGAAGAGGGCCAAGACTGGGGGGTGATCAGTTGCCTTTATTAGTGGTTATCTGGAGTTAAGTAAGTTCATCAATTTGATGGAACAGGAGCTTCCGACACCGCTGGTGTTGTCTGCCAGCTGGTGCTTCCACCTGCTATCGGGGCACTGGCACAATTATCTGCCAGTTCTAACTTGCGTCTATATGATATGAGGTGTGTTTATATTTCTCCTGGGGGTGGTTTAGTGACAGTAGACTTTGGTATGGGCCATTGTGGTTTTGGGGAGTGCTTCGATTCCAGTTGCTCTAGGCTGTTTGATACAACATTCGTCTGTCTTATTATTTATTTACTAAGCTTGTCATGAGAGTTTTTGGTTATGTGGGGATCCTTGTGAGAAGTTAGGTTATGTATGAAAGTGTACGTGAACTCATGCTATCCAACCTAGTGCTTGTCATGTGGGCTGAGGGTGTTTTGCACCAAGTGTAGGAGTATTGCAGATTTCTGAAGGAAGAATTCTTTATTAGCATAACCTTCTGCTATTCAAGTTTTCCTTCTCTTGGTTCTCGTCATTCTTTTGCTCCTCTTTTATGTCATGGATAATTTTCGCTGGATTATGAGCATAATGGAAAAACTGTTTTGAGTTCAACCTCTTATAAAATGGAAGATAATTGCGCACAATGAACTCTAAAATCGGTCCAATCTTTGTTGGACCTTGCACATATTGATAGCATTGTGCATGATGCTGCCTATTGCGGGTGTATTTATTTCTGTCATTACCTTTCTGGATGCCTCTGCACTGTTGCTCATGGCGTTGTAATAGGCCTGCCATGCAAAGGCTTCATTAGTCAAGAAGCTTGTGACAGTGTATCCTTGCTTTTCTTGAGGAATGAGGACTCATTCGTTGAACAACTGTCCTGTGCAAGGGTATGCTAATCAATATTTTCTTGGAATATTAGACCGTAGGCTCAATTTTCTCTCCCCGTTTGGTGTTTGGTACGTTAACAGGATGATTAACGTCATCTAGTGGGACAAAGCTTGATTTAGTTTGGTTTGATATCTGAGTGGTAACCTCTCTTATATGTGCTCGTGTGATCATTATGTGCTCATGGTCTTGTTTCTGGCATTCATACAGCCTTCTCTCTATGGTGCATATAGGTTGGCAGTGATATGTTTGACGATGGACATGATCTTTAGACCCTTCTTTCTCAGAATATACGTTGGTTAGCACTTAATTCATGCGCGTTACAAGATTTTGGCAATTAGATGATGAATTTTAAGGTATCAGAAGAATTTTCGGTTGTTTTTCTTGTTTATGTTATCTTATTGTAATTTGATGATAGTTTCATTATTTCATCCTCGTATTGTTGCAACTCTACAAGAATCTACTTTCAGCGCGGTTCTGTACTACCAAGTGATCCAGAGCTGAAGTGATTGCCCCGAAAAGGATCTAATTGACCAAGCTGGAAAATGAGACAGAACCTTGAAAGTTTCACGCATACATGCTCACACAAAGATTATATTCATCTTTGCTTAAACAAAAGTAGTTTACCATTCCCATTATACTTTCGTCTTCATCTTGATAGCTTTGATTTCGTCGTTGTAGGTATAGGAAGAAAATATTCTTGATTACCAGAAAGAAACACTCATCATAAGATAGGCCAGAATGAACATAAGATAGGCTAGAGTAAACACAAACCATGAAATACAACGTGAAACCGTAAGTTCCCATGGGTAGGAGGAGACCGGGCTTCAACCGCGTGCTTATTTCAAAATGAGCCTCCAACTGAAGCATAATAGCATTCTCACATAAAAGCCAAGTGTTCTATCTAATAAAAGAGAAGAAACTTCTACAAAGTCTATGGACAGAAGAAACTGAAATGGAAGCGTAGGACGTTCTGAAATAATCTCAGGTATCAGATTATTAGGGATGAAAATAGAATAATTTGTCTGCGTTTCTGATGGAAGCTAGCTTCTTCTGTTCTTGGATATATATGGCCAAGAAATATGCATCAAGCATTCTCATCTCCTTCTTCCTCGTTCTCCTCGATTCCTACCCAACGAGTAAAAGCAAAAAGAAACTCTTTGAAGTTCACCATCCCATTTTTGTCCCAATCCATCTCTTCTGCAAAGAGCAAACCAAATGCATTTAGTGCTTCAACGAGTGTCAAAGAAAGTGATGGTTTCATCTATCCATAATCACCCAAGAGTTCGAGTTTTTGGTCGTAAAAAATTGTTGATTCTACAAAAAGACCAGTGAGTAGAGTAACAGAGCCAGTATGGGATTTTACTTAACAGGTACAGGGAAATCAATGCAAAATCTTCACTAGTAAAATGAGTAGCATATGCAGCTTGAGTGCTGGCATGGAGAGCAAGTGAATGCGAGAGAGAGAGAGAGAGAGAGAGAAAGGGAGAGAGAGAGAGGGCTTGCCAAATCTTTTCATGGCTATTCGTCCAGAGGACCGTTCTCCTGTCTCGTCTATAGCTTCAAACATCTCATTCTTGCTGACATGTCCATCTTTGTTTTTGTCTAGAAACACGAATGCATCAACTAGAGTTTCGAATGTGGCCTCAAGATTCGGCATTCCCATTCGAGATTTCTGTCAATGTCAAGGAAGAATCTTGATGGAGGGAGGAGATAAAAACAGTATGTAACACATACTTGATTGGTTAATCCGAGTGACTTATGCAGATCTAATAAGTATACTGAAAATGATTGTACTATCACATCAATCTGCATTATATAGAAAATGTTGCATTATAATGAAATTATATATAATATAGAACTTACTCGTCCGCTACAAATTCTGTGGAAAGTGAGAGATTCTAATTATGTTAGTAATAGTCATCTTAAACAAAAGTATAATATGATACTCAGGATACAGCATTGATTGCAGCAGGATCATCCTTGAGAAGATACACAAGACAAAGAAGAACGATGAATTCATTGAATCCCATTCCCCTATCATCATTGATGTCACATGCCTCAAAGAGATCATTGATATCCTCCTCGGTAAAGTTAATCTCAAGCTTGCGAAAGCAGTGTTTCAGTTCTTGCGGATCGATGGCACCACTTTTGTCCTCGTCTATGAAAAATACCAGAAAAATCAATTCGAAGCAAAAACACACCTTCTCATTGGACAAATTAAGGAATATAGTTCATGAGACTGCGGTTTCCCAAAAACGATGAATATACCAGATTTAAGCAATATCTGCTTGTCTCTTACAATGTTTGTGGATAGTGGTGAAGGCAAAATGAACATCTACATGCATACTACTTTGAACTAAGAGTGTATTTGGGCACCTACCAAATTCCTCAAATATATTTTTGCATTTTCTTAAGCCCTCGTCGATTCTGGGGAACTTCAAAATGATGCTGTTAAATGATTTTATGGAACTTCCTTCAGTCTCTCTTCGCCGCATCGCCTCATTTATCTTTGCCTCAAGTTTTGTCTCTGGTACCCATGCTCTGGGGGATCCACTTTTGCCTAACACGCCTCCCATTGTGAGTTTTGCGAAAAAGAAAACCAGATTAGCAGACAGGCCCTGGCTGAAAATGCAGATAAACAACTTATTAGATAAGCACCCAAACAAGCACTGTCGAAACCGTTTGCATCAACCGAAACTGAAATCATAGGAAAGCATTCATATACAAAAGAATCCGAACCCTGATGATAAATAATTGCTTCGTGGCAATTCCTCCTAAAATTTTGTTCATAGAATCGTGTATAATGATTCTTTGGTTCCGTTCTTAATTCCTGAAGCCATTAATTTCAATGAACAACTGGCATTTAACTAGTTGATGAGTGTGAAGTTTAATCATCCTTGCCCCTCTATAAGACCAAATGCTAATGAAATTATCCTCTTTCACACACCCAAATCAATCCTAGAATAGATGGTATCAAGAAATTGAATAACAGTACCCTGTTTTAGAAAGAAATAATCAAAACCATACCAAACCAAACCAAAATAAAAGAAGAAGAGAAAAAATTCCAAATTCTTCTTCTTTAAACTTTCTTTTTCAGCATTCACAAATAATAGATAACACTATATAAGAATTTGCAGCTAGTAGATATAAGAATTCAGTTACCACCTTATTGTACAACATAATAAGGGCCCTTTGGATTGGCTTTTTCTTCACAGTAAAGTAAAAAAGCACATTTTTTGCAATAAATATTTAGATTAAATTTCAAAAGAGCTAAGAAGGAAAAAAAAAAAGTTAAAAAAAAAGTTTAATTCCAGCTTTTTCTATAAGCCAAAAATTTTAGCATCTCAAAGATAACCAATCCAAACAAGCCCTAACCAAGATTTCAGACACAAACACAAACACAAACAAATATCCACACACACAAAGAGAATCCAAGAATGGCCAATTACAACAGAATCTTTACAGGGGTAGAGAAAATAAAGAAAGATGCAAAGCTGTAGAATCTAACCTGTTCAAAAAGCTAAAGGAGAACAAAAACAGGACCCCTTTCAGCTGAAAAAAAACCTCAACCAAGATCAGAGATATCACACAAAGTACCACAAAAGCACTTTTTGGCAGAGCTTAAAAGTTAAAACTCAACCCCAGCAGGCTAAGATATGAGAATCCAATTAACATCAACCTGTTCTTAGTACTTTTATAATACAATTATAATATTCTTTTTTTCTTAATTTTTTCCTGCAGAAATGGTGAGAAAGTGGGGGGGTTCAACTCTCTGCAAGGAATTTGCTGTTCCCATGGGGAGTTTATGGCCAAGATTTGTGCTGCACCAACCACGTATTCCACTTGTCCTTGCTTCTTTTATCTGTACTTTTTCTTTTTAAAATTGATACATTATGCAAATTTCTCGTTTTATATAATAAAATATTTAAATATGACAAAAAAAGAATATAATAAAATATTAAAATTTAAATAAAAATTATAGTTACTTTTAAGCTGCATTGTACTTTTCCTGCTGCACCCAAAATATAATGCTATCATAACGACAATACTTTTTGAACATTTTTGTACTCAAAAGTCAAAACGGACTAGTGCAGCAGTGCCTTCGCGACGAGAAATTCGTATTAGGCCAAATTTTATTAAATTTATTTTAAAATTTATAAATTTTGTAATGTGACGATATATTCAATGCACACAGCGAACGAGCACTGACAATATTATCCTACTAGGACCAAAATATATGAAAGAGACCTACAATTTACTACACTAATGTTGACATCCTTGGCCATATTAAAGCTACTAATAAATATTTGGATCTCCTTTTATCGCTCGTTTAAATTTGTTTTTTCTTTTAAAAAAATTACTTCACATAGAACTCCGAAATTCTAAATTCTCATAGAACCCCGAAATTCTGAACACTTTGAACCTATTAATAATTTAGTATATCTAAATTAAACTCTTCGGAAATCCTTGTAGACTAATATGAGAGTGAGTAAAAATCAAATTATTTACTCTAAAAAGTGTCGATAATCAAAGTGGGAAGGTTATTTGAGGTACTTAATGTGTTATGTTATTATTGAACTGGGTTTTAAATCCCCTCTTGTCATTATATTAGTCTAATAAACGCATAACATATGATGTATTGAGAAATTAAAAACTTCACGAGTATAAGAAATAAATTAGTTTATGGATAAGGAGTCTATAGTCTTTCGATAATTGATAATGGGAAAATTCATGAGCATGAAAATTGAATTAGCCTATGCATAATGGATTTATACGGCCTTTAAATAATGAGTTGTGTATATCAAAATTCTAGAAGTACAGTTGTTCTAGATTCTTCTTCTTCTTCTTCCTTTTCCTTTTTTTTTTAAATCACTTCTTCACATGTTAGTTATACATTAAAAAGTATATTTCAAAAATGTTATATATTACTTTTTCAAATAATTTGTATCATGGTATAAACCTATATTGGGATTATTAATTCCAGTGATCACTTGTGAGTTAGGTGTCGTGTATGGGCATGACATGGGACTAATCGCCTAACTTGTTAATGCTGCATATGGATGCGGCATTGCAAAGCCCCTCATGCCTGCCCGTAGCACATCATAGATGCAGGGCTCTGCACTATCTCAATAAGGAAATAAAGTTACACCTTGGCTACCAGCTTAACTGGTAAGCACTTGATCCTAACAATTGGTATTAGAACGAGATTGCAGGTTCAAATCTCCCAGGTTACACTGGGGAAGATTATTGGAATTATTAATTCCAGTGGTCACCCCGTGGATTTGGTGTCATATATGGGCGTGACATAGGACTAATCATTCGACTTGTCGGTGGTGTATATGGGTGCGGCACTGCGAAGCCCAGCATATCATAGATGCGGGGCTTTGCGCTACTCAATAAGGACCCAGGTGACATTGGGGGAGATTAATGGAATTATTAATTCCAGTGGATTTGTTGTCATATATGGGTATGACATGGGACTAATCTTTTGACTTGTCGGTGCTGTATAGGGGTGCGGCACTACGAAGCCCAGCACATTACAGATGCGGGGCTTTGCGCTCCTCAATAAGGAAATAAAGTTGCATCTTGGCTACCAACTTAAGCTTTTAGCCTAGTAGTAAGCGCTTGATCCTAACAACCTATCACTTGCTTCTACATTTCTATGTTATCTATTGTTAATTAAATTTTGTTGCTCTTGTCTTTCTTTGAAGCCCAGCACATCATAGATGCGGGGCTTGACCAACTTAAGCTTTTAGCCTCGTAGTAAGCGCTTGATCCTAACAACCTATTATTTGCTTCTACATTTCTATGTTATCTATTGTTAATTAAAGTTTGTTGCTCGTCTTTCTTTGATTTGTAATTACTTTTACTCATTCTTCTTCTCCAATTATAAAAAAGTTAATTTGTATTTTATTAGTCAAGTGAATATTAACCAAGACTATTATTTAAAAGAATGAAAATGTTATATTTTTTGAGAGGGGAAAAAACAAAAAAAAAGTTAAAAAATAAAACATATCTCATCAACACACCCATGGAGGCGAAGTATACTAGCTCCTTATACCATGATCTTTCACAAGGTGTTCATTTGTTAAGCATTGTGCTCCTCCTCCTACTGTTCAATTACAGTAAATGTTTGTTCACTACCCCACAACTATTTGTTCACTGATTGTTTGATCACTATGTTATAATAATTTGTTCACTGACTATTTGTTTATTATCCCGCAATTATTTGTTCACTGACTTTCATATATACATCAAATATTTGTTCACTAACTATTTATTCATTAACCCACATCTATTTTGTTCACTGATTTTCATATATACATCAAATATTTGTCTATTACTCTACAACTGTTTGTTTGCTCCCCTCACGTACACAAACGCACAAACATAACATATTTGCATGTATGCATACTTGAACGTAAATGCAGGCTTCAATGGCGGATTGATCTTGGAGAGTTTAAACACCCCGTGGGAGATACAGTTAGAATCGCGACGAGGAGAGGAAGAGATTGGTAGTTGTTGTGCGGCAAGATGATGCCAGAATCTTCGTCAGCATGAGGAAGAAAGCGATGGGCTTTAATAGTGAATAAGCACCTAGAAGGTTTTCTTAGACATGGTGCACACGTTATGATCAGCGAAAAAAGACAAATTTTATGGTGGTATTTATTCAGTGTGAGATGACCGGTTATGTCATCAGTGAAGCAAAGAAGAAGATAGAGGTTATAAGAGAGAAAAACAAAGAGAGAGAAAGAGAAAACTACTGAGCTGTTTGCATTTAAAAAAAAAAATGAAGGAGCATACTACTCCACAAGAGCACCATGGAGTAGGATCATAGTATAATTCTGGGGTGGGACCTTATATAATGGTCCCTTACAAGGTGCTATTTCATTAAGCATTGTGCTCTCTCTATGCGTGAATAGTACGTACACTTTACTATTCACATGCTACTGTTTACCGCTGTAAAATTATTTGTTCACTGACTATTTATTTACTGTCCCACAAATATTTAATCACCGACTATTTATTCACTACCCTACAACTATTTATTCATTGACTATTTGTTCTTTACTCTATAACTATTTGTTCACTGGCTTTTATATATATTTGTTCACCACTCTCTTACACACATAGACATACACAAATACATCAAATATTTATTTACTACCTTATAACTATTTGTTCACTGACTTTCATATATACATCAAATATTTGTTCATTACTCGACAACTATTTGTTCGTCTTATATGTATGCATACTTGAAGGTAAAGGTGGGATGGTAGATTGATTTTGGAGCATCCAAATATCACGTGGGAAGTTCGATTAGAATCACTACGAGAAAAGAAAGAGATTAGTAATTGCAGCAGTGGCAAGATGGTGCTGGAATCTTTATCAGCATGAGGAAGAAGATAACGATCTTTAATGGTGGATTAATATCTAAGAGGTTTTTTTTAATATGATGCATATCGTTACGATCAATGAATAAAAAAAAATTTTATAATGGTCTTTATCTGGCGTGGGATGACTGGTGGTGTCATCTGTGAGGCAAAGAAGAAAGAAGAGAAAAAGAGAGAGGTGGGGAAAGAGAAGAACGAAGAGAGATAAATGAGAGGATAGAGAAAGAGAAAGACACATTATCAATTGTTAGTTTTTTTTTTTTTTTAACAAGTGAAGGAACACCTAATTTCACCGGACCACCTTGTGTGGGGGCACAATATAATTGCAGAGTAGTCGTTAATAACAAATAAGCCATTACTACATATCTATATCTATATTCTATACACACACACACATATATATATAAATTAAACCTAAAGGAGTTCAAAGAAAGGTACACATCAGCACCATTAATTTTTTCAAGTCATCATAAATTATATTTTTAATATTATTACATTATTATAAATCTCTATATTATAGTGTTTAATTATATTTATGCACCACTTCTTAATATTATCATTATAATAAAGTTATAAGATATTTAATTATATTTATACACTACATATATATTTCTTTTTAATGAGTTCAAAGTAATAAAATTCAAAAAAACTAATTAATTTAATTAATCTATGCATAATATCATAAGAAAAAATAAAAATAAGAATAAAAAATACTAAAATTAATTTTTATAGATTTTAAAAAATAAAAAAATAAAAATTTAAAAATAATAAAAAAATATATCTATAAATATTTAAAAAATTAAAAAACACATAATTTAAATAAACTTGTGTAAAGTACTGATATGAAAGTATGAAAGCATTGGTAATTTGTAATTTATGTACGAAAGGACACGTGCATCAAACATAATTTATCTGGAACTCCTATATATGTACACACACAAACTAAAAGTCCACAATTCATCGTCTGTCTCCGTATCCATCTCAAACCCTAGCCTCATCGATTTTGCCTGTGTAAATTTCTTCTCCTTTTCCGTTTTTATGAATTCGTCTTTATTCATATGCATGCATGGTTTTTATGCGATTATTTTGGTTGATTTTGTTTAATTGATTCATTTGTATTTTTAATTTGCTATCTTTTAATTTTTAGATCGATTGTTGCCACGTGATTATAGATTTTTTTTTTTTTTTTAAATTTGGCTTCTGTTTGCGTTCTGTTTGATATATATTTATACACACACATACACATACACATATACAGACACACACACAAAAACAGATACATATATATATAGAGAGAGGTTGAAAATTTGATGTTCTAAACTTTGCGTTATGCTTTAAAACTTTGTGTCTGTGTGTGGACATACAGTTAAAGGTTCGACTTTTATGGCATTAAATCTGGAAAATTGTAAATTAGTTGTGAAATTTTACTTTAGATGATATCTGCGTGTGTGTGGATATATGTATATATATCAAAAGGTTCAATTTTTGTGGTGTTAAATTGAGATAAACTGTTGATTAGTTGAGAAATTTTGTGTGAGATCTGCCCCTTTAATGTATTGCTGAAGGGAAGTTATTCTCAACTCTATCATGAATTCATTTGGCCATTTTACAGCTGTTTTTCCTTGTCCACTTGTAAATTCCATGACTTTTGGAATTTTCTTTGCTAGTTAGCTTTCTATTTGTATTTTATGCGATTTTTTATTTTGGTGATGATGGTATGCCTTTATTAGTAACCAAGTTACTTGTTTTCTTGCAGTGAAGTTACGGTTTAGGTGTTGTAATAACTGCAATGGCTTCAAAGAGGATCCAGAAGGAGCTTAAGGACCTGCAAAAGGACCCTCCTGCTTCCTGCAGTGCTGGTTTGTATTCTTATATCTTGTTTATTATTTCATATTGACTTGACACAAATGTGCTTTTCTCACTTAGTAACATGTTATATCAACATGCCAGCGTGGTTAGTATATTTGAACTCCATCTATGGTGGTGTTTATCATTAGAAGGTCCCGAGTCCAAAGAAAGGAGGGAGCTTTATGTAGCTGACAGCTATTATAAACTTGTTGGACTCTTATTATAGTTTCAAGACATCATTATATCAACCTTCAATTAAAAAAGAGAAGGAACCATAAAAGATTTGTCAATATCAGACATACCACACCAACAGTGAACCTCTTTTGTGATCCTGACTTCTGACTAGGATATATCTTGGTCTTGTTTCTAAAATGTTTTTCATGCAAATAAAATGCAAAATTGGTTAGATTTTATGTATCCAGTGTTGAGGATGTTTCTCAATTCACGAGGATAAGAGGTTAGATGTCCATTGCTTATCTAGGTGTATGCTTAGTCTTGTTTAAATACAGAGAAGGCAGTCCAGCAGACGTTATATCAAGACAGGACGTCTATGGAATCTCTTCTAATCTTTGTGTGGTTCAATTTTGTTGAATGTACATTGACTTCATCTTCCCTTTGAAATAGCTCTTCCACCCTGCCAGCTGCAGGCTTTATATATGTCTGTCTGTCTCAGCATCTCTATGCTTTAGTGCTTCGTTGCAAGCTTTTTGGATATTGGTTTCTGAAGCCATAATGTCTCTGAACTTCAGGACCTGTTGGTGAGGATATGTTCCATTGGCAGGCTACTATTATGGGCCCATCGGAAAGCCCATTTGCTGGCGGTGTTTTCCTTGTGACAATTCATTTTCCCCCGGATTATCCATTCAAGCCCCCAAAGGTGAGTAACATTCGATGTTAATGGACCACTTCGTCATTGTTGACTTTCTTTGGATTCTTTTCATTTGATGAGTTTGCATTATTGGTTACTTTTGCATGAATCTGGGATTCTGTGCATTTGTCACTTGTATTTTCTAGTTTGTTTGCATCGGGCTTTCCTATCTCCATGTTTGTGAGATTGCTTCTGTTAGCAAACACCGGAGCACTCTTTGTGTGACTGCTGAATGTGAGAGAGCTTTAAGTTTGGGTATTTGACCTGCCTTCTAACATGCACTGCATTTTAGTTACAATATAGGCTGGTGATTGCTCTTGCTTACCCTTAAAGCTATTTGCTCTTGCATAATTCTTGAATTTGAATGCTATGAGGATGTTTTCTTACTTTGCAGGTCTCCTTTAAAACCAAAGTTTTCCACCCGAACATCAACAGCAATGGTAGCATATGTCTCGACATACTCAAAGAGCAATGGAGCCCTGCCCTTACCATATCCAAGGTACTTTGCAGCAAAATTGGCTTCTTATCATGTTTGTCTAGATGAGTTCCACACCTATGGCTAACTTTTTGATGTTATTTCATTTTCTTTCTTTCTTATTACATTGTTGCCTGTTTTAATGTTCTTGAAATGTGACGGATGAATGCTCGATTAAAACCTCCCCCTCCCAATCTTCTTTCCCCACTCTCTTAATTGCTAGAACTAGTCCGCTAAAATTGTTGCTAGCTATGAATCTGATGATGGAGGATTTGCAGGTCCTGCTCTCAATCTGCTCCTTGCTGACGGACCCAAATCCAGATGATCCTCTTGTTCCTGAAATTGCTCACATGTACAAGGCCGACAGAGCCAAGTATGAGACCACCGCTCGATCCTGGACCCAGAAGTATGCCATGGGTTGAGATCTCTCTGCAACATATGTTACTCCACTCTCATAGTAAATAAATAGAAAACTTTGTCAGTTTTGTTCTGTTTGCTTGTTTTCAAAATATGAAGTGTGGCTTCCTATGAGAACATGGATGTATTTCTTATATGATAGTTTTCCCATATATTGCAACATAGCTTGAATAGTTATTGGATTAAGAACTTGGTCCTTGAGACCTAATTTAAACACCGAACTCATTTTCCTATTGTTGAAACTCATTTGGGGAGTCTTTCTAGTATAGAGGCTTATGTTATAGACGCCAAACCGTGGGATGCAAGATTATGTTCGAAGAAGGCGTGGCATCGGTTGGACTTCGGCCTGCAACAATATGGAGTCTAATCAATTGGTTCAAAATGCTTAAACTCATTATGATAGTACTAGTAAATTCAAGCCCTATTATGAAGTGCATTTAAATTTCACGCATAACCAAATGTGGGAGGGGCGAGGTAAATTCTCCCCTTAAACATGTGACATTTTCGTCATACTACAAATATAAGAGAGTCACAGCCCATAGCCTCAGGTGGTGGCGTGAAATTTTCCCAAAGCCTATTTTAACACTGTATGAAATAGGTGTGGAAAATCAGATCTCCTATGTGAAAAAATCATATCTTTGACTGATTTTAAGATGTGAATAAATCTTGTTTGCGCTTTGAATATCGTACCAGTGGACTAACCTCTTGGGGGGCTGCCTAAACACTCAAACCGTGAGATCTTGTGTTTGGTACATTTGAATGCAGGGGCGGTATATTTTTTATGCTAAGCTTGCTGCTGCTACTTCATCAATGTCTTGACATTTCGGGAAGAATCGTATAGTGGTCCAAATGCCAGCATGAGCATCTGTCTTATCTGCCCAACTGTGTAAGCACTAGATTACCTCATATATTTACCTACAGATTGGGGGGACACAAGGAATTTCTTGAGAGGTCCCTTTTGAAGCAGCTATGTAATGAATGAATGAGTCCAAACTACGCAGATGTCATGTCTTTTTCATAACCTGTCTGTACAAAACCAGGGGTAAGAATGAAAGATGGAACTAGAAATGTGATGCGAAAAATTTACATAGTTCGCTGAAAGGCAGTTTAGGATCTTATAAACAAGATTTAGAATTTGTAACTTATGAACATGAAAACTTTTTCTTTGACACGTTGGATTGAAGAAACTACTATGGAATAAGAGACGGCATTAAGGTGACCAAGTCAATAGTGTGAGATACATACGCGAGTTCACATCGAGGGGAGTAGTGTTGTTTAGATTGGCATTTTTATGAAAAAGGTACTTTTTTTCTTGTAAAAAAATATATTCTTTTTGTACTAAATATTTGGTTTCGCTTTAACAAAAAAGTTACTTATCAAAACAACACCATTTTAAAAAGTTATAGAAAAAAAGTACTTTTAGATAAAATCAATCCAACTGCACCTAAGTGTTGTTAGACGCAAGAGAGTCAATGAAGTGACATTCACGAGTGAGTTAACATTGAGGCGAGTGAGATGGGAACACGAGATATGTCACGAGTAAAAGGACAAAATTGAATTAAAAATTTAATTTTATTACTATATTAAGAATCATAAGATTTTAACATAAAATCAACTAATAGTATGTGAAATAAGATAAATTTATAATTTATAATTTGTTAATATGATAAAATTATCTTCAATCATCTTCCTCACAAGTGATACATTAATGTCAGAGAATGATTCCTTTAATACTAAGAAAGTTGATGAGGTCCAAATCAAGATGCTACTCTATGTGTGATGAAATAATGAATAGATCAACAGAAACATTTGAAGATGTATGAGTTAATCTTTTGCGGGATGTAAGAGAAAGTCTTAAAAATTCAATCATTTAATGTATATAAAATTTATCATAATAACACGTTATTCTCACATGGGAATTTTAATTCTACAACTAATTACTTAATAATGACCTTTGCGATTTCCATTCAATAGCAACTAGGAAAACAGTAAAGATCTCTGCCTTGGCCCTTGTGTGCGCTGTCGCTTCTTCCGTAAACCAAAAGAAATCTAAGAGCTCGTTTGGCTTTGCTTATTTTTAAGTATTTATAAGCAAAAAGTTACTTTTAAGTTAGTGACAAATAAACAGAGATATATTTGGATAATATATACTTATAAGTTACTAACGTATTTGGTAAATAAGTGCTTTTAAGTGGCAATAGTAGTTAAAATGACTAAAAAGTACATATAACTAATTAATTTGGTAAATAAGTACTTCTCAAGTGTAAAGACAAATATGTCATTTTAATAGGGTTAACCACCTAGCTTATAAGCACAAAAAAAATAAGAGGGTGCTTGGCTTTGCTTATTTGGTGCTTATAAGCACCTAAATAGTAAAAAACATGTGAGAATATGCTTTTTTCTAAGTGCTTATAAGCATCCAAAATAAGCAAAGCCAAACACCCTATAAGTAGCTTCAAGTTGCTTTTTTTTCCCCTACTTATAGGCAACTTTAAATAACTTATAAGCAAGTTTACCAAATATGTAACTTTTTATTTTTGACTTATAAGCTAGTCAAACCAGCTTATACCCAAAGCCAAACACCCTCTAAATCTTCTTACCCCACTTCACAACGACAAAGTTTTACCACCCTCCAACCCTTTGGATTAAAATATCAAACCTCGTGTTAATAGAGACAAATTTAAAATATTTTATAATTTTAATTACAGTATCAAAAACTAAATGATAATTAAGAGGGTGTTTGGCTTTGTTTTCTTTTTTGAGTTGATACTTATAAGTAACTTTTGATATTTTTAAGTAAATAGTAAATAAATAGAAAAATATTTGGATAAAATGTACTTAGAACATTTTTTTTTCCTTTTTAATGGGTAGAGGTATTTTTTATTTGGTCAAAACACCTTACCTATAAGTGCATTAAAGAAAAGTAGGAGAGTTAATGTTAATTTTTTCACCTACTTATAAATAAATTTTATCAAATATGTAATTTGTGTTTTTCTACTTAAAACCTTGCTATTCTTGTCCTTGTGCATGTAATTTTAATATTTCTATGATGTTCATTGGCTAGTAATTTATAATGCTCATGGTCATGATATCACAGTTGCAAATTAATAGGGACACAAATTATAACTTGATAACCAAAAGATAGATCTATTCATAATGTTAAGATTAAAATTCAACACGCAAATTATACAATCTTAGAATGACACTTAAAAAGTTATTTACTTGCTTATTTATTTAATATTTTATTTTCACCACCACCCACGCGTGTACGTGGCATGTTGAATATACAGTGCAAATTGTAGGTGCTAAGATTTGCTTGGTGGCACTAAAGAATAAAGATGGTGAAAGTTACTGTAGGCCACGGCCTCACATCCCTCAACTGTGATGTCTCTGTCTCCGTGACTCCTCGACCGACGCCTGCTTGCTTTTTGCGGGTTGGTAGTCAAGTTTTGTCGATTATTTCAATAATTAAATTTTTTTACGACAAAAAAGAAATTCTGTTTAAGTGAGGTAAGCAAATTAGAGTTTGTTTACGTCTTCATCACAATAAATCACGAGAAATTTATTTTAAAATTAGAACGTTAGAATGAGTCATACTTTTCAATGCTTGTTTGCAATTAATTAAATGATCAAGCAGGGATTTTTTTATTATGTAAATTGTACACATGTTTTATAGTTTCTCATGTCCCATAATGGCAAAAATATCTAGTGATTAGGAGCTTAACCGTTGGCTAGGGAGGTGCCCAAGGTGCAAAACATGTATGAGATCGATAAAGATTGTTGCAGCTTTTTTCGATTTTTTCTGCCACTTTCATGTGAATGTTGCCTTGCTCTTACTGCTCCCCATTACAGCTTTTTTTTCATTACCAGGGATGTTCCATTTGTTCTGTTGTGGTAAATAAATGGATTCATTCTACCTGATGATCCCAAAAAAGAAAAGTATATATTCTTTTCAGAACTCATTGGGATTAATTTTTTTAAAAGCATTTTTCTAATAGTTTTTTTTTTAAGTGTTTTTTGATAAGTTGAAAATTTTAGTTTTTGGAGAAAAAAATGTAACTAGTTTTTTTTTCAAAGTTTCAATTTTTTGGAATTCAAGCCAAATAATAATTGTCAAAACAATAAACTTCTTTTAGAAAAAAAATATTTTTTTCTGAAAAAAAAAACTAATTCAAACAAGTCCTTAGTCCTAACCTTTGTCTTAAATTAAGAATCTTAGTTGAACCGTTACATATATTGAGAATAAATTATTAAATTTAGAATTTACTAATTGATGGTCAAATTTTGTAAGTTGAGGTTTTTTGTTATCAAAAATAAAAAATTGTTTTGACTCAGAAAAGGAAAAAAAATATAAATATGTTAATTTAGATAGGATTGATATTAGTTTCATATAATAAAACTTTTAAGCTTTATGCTGTGATTGTTTGGATCTTATTATAAGACTTTGACAACTTATGTAAAAAAGATTATTTGTTGTCAGCTTATTATAAAACACTTATAATATACTTTTCATAAGATGTCTTATTTGTGGTTATAAAAAATAAGTTGGGTTTAGGATACTTATATCTTATCAGTTAGAAACTAATTAAAAATAAAAATTTAAAAATATAAAAAATTAAAAGTAAAAAATTTAAAATTAAAATAAATATTTAAAAGTTAAAAATAAAATATTATTAAAAAATGAAAATAAAAAATAAAAATGTTAAAAATTAAATATTAAAAATTAAATTTCAAAAATTTAAAATTTAAAAAATAAAAATTAATTAATATTTATATTTTATAATTTATTATTTAATTATAAAATTAAAATAACACGAGTCAAAATTGATAACGTTATTATCAAAGTAACTTATAACAGCATTTCAACTGACAAATCAAACAATTTTATTGTATCAGACACTTATTTCTTATAAGACACTTATCAGATAAGATGTTTATTAGATTTTAAATTTTAGATAAAACTATTCCAAACAGGCTATGTATGGAAAGATCAATTGAAAAATCAACATGTGGACTTCATGGTTAAGAAACAAATTCATCTCCAATGAGTTTTCCTATTCCATTTTGCAAATTTCAAGAGGGGTTAAAACAGCAAATTTAAAGAATATTTTGAATAGAGTTAATGTGAGTGTCACTTTTCTCTCAGAAAAAGGGGGGGGGGGGGGAAGAAGAAGAAAAGATTAATTACCCACACAAAGAAGGGGGGAAAAAAAAAGGATGAACAATCATTTAGAGAATGTTCCAATAGAATTTACACAATTCAAAAACCGATAGCGATAGGTGAGCGACGACAATGATATTCAATGCTTAGGTTTGTAGTTTTTCGTCTTCTTGCTGCTTATTACTTTCTTTTCTTCTTTTCTTTTTTCTTTTTTCAAAAAAAAAAAAAACTCAGACAGAAAATTGTACGACATTTTTCCAAGACATGTTGGGGGGCCCTTCATGCTTCTTGTTCTCACCACATGGCAGACATTAGATTTTTTACAATATTCTTTAACCATTCAAGGTTTTCATGTAGCTGCAACAACTCATCCATCCTCACATGCAATTTTTCCTCCTTTGTCTTCGACCCTTCTCCACCAAGACGCGGGGGTTTTTTTTTTTTTTTTTTAATACGTCAGGGATGTTCGGCAATATTAACTAATTTTGAATACACTCATGACTTAGGTTTAATTTTAATCATTTATCTTAGACAATTTACCTAGTATTTAATATAGGAAACGTGCTGTGTATCCAATGTTTGTCAGTTCATAGTCCCGTTTTGCTAGCTAAATTTCTTTCATTACCAAAAAAAATGTAGGCTTTTCCCCTCTTTTAAATAATAAAAATATGTCTTTGAAAATTTTCAAACTTACATTCAGATTTTAGAAGTAGATCTAAATTTATTAAACACAAAAATCTAAATACATAACTAATATCGAAAAAAGTAATTTTTAATTTATTTAAATTTGATACACTGGCGAATTTAAACACTCCACTATTAAGAGGGTGTTTGGCTTTGCTTATGACTAGCTTATAAGTCAAAAATAAAAATTGACATATTTGCCAAATGAGCTTATAAGCGATTTAAGGCTGCTTATAAGCTAGCAAAAAAAAAAAAAAAAAGCAAGTGAGGAGCAACTATTTTTTTGGGCTTATATACACTTGGTCAAAGTGAGCAAAAAGACTTGTTTGTCCTTAAAAATAAGAAGTAAATTACAACATGATGTCTTTTTTAGTCATTTTAACTATTATTGTTACTCATAAGTACTTATTTACCAAAAATGTCAGCAACTTATAAGCACATACTATCTAAACACATCTTTGTTTATTTATCACTTACTTTAAAGTAACTTTTTATTTATAAGTAGCACCTGTTTATAAATATTTAAAAATAAGCAAAGCCAAACAGACTCTAAATTAGGGTCCATTTGGATTAACTTTTTTTAAAAGTGTTTTTTTTAAGCTTTTGAAAAATAATATTTTTTGAGAAGTTGAAAATTCTGGCTTCTAAAAAAAGTTGTATTTGAGCTTTTTTTTTTTTTTTTCAGAATTTCAGTTTTTTTAGAAGCCAAATCAAATAGTTATTGCAAAATTAGTATAACTTTTTCAAGAAAAAAAAATTACTTTTTTCTAAAAAAAAATCAATCCAACTGACCCTTATAGGGTGTTTGGCTTTGCTTATTTGGTACTTATAAGCACTTAAATAATAAAAAAATATGTGATAGAGTATTTTTTTTAAATGCTTCCCAAACAGCCTCTTAATCCCTTGTGTTTTAGCTAGCTTCTTGACGTTTTCAGACTAGCAGTTTGACCAAATCCAATATTTATTAGTATTTTACTCCCATTATAATAGTAAGAATGCTTGTTTCATCGTCCAACTAATGCTAGCATGAGTCAAATCCTCATACTCATTCACTGCATCCTCTTCTTGTTATATTAAATTTTATTACATTACAATTCAATGGATATAAACACACACGTGCATACATTCATTTTGTTTTCCTTAATTAAGGTTGGATAGGTTGGATCTTGTTAATTTTATTTGGAAGCAAACTTTTTAAAATTGTATATGTTCCTGAAAAGAAAAAAAAAAAAGCTTAAAATTTAAACTAGAAAATTAGATAAATTTGTAAGAAATGATGGATTTTACTCATTAGATCTACATCTAACATGTTTTATTTAGCATACATAAAATAGAGTTTTACATTAAACTCCAAATATATATTAGTATGATTAATCAAAGACACAAAATACTTTTTGATAACCTTTTGTTACTTTTTCTTTACAAGAAAAATATTTCTAAAAAGACCCCTAAATAAAAAAGTAAACACAAAATGTTGAACTATGTCATGTAAGCAGTAACATGCACTTAATCACATAGTCTCACCAAATAAACCAAAAGAATAATCACAAAATACTATGTGGAGTATATTTACCTGAAAAAACTCACATCAGTTTCAAGAATCCTACACTTATTTCACCTTTAATAATTCATATCTAATGTCAACATTCTAATCCTTTGTGCTAAATAGCTCTTTCCTAGAGCAGAAAAAAAATAAATTAAATAAAACAATTCGAAAACATTCTTACATAGCCCTATCAAGAAGTTAAACAATGACCTAGAAAAAGAAAAATATTTCAACTTGAAGAAATGACCCAATCAATTTTGTTTCAAAATTAGACATGTCTATTGTTAGAGAAATAAATGTATAGATTAGCTCACGGATTTTAACCTACATCAGCGTCCTGACACTTTTATTAAAAATGAATTGCTAGCTTTGTTTTCAAGAACAACAGAAGCCGTAAGACATTTTTAAAGCATTTAAAAATAGCCAAAAAGTTAAATGCATGTCCCGCTTTACCAATTTGGCTTTTTCTTATTTTTGTGTTTTCTTGTTAAGTACTTTCTTCAAAAAGACAAAGTATTTTGCTTGCTGATCAAGTTTTAAATTAGCTTAATTTTATTGATGTGATGCAAACCGTTAAAGAACAAGAAAAAATGGAAAGAGAGGGAGAGAGAAAGAAAACTCTGTATTGAAAGATAGTAATAAAGTCGTATATATTATATTAGTAAGAAAACTTAAGATGTTGTGCTTTTGAAGACTAAATGTTATTTATTTTGCAATCAAATGAATCTTTAGTTATGCAATAAGGACATGGCGAACTAATCTAATTTTATAATTATAAAGCTAGTTCTATAGCAGCAGTAGAAAAATTGTCTCAATTAATTCACTTAACCAAATTCAAACAAAAGGTTTAAGTGCTCACAACTAAAAATCTCAAGAGGAAGAACAAAAAACAAGACAAAATTTTCAATGGTCTTCTTGAAAAGAAGAAATTCCTCAAGGGGGTAAAGTGCAAATTTATGTCTTTTGGTCAAAAGGAGGGGGTGAAGTGCAATTCACCCTTCCTTAAAAAATAAAAAGCAAGCGAATTATAAACAATAAAAGAGTAAAAAAGAAAAACAATACACGTAACACCAAAAATAAGCGTGGAGAGAAAAAAGCAAACGAGGAGCTGGAAGCTTCAGAAAATTTTTGTTCTCCATATATAGCGAAAAAAGAAAAAATACATACATACGCATCTATACATACATATAACATATTTGCATATAATCTTCAGATCCTTCTTAATCATTCGCCATTGCGAGCTTCAATGAGAATTTTCTCGAGAATTTTTTTTCTCTTTTTCGGAAGCTTTATTACTTTTTCTATTTGAGCAAAATGTATTTTTTTTCATGGAGATTTACTTTTCACTCTTATTTTTTTGATCAATCGAATTAATTCGTAAAAAGCGTCTTCGCCGACTGCGATCCAGCTCCGGTAAGCTCTTCAATCACTTCTGCTTTTACGTAACGCGTTTTCACACACACACACACACACGTGTGTGTATATATGTATATATATATTAAATGTCAGCTCAAATAATAATCTTTTTGGATATTTTCAGCCAAAAAGGGAGAAATGAGTGAAACAGTTAAAAATCCAACAAAAAAGAATCAGTTATAGATGCGTATACAAGAGTGTTTGATATGTATATTCTTTTATGTATATGAATACGTATTTGTATATGTATATGTTGTGAAGGTATGTAGAAATGTATGTGTATATATATGTATTCGTTTGCTTTTGGTGGAAAGTAATATGAGATCTGAAGCAAAATTTTAGTGGCATTATTGTTGATTGAGTTTATACTCTTAGATTTCTTCTCATCGTGCATATAAGATTGCGAATTTTTGTGTACACAGATACACGCACTTGTGTATGTATGCATATTTGATCTTCTGAATTTTTCTTTTTTATAACATTTAGCTGTAGGTATGAGAAAGATGATGATTCTGAGCATAAAATGTGTTTATACACCCACACTCCTGTATATGAATGTTTATATGATTTTTTTTTTTCAATTTTTTACTTTCTAGAATAAAAAAATTGGCTGAAGCTGTGAGGAAGGTGATCATTTTTAGCTGCAAAAAATCTATTTTAATACACACAGTCAATTTGTGTGTGTGTGTGAGATATATTTCCTAGATTCTTTTTTACTCCTATTTTGTTCCACCCCCCCCCCCCCTCTCAAACCAAAATCTTGGTTGACACTATGAGGAAGATAACTTTGAGCTGATGTTGGTTGCAGTCTTTTCTTAAAGCCCAAAGGTAGTGAACTTGTCAGTTATGTGTGATTTTCAATGGAAGTGGAATTAATGTAGGGAGAAAAGGCGGATCAATATGTTTCTCAAATGCAAGAATCCATGAAGATCAAAATGTTCTTCGAATGCAAGAATCCATGAGGATCAAAATGTTTCTCGAATGCAAGAATCTATGAGATCAAATGTTTCTCAAATGTAAGAATCCATGAGGATCAAAACGCATATTGAATGCAATAAATTCACTGTAATTAGTAAGGAACAGATAATTGAAGAAAGGTATGAAGTTATGGATATTATCTGAAGTAATTAGTTGTTTTAGATTGTGTTTTCTCTTTTAGAGTGATTATTTTAGTTCATTTGGTTGTGTTTTGTTGAGGAGTAATAACGGTGTTCCTAGGATTTATGTGGTCCACGTAACTGTAATCAGATCATCAGGGTGAAAACTGTGTAAACTTGGGTTTCTGAGATGTTGTGGTTAGTATAATTTGGCAAGAGTATGGTGCTTAAAGGGTTTTGGTTTTGGTGTATTTTGGTAAAGCGAGAGTTACTGTAGCAACTCCCAGCCCTCCCCCCAACAAGAAAAACAAATCCTACTTCATTGGTCCCTGAAACTACCCTTAAATAAGCATTCAATTATCATTTATAAGAAAAAATTCTGGTTAAGGAAAGCAATGTAGATTAAGTCAGAGCTTCCCAAACTTAGAAGCAGTTTCTTATCCTGTCATTTGTCCCTCTTTATCAGAAGTTTGCTTTTTTAATTCCTTTTCCACAAGTTCTTGCAATGCATTTTCCATTACTATGCTTTACATTGCATGGTTTTCGTTCTGATTCTGTAAACCTATTTTTGTTTCTATGATGCAGAAGCAACATGGTTTTTGGTAGTTTTGCTGTACTACGCCTCTTGTTCTGAGGGTTTGGGATCAGCTCGCCTGATTCTAATTCTCTTTCTTCTGCTCCTGGATAAAATGTCAGGTATTAGTGCGGATAATTTTGGTGATGCTAAATGCATCACAATCTACACCTTATGTAGCCAATTAGCCGCAAAATTTTGTTTTAATATAGTTAATAAATTTTCTACTTTCGTTATATGATTGATTTCTTATGTGGTACGCTTAGAAGGAATAGAGGCTTGTGATGAGATAAGAGAAAGAAAGTCAGATTTTGAGAATTCTGAAGATGAAAGACGACGGTCTAAGATTGGGGCCTTAAGGAAAAAAGCGATAAATGCTTCAAACAAGTTCACTCACTCCCTCAAGAAAAGAGGAAAAAGGAAAATTGATTATCGATTTCCTTCATTTTCCATAGAAGATGTGCGTGATGAAAAAGAGGAGCAGGCTGTTGAAGAATTCCGTCAAAAACTCCTTGATAGGGATTTGCTGCCAGCTCGACATGATGATTATTATACTTTGTTGAGGTGAATCAATCTTTCTTCTTCACTTCTGTATATGATTCCTCTTTACTTGAACCAATTTATTGTTTTACAGGGGATAGTTACTTTCTGAAGTAGTGACTTTTTGTTTGCTTTCCAAACCCTAAAATTTGAATTTATATGATACAAACATATTTAAAGGAGATAATTCTTTATTGTGGTAATTTTTGTTTGATCTTGGTAATTTTTGTTTGATCTTCTATAAATAGTTTAAGGAGCTGGTCGGTTACTTGTAAACCATGTGTTGCATCTACTTATGTGGCTCCTGGCACAAATATTCAACATAAAAGTGTTCACCTGCTCTATTTGTCTTATGTATCGGTAGGTTTCTGAAAGCTAGGGATTATGACATTGAGAAAACCATTGAAATGTGGGAAGAAATGCTTAACTGGAGGAGCGAGTATGGAGCAGACACGATACTGGAGGTATTTCGTTCTTCAAAAACCAACTTTGTAATTTGTGAAATCTATTTGGGCATGTCTGGACTATGGATCTAATTTTCCTGGACATCAAAATCTAGAGTGAAATTCCTAGGAGAATTTTGTCTCGAAAGACTTCTACCTGCTCTGCAAGGAAGTACCTTATACCATCTGAAGTTCCCTTGTATATTCAAATCACATGTTTGCCAGTGTTTTTGACGGCTAACAACTGAAGTTCATCATATCAGGACTTTGAATATGAAGAGCTTGAAGAGGTGCTGCAATACTACCCACAAGGATATCATGGAGTCGACAAGGAGGGCAGGCCTGTTTACATTGAAAGGCTAGGAAAAGCTCACCCCAGTAAACTAATGCGCATTACAACAATTGATCGCTATGTGAAATATCATGTCCAGGAGTTTGAGAGGGACCTGCATGAGAGGTTCCCTGCTTGTTCTATTGCCGCAAGAAGACGGATCTGTTCAACCACCACAATTTTAGATGTGCAAGGCCTGGTATTTTTGATCAAGTTTATTATCAGTTTGCCTAATTGGTTACTGTTTGTTTCCTACATCTGTCTCTTTCCTTGGGTCCTTTTGTCACCCGTCAGATTTCATTACTAAACTGCCATTAATATTGTCAACTTCTTGACGCATAAGAACCAGAATTCAAACAATATGCGTTGAGCTTCTTCTACTAACAATTATATTTAGTCTGCTTCTATTTCAAGACAGTCATGATACTGACATCTATGTGGTGAACTTCTGAAATCTACTGTTTCTGGCTAAAGTTGGAAATGATTTCATTGTTATATGCAGGGAATTAAAAATTTCACAAAGACAGCTGCTAATCTTTTGTCAGCTATGACAAAAATTGATAATTGCTATTACCCTGAGGTAGCAACTCATGTTTTCTACTTTTCTCAATTAATATATATCATATTCTTGACCATGATATTATCCTCCATTTATTTTTAGACACTCCACAGGATGTTTATCGTTAATGCTGGTGCTGGCTTCAAAAAGATGCTTTGGCCTGCAGCACAGAAATTCCTTGATGCCAAAACTATTGCAAAAATACAGGTAACCAATGTGTCTGGTTAATATCCTATAAGTTTTTCCACCAGAGGTCATGCTGAGTGTATTATATCCATTAACTTGCAGGTTCTGGAGCCTAAATATTTGGGCAAGTTACTTGAGTTCATTGACTCGAGGTTTGTAATTTCTTTCTGTTTCTCCACCATAGAGTGGTAGAAGGACATCTTCCACCCCTTATTCTTTCAAAATGGTGTTCTCTAATTTCTTGCGTGCTTTATTTCTCTTCAGTCAATTGCCTGACTTCTTAGGTGGTTCTTGTACCTGTTCGATCGAGGGAGGCTGCCTTAGGTCCAATAAGGGCCCATGGAATGATCCTGAGATAATGAAGGTATCAGATGCCAATCTTTACAATTTTGGATATTTTTGGTTCTGTCTTAAGCAGAAATATGTACTCTAGTTAAGTTTTTATGTAGTATTTGAAAGGTTATATCATTTGTTTCTTGATGGTATGTTTGCAGCTTGTATACAACATTGAACCAGCATTTATGAGGCAAAAAACGAGATTATACAGAGAACACCAGAAAGTTGACTTGTATAATCAGATCCATGCACTTCAGGTAAATTTTATCTAGACATTTTTCTATATTGATTTTTCTTTATGAGCTTTATATCCCTTGTATGTTTATCATATGTATACTGTCCCCTAATGCGATTAACACTGTTGCCAGGGAAGAAGCAGTGATCATGCAACAATTGAATCAGGATCTGACGCTGATGATCCTTGTTCTCTAACTAGAGAAAGTAGCTCTAGGTTTCCACGATTGGCCCCAGTTCATGAAGAAGTAAGTCAATAATATACAATCTCACTTACTGGTTATTTATCATCAATGTTAATATCTTATATATAGTTCTTCAATTGTCTTCATTTTCTCTCCCATTATCTGTCCCTTTATATATATGCATCTAGGAATCTACATTTTGTGTCTCTGAGCAAGTGCATACATTGTGATTAACTGGCCATGGTGGGTTATGCAGGCCATGGCATCTGATTCTCCTATCTTTTACAGCTGTGACCAACATTTTTGTCAGGCAGATAGGGAGATTGACAGTGACCAGGAAGTTGGACCTTCTCAACGTCAGCCTCTGACTATTCAAGACAATGAGAATTTGTCTGCTGATGCGAGGCAAATATCAGAAGGTATACTCCCTCTGTTCTCGTGAGGTGGTTTATCTTGTACTCGCATTCAGTGTTCCAGACTTTATGGTGGCATAATTTGGCTTTCTGTCTGGTTAGGCTTCAAATTTCTACGTTGCCCAAGAAGTTTGACACCATATCTAGTTAAAACATTACAAGGACAATTTTTATATATATATATTTTTATCTTCCTGCTGAACCTCCCCTGACTTAATTGCATTGGTTTTAAGGGATTTACAAATTTTAAAATGCCTAGCAGTTGAAAAATCTAGGATGATATTATGGTATAATGTTTTATGATAACTAGGTGCATTGTTTTCCAGGTACTATGATGGTCCATATTCTTGTCACTGTTCAGGAGAAGGTTGTGAAGAGAAGCTTCCGATATTTAGCAAGAGCAACAGGACTTGCCATAAACAAGATCTATCAATTAATTTGCTCCTTACCGCTTGACTATTGGAGGAGACAGCGTAATGTTCACCCATCCAGTGCTTTAGAGAACATATCAGATGGCCCTCCATCTGTTGGTGCTGAAGCTCTTACCGAAGTAGACCGGGTCCTTCCATGTGTTGAGCGTCTTCAGAGACTCGAGAAGTTACTGGAAGAACTTAACAACAAGCCTGCTGAAATTCCAAAGGAGAAGGAAAAAATGCTTCACCAGTCTATGGATCGAATTAAATCAGTTGAGTGCGATCTCGAGAAAACAAAGAGGGTAAGCCTCACAATTCTTAAACGCTTAAAAAACCTTAAAGCACATAATGATTACTGGTGTTTTGTTTGTAGGTGTTGCATAATACAGTTATGAAACAGCTTGAAATTGCAGATTTGCTGGAGAATATGCAGGAATCCAGATCTCGGGTAAGAGCAAAGAATTGTGTAAGCTCGGTCAACATAGTTAATAATGATATGTTCATAGTTATTAGCCCCATATACAATTAGGCGGCCCTGATTGGAAAGGCTTATTAGCTTAAGATGGCATAGTTGTAAGAAAGAATCAAGTGTAGCTTTTGAGGCTATTTGGAACCTTACAGTATACGCAACAAACGCTTCCATACACCAGTCAGAAGATAAAATGAGATTGCTACTAGGACAACGAGTTTTAATCGCACATCTTGCCTTCATAAGTTTTGTGCCATGGCACTAGTTTTCTTCATAAAATTCTAGTATGAAAGACCATGCCAGTGCTATAATCAATTTTCTCACGTTTGCAAAATAATTCCTTTTTGACAATACATACAAGTGTGTGGTCTTTTTGTTGCAGCATCGAAGGTTATGGTGTGGATGATCAAGATCATAGCAGCTAAATAGCATTGGCAGGCATGGCCGTTTGGCGTGTACAGAAAGAAGTGGATGCAGCAGCCAAGCTCTCTTGTTCGCTCGTTTGACATTTTTTCTTTTCTTCCCCCTTACAGGGAGTTCACGATAGGACCGGCCACCTGTGGTTGCAGGCATCTTTGAGACGGTGTATAAAGGACAAGTTTTAAATCACTCGTCGTAGTTTTTGGCATTGGTGAAGCCGTTTTAGCATTTCATTTTCCCCCTCAACTATATGCAAGAGTGACATTGGTCCTATATATTATACACAATGCTTAAGGGAATGTAAATAAAATTTTGTTATGGTTTCCGATGCTCCACTCCCTCTCTTTCCTTAGACTTGGATCCCTTTATAACGATATAATATTATATATATAATAGTTAATAGTGATAAATTGTCTAGATTCGTAACGTATACCATCATTTCATTTTTTCTTGCAACGGTATTAGGGATCCAAATTATCGGGGCCCCAGGTAAGTTCTCATGGACAAGTTCTTTGGCTGAACCAATTGCATTTTAGTTTGCATAATGATTTAGAGTACACTGAAGACACCTTTCAACGAGCATGAGACCATCTCTCTAATAAGATTCATATCCAATTCTCTATCCTACGTTTATTGGGTTTGATAGAGTTACGTTCCAATGATTCCTCCATCCCACTCTTCAATTCTGGGGACCGTTCTTCTATTCTCCTCCTCTCTAAATGTATTCCCTTTATTGACCAAAAAAGAATATCTATTCCCTTTATGCTTCTCTAAATTTAAGCTTTGGTTAAAAGTGTTATTCAGTAAAAATTGTTGATTGTTTAGTCTGATATTTATTTTTAGTTGTTTTGAAGGTAATATTGAAATTTTAAAATTATGGAATAGTATTTTTTTAAAAAAATTAAAATTTAAAATGATGTAAAATAACTTTTTAAAAACTTTTTTTTTTTTTTCCAAAAAGTTCCTATTTCAAGTTTCTTTAGTTTTTAAAACTTTTTCATCACTTTTAAAAGTTTACCAAACATGGTAGTCTTGGCTTTTAAACTCATAAAAATCAATTTTAAGGGTCTAAAATCTGAGCAAAATAGACTTTTAGTGAAATTACTAACTAATAATAAGATATGAGTATGTAGAATTGAAAAAATATAGGTAATGGAAAAATTAAAATAATATGTTAAATTAAAATAAGAAAAAATATAAAAAAATAATCCCCTTAAAATAGAGACCACTAAGTGAAATTGACAGAAAGATTAAAGTAGAAAAGAACTCGAAAAAGAGTTAACCGATATGTGAATTCATAGAAATAACATATAAGTTTTTTTTAAGCGTGGGCAAATGTCAAATTAAAAATTATTTTATAATAATTATTTCTCATTGAACAGAAAAAATAAATTGTCACATGATAAGTCCGGCTTTTTTTAGAAAGAATACTTTTTTCTCTCTAAAAAAATTTATTTTTTATAATAACTATTTAATTTAATTTTTTCAAAAATTAAAAATTAAACTTAAAAAAAATCTAAATATAAATTTTCTAGAAGTTAAAATTAACTTTCTTAAAAAAATACTTTTTAAAAAAATTATTCAATAAAACACCTTTAAGAAAAATTAAAAGGGCAGAACAGCAGACACGCTGTCATGAAAAAGGCCAAAGAAAATAAAAACAGACTCTGTCCGTGTGAAGGCTGTCAATGGCAGTCATAAAAAATGTCGCCTTTGGCTCCTTTTATACAATACATATACATATATATATATATAATATATATTCATATTAATATCCAGAAATATGATGAATATTTACTAAGCATAGCTGTTAATGCATGCTTAGGTAGACAAAAGCTAGAAAGAGAAACAGAGAGATCTGCAAGAAAAATTACAAGTGGAAGGTTTACAGGGAGACCCTTGTATGCTCATAAAGATACATAATTATTTTCACACACACTTCTATTAATTAGATCCAAGAAACATTTTTTTTATTAAAAAAAAGAAAAATATGGAGTGCAATCACTCTAACAGCTGTGTACTTTTTGCAATTCTTTTTTTCTGCTTATTCTTTCAAGGCCTTTCTGCTAACAATTTCATTTCGGGTAATTACACTTTATGTGTGTGTTTGTATGTGTTTTTCCCTTTTCCTTTTTTTTTTGTGTGTGTGTGTTGGGTTTGTGTCTTTATTTATTATGGTTTCTGTTTAATGGTGCAGATTTGATTTTTGAGTCTAAACATGCTGCTGGGAGGAGCCTTCTTCAAGCCAAAACACGTACTTTTCATATTTTTACTTATATTTATTTTTCGATTGAATTATAATTCTTATTCTTATCAATGTTGTTGTTGTTAGATTCTTAACTCTTTGTATTATCTGTACCTGCTCCAGTTACTTGTTTATAAGCTCGAAAAGATTTAAACTTTCTCTATGCTCCAAGTACTTGTTCATAAGCTCAAAAAGATTCAAACTTTCTCTATGTTCCAATTACTTGTTCATAAGCTCAAAAAGATTTGAACTTTGTGTCTCATAGAGGTTCTTACAATAGAATTCTTTTCTGGTATTTTAGAAGTTCGATCTTTTGCAACCTCTTAGGGCAACGGGTCTGTCCAATCATGGCTATGCTTCAGTTAGCTGTCCATAACCTTAGAAAGATCTCAAGCTTTCTGAGTTATTGAGATTTCTCTCATATTATCTTGGGAGTTGAATACAAGCCGACATGCCCGATTATGTATCTGTGCCTTTGTTAGTTGTTCACAAGCTCAAAAAGATTTCAACTTTCTAAGTTGTTGAGATTTCCCTTATTTTATTCTTTTGGGGTATTATAGGAGTTGAGAGTTAATCGTATGTAAGCTTAGAAGATTGAACTTTGTAAGTTCTTGAGATTGCTTTTGTATTATCTTTCTAGGGGTATTTTAGAAGTTGAATTTCTGTGAATGTTATGTTTATGCTTAAATTAGTTATCATAAGCTCAAAAAGATTTGAGCTTTTTGGGTCGCTTGCAATTTTTCTTATAGGATTCTTTTCGGGAATTCTAGAAGTTGGATTATTTGTGGTCTATATTATGTGCGCGTTCAATTAGTTGTTCATGAGGCTAACAGATTCGAACTTTCTAAGTTATCGAGATTTTTCTTATATTATTCTTTTGGGTGTAGTTTTTCATAAGTCTAATTTTTGTCAGTATTATGTTTATGCTTCAATTAGTTGTCCGTAAGCTCAAAAGAAGTTAATCACTCCAGAAATGGTACTTCATTGGGGGGACAATAGTTCTAGATTTCTTCTTTTGTTAAATGACATGATCGTTCTATGCATTATATAAAGATAGCCATACGCTAGTTCTTTTTGCTCGTTTCTACTGGTATAATTATGATATTTTGATTATGAGGACTTTTTTTATGTTGGATGTAATGATTCTCGGACTTGTATTTGATTGAAGGGTGCCACTTCATTGATGATGCACTTGCATTAAGCCACCAGATCTCGGCTTTCTTTTTACCCCTGTTACACTTCTGCTAATTTTGGTTATACTGAGATGTTGTCAGGTTGGCAAATGAATTTTGGATTCTTTGAGTATTTAGGGTTTGGTTGACTGCTTACATAGTCAGTTTTGGGTTTGAAGGTATGCGTCTGAGAATGTCGTATGTGCACATATATAGAAAAGTTCTAGTTTTATTTCAAAGGCTACCGTACCATTGTTAAATCTCTAGCCCATTCTGGACATTTTGTATTGTCATCTGCTATTGATCATGTTGGTACTGAATGAACACTTCATGATGTATTGCTTTATGTTCTCTGCAGCTTGCCCTGTCAACTTTGAGTTCCAGAACTACACTATCATCAGTAGTAAATGCAAAGGGCCTAATTACCCCCATGACATCTGTTGTGCCGCGTTTAAAGAATTCGCTTGCCCTTTTGCTGAACAGTTGAATGACTTGACAAATGATTGTGCGACCACCATGTTCAGCTATATCAATCTTTCTGGGAGGTATCCACCTGGTCTTTTTGCCAACGAGTGCAAGGAGGGGAAGATGGGGCTAGAATGCCCGGCGCAGGCACCATCACAAATGGCCAATGAAAAAAGCAGTCAGATGCCATTTAGTCCATCTCCAGTCTTGATTCTCACGGGAGGCTTTCTGGTCTTCTTGATGCACTTGCTCTGAAGTTTCTCACACTCATTTCTTCAGATGTTGTCATATCGCCTTGAATTTGTCAAAGTCTTTGGTTTCGTATGTGATTAGACAGCCTCTAGTGTTCATATTGTTCTCCGGAATGCACTCAAATGTTCAAATTTTCTACTGTTTTGGTCATTGATTGACAGTAGAGGATTCATTTGATGGAGACTGTTAAATTCTTTGGAAAAATTGATCTAACTTACGAGTTAAGTGACTAGTAGTGGATTGACTCTTTGGTAGCTACTTTTTAGAAGCAAACAGGAGTTTCTCTCCTTTCTCACATCATGCTTATGTTGCAAATTGCAAAAGATCTCCAGCTCTCTCTAACAGGTGCTTTTTGAGTCGGATGCTTAAGGGTCAGGCAACTACAGCTTCCTTGCTCTACTCATCTGTACCAAATCTCTACGACTATCAAATCTGTACTCGCTCTTTTGAACTCGTTATACTGTCTGCTATTCGGTTTAATTTGTAAATAGAACTATGCCGGCCACTAGATCGATGAAGAATCTCTCCAGAATCTTCTCTCTGACAAATGATTCACCAGCCACTATATTCAGGGATTCCACTTTTTTCTCAAATCAAATTGTAAATTTTCCTGCTGAGACAACTCGAACTTGTAATATCTTATCATATAAAATATATATTTTGTTGTTGTAGAAAGTGGGAACTCAAGTGATTAGGATTGGCTTCTAGGAAAGTGATATTTTGAATTCAGAACGACAAGGGTTATCGAGTTCGAATCTGTCCAAAGTAATGTCTTGGGTTCGAATTGTGCAAAGATTGGGCTGATTTCGAATCGGACAAGGTCGAATTGAGTTTTTAGAGGGTTAAAAGAAATACGCCGTTAGATTAAGAAAAAAAAAAATGTGTGCTGGTAACTAACAATTACAATTCATTGCCCTTTGGCCAAGAGAAAATTACAAAGCAGTCCCTTTGGCGAGCCAATGGATAATCATTAAATAATACAGACCCATCACCATCTACAGACTACAATTATCTTCCTCGTTAAATAATTTGATTTTAATTTAATTTAATATTTCAATAAAATCCCAAAGAGCAAAAATCATAATATTTGATTTTAGAGAGAGATTGAGGTGTCGACAAAAAAACGAAAAGAAAAAAAGAAAGCAGGAAAAAGAAAAAGGTAGAGATCGAGGTTAGAGGAACTCGATCAATTGACCTTTTTTATCCGTCGATTTTTCTTTAGAAAAGGTCAGACAATTGATTTAATTCACTCTTTTTTATGCCTTAAATTGATAGATACATATGCATGTCTGCATCTCTGTATGTCTATATATGTCGGTGTGTATCATTTTCTTTTTTAATAATTTTTTTAGGGTTTGGTTTTGTGGGATGTTTGCGTAAGTAAAGGTTCGATTTTGATGATTAATTAGGCAACTTTAATGTCAATTTTGCTAAAGTTAATATCTTTGGTTAGGGTTTTTTCCTTGGTTTCTTATTTATTATTTACATGAATTGATTGAATTGAGGTTGTATCTGGTTTGTGTGATGTTTGGGTAGATAAAGGTTCAAATTTGATGATTAATTAAGCAAACTCTCATGTAAATTTTTCTGAAGCCACTCCGTTTAAGTTTAGGAGGTTTTATGTTTAGAAATGTAATTTTTTGTAATTTTGATAGAATCAACGCTACTTTGTGGTGTATTATGCCTATGGAATTGAGTAAATTATGGTGTTATAATTATTCTTATGTGGGTTGTGACTTTTTTCTTTTTCTTTCTAATTAATTCCAATTTTTGCATGTTTTGTCTCTGTGTATGTGTTGTTAATTTTACTAGTTAAGGAAATTAAATGGATGTAGTATTGCGTGGAAAAATGAAGCTTCAGATTAGTATACCTTATATGCACAGGCCCGCTGAAAATTGCAGGATCAGAGAGAGGTAAATGAAGGAAGGTTCTTGTTTTGTTTTCCATTACCCTTTGCGGTTGTTTTGAGAAGGGAACAGAGGTGGAATTAGTTTTGTTGTACATCAAATGTGAAGGTTGCTGTAGGTGAAATAAGCAGGAAATAGAAATAATATTTTTAGTTGTGTGTTTGAGCTTTGATTCATATGGAGCTTTTAGCTGAGTGACTGAAAATGCTGTGAGTGATCCATTTGTAGTAATTGGGATTGTATGATTGGTAATGGTATCGCTGCGCTGGTAAGAGAAGCAGAGACAGAGAAGAAACTACTGCACGCCTCCCAACCCTACCAAGAAAAGAAAAAGAAGAGTGTGTACTAGGTGTTGCATGTATTTACCATTGTAGAAAAAGGTGATGGGGTTAGTCACTACGGATTAACATTTGACATGGTATTAAATCATGTGTGATAATTCGTAGGACGATGAGATTGTTTCAATCAGCCGTTGCATCCTTTTCTGGTCTCTTTGGTATCGTAGGAAGGGTTAAGTGGGAATTTGCTACGTGAGTGCTTTCAGTGATTGCTCTCCTTGTATGCCTTAGGTTCCTTTCATTTGGCCCTTACATATTGCCTTATTTTAGGAAGGAGATTCAATCACTGGGGATAAGGATTCTTTTTATACTACCTTTGTTAAAAGGTGAAGCTGGGGGACATGGTGCAATACCTTGTTTATTCTTAGCTTGGCATATTATAAGAAATGATCACATGTTGTTTTGTTTTGTACTTTTTCACCATTAGTAGTGGGCAGCTGATGCTATGCTTAGCTTGCTCATGACATTCTAGGGTTAATGATTGACTTGTGCTGCTTATTTGGATGTTCTAATGAAAGTTTCAATTACTTTGTAAAATGTGACATATGTCTGGAAACCTATGTCACTGCAGGTCTACTTGTTGAGTGGATCATGTCGCACCAAGGAGATGATGCTGAATACATGGCAGATGAATATGATGTGGAAGATGTGGATGATGATATGGATGTAGAATTCCGCAGCAGAGATATGGGTGGCTCAGACTCTGATGTAGATGAATATGACTACATGGTCAGTGATATATTTTTAGATTCTATATATTTTTAGATTCTTTCTGCTACCTTAAGCTATTAAACCTTTATGTATATGTTTTAAGTATATTGTTTGTTTTAAGTTTTACCAAGTCTGGTATCTGAGACGTTATTGAGCTTGTGTAGAATAATAAGATGCAAGATACTTCAGCCGCTCAAGCGAGGAGAGGGAAAGATATTCAAGGCATACCTTGGGAAAGACTTAGTATAACAAGGGAGAAGTATAGGCAAACGAGGTTAGAACAGTATAAGAACTATGAAAACATTCCTCAATCTGGGGAGTACTCAGAGAAGGTAATCTTCCAAGTAATGGTTGAGTATCTCTTTCTTGAAATTGTCGCCACCTTTTTGGTGTGATTAATTACTGTTGTATGTGCTGTGATTGGATATTATAGTGATGCATTTTTATCTGTGAATAGGAATGCAAAGTCACGAGGAAAGGAAGTTCATATTATGAGTTTAGACGAAATTCAAGATCAGTGAAATCCACAATTCTTCATTTCCAGGTTAGTTCTCACTTTTGAGTAAGTTCTATATGAGGTAGCTTTATCAGTTCTCACCACACTCTGTCTATGGGTGTCCTTTCCATTGTCTGATACGGTTGCTTGTACCAATAGTTCCGGATTTGTTGAGGACTTGACAATGATGTCTTCAGGGTTTGTCATTTTGGACCTTAGATCTAGGTAATTGTGATGGTGATCCTGTGTGTACTTTATTAGAGTAGATAAGTAACTTTCTTTTGATGATTCTATTGCCATGGTATGTATGATTGGGACCACTGCAAAATGGCTAAAGTAGTGTAGCATTGCTGATGGAGCCAGCTTGTACGATTAACATGAAGGTACTGTAAATTTGGAATTAGGTTTACTGCAGACTAGATCAGTTGGGCTGGTTTGAAGTGAGCAAAAGTATCACGTTGTTACTAATGGCAGAACTTCTCCAAGGGCATTGTTTGTCAATTGGAGGACTAGAAACTGACTAGATACTAAAGAAACTACTGTTCCTGATGATTTTGTATGGCCTGGGTGCCTTGAGCAGCTTCTTTACAGTGTTAAACTGACTTCTTATGTTACATACTGCCATGCTGGAATGTTGATCAGAACTGGTCCTTTTCTCTCTTTCTCTCTTTCCCCCCTCTCTTCTGGTCAGTAAAACTAACCTCATATATGTCGGAAAAGATTTTCTCTGGTAACTGTCTTTGCATCTAGATCTATGTGGCTTACGTTGATGCATTTGTGAGGAGTTGATGGGGGTCGATTATGGGTTTGGTATTATTAGTGTCTTGTTTTTCAGCAAAGTATCATGCATGTTTGTGGAGGAAGGAATTTGAATACCTTTATAATGTTCTTCATGAGTATCAAATGATATATTACCTTTTACTTGATCATCTTTTTAAGCTAAATATCTGATTTGTTGGATTCAAAGGCTAAACTGCTGATTTGCTCTATGGTGATACAGTTGAGAAATTTGGTCTGGGCTACATCAAAGCATGGTGTTTACCTTATGTCACACTTTTCTGTTGTTCATTGGTCTTCACTGACATGCAACAAGCGTGAAGTACTCAATGTATCAGGACATGTAGCACCATCTGAGGTGAGTCTTTCTCAGCATTCACAATGAGCTTATGCTGTTAGTGTGGATTATTATCTCAATTTAGTTTTCTTGCTGAATAATGATGTCGGGCTATGAATAAGGCTTTTCTCCTTATCCAATGCTGTACAGAAACATCCTGGAAGCCTGTTAGAAGGATTCACACAGACCCAAGTTAGCACCCTAGCTGTGAAAGATAATCTGCTAGTGGCTGGAGGTTTTCAGGGAGAACTTATTTGCAAGGTTTGTTAACTATTATCAGACTGCATGTTAGATTGATGTACTATGCTTCCTAGGCATTGGCTTGCCAACGGTTCAATTAACTTGCACATAAGGTCCTTTTGTTTTTATCCTACCCCAAGAAGTGTTTTGTGTGCAGTTTTTCTGTTTATATTTGATGATTATGCTATAGATAAGAACAGTCTGTTAAATCTGTCAATATCGTTGTCTGCAGTTGTTTGTTTTCCTTTTTTCTTGATAGTAATATCCAAAACTTGTTCAAAACTGAAAACTTATGCTATACAAGAAACAACATCAGTGAGTTATTAGAAACTGGAAACAATGTGCAAAACTTATTCTTGAAAAAATGGTTCAAATTTTCAACCCAACACCCCCTGGCCCCCTCTTCTTTTCTCTTTTATTGTCTTTCTCTCTTTCTTTCTTAATCCCTTTTATTTTCCAGTGGCTGCTTTTGTTGTGAAGGTGATCTCACTGCCAGATTAACCTCATTTTGCTATACTGGATGCAGTTTTTGGATAGGGAAGGAATTTGCTTCTGTTCGCGGACCACGTATGACGATAATGCTATCACTAATGCTGTTGAGATATATAACAGTTCCAGGTTCTGCTTGCCCTTTAATCGTTGTTGCTCTCCAGAGTTGGTTGTTTGAGAGTGATGCTGAGCTGTAATTTTCTTGGTTGCAGTGGTGCACTTCATTTTACGGCTTCAAATAATGATTGTGGTGTTAGAGACTTTGATATGGAAACATTTCAGTTGGTTAAACACTTTCGGTTCTCTTGGCCTGTTAATGTAAGTCTCTGTTTCTCTGTGTACTGATTCTATGTTGCCCACCATTCTGTCCTTCTCTTTATGTGTATGCTTCCATGTTTCTGCAATTTTCTGGATCTGTATGGGAACTTATTTTGTGTTGCAAGTTGGTCCTCCACCTAATGGGGAATCTGTCTTTGTGGGCGTCTAGCTTTGGTGTTTGTATGTGCCTGATCAAATGTTCATTGAAGAGCAGAGATGCTGAGCGAATATTTGTATGTCAGAAAAAAAAGCTTAATGTTAGACTAAGATCTTGTTACGACAATAGAAGTTCAAAGATCCAAGTATTCCCAAGCAAAATTTTGGTGACAAGTTTTAACAGTATCTGTTCTGGGCAGTCTTTGCCTTAGATCTTCATTTGCTTCCGCCATGAAGATATACATATGGATTGGTAGGGGTGTGAGATTTGGAAATGTTGGTAACTTGAGTTGCTAATGTAAATAATTTCAGGGCTTGTTACTTATTAATAAATAACTTCTCAAAAAAAGAGATTTGAAATGTTAGAAGCTGGTGTTTTTTCTGGTTGGAGATTCTGTCTATGAGATGTGGAACTTCCTCAAAAACTCCTCATTTTCCAGGATACTTATGCCTGCATGAGAATGAATTTTACCTTAAGTCTGTAATTTAATTGGTTTCTTTTTGGTTGATAAGCACAGCATACATCCCTGAGCCCTGATGGTAAACTTCTTATAATTGTTGGAGATGATCCAGATGGTATATTAGTAGATTCCCGAAGCGGAAAGGTCTGTCACCATCTCTTTCTCTAATCTCAGTGATTGTATTCTGAAATGTGTTGTACTCTAAACCGGAAACAATTTGCAGGCTCTTGTTACTTTGCATGGGCATCTGGACTATTCATTCGCTTCAGCATGGCATCCTGATGGCGTCACCTTCGCCACGGGGAACCAAGATAAGACCTGCCGAATATGGGATCTTAGGAACCTTTCTAAATCAGTAACCGCTCTGAAGGGTAACCTAGGAGCCATTCGCTCTATCCGGTACACATCAGATGGCAGATTCATGGCGATGGCAGAACCTGCAGATTTTATCCATGTATTTGACGTTAAGAGTGGGTATGAGCAGGAGCAGGAGATTGATTTTTTCGGTGAGATATCCGGGATGTCCTACAGTCCTGATACGGAATCGCTGTTCATTGGAGTATGGGACAGGACATACGGGAGCCTACTTGAGTTTGGTAGAAGGAGGAACTATTCATACCTTGACACGATAATCTGATCGAATTTTGCACCCCCTCCAAATAAAGTTTTGGACGGAACCGTTGTCAGGTGTAAATTTTACCTTGTTGTGCCATGTTGCTTTGTTGGTACTTTGCTAGTGATGTCCCATTTGAGTGTCATTAATTTTAGAATGGAGGGATGTGTACATAAGGCTGGATTAGCCTGGTCATGTAAACGGGAGAACAAGAACTTGGGTGGCTGGGGGGATGGGGGGAGAGCCACATGCCACCAAACAATCTCATTGATTTATGAAGAAGGTTGTCATGTGTGTAATCTGAAAACCTTGAAATTTTCTTGGGAAGTTTTCCTCGTTCCCTGCCTTGCATATTCATCATTTTACGTACGATTGTTCAGGAATTTTCTTACTCTCCTTTTAACAAACTTCATCTCTGACCTAATTTCCTGTTTTTCACGGGATTCGAAATCAAGTAATCCCTCTCCCCTGAAAGCCAACCGTGACCGACTGTCCAAACGGTCGAATGTACAATTTTGAATACTTCACTACCACTGAATCTTTGAATAGTTTACTATCATTGAATCTTCCTTTAATCATGGAGGGATTAGTATATGATATCAAGATTCTCCCTGCAGATTTTAATTCTTTCTTCTTGATGCGGTAACATTTCATTTTGTTCAATCTACAAGCATGATAGTCTCGTGTAAGTATGCCATAGACCATCAGAGTGAAGCTACATGGAAGGTAAATGCTCGAGCCTTGATCATTAGCACCAGAGCAATTAAAAAAAAAATTAACTTCTGTTGATGTGAGTATACCACTTGATTCAGCAACATCGCAAAAATGGTAACGTTTCTGGTGAACAAAGCTAATTCCAAGGATCAAAAAATAGTTGACAGAGGAATAAACATGAGTAAATATGACATACTAGTCGATTTGGTGCACCGTATAACTATACAGAGGATGTGTATATTATTATTTTCACTAAAAGTTATTTAACTAAAAGATTCGACTAGTTTTAAGTCTAATCAAGATGGTTTGAACATGTAGAGAAATTGGGGCATATACAAATCTCAAGAACAAAATAATGACCATGTTGGATTTGCTCTTTATTCAAAGATTTTAGACAAAATAAAAAAGAAAAAAGAAAAAACAGTCGTTTTGCTCTGTTGAGATTTCAGTAAGCAGTGTGCGAGCAAAAAGATATGGACCCATTATTTGGGGAATTGAACCCGACGTGAATCGAACACGCAACCTTCTGATCTGGAGTCAGACGCGCTACCATTGCGCCACGGATCCAGTTAAGAGTGGCCATTAGAATAGTAACCTTTCTGTGATTGAGGTGAAAACCTCTCTCGTTTCCTCTTTTTCTTTTATTTTTTAAGGCCACATGGTCAGTTTGGTCTTTTATCTTTGACCCTTTTGACAATAAGATTTCTTATTTTCAAAATAAGACAATTTAGTCCACTATTTTTTTTGCAATTTGTGGTGCTTTAAATCCTAAACTAAAAAAACATTAAGACAATAATAACTTTAGGAATAATGACATCACAAATTACAAAAATAAGGCTTTGAAGGCGCCACAAATTATAAAGATAAAGGATTGACATGATCACATATTGTAAAAATAAGAAATGGAAGAACGTTATTTTTCTGATTTTTTTTTTCAACTCAGGAATAATGACATAACTAATTGTAAAAATAAGGGACTAAAATTTCACATTTTAAATATAAGAAAAAATGAAAGAGATTTAAATGTTAAAAAAGTCAAAGATAAAAAACGGACCAATAAATCATTTACCCTTTTTTAGTTACTAGAAAGACTCTGACCAAAAAAAAAAAAAAATTTTACTAGGAAGACATGAACATGTGAACCCTAAAGCTATAAATCTTGTAGTAAAACAATTTGCCTCATCACATGCTTCAAAACACTTTAGAGCTAAGTAATATTTTTTAAGTATTCATTATAAAAAAAAATACAAGTTAAAAATTTGAAACTTTTAATTATAATAAATTGTTATTTGATCATTGCGTCAAACAATCTAACACAAGAGCAATTAAAAAATTTTAACATCCTCTTTATGTAAGTATGCCATTTGATACACCATATGGATGCGTTTACAAAGGATGCGTATGTTATTATTTCCATCAAATTGGTTCTGTGCATATACTTTTGGCCATATGTTGTATACTCTATTAGAGAAAAGATTTAGCAGAGAAGAGAACTATATATATATATATATATATATATATATATATATTTCTTTATCTGTTGCTTTGTATGACATTTATTTCGCTCGTTGGTTTGGTCACCAAACATAATCAGGAGATATCAAAAGTGTCAATGGGATTCTAGATGATATCAACTCATATGCACAAAATTCAATCGATAAACATCAAAACAAAAATTGTTTTTTTTTACAATAAAGCAGCTGGACCAATACTGGCTGCCTACGTACCCTGATACACACTCGTATCAAGGATCAAGCTGCGACGTAGTTCTATTACAACAATTCAATCTTTTAACACCAAGAAATATAAACCGCTGAGGTTGAGAAGTCTTCCGCCAGCATCTAATACTTTATCAAGCTGCTTCACTTAAAACCAGCGCCCAAGTTGAAAATAATTGCAGCGTCCTGCCCTGGCGAATTCGATTGCTAATTGGCCGAAATCATTCCAATTCATCTTGTAATAATCAGCATACACGATGACAACTTCGGGAAACTCCAACTTCAATTCGACGAGTGCCTGTTGAAGATGATCATTGTGGAGCAACCCGAAGCTCTTGAGCCAACCGGGATCTCTCACTAATTTCCGAAACTGTGGAAGAGACCCCAGACGCGGAACTCCAGAAACAAGAATATTAGATGCACCATTAAGAATCAGCTTCGTTATTTGGTTCTTGATCTCGGAAACAACTTCTGGCACCATCTTAGATACCTCAGTGATCGTTTTCCCTTGCGAGAAAGCCTGTTTGTAATCGCTAATCCCAGGTTGATTGATGAACAAAAGAGCCTTTTGAAGCTTCTCCTTGCGTTCTTGGTATAGCATGGTTGGTTTTGCACCAAGGAGGTCCACAAACTCATTGATCTGAGACTGGAGAGAAGAACTACTTTCAAAAGCAGGAGGTTGGATTCCATTCTTGACGAAGAAGATAGGCTTCATAACGGTGGCTCGGTGTGCGGCGAAGCTAGCGCCGGACTTAAGGTTGAGATTGAAAGCGGCTGCAACAACCTGATGAACTTTCATGGCCAAACCGTTGGAAATTGAAGAACTTCCTTCTCCAAAGCTATAAAGCGAGTCGAAATTGCATGGCTTCTTCATGATGCCTGGTCCAGGAGATTTTAGGAGTCGTGCATCTGATGCTGCAAAAGATGATGATAGAACCAGGAGAAGTAATGAACAACGGAGAAGAAGAGATGCCGCCATGGAATTGTAATGAAGGATGAAAACTGCAAGAATGTATACGAATTAAGGCTGCTGCAATGAAGGGCAAGTAAGTGTTGGGTTTTAGGGTTTGCATGGATCTTTATTAGCGACCTCCTAATTTATAGAGGAATGAATCTTGACTTGCAATCGAAGTTACTCCTGTTTGGAGCTGGAGGTGGATTCCCTAACAAGGAAGAAGCGTTTGGGGTGGATTGAACTGTTGTGTCAGAGTTTATATCGTCTTAGACTTCTAATTTGACTTTTGCATTCTTTTTTGGTAATATTTTTACGTTCATTAATTTTTCTTTCCCTTTTTTTTTTTTGGGTAATCCTTTTACAATCGATGTTCTATCAAGAGTTCATAGAGAATAATTAAAAAAAAATATTAAATCTTGCCAAAGAAACCGAATTCACCAAAAAAGACGAACTAGAACTTTAAGTTCAAGAATACAAAAAAGTAGTTTTCAAATAAACAAAAAGTAAAAGTAGTATTAACATTGATACTTAATACATGGAAGTGGATAATGTTATCTTATTAAGTTGTTGGATTATTTTGAACTAACGTAGGGTATTGAAATGGAAAAAAAAAAAAAAAGAGATAGAGAGAACCTCATTTTCATTTTCCCGTTAATTTTAGTTTAATTAGTCCTAAAATCAACGAGTTTAGTGTTACTGCTTTTTTTTCTTCTTCTTCTAATGCCACCACTTTTGTCATAAGCTCACATTTACGGCGATTTTAGTTTTACTTATGTTCTACTGCGATACCGAGTTTTGCCAAACAATGCTTAGAAGGATTTTTATTGTTTTATTTGTTTGTTGAGCTATTTACTTTAATTTTACTAATTGTCTTTAATTTTCTATTTTGTGCTTTATGTTTTCAAAATGTTCTTTCATTTCGAAAAAGTTATAAATTGGAATAGGGAAAAATAAAGATCGGATTCAATTTTATATGTATATTATGTATGAGAAAAGATAAATTTTACATTTTTTCCCCTCTAATTTTGTTGCATAAGATGAACTTAGGGTGGAAATATCCTTTTCTTTTACTTTTGGGATTTTACTAGATGTAATCGGGTTTGGATTTTTCGGTTTTGGAGTTCAAATTGTCTTGTATGCAAAATTTACACCTTAACTCAACTCAAAAAATGATTTTCTTACGCTTAATATAATTTTAGATGATCTAGCACTTATTTCGATTTGGATAATTGCAATTTAGCTGAATTTAAACTTTTTATATTTATTTTAAAATTAATTCTAAATTTACATAACATGAGTTAACAAATAGTAGAATTAGAAGAAAAAAAAATCCAAACTCGAATATATATCTAGAACCCTATCAAATCTATAATTGGTTTTTTATAATACTCGATTGGATTTTTTTTCCCTTTTTTGGCACCTAAGACTTTGAGAAGCCAAATCCAACCCCGAAAATCTAAAATCGGATCCAATTCTCGCCCCTAATTAAATTGCAAATTTTGTTGAAAAACTATTCTTTTTATATTTAAAAGTTTAGTTCATTGTGAAAACAATTAAAGCATTGGGTTGGGCGATTTATCGTCTAAGGAATAAGCACTTAAGAGAAATCATACTCCTTTAAATTCTGCTTGGTATCAAAAGAATTTTTTTCCTTTTTTTTTTTTTGTGAATGGAGGCATCACTGGATTAGATAGGAATTTTTCTAGTGGATGAGACCCCTTGGATATCCATGCTCAAGAACGTCCGGATTGTGTCGGGAGAATCTTCAAGAATATGAGTGCCGAGCAGGGACGGCGACACATTATTGTAACGCCCCATCTCACATCGGTTATTTGTGATATTTATGTGCACTTTATAACATCTTGGGTTCACTACTACTGTTATCACTGACTTAAGCATTTTGGATCAGTTGATTAGGTTCAAGTGTGGTGGCAGGCCAGTAGTTAGAATTGGATCGTTACAGGTGGTATCAGAGCAGGCTCTGGGCTGATTCTACGCTGCCTGGGGTTCTGGGCTGTGGTTCTGTTATTGTGTTGTGGCTGCATTGATTATCTCACAAAAGGAGTTGATTGAAGAATTTGATAGAATGAGGATTGAAGTTTTTAAAAAAATCTGAGGGGTCTTTATTAGCAAATGTTATCGTGCAACCCATATTAGTGGAAAGAATTAAGGCAGCATAACAACGAGACCCGTATTTGGAAAGTATTCAGAAGGCAATAGATAGTGGAAAGAATTCTTATCTTCAAATTCATGATGATGAAACATTGAGGTTTAGGGGAAGGTTATGTGTTTCTGAGGGCCCTCAGATTAGAAGAGAGATTTTAGAAGAAGCCCCATGGATCGCAATTTGCTATTCACCCTGGGGGAACCAAGATGTATTGGGATTTGTAGGACCACTTTTGGTGGAGAAACATAAAGAGAGAAATTGCGGAGTTTGTCACCAAGTGTTTAACTTGCCAAAAGATTAAGGTGAAACATCAGAAGCCATTGGGACCATTGCAACCTCTAAACATTCCTGAATGGAAATGGGAATGTATATCTATGGATTTTGTGACAGGGTTACCTAGGACACGTGAAAGGAATGATGCCATATGGGTAATTGTTGATAGATTGACCAAATCGGCTCATTTTATACCGTTTCGGCTTGGAACATCAATAGAAAGCTTAGCAAAGATGTACATTGCAGAAATAGTGAAACTCCATGGGGTGCTAAAGGAAATTGTTTCAGATCGAGATACAAGATTTACCTCCCATTTTTGGAGAAGTTTCCAAAAAGCAATAGGGACCGAGCAAATGATGAGTTCTGCTTATCATCCCTAAACAGATGGACAGAGTGAAAGGACAATTCAAACATTAGAGGATATGCTACGAGCCTGTGTTTTTTTTTTAATTTTGGGAAAGGTTGGGACAAGTACCTCACTCTTGTAGAATTTGCTTATAACAACAGTTACCAAGCAAGCATTGGCATGTCTCTATTTGAAGCACTCTATGGGAGAAAGTGTTGTACACCTTTATATTGGGATTTGGGTGAGAAAAAGATTTTAGGACCCCAATTGATTGAAGAAACTGAAGAGAAGGTAAGGATAATTCGGGCTAGGGTCAAATCAGCCCAAGATCGCCAAAAAATTTTGGGCTGATACTAAGAGGAAGAAATTAGAATTTGCGGTAGGAGATCATGTGTTTGTAAGAGTGTCACCAATGAAGGGGGTCATGAGATTTGGAAACTGGGGAAAGCTAAGTCCATGCTATATTGAACCATTTGAGGTACTGCAAAGAGTGGGAGAGGTCGCTTATAAACTTGCCTTGTCACCATCACTCGCAGGGGTGCATGACGTCTTTCATGTCTCACAACTTAGGAAATATGTGCCAGATTTGAGTCATGTGCTACGACACGAGAAAGTGAATGTGGGCAAAGACTTGACTTATGATGAAGAACCCTTGAAAATCGTGGATCGCAAAGAACAAATTTTGAGGAGAAGGATTATTCCCTATGTTAAGATCCAATGGAAAGGTCGAATAGAGAGAGAGGCCACGTGGGCATTAGAGCTAACACTTGGGAAAAGTATTCATATCTCTTCCAAGATTGAGGTATGTAGTTTCGAGGACGAAACTTTTTTTTATAGGGGAAGGCTGTAGCATCCCAATATCTTTTAAGTTAGGTTTAGAAAATAATAATAATAATAATAATAATAATAATAATAATAATAATAATAATAATAATAATAATAATAAAGAAAGAGACCTACCTAGAATAGGTTTCTTATTAAAAATAAAATAAAATAAAATTTTGACCTAATATAAGGAAAACTTTTATACGCTCTGCAAAAAAGAACACCTAGGGTTAGGTTGTGAGTTTGCTTTATAGTAGGAGTTTTCTGATTAATAGAGATTTTCACAAAAGGATCAAAAGGCGGTAAGTGGTTAATCCTTACTTTAATTTATTTAGTCTTTTAATTTGTTTTTCTTCGTGTCTTTTTGTAATGTTAGGATCATATAAACCTTTAAATTTATTGATGATGATAATGTAACAGAAAAAAAAAAATCCTTTAGAGTCATGAACAGTGACGAGACTGTTCATGAACAGTGACACGTCACTGTTCGTGAGGTATTTTAAAAAAAAAATTGATTCGTGATTTGCTTGTTGTCAGTTGTGTATGAAAAAGGGGAAAAAAATGTTTAGTACCATGAATTGTTAATGCAATGTTATGAATTCTGAAAAAAACAAAAAAATAATAAGTATCATGAACAGTGCATGGTACTGTTTTATAAACAGTGCGTGGGGCACTGTTCATGAAACAGTACCGTGCACTGTTCATGTACGTTTGTGAACAGTGATTTGTTATTTTTTTTTTCGTTTAAAAAAGGATTTGACAAAAGAATTTGACTTGTGATTTGTTTTGTGCTCTTTTCTTTTGTATTTTCTCTTCGTAATTATAGTTTTAAAATAAGATTTCAAAATGATGTCTTTCTTATGATTTTATTAAATTAAATGTTGTAGCAGTTTTTGCAAGAAAGATTAAATATTACATGACCTATGATTTTCAGTATTTCTTTTTGAAAAATTGTCAAGTCTAGAATATATTTGAATGGCTGCGAACTCAGGATCCTGTTGGTGGGGGTTAAACACCAATAACATTGGAATAATGCACTATTATAAGATTGGAATTCCTCTTGGGCTTTTGGTGGTTTTGAGCTTGTCAAACCACACTACGTCAGAACGGTGCTACTCGTCTGTAGCCACAACCATGTTATTGAATATGCGAATTCGTGTTAATTGGTAATTATTGGTAACTAGGTTTAGGTATCATTTGACTTTTGCTTGTATTACATATTATCGTTAATTATTGGTAACTAGGTTTAGGTATCATTTGACTTTTGCTTGTATTACAGATTATCGTTTTATTGTTGTGAGGATCCTCTTACTGAGATTGTTCTCATTAGTTTCTATGTGTTTTTGCGAATTTTGTTTTCCTTTTTCTGTTGTAGAGAAAGAGGAGTAGACTTGGGACACGGTTACTTGGAACTTTTAGAGTAGATTATTAATAAGGCCCCTTGTTCGGGCAATGTCAAACAACTTTTGCTTTATTTGCTTTCGAACAAATTGTTGCAATTGCATTTTTTTTTTTAGGATAAAACTTGGGACTTAGAAGTAGATTGAAATCTCTTGTTTTCTTGCTTAGGAAGTCTGATACTATTGTCAGTTGCTTGATTCTTTATTTTATTATATTGTTCTACTCCCTCCCTTAAAGACGCGACGTCCTCGTCGCGGCCTAAACACAATAACAGAACCACAGCTCCTAAACACAATAACAGAACCACAGCTGCTAAACACAATAACAGAACCAAAGCCCCTAAACACAATAACGTAACTACACGGAACCCGGGTAGCATGGAAAGCGAACCACACCTAAACACAATAATGTAACCACACCCGTAACCGAGGCGGCGTGGAATCTACTCGAGCGCGCTCGATACTACCGATGCGACCCATGCCCAACTACTGGCCTGCCACCACACTTGAGCCTAACCAACTTGCCCAAAATGTTTAAGCCGGTGATGACAGTAGTAGTGAACCCAAGTCATTATAAAGTGCACACAAATCTCACAAAGAACCGATGTGGGATGGGGCGTTACAATTATTAATAGTGGTTTCATTTGACACCACTCATTTCTTTATAAAAAAAATAAATACAAATTACTCATTTTTTTAAAAGAAATTATACGTACATACATACATACATATATATATATATATTATATTCAAAAAAAATAATTTTGACCCTACAAAAATATCTCATGACCCCATAACTTACCTTCAATCCTTTTCATCGAGAGCCATGTATGTGATAGAATTAAAGATGAAGCGACAATTTAATATTTTCAAAATATGAGACCCTTGAGATAAAATGTAGCATTTATTCAAACTTCTTTTTTCCAAACAAACCTTCCTCCTCCAAGCCAATCCCAGTCCTCCATGGGATTTGAACTTCGGTCATCGCTCTCAGGAAGGTAATTTTAACTACTTGAGCTATTTTTAATATATATATATATATATATATATATATTGTTGACACTAGTAGAAAATATTTTTGCCCCGTCCTTGGTACCAAGTGGAAAAGTAAGCCCAAAGTTAGTTAGCCAATCCGCACAATTGTTGGCTTCATGGTAGATGTGTTTAAATTTGAAGCCCTAACGACTTAACATTTTTTTACATTCCTCAATATATGAAAAGGCAGGTCGTATTTGTTGGTTCGTCCTCTTAATCCAATGAGTGAGACTTGACCTTAAGATTAGCTACTCCCCTCTTGGTGGCCTGTTGTAAATATCATGAAGAACATGGTTTTCAACAAAGTTGGCAGTGGGGGGAGCACCCTCTTCTGGATTGAGTATATTGACACCCACTGGGAATTTTGGAATATGTCTTTGGAGTAGACTTTATTATTGCAAATGGCGATAATTTGCTGGCTTCTGATATTGATTTTTGTTTTGTGGACACTGGTCTTGGCCAAATAATAATGGAATGTTTGAACAGATAAGTAGGCACATGCCATTCTTTGGCTGCCTGACCCAAATGGAGTGTTCTAGCTTAATCCATCATGGGAAGCCTCGCGTGGCAAATTTCAGAAGGTGAATTTGGTGCAGAGGTGCGAATCCTTAACACACCCTTTATAGTTTGGTTGACTTGGGTCAATATGAACCCAACGAAGTTTCGCCTAATCTCTTGTGGCTTATCAGTTGATCCTCTCTGTATTTTTTGTCGGAGATGTATTGGAAATAGAGACTATATCTAGTTTGAACGTGAACTTTTGAGGAGAATTTGGAGGAAGGGTATGCGAATGGCGAATGGCGAATGGCGAATGGTGAAAGGACCACATTGGATTTTCAAATGGAAGGATATTTGTAGCTGGCTCGTCTACAAATACAAGTCGAGCAACCTTCAAGTCAGGGAGATTAATCTCTTTTTTGAAGACGCAGCATATCACATATGGATTGAATGAAACTGAAGTCTTGATGACCACACTTCCTTAAATGAAGAAAGGATTCTTGCAAAAATTTGTTTTGATGTAAAACATTTACTTTTTGGTAACAATAGATATAGAAACAATACTATTAACAGGACCATCTGTAGAGCTTGGAATGTAGATATTAACTGATTTTTGGGTTCTTATCAATGAAAATCAATTACTTAGCCAAAAAAAAAAAAAAGAAAGTTGATTCAATTTAAGATGTCTATATTAGGAAAAAAATATATATTTAAGATGTATAATAAGAGGCTATTATGTGTAACCTATCTAATCTACAGAGTTCTTTGGGCACATACCTTTAGTTATTCGGAACTGAAAGTTGCGACAATTGACTTTAATCCTGCTAATAAGCTTGAAGAGGGAGGATTTGGACTGGTTTTCAATGTAATTCTTGGGTCTACAAAAAGAGTAAGATAGTGAATTTTACTTGAAATCATATCACCGTCAATTTCCCGCATTTGGAAAATAAGTTAAAAGGAATATGAGTAGTGATCATCAGAAATTTGACCAATTGCATGATGTGAATGCTGGGATGCATTTGCTAGCTTCATTTTGTAGTAATGTGATTGCTAGATAGAGCTAGGATGCAATTGATCAATAGCCAGTTTTGTGCTCTCAATATAATTATTAAAAATCTCAGATAGAAGAAGTCCTCATATTTCACTAATGATGTTTATTTTTTTCTCTATTTTTTCTCTTTTGAAACCCTTACCCCATGAGATTTGAACCTAGGGTCTCATTATTTGGAGAGATAGTTTCAATTACTTGAACTATCTCTTGATCCCCATTAATGATGTTTTCTTATCATCATCTTTCTTCACGTTTTTTTTCCTCTTTCATTTGTCATCATTCTCTCCTGGTTGTCAATAAGGAACCCTTGATGATGAGAGAGTCGTCGCTATTAAACGATTATCTATAGCATCTCGTCAGGGAAAGAGTCAGTTTGTTGCAGAAATCATTACTAAATTTGTAGTGCAGAATCATAACCTTGTGAAATTGTATGGATGTTGCATCAAGGGAGATAAGCGCTTACTTGTCTACGGGTACCTTGAAAACAAGTCTTGATCAAGCTTTATTTGGTATAATGGATGACCACAACTATAAGTTTAAATTATGACTTAGTATAAGGTTGATTCAATTCTTCTAAAATGTTTTGCTTTAACGAAGCAGGGAAGACAATTTTATATCTCAATTGGCCCACTTGTGTTGACATATGCTTGGGAGTAGCAAAGGGTCCCACTTATCTTCATGAGGAATCTCAACTTCGAATCGTATATAGAGATGTAAAGACCTGCTCGACACTGATCTCACCGCAAAAATTTCAAATTTTGGGTTAGCTAAACTTTATGATGACAAAAAGACCCACATAAGCACTTGTACTGCTATGACATTGTAGGTTTTGTTATGGTCATTTATTTTCTCTCTAATTTTCAGCTTCCATTCACATGATTGTTATTTGGAAATCTCAGTTTCTATTGATGCAGTGGATATCTTGCACTGCAATATGCCATGCGTGGGCATCTCACTGAGAAGGCTGATATGTTTGGCTTTGGAGTTGTAGCTTTGGAGATCATCAGTGGAAGACCTAACTCAGATCCAAACTTGGAAAAAGACGAGACATATCTTCTTGAATTGGTATACTCTACTTCTCTATGTTATCACTTTATGCACATACATCCACTATAGGATGTAACTTTTTGCTGATAATAGCTCTTGCTGAATACGAATAAGTGAATCCATGGTGGTCTTGTTTGCTAGTTCTAACATAATCCATTTTCTCAAGCATGGCAACTTCATGAAGATAACGGTGAAATTGAGCTGGTGGATACAGATTTGTCCGAGTTCAACGAAGATGAAGTAAAAAGAGTAATAGGAGTGGCTTTTTGTGCACTCAAACATCCCCAGGATTACGACCCTCAATGTCCTGCGTGGTGGCAATGCTTTCTGGAGACGTTGAGGTACCTGCTGTGGCTTCAAGGCCTGGATACCTAGCTTATTGAATGTTTAAAGATACCGCAAGCTTTATGAGTGATGATGCTTCAAGAACTGATAATGATCATTATGGTTCATGTAGTACAACCATAATAATAGATCCAGTTTATTCCCCAGAAAATGCTACTAGAGCAATGCTTCATGAGTTCATTGGGAAGGGCAGATGGGAAATGCTAGAGATAGAGAAAGACAGTATGTAGGATCACATAGCGATTTTCTTAGTTCAGTCATATTTTTCTTTAAAACTTTTATTCATATAAGTAGGAAACAAAAAAAAAAAAAAAAAATAGAATAGGAGTGGTCCGAGTGGAAAATGTATTTGTTTGAAAAATGATTGCAAATAGTTCAAACTTCACATAAAAAATTCTAGATTCGCCAGTGACTCTTCAGCTCTATCAAGAAACGACTCTAAGTCCTATCAACCTATATATAGTTCTTCATCTATTGATTTCCATTGGCATATTCACTAGTTGCTTTGGTTATTAAAAGATATCACATTATTATTGGCGCAGTGGTTTAAGTGTCAACAAGATCCTAGATGCCATAAGCTCATATGCATAAAATTCAATCTACAAGATCAATACAAAAATAATTTTTTTATAATAAAGCAGCTGGACCAATATTGGCTATCTACGTACCTTGATATATAGTCATGTCAAGGGTCAAGATGTGACTTAGTTTTGATGCAACAATTCTATTTGATAGTTTCAAAAATTGCAATGCAATTAACGCCAAAAATATAAAATACTAAGGTTGAGAAGTCTTAAGTCCCATCAGCATCTATTTTATCAAGCTGCTTCAATTAAGACCAGTGTCCAAGTTGATCCAAGTTGATGCACCATTAAGAATCAGCTTCATTATTTGGTTCTTGATTGCAGAAACAACTTTTGGCACTAATTTAGAGACCTTAGTGATCGTTTTCCTGCCACTAATCCCAAGTTGATTGATGAATAAAAGAGCCTTTTAAAGCTTTCTCGTGCGCTTTTGGTATGGCATGGTTGGTTTCGCACCAAGAAGCTCCATAAACTCATTGATATGAGACTGGAGAGAGCTTTCAATCAGCAGGAGGTTGGATTCCATTCTTGCCGAACAAGATAGGCTTCATAATGGTGGCTCTATGGGCGGCGAACTAGCGCCGAACTTGAGATTGAGATTGAGATTGAAAGTGGCTGCAACAACCTAATAAATTCAACTCTTTTAAAAATTAAAATTTTCAAAAGTATTTTTTTTAAAAAGTTGTTTGAAAAAAGTGTTTTTAAATCCAAACGAGCTCATAGTGCTGTATGGGCCAGCCTAGTGGCTTCGCTGGGTGATGGTCATGCTTGTCTGTTAGTATTTAATAATTGTAAGAAACCAAGAACTGGACACTGTTCGTATCTTATACCAACTTGGTGAATTTTTTTGTTTATTTTATTATTATTATTTTTTGGGTGTGTGTGGTTGGTTTTATATTGACGCTAATTAGTGAGAAAAATTTGCACGTGCCACCCCCCACCTGCATTGATTATCTCTCTAAAATAATATTCTCTCATTTTCAAAGTTAATCTGTAAGTTGAAGAGAAGAGCAAACGTGTTAGTGATGAGGGAACAGCAGCTGATGATGAGGTTTACAGAGTTATTGTGTGTCTTAGTAGCCTCTTCTTGCTTTGTTGCTGAAGCTCAGACCCCTTCCCGCAATGTTACGAAAACTAATCCTTCTGAAGGTACCTATCTCTCTTTCTTTCTTTACCTGCTACTTCCCCATATATGCTTGTGTGACATATATACATATATACATATATATATATATACATATATACATATATATATATATACATATATACATATATATATATATATATGTACGTATGTATGTAAATAGATATATGTATACGCCTTTCATTGATACAAATCATATATAAATAGGTACAGATGATACAACAATGGAATTTGAATTCCTGAGTTTATGCTAATCACAGATATATTAGTGTAGCTAATTGACTGCAGATTTTGTGCTAATGAAAGATATACCATTACAGCTGATTGAATGCAAAATTCCAGCCTTTGGATCTTTGACTTTCATCCCTTGATTTGTGTTGTAGCTGTTGCTTGCTTTCAGGCATAGATTTGGTCTTAACAGCTCTTCATATTAACCAATTGGTTTCGAAATGAAATGCAGATGATTTTAACAGATAACAAGGATCAACCTTGTAAATTTGTTGAAAACGAAATGACATCATGTTGCTATATAATTCCTTTACGTACACAGATGATTGTTGTGTTTATGGCTAAGACATGCACATGAATTTCGAAATATGCAGTCGCAGCATTGACTTCAATCTTTGAGAAGTGGAGGATTCCAGCTGCAAATGCAACTGCTGCTGGATGGAACATTAGTGGTGACGTGTGCAGTGGAGTTGCCATTGACACAACTGATCTCGTAAGCTTGAATCTTGGAATCAAATGTGACTGCTCGGACAGAAATGGCACTCTATGTCACATTACCGGATTGTGCGTTACTGGTGCTGCCCACCATCACAGTGATCAACTGCTTTTTTCTTGTGGCTAACTTGAATGATGTTTTCAACTTTTAAATCTATGATCCACATGAACTTCTATTAGTCCTTACATTATATGCTTCGTTGTTCTTACGTTATACGCTTTGTTGCTTAGAATTTCGCATACCAGGCCTTTTGGTTTGCTTTCAAAAATGGAGCTTAGCGGAGGAAGCAATCAAATCCAAAAGCAACTGTGATATTATTTAAATTTGACCTAAAATGTCAAATGCGAAGTAGCCCTTATTTCCTAGATATGATTTAAAACAGAAGCATGAAATTCAACTGAGGAACTTATAGATATGATTTCTAAATTGCAACACTTGATGCTTTCTTTGTTTCAAATATTCCTTGCAGGAGAGTATATGGACGGGATGTTGTTGGTGCAATTCCCGATGAGCTGTGGAATTTGACTTTCCTCACTAATCTGTACGTTCAACTTTTTCATAGTAACATGATGCAGTTATGTGATCTATGCTACTTCTGAACTGAGTTGACTTGATACTAGCATCACACTTGTGGTTCGTATGTCAGGGATTTGGGCCTGAATTACTTTTCCGGTCGATTGCCAGCATCCATTGGCAGATTAACTCAAATGAAGTACCTGTATGTCAATGTCAATGCACTTGGAATTTAGATCACGTAGATAAGTCATAATATTTTCAATGTCTACTGTATCCTACTTTTTCTGATGTTTCACTTGATATCATTAGGGTCTTTGAACATAACGACCTCTCAGGGGAGCTTCCAAGGGAACTTGGAAACCTGACTGACTTGAGAAAACTGTAAGTTCTTATGTCATTTTAATCATGTCTGGTGCAGCAAGATTCTGTTTCATAATTTTCTAGATGGAAGGACATTGTTGGATCCTCAAATATATTGTGCATTCATGACATTCTGTACCTTTTGTGATCTCAGGGCTATTGGCACAAACAATTTCTCTGGTTCTTTGCCATCCGAGCTTGGCAATTTAACAAGACTACAACATCTGTGAGTACTGAGACAATGCATGCTGCAAATGTTGCTTCTTATTTCCACCTGCTATTTTGGCCAGAAAGTATTCTATATATATAAGATATTTTCTTCAATGAAAACACTATTCCCTTAATAATGTTTCTGTAACACTTTTTAGATTCCTCAACTAATAAATGGTTGTCTGTGGCGTGAGGGTTAACAAATAGTGATGGCTCATTTCTAAGGAGAAGAAATTCGTCAAACTTATTTGTCAATATTGTGCCTTGAGCAGTTATTTTGACAGTTGTGGCGTTAGTGGTCCAATACCATCAACATTTGCTCGCCTTCAAAACCTGACAGCAATGTAAGAACTCAACCATATAACCATGTCCAACTGGGAAAGCAATATAGTAGCAAATTTTATTAAACGAAGTAAGTTTCTTGTCACCATGTTTAATGGTAAGAGTTTTGGTGGTTTCAGGTGGGCTTCAGACAATGCACTGACTGGGCAAATACCAGACTTCATTGGCAGTTGGTTACAGCTTACCAATTTGTATGATAATAATCCATTACTATTTCCTTTCTATCTAACTAATTCCATAGTTTTACCTGATAATCTCCTTGCTAATTTTCTGAATGTCACAATTAATGATCTCATCATATAACGGATGAACTTTCTCTTCCACATCATTTATAACAGCTCTATCCTAATATATATGCAGAAGGTTTCAAGGGAACTCTTTTCAAGGTCGAATACCACCTGGTTTCTCGAATTTAATCTCTTTGGAAGACTTGTGAGTGTTACCGTCATTTTCTTTTATTTACAGTGTGCTTTTTTCACATATTGTAAAAACTAATACGCCAGTCTCATATTATTTGCAGGAGGATAAGTGATCTGTCGAATGGGAGCACTTCACTTGATTTTATTGGAAACATGAAATCTCTCACCGCATTGTATAGTGATCCATAACTACCTTAAGAATATGCCTTTTTTATCACTTCCTTGCTGCTACCGTGGAAGCACTAATTCAATTAGCAAATTTCCCTTGCAGAGTTTTACGTAACAATGGTATTTCTGGTTCCGTTCCATCAAATGTTGGAGAATATCAGAACTTGACAATGCTGTAAGTTCACTTACTGGAAGGATACTGAATCCAATTGTTTTGTGCTTCTTCTTTGTATTGTAGAGCTTAAGTTGCCCTTTCAACTCTAGTCCGAAGTGCCCTCACCTGTAGCCAAAACATTACTCTGTGACAGAAATATAAGATTATATTATCCTGGAGATTATGTGTATGGCAAAGTATTCCTAATACTGGAAGCTAACCTATTCCAATTTTAACCTATGCATCCATTTGATTTTCAGGGATTTGAGCTTCAACAATTTGACTGGACATATCCCAGATTCGCTTTTTAATACGAGTTCACTCACTTACTTGTAATGAATCATACAACGTACGCTTACTCTTCACATTCCATACGAGTTCTCTTTTTATTGGAAATTTTCAATTTCAGGTTTCTTGGCAACAACAAGTTGACCGGTCCATTGCCTGCACACAAGACATCATCTCTCCAGGCAATGTACGTAGACTCATATTAGATGCCTTGTGAACTCTATTTCTGATTTAGTGTCTCCAGGATTGAAATCAATAGCCTTGGCTTCTAGTAGATATTGCTATTCGAAGCAATGGTTTGGAGTGTTTGTATCGTAATTTCACTATAATGAAATCAGGCTTAGTGTGAGTTAATGAATCTAGTATTTCACTAAGCAAATGCATTTATTGTGACCAAAATGTATATTATGCGGATATGGATTTTGGCTGCAGAGATTTATCGTATAATGAGTTATCAGGGAGCCTTCCTTCATGGGTCAACCAGAGAAACTTGCAACTGTATGTGTGAATGAAATGTATATTATTCTGCTATTGATTTTGTCTTTCATATGCCCTGGCTTTTAACTTCCTCACGCAGCAACCTTGAGTTTCTTGTGAAACTAAAATTGGTTGCATTCTGGTGTTTAAATTCAGTAACTTGGTTGCCAACAACTTCGCCATATCAGATTCTAATAGCAGGTGAGTTGCTTAATTCTGCTTCAGATATACTTGGTTGTAGTATTCAACTAAAAATATCCATATGTAATCTAGTTAAGTATCCTGATCATGTAAGGTTGCCCAAGGAATAGGGTTTCAGATGTTTACAAGCTTGTGGCCATGGATCACTTGTGTCCATTTCAACAAATAGAAATGTGTGTCTGAATATCATTATAAACAAGCTTTAGGAATCCAGAAATGCATTTCTTCCCGCCCTCTTGGATTAAGTAGCCAACGTCTGTTTATCTAGACTAAAAAGTGACAACTTGAAGGAATAAGCCAAAATATGGTTAAAACTTCGAAAGTAGATGTATGGATAATTGATCCTGCAGAAAATAAGGATCTTCTATGAGAAGATATAAAAGAAAAGTCCATCAACGCAGAGTTCTCTTCAAAATCACATCAACGTTACTAGCAAGCTTAATGGTGATGTTGCAATTCACTTCTGACAGAAATACTAAAAATAATCCGACTTATTTGATGTCATTTAAGCTCATGGGTTTGACCACAATAGAGACAATTTAAGTGCGTTACTAGAAGCACCATTTCAGATAATCAAAACTTCAGCTCTGTTTCAGGTTGTCTTGGAAGAGTTAATATTCTTACTTGGTTTTACCCTAATGTTCTTTATTTAACGAATAATTCTTCATCTTCTTTTCAGTGGTCTGCCTTCAGGATTGAACTGTCTGCAACGGAATTTTGCTTGCAGTCGTGGATCCCCAAAATGTGAGCACCAATTTTACTGCTTTTCTTTGTTCAAACCCCTATAAAAGATTTGTCGTAAAAATAAGAGACTTGCTTAGAGGACTGCATATTATGATTGCAGGTCTATAATCTATAGCCCCATAAGAAAATGGGAAGAAATTTCCTTTGGCACAGAGGACGAAATGATTTATCATTTTCTTGAATGTTATGTTGCCAAAATTTGCTTTGACATGGAGGATGGAATTGTCGTTTCCTTAGATGTCACTGTAGCATAAAGTTGCTTTGACAAAATCCTTGATTGATGTTGCAGATTCTAGCTTTGCAATTAAGTGTGGGGGTCCACAGATTACATCTTCTGATCACATTGTTTATGAGAGCGACAATGAAACTCTTGGCCCGGCAACATATTACATGGCCAATACAAGTAGATGGGCCGTCAGTAATGTTGGTCTGCCTTCTGGTACCAACAATCCACAATATACAACTCTCTCCGTATCTGAGTTTACACATACTTTGGATCCAGAGCTATTCCAAACTGCACGAGTTTCTGCTGGATCACTGAGATATTATGGCTTGGGCCTTGAGAATGGCAATTACACTGTCAACCTTCAATTTGCAGAATCAGCAATAGTTCAATTTGGAGAATCAACAATATTCAATCCTTCAACTTGGAGCAGTCTTAGAAGACGTGTATTTGATATATATATCCAGGTGTGTTCGGCTAAAATTAACTGACTTTCATTACTTTTATTGACCTTGAGTTACATCACATGAGTTGTTATTTTTTCCCCTTTTAATATTGGCACGGGTCATATATTCAACAATGCAGTCCCTTCCGTTTTATGCAGTTTCATCACATTTATCAGAGTGATTTTATTGATATCTCATGCTGGAAGACATTGTTCTTCTTTATAATGCCAAAATTTCTTGTCAGTTTGATTCCCGTAAGGCTAAATTTTATGTTATATATTGACCTTCTGGCATTATTTTCCAAAAGTTGGCTGCCTCAAAACTCTGAGTCTCAATTTAACAATTTTCAGTCAAGACTTAGTTTCAACATGATTGTGTCGGTTACAATTCCATATTTTACTTGAGCAGTATTTGCAGAATTTGCTACCTCAAAACTCAAAAATATGCACCTCATTTCCTTTGCATTGATATTGCACTGCCATCGTATTGTGATCTTCTCTGTTATTGGATATCAAAATGACAAAACGTCTTTTGGTCCCCAACCAATGTGTCCTTACCTTAATAGAAAGACTGTTTCTGCAATCCACTCTGTACTTCATAAAAAATCAACCAGCAAATTATTTCTCTTTTCTTTCTTTTCCTTTACATCATGTGATTATTTTACTAAATTGCCATCTGTCGTTAATTCTAGGGGAATAGGGTATTGAAAGATTTTGACATTTGGAAGGAGACTGGAGGTGCCTCAATCCGAGTCATCCCGAAGACATTTCAAGTTCGAGTTTCTGAAAATTACCTCGAAATTCATCTTTTCTGGGCTGGAAAAGGAACTTGCTGTGTACCTCAGCAAGGCACATATGGGCCATCTATCTCAGCCATCAGTGCCACCCGTGGTACAGAAGAATTACATAAAATCTAATGCACTTTTAAATGCAAGTTTAAAGTATAATTTCTTAATTTTAGCTACTTTGTGATTGATATTCTCTATAGATTTTGAGCCCACTGGTAACAATCCTCCATCTAAAGAAAAGGACAGAACCGGTTTAATTGTTGGGATTGTCGTTCTAGTGGGAGTTCTTAGCTTCACGGCTGTATCTGCTGCATATTACATTGTTCAGCGAAGAAAAAGAAAGCCGGCCTACAATGATGAAGGTAAGAGGAGAGTAAATTGAGTTTATCTTGATTTTCATTGCATGAAATTTATTTTTTGCCTATATTTTGTATATCTTGTTAGATTGCACTTGTATTTTTCCCAAATGTTAATGCATAAATGCGCAATAGGTATAGACCTATGATGTGTTGAAAAGAAAATCAGGCTTGCTCATGATGTTTATTTCTTTCATTGAATGCTTTCTAAACTAGTAAAACACAAATTCGGTGCTTTCAAATATAATTACTTTCTACTTTCAATATTCCCATACTCTTCTAGACGCTTTTATGAATAAGAAAGCTATTATATGTAACCTACTCAATTTGCAGAGTTCTTGGGAATGGATGCCAAACCATATACTTTTAGTTATGCGGAACTGAAAGCTGCAACAGATGATTTTGATCTTGCTCGTAAGCTTGGAGAAGGAGGATTTGGAGCAGTTTTCAAGGTAATTCGTTGGTTCAAGAAACGAGTAAGGCAATAAACTTTACTTCAAACCATCTCGCTAACTTTCGTTTGCCCCATTTCACAAAAGTCCTGAAAAAGAATTTGTTGCACCAGGAGAATAAGGTTAAAGAAAAATAATTAGTGCTCTTCAGAAATTTGACCAGTTGCATGAAGTGACTGCCTGAAGGCATTTGATAACTCTGTTCTATAGTAATGAGCTTGTCAGATAGAGATCAGATGAAATTGATCAATATCCAATTGTGTGCTCTCGACACAATGATAATGAAGCCCGCAAATAGAAAATGTACTTGTATCTCATGAATGTTGTCTGTTTACCGCCATCTTTCTTTCTTGTTTTTCTTTTCTTTCTTTTTTGTAATCACTCTCTCCTGATGGTTAATAGGAACATTAGATGATGGGAGAGATGTTGCTGTTAAACAATTATCTGTAGCATCCCGTCAAGGAAAGAGTCAGTTCGTTGCAGAAATCGCTACTATATCTGCTGTGCAACACCGTAACCTTGTGAAATTGTATGGATGTTGCATCGAGGGAGATGAACGCTTGCTTGTCTATGAGTATCTTGAAAACAAGAGTCTTGATCAAGCGTTATTTGGTATAGTGGATTATACCATATCTACAAGTTTAAAATATGATCTAGTATAAGGTTGATCTAGATTGTCTAAAATGTTATCGCTTCAATGTAGCAAGGAAGACAACACTATATCTCAATTGGCCCACACGTGTTGACATATGCTTGGGAGTAGCAAGGGGTCTAGCTTATCTTCACGAGGAATCTCGGCTCCGAATCGTACATAGAGATGTAAAGGCCAGCAATATCCTGCTTGACAGTAATCTCACCCCAAAAATTTCAGATTTTGGGTTGGCTAAACTTTATGATGACAAAAAGACCCACATAAGCACTCGTGTTGCTGGGACATTGTAGGTTTTGTCACGGTCAATTATTTTCTCTGTAATTTTCAGCTTCCATTGACATGATTTTTATTTGGAAATCTCGGTTTCTTCTGATGTAGTGGGTATCTTGCACCGGAATATGCATTTCGTGGACATCTTACTGAGAAGGCTGATGTGTTTGGCTTTGGAGTTGTAGCTTTGGAGATCATCAGTGGAAGACCTAACACAGATCCAAACTTGGAAAAAGACAAGACATATCTTCTTGAATTGGTATACTCTACTTCTCTGTGTTATAACTTTGTGCATATACATCCATTGTAGGATGTAACTTTTGCTGATAACAGCTCTTAACTGAATATAAATAAGTGAATCCATGGTGGTCTTATTTGCTAGTTCCAACATAATTCATTTTCTCAGGCATGGCAACTTCGTGAAGATAACTGTGAAATTGAGCTGGTGGATACAAATTTGTCCGAATTTAACGAAAATGAAGTGAAAAGAGTAATGGGAGTGGCTCTTTTGTGCACTCAAACATCCCCTGGATTGCGACCCTCGATGTCCCGTGTGGTGGCAATGCTTTCTGGAGACGTTGAGGTACCTGCTGTCATTTCAAGGCCTGTATACCTGACTGATTGGATGTTTGAAGATACCACAAGCTCCATGAGTTATGATGCTTCTAGAACTGATAATGATGTTTTTGGTTCATCCAGTACAACCATGATAACAGATCCAGCTTAGGGAGTGGTTCGAGTCAAAAATGCATTTGTTTGAAAAATGATTGCCGATATTTTAAACTTCATATAGAAAACTTCTAGATTCGCAGTGATTGCTTCAGCTCTATCAAGGAACAGGTCTAAGCCTTATCAACCTATATATATTTCTTCTATCTGTTGATTTTTATTTGCATATTATTTCACTCGTTTGTTTGGTCAGTGAACATATAATCAGGAGATATCACATTGTTATTGGCACAGTGTTTTAAGGTATCAAAGAGATACTAGATGATATCAACTCATATGCACAAAATTTAATTATGAGATCAACACAAAAACTGTTTTTTTCATAATAAAGCAGCTGAACCAATATTGGCTGCCCGCGTACCTTAACACACACGTATTATCAAGGATCAAGCTGCGCCGTAGTTCTATTACGATAATTCTATCTTAGAGTTTAAACGATTGCAATATAATTTTAACACCAAAAAATATAAATTGCTGAGGTGAGAAGTCTTGTGTCAGCATCTGCTCTATCAAGCTGCTTCACATTAAACCAGTGTCCCAAGTTGAAAACAATTGCAACGTCTTGCCTTGGTGAATAATTCGATTGTTAATTGGCTGAAACCATTCCCATTCATCTTGTAATAATCAGCATACACGATGATAACGTCGGGAAACTCCAACTTCAATTCGACGAGTGCCTGTCGAAGATGATCATTGTGGAGCAACCCGAAGCTCTTCAACCAACTGGGATCTCGTACTAATTTCTGAAACTGTGGAAGAGACCCCAGACGTGGAACTCCAGAAACAAGGACGTTAGATATAGCATTAAGAATCAGCTTCGTTATTTGGTTCTTGATTGCGGAAACAACTTCTGGCACCATCTTAGAGACCTTTCAGTTTCCCTTGCGAGAAAGCCTGCTTGTAATCGCTCATCCACGGTTGACTCGATGAACAAAAGAGCCTTTTCAAGCTTCTCTTTCCGCTCTTGGTATAGCATGGTTGGCTTTGCACCAAGAAGCTCCGCAAACTCATTGATCTGAGACTGGAGGGAACTTTCAAATAGCAGGGGGCTGGATTCCATTCTAGACGAAGAAGATGGGCTTCATAACGGTGGCTCCATGGGCGGCGAAACTAGCTCCGGACTTGAGATTGAGATTGAAAGCGGCTGCAACCACCTAATGAACTTTCATGGCCAAACCGTTGGAAATTGAAGGACTTCCTTCTCCAAAGCTATATAAAGCGAGTCCAAATCGCATGGCTTCTTCATCATGCCTCGTCCAGGAGATTTCAAGAGCCACGCATCTGATGCTGCAGACAATGAACAACGGAGACGAAAAGATGCCGCCATGGAATTGTGATGAAGGTTGAAGATAAACTGCAAGAATGAAAACGAAGGCTCGACTGCTGCTGCTGCTGCGATGATGATGAAGGAAAGAAGTGTTGGTTTAAGGGTTGAATCGATCTTTAGCAACCTCCTAATTTATAGAGGAAAGAAGCTTGGCTTGCAATCAAAGAAAGTGGAGTGTGTAGCAAGAACAAAGAGTAGCTAGGCAGTGGATTGAAGTACCCTGCCTCATCCTGTGCAGGAGTTTATATGATCTAGGACTTCATATTTGACTTCTCTATCCAAATTTGACCATTCTAAGGGTATTATTATTATTTTTTCTTTGTTTGGTAATTTTCTTACTTTCTTTAATTACCTTTTTTTTAATTGAAATTGAAATGGAAAAAAGAGAGAATTTCCATTTCCCTCTATTGGGCCATCTAACCGAGTTTGGATTTTTCGGGTTTGAATTTTAGGTTTTTTTTTTTTTTTTGAGATTTTCATAAACAAAAAATTTATATCCAAACTCGACTCTGAAACTCAATTTTTTTCTTTTACATCAGTCATTTAATATGATTTGAAATAATTTAACAATTATTTAAATTTAATAAAATGGTTGGCGATTCTTTATTAGGCGCGTTTGAAAAGCCAATTTGTAATTGGACTTAAGTGTTATTCGGAGTAATTATATAATTAGACGTGTTCATTTAACCAAGTAATTACTCAGTCATGGGTGAATTGAGTGTAATTGGATCCGATTAATTACACTCTCCAATTCTCACAGGGAGATGTAAATTAGTGTAATCACACACTCTAACAACTTTTTATGCTCTTTTATTCTTTTTATATTTTTTATCCTTTACAATAAAATAAATATAAATAATAATAAAAAAAATAAATAAATAAAATAAAATAAAAAATATAAACAAATAAAATATAAATAAATACTTTTAAAAATATAAAATTTATTTAATTTTATAAATTTTAATAGATTTCTTGATTATAATTAATTAATATTATTTTTTAGTAAAATTATATTTAGTTTTAAAAATATTAGTAGTAGATTATACATTAATATTTAGTTTCATATATATTTATATTTATAAATTATAATATTCTTAATAAGTCATACTTATTTTTATAATAAATAGTATTTTATTTTAAATATTTTTAGCAAATGACATTATTAAATATTTTTTTATAAATTTTAAAAATAAATATTTATTTTTAAATTCAATTATTTAAATGTGTAATTATCATTTACACAACCAAACATGACATATGGAATTAGGGAATAGCTAAGTAGTTGAGATTATTTTTCTTAGACATAAAGTCCTGTGATCGATTTCCATGAAGGTCGGGGGTTGAACTCAACATGAGAAATGAAATTAATATGTAAATACACTGTGTAACACGTCTTTTAATTTAAATTATTGTGTAATTATTAAATAATATAAACCATTAGTATTAAATATCTCTCAACTATGGGGCCATCTTATTGGCTTGTTTAGACCGTCAAAGCTAATTGATCCTAGGGGATATAGAGGGTTCAATGGTGAGAGTTGTATATGTATAACTAAGAAAGTGGAAAAATTAAGGCGAATAATTGCCTAAATTAAATAATTTATTTTTACTTAGTCATTAATTTATCACCATTAGAACTCTTTCACAAGTCAAATATTAATTGATGACCATTTCATTGTATAAATATGGGGGATGAGTATGGGATGTGGGATATTTTATCGGACCAAAATCTTGTACCGAAGTATCCTGCACCAAAAAATCCAGGTTATTTTTTTTAATATCCTGTCCCATACCATTCAGATTTGGGATGGGATAGGGATATACCCTTTGTCCCATTCCATACCAAAACTTGAATTGTCACATCTGATCTCGCAAATCCCGTCCCAAACTGAAAAAATATATACTTATATAATAATAAATGTGTGTATGTATGTGTGTGTGTATATATATATATTGTTTAAAATATATAATTATTATTATAATTATACTATTGTTATTATTATTTTAAAATATACAATTATTATTATTATATTATATATATACACACATATAATAATATAAAATTATATATATTATTTAAAAATGCCGTTTACGTTTCTAACTCTAGCCACCTAATTTTTCACACGTCACTTTAATTAATCTGTGTAATTTATATAAAGTTAAACCTTGAAATTTTAATGTTGCCGCATAAGTAAATGTAACAAAAGGTATAAAACTAGAAATCAATTATATAGCTCGCAAATAGTGATGTATCAGGTGAAAAATGTCATTAACATCCAATATTAGAAAAAAAATAAAAATATCAATTGAATCATGAATCAAATGAAGAGAAAAAAAAAATGTATGCTATATCTATCTATATAACATATATATAGTTAAAATACTTTTTCTACTCTCTTTTTAAGAACAAGAACTAGCAGTGAGTTTTCAATTATTCCAATAATATATTGAACTTGAGATCTATAAAAGAATTTCTTTAATTTAAATATTTCCATTACAATTATGGAAAATGAATTTTGAATTAGAAATTAAAATTAAAATTTAAAGAAAATTTAATATAAAATTTTAAAATTATAATTTAAACCACAATATTCTAAGGATGCCATATAAACAAATGCCGATAGAGTACAAGAATCTAGGTTTTGTTATCTTTCATTTCCATCTCTCTGTGGACATTAATATTTATAATTGTTATTTACCATTTCTAATTGTTGCAAAGTGAAATGAAGATTTTCTAATTTTAATGAATAATGGTTTTGAAAACTGGATTTGCTATTTTATTATTGTTTATTTTGAAAATAGAATTTCATCCCAAAACCCAAATCGTCCCGTTCCAAAATTTCTAAAACATTTAGGACGGGATGAGATAGAATGCAAATATATCTGGACAAGAACGGTATAGTGAAAATGCATATCCTGAAATTTTGGGATGGGATGGGGATTGACGGAAATCCCGACCCATCTCGTCCCATGCTCAACCCGGATAAATCTTATAATTTCTAGTAAATCTTGCATGCTCTTCCTATGGGTGAGCATTCATTTGCTAATTGAGCCGCACTAAACATTTTTTTTTGTTTTGAAAATTGAATGAAACCGAACTAAATTGTCTAAAAATTGAATAGACTAAAATTGAAATATATTTCAGTCGTTCAGGATGTTGGTTTGGATAATAAAATTAAGAAAAAGAAAATAAAAAGGGATAAATTGTTGCATAAAAATACAATAAAACCTAAACCAATCGCTTTTATTCACTTAAAATATATCATAAATAATACATAATGAAGGATAATTAAATATATAAATCCTAATTAAATTTGTTAAAAATTAAAAATCTCAAATTAATCAATATCGAAATAAAGCAAACAACTTAGAAGTTCCAAATTAATTATAATATGAATAATATATGTTATGGGTATAAAACATTAACTATCTTTAATATATATAATACAATTAAGTTAATTTGGTGTATTCATTTTTTTTCTTGCTAAATAAATCGAACCGAATAGACTTTTTTTTTAAATAAAAATAATCGAACAGACAGGCCAAACTTAACTCGACCCGGTTTGGTTTTCGATCCAGTTTGGTTTTGCTCACCCCTAGCTCTTCCTCTTCTACATTTGATGTTGACGTATTACAGAAGTAAGTGACATAAAATTTAAATTTTATAAATAGTCAACATGGATTTTATTATTATGCTATTTATAATGGCATTTCTCTTAAAACACAATCCAAGTTCATGGATTCTCGAACTAGTGCAATCAGTCAAAAGCTGAAAATGATCAACTATGCTCTTTATTTCAATGTCAATAGGGAGTAAATTAATTCGTAGAAAATTTGACAACTTGGGTTGCCTATTTTAGTTGTTAATAATGATAAGAAGACGAAGAAGTGGACACTGTATTATATCTTATTGTCAACTTGGGAGATATATTTGTTTCTTCGCGTCTGTGTTTTGGTTTTGTTCGACTTGCTACAAATTAAACCACCACCTGGATCACCACCACCTACTTGTATTGATTCTCGCTCCGAATTTTCATTTTCAGTTTGACCCCAAAAAGGAAAAAAAAATAAATACCAGGTATAAAAATCTTATAACACAAGCTCACCATGTCTGACTTGACTTTACTTGAGAGGGCATGATAAGGATTAGATTTCTTTGATTTTTAAATATTTGTACCTTATCTGTATATTTATCTTTGAGGTATCATTTTATTGTAGTATAAAAAGATTACTGTTGTACTACGATATAATTGAATCAAATACACACAATTTCTCCTACTTGCAAACTCTTTCACAAAAGCAAATGAAGAGTAGAAGCATATCAAGAGGGTGTTTGGGAGTGCTTATAAGTCGGTCAAACATACTTATAATCAGAAAAATAAAATATGTTAGGAGATTAGATTTCTATAATAAAATAAAAGGAAACAAATAAAATGTAGTATTTTGAGAAAAATAAAAAAAATTTGATATGATGTAAAAATAGTTTTTCAAAAGGTTTTTCAACAAGTTTTTAAGTTTTAAAACACATGACTCTATTGAAAAATATATATATAAATCAAGTTGATTAGGCTCAATTATATTGAAAGTAAGTATAGAGAAAACAGTCTTTTAGCTAACTTGAACAAAAAATTTTCACATAAAACAATTCCATCACTAAATTAAGAGCCCGTCTGGCTAATCTTACTTTTAAATATTTATAAGCAGCTTGTGTGTGAGAGCTAGTGATAAATAAGTAGAGATGTTTGACCAAAAAAAAAAAATGTTTAGATAATATTTGCTTATAAATTATTGACATGTTTAGTAAAATAAGTGCTTATAAATAATAATAGTAGTTTAAAATAATTAAAAAGAATGCAACAAGACAAACATGGCTCAACTTGGACGATTTGAGGCGTTTCATGACGTTTTTCACTTTTTAACTACATGGATATTTTAACATTATTATGAGAAGGAATAAAATGTCAAAAATAACATTCTTGTTAGTTATACAAACTCAACCGGTGAAAACGACCAATGGAAAAATAAGCGGCTCTAAAACTTCCTTCTTTCAATGGGATACAGCCGGCAAAGTTTCTTGTGTGTGGACATATATAGCCCATGACTGCTCCACTGTGCTCCTAATCCTTTATTATTTAAAAAATAACGCCCCATAGTTTGAATAAATTGAATTTCTTCTTCTTTTGCATACCTAGGGGTGGAAATTTGGATCGGGTATCCAAACCCGAACCCGATCGGATGCAAAAAATGCAAAATTTTCGGATTCGGATTATCCGAATCAGATATCCGAAAAAAATAATTGGATATCGGGTAATAAATCGGGTAGTTTTTTTTTCCTACCCGAACTCGATTCGAAAAACCCGAAAAATACACACACACTATTCTATAGTAAATCATTCATCATAATATTCTAATATAACATATATAAACACACATTTTATATAATGTATTAATATTAAAATGTATAATTAAAAAAAGAGAAAAAAGATATTCTTCAAAAGTAATGAGAAGTTAAATAACATAATTAAGCTATTTGTAAATAAGTTAGACAACTAAATTGAGTAATATAATTAGAATTAACAAAATGTAACATTAATTTAGCATAAATATTTGTTATGTTTAAGTTAGATAAATGTGAAAATATATTTGTATAGTTAATATTTATTAATTTTTCCTTTTTGTTTGGTTCATAGTTATAATGAAAATGTCTTTATATTTTAAAAAGAGTTGATTTGTCTATCGTCATTTTGAACAATCTTTTTTCTTTTATTGGAGCCGATGTTTAGTTTATTGTATACCCAACATCTCATTTGTTTATTGGAGCCGATACTTAGTTTTGAGCATCGTGCTAGTTGCATACATAGATGTAATTAGTTTGATTATCAATGAATGTATTTGCTAATTTACCGCAAAAAAAAATACTAAACAATTTTGTATTTTTTAGTTTCATAGAAATTTCGGATATCCGAATCCGAAAAACCGGGCATCCGAAAAATCCGATATCCGGCCGGATAGTTACTATTTAACTACCCGATTGGATATTTTCTTCCCATCCGAAACCTGGAAACCCCGAACTCAAAAAATCCGGTTATCCGAAAATCCGATCCGATTTCCACCCCTATGCATACCCATTAATCTTAGTGGGGAATAGGTGCCCGTTTGGCTAAGCTTATTTTTAAAAGTTATTATGTATTTAGAAAGTTATTATGTATTTAGATACATATATGCTTATAAGTTTTTAACATATCTGGTAAATAAATATTTATAAATAGCAATGGTAGTTTAAAATGATTTAAAAGGACATATTATCAATTAATTTGATAAAAATTTAAGGATAAATATGTCTTTTTGACATGTTTGACCGAGTGCTTATAAGTCCAAAAAAAAAAAAAAAACAAGTTAAAACTGCTTTTTTTTTCTTTTTGTTTTTTGCTGGCTTATACACTTCTTTACCAAACATACTTTTTGGCTTAATATAAGCCGTGCCAAACACCCTCTAAATTAATTGGTAGAAAATTCGACAACTTGGGTGCCAAATATATATATAATATCAGGGGCCTCTTTTGAGAATATTCAGCGCTAGTACGTTTCGTATGAATAAGAAGAATTTCGGATGTGTATGCATGGAACGAGGACAACATAGTCAAGGCCGCCGCGTTGGCATGGCTAGTGTCTTACGTGGGCTGATGAACATGGTTGTCTATATTAATTAATATATGTTAATAATGATAAGGTGGTTGCAATGATTATCTCTCTCTGAAATGTTCTCATTTTCTCTAAGTTTGTAAGTTGAAGAGCAAAGTGTTAATGGTGATGAGGTTTACAGTGTTATTGTGTGTCTTATTAGCCTCTTCTTGCTTTGTTGCTGAAGCTCAGACCCCTTCCCCCAATTTCACAAAAACTAATCCTTCTGAAGGTACCTACAGCTCTTTTCTTTCTTTACTTGCTACTTTTCCTATATCATATACTTATATATGCTTGTGTGACATATATATGTATTAGGTTCGGATTTGGGATATTTTATTAAAATCTGATCATGGGAGAATTTCGTGCTATTTTTACTTGTTATCGCATGGCAAAGGTCTTGGACGACTCCTTATATTGACTAGTTGTTTTGGGGATGAAATTCCAGTGATTCTTTAACAGACAGCAAGAATCAACCTTCTAATTTATTGAAAATGAAGTGATATCATGTTGTTATACAATACTTTTGCTGCACATATGATTGTTGTGCTTATGGCTAAGACACTAACGGTGGATTTCGAAATATGCAGTTGCAGCATTGACTTCAATCTTTGAGACGTGGGGGATTCCAGCTACAAATGCAACTGCTGCTGGATGGAATATTAGTGGTGACGTGTGCAGTGGAGTTGCCATTGACACAACTGATTTCCTAAACATAAATCCTGGAATCAAATGTGACTGCTCGGACAGAAATGGCACTCTATGTCACATTACCGGACTGTGAGTTACTGGTGCTCCCCACAGTCTCAGTGATCAACTGCTTTTTTCTTGTAGCACTTGAATGATGCTTTCAACTTCTAAAACTATGATCCATATGAAATTTTATTAGTCCTTACAATATATGCTGTGTTGCTTAGAGTTTCGCATACCAGGCCTTTAGATCTGCTTTTGAAAATGGAGCATAGCGGAGCAAGCACTCAAATCCACAACTGTGAAGTTTTTGAAATTTGACCAAAAATGTCAAATGTGAAGTAGCCTTTATTTCGTAGATAACGTCAATTCTGTAACAAGTGAAAAAGAAACATAGGAGCATGAAATTTAACTGAGGAATCTATAGATATGATTTCTAAATTGCAATATGTGACCCTTCACTTGATGCTTTTTGTTTCAAATATTCTTTACAGGAGAGTCTATAAAAGGGATGTTGTTGGTCCAATTCCCGATGAGCTGTGGAATTTGACTTTCCTCACTCATCTGTACGTTCAACTTTTTCATAGTAACTTAATGCAGTTAGCTGATCTATGCTACTTCTGAACTGAGTTGACTTGATACTAGCATCACACCTGTGGTTTGTATGTCAGGGATTTGGGCCTAAATCACTTGTCTGGTCGATTTCCAGCATCCATTGGCAGATTAACTCGAATGGAATTCCTGTACGTCAATGCACTTGGAATTTAAACCATGTAGATAAGCCATAATATTTTCAATGTCTACTGGATCCTACTTTTCTGATGTTTCACTTGATATCATTAGGAAGTTTGAACATAATGCATTCTCAGGGGAGCTCCCCAAGGAACTTGGAAACTTGACTGACTTAAGATTTCTGTAAGTTTTATGTCATTTTAATCATTGTTTTATGTCATTTTAATCATTACTGATGCAGCAAGATCGTGTTTCATAATTTTCTAGATGGAAGGACGTTCTTGGATCCTCAAATATATTGTGCATTCATGACATTCTATATCTTTTGCAATCTCAGGGCTCTTGGCACAAACAATTTCTCTGGTTCTTTGCCATCCGAGCTTGGGAATTTAACAAGACTAGAACAGATGTGAGTACTGAGACAATGCATGTAGCAAATGTTGCTTCTTATTTCCACCTGATATTTTGGCCTGAATGTATTCTATATATATGATATTTTTTCTTCAATGAAAACATTTTATTCCATTAATAAGGTTTCTGCAACACTTTTTAGATTCCTCACCTAAAATGGTTGTTTGTGGCTCTAGGGTTAACAGATAGTGATGGCTCATTTCTAAGGAGAAGAAATTCGTCAAACTTATTTGTGAATATTTTTTGCCTTAAGCAGTTATTTTGACAGTACTGGAGTCAGTGGTCCAATACCATCAACATATGCTCGCCTCCAAAGCCTGACAGCAATGTAAGAACCTTACCTTATAGCCATTTCCAACTGGGAAAGCAATATAATAGCAAATTATACTAAGCCACGTAAGTTTCTTGTCACCATGTTTAATGGTAATAGTTTTGGTGGTTTCAGGTGGGCTTCAGACAATGCACTGACTGGGCAAATACCAGACTTCATTGGCAGTTGGTCACAGCTTGCCTATTTGTATGATAATAATCCATTACTATTTCCTCTCTAGCTAACTAATTCCATAGTTTCACCAGATAATCTCCTTCCAAATTTTCTGACATTTGAGGATTAGTGGTCTCATTATATAACGGATGAACTTTCTGTTCCACATTGTTTATAACAGCTTTATCTTAATATGCGCAGAAGGTTTCAAGGGAACTCTTTTCAAGGTCGAATACCACCTAGTTTCTCCAATTTAACCTCTTTGAGGGACTTGTGAGTGTTACCATCACTTCCTTCTGCTAATGGTATGCTTTGTTCACATATTGCGGAAACTAATATGCCAGTCAAATATGATTTGCAGGAGGATAAGTGATCTATCTGATGGGAGCTCTTCCCTAGATTTTATTGGAAACATGAAATCTCTGTACCATTTGTATACAGATCCATACCTACCTTAAAAATGTGCCTTCTTTTTATCACTTCCTTGTTGCTACCATGGAGGTACTAATTCAATTTGCAAATTTCTCTTCTGCAGAGTTTTACGTAACAATAACATTTCTGGTTCCATTCCTTCAAATATTGGAGAATATCGGAACTTGACACTGCTGTAAGTTCTCTCACTGGAACTGTAACTAATCCAATTGTTTCGTGCTTCTTTTATGTATGGTAGAGCTTAAGTTGCCCTTTAAACTCCACTCCGAAGTGCCCTCGCCTGTAGCCAAAAACATGATTCTATGACAGAGAATACCTGATTATATTTTCCTTGTGATTATGTGTATGGCAAAGTATTATTGATACCGGAAGCTAAACTATTCTGATTTAACCTAGACATCCATTTGAATTTTCAGGGAATTGAGCTTGAACATTTTGACTGGGATATTCTGACTTAACCTCGGCATCCATTTGATTTTTCAGGGATTTGAGCTTCAACAATTTGACTGGACGTATCCCAGATTTGCTTTTTAATCTGAGTTCACTCACTCACTTGTAATGAATCATACAATGGACACTTACTCTTCACATTCCACATGAATGCCCTTTTTATTGGAAATTTTCAATTTCAGGTTTCTTGGTGACAACAAGTTGACGGGTCCATTACCTGCACAGAAGACATCATCTCTCCAGGCGATGTAAGTAGACTTGTACTAAGATGCTTTGTGAACTCCATTTTTGATTTAGTATTTCCAGGATTGAAATCAATAGCCATGACTTCTTGTGAATATTGCAATTTGAAGCAATGTTTTGCAGACGGCTTTGTAATTTCACTAAAATGAAATCAAACTTAGTGTGAGTTAATAAATCTAGTATTTCACTATGCAATTGCATTAATTCTGACCCTTAAGGCTTATTCTTTAAATCATTTGTTTTGGCTGCAGAGATTTATCATATAATGAGTTATCAGGGAGTTTTCCTTCATGGGTCAGCCAGAGAAACTTGCAACTGTATGTGTGAACAAAACGTATATTATGCGGATATTGATTTTGTCTTTCATGTGCCCTGGCTTTTAACTTCCTTATGCGGAAAAACTTTGAGTTTCTTGTGAGACTAACATGGGTAGCATTCTGGTGTTTAAATCCAGTAACTTGGTTGCCAACAACTTCACCATATTAGATTCTAATAGCAGGTGAGTTGTTTAATTCTGCTTTACATTCTTGGTTGCAGTAATCTAGTTAAGTATCCTGCTCATGTAAGGTTACTCAAGAAATAGGGGTTTGGAAGTTTACAAGCTTGTGGCCACAGATCACTTGTGTCCATTTCAACAAATAAAAATATGTATCTGAAAAATCATTATAAGCAAGCTTAATAATTCAGAAATGCATTCTTTTTTCCCTTAGATTAAGTGGCCAACATCTGTTTGTCTAGACTAGAAGAAATAAGCCAAAATGTGGTTAAAATTTCAAAAGCAGATGTATGGATAATTGATCTTAAAGAAAATAAGGATCTTCTATGATAAGATATAAAACAAAAGTCCATCAGTGCAGAGTTCTCTTCAAACTCACATCAATTTTACTAGCAAGCTTAATAGTGATGTTGCAATTCACTTCTGACAGAAATACTAAAAATAATCCGACTTACTGGATGTCATTAAAACTCGTGGGTTTGACAACGTTAGAGAAAATTTAAGTGCGTTACTATAAGCACTATTTCAGATGATCAAAACTTCAGCTCTGTTTCAAGTTGTGCTGAAAGAGTTAATATTCTTTCTTGGTTTTACCCTAGGAATAGGGTTTCAGATGTTTACAAGCTTGTGGCCATGGATCACTTCTGTCCATTTTAACAAATAGAAATGTGTATCTGAATATCATTATAAACAAGCTTTAGGAATCCAGAAATGCATTTCTTCCCGCCCTCTTGGATTAAGTGGCCAATGTCTGTTTATCTAGACTAAAAAGTGACAACTTGAAGGAATAAGCCAAAATATGGTTAAAACTTCGAAAGTAGATGTATGGATAATTGATCCTGCAGAAAATAAGGATCTTCTATGAGAAGATATAAAAGAAAAGTCCATCAACGCAGAGTTCTCTTCAAAATCACATCAACGTTAGTAGCAAGCTTAATGGTGATGTTGCAATTCACTTCTGACAGAAATACTAAAAATAATCCGACTTACTTGATGTCATTTAAGCTCATGGGTTTGACCACAATAGAGACAATTTAAGTGCGTTACTAGAAGCACCATTTCAGATAATCAAAACTTCAGCTCTGTTTCAGGTTGTCTTGGAAGAGTTAATATTCTTACTTGGTTTTACCTAATGTTCTTTATTTAACGAATAATTCTTCATCTTCTTTTCAGTGGTCTGCCTTCAGGATTGAACTGTCTGCAACGGAATTTTGCTTGCAGTCGTGGATCCCCAAAATGTGAGCACCAATTTTACTGCTTTTCTTTGTTCAAACCCCTATAAAAGATTTATGTCGTAAAAATAAGAGACTTGCTTAGAGGACTGCATATTATGATTGCAGGTCTATAATCTATAGCCCCATAAGAAAATGGGAAGAAATTTCCTTTGGCACAGAGGACGAAATGATTTATCATTTTCTTGAATGTTATGTTGCCAAAATTTGCTTTGACATGGAGGATGGAATTGTCGTTTCCTTAGATGTCACTGTAGCATAAAGTTGCTTTGACAAAATCCTTGATTGATGTTGCAGATTCTAGCTTTGCAATTAAGTGTGGGGGTCCACAGATTACATCTTCTGATCACATTGTTTATGAGAGCGACAATGAAACTCTTGGCCCGGCAACATATTACATGGCCAATACAAGTAGATGGGCCGTCAGTAATGTTGGTCTGCCTTCTGGTACCAACAATCCACAATATACAACTCTCTCCGTATCTGAGTTTACACATACTTTGGATCCAGAGCTATTCCAAACTGCACGAGTTTCTGCTGGATCACTGAGATATTATGGCTTGGGCCTTGAGAATGGCAATTACACTGTCAACCTTCAATTTGCAGAATCAGCAATAGTTCAATTTGGAGAATCAACAATATTCAATCCTTCAACTTGGAGCAGTCTTAGAAGACGTGTATTTGATATATATATCCAGGTGTGTTAGGATAAAATTAACCAACTTTCATTACTTTTATTGACCTTGAGTTACATTACATGAGTTGTTATATTTTCCCCTTTTAATATTGGCACGGGTCATATATTCAACAATGCAGTCCCTTCCGTTTTATGCAGTTTCATCACATTTATCAGAGTGATTTTATTGATATCTCATGCTGGAAGACATTGTTCTACTTTATAATGCCAAAATTTCTTGTCAGTGTGATTCCCGTAAGGCTAAATTTTATGTTATATATTGACCTTCTGGCATTATTTTCCAAAAGCTGGATGCCTCAAAACTTACAATTCCATATTTTACTTGAGCAGTATTTGCAGAATTTGCTACCTCAAAACTCAAAAATATGCACCTCATTTCCTTTGCATTGATATTGCACTGCCATCGTATTATGATCTTCTCTGTTATTGGATATCAAAATGACAAAACGTCTTCTGGTCCCCAACCAATGTGTCCTTACCTTAATAGAAAGACTGTTTCTGCGATCCACTCTGTACTTCATAAAAAATCAACCACCAAACTATTTCTCTTTTCCTTCTTTTCCTTTACATCATGTGATTATTTTACTAAATTGCCATCTGTCGTTAATTCTAGGGGAATAGGGTATTGAAAGATTTTGACATATGGAAGGAGACCGGAGGTGCCTCAATCCGAGTCATCCCGAAGACATTTCAAGTTCGAGTTTCTGAAAATTGCCTCGAAATTCATCTTTTCTGGGCTGGAAAAGGAACTTGCTGTGTACCTCAGCAAGGCACATATGGACCATCTATCTCAGCCATCAGTGCCACCCGTGGTACAGAAGAATTACATAAAATCTAATGCACTTTTAAATGCAAGTTTAAAGTATAATTTCTTAATTTTAACTACTTTGTGACTGAGATTCTCTATAGATTTTGAGCCCACTGGTAACAATCCTCCATCTAAAGAAAAGGACAGAACCGGTTTAATTGTTGGAATTGTCGTTCTAGTGGGAGTTCTTAGCTTCACGGCTGTATCTGCTGCATATTACATTGTTCAGCGAAGAAAAAGAAAGCCGGCCTACAATGATGAAGGTAAGAGGAGAGTAAATTGAGTTTATCTTGATTTTCATTGCATGAAATTTATTTTTTGCCTATATTTTGTATATCTTGTTAGATTGCACTTGTATTTTTCCCAAATGTTAATGCATAAATGCGCAATAGGTATAGACCTATGATGTGTTGAAAAGAAAATCAGGCTTGCTCATGATGTTTATTTCTTTCATTGAATGCTTTCTAAACTAGTAAAACACAAATTCGGTGCTTTCAAATATAATTACTTTCTACTTTCAATATTCCCATACTCTTCTAGACGCTTTTATGAATAAGAAAGCTATTATATGTAACCTACTCAATTTGCAGAGTTCTTGGGAATGGATGCCAAACCATATACTTTTAGTTATGCGGAACTGAAAGCTGCAACAGATGATTTTGATCTTGCTCGTAAGCTTGGAGAAGGAGGATTTGGAGCAGTTTTCAAGGTAATTCGTTGGTTCAAGAAACGAGTAAGGCAATAAACTTTACTTCAAACCATCTCGCTAACTTTTGTTTGCCCCATTTCACAAAAGTCCTGAAAAAGAATTTGTTGCACCAGGAGAATAAGGTTAAAGAAAAATAATTAGTGATCTTCAGAAATTTGACCAGTTGCATGAAGTGACTGCCTGAAGGCATTTGATAACTCTGTCCTATAGTAATGAGCTTGTCAGATAGAGATCAGATGAAATTGATCAATATCCAATTGTGTGCTCTCGACACAATGATAATGAAGCCCGCAAATAGAAAATGTACTTGTATCTCATGAATGTTGTCTGTTTACCGCCATCTTTCTTTCTTGTTTTTCTTTTCTTTCTTTTTTGTAATCACTCTCTCCTGATGGTTAATAGGGAACATTAGATGATGGGAGAGATGTTGCTGTTAAACAATTATCTGTAGCATCCCGTCAAGGAAAGAGTCAGTTCGTTGCAGAAATCGCTACTATATCTGCTGTGCAACACCGTAACCTTGTGAAATTGTATGGATGTTGCATCGAGGGAGATGAACGCTTGCTTGTCTATGAGTATCTTGAAAACAAGAGTCTTGATCAAGCGTTATTTGGTATAGTGGATTATACCATATCTACAAGTTTAAAATATGATCTAGTATAAGGTTGATCTAGATTGTCTAAAATGTTGTCGCTTCAATGTAGCAAGGAAGACAACACTTTATCTCAATTGGCCCACACGTGTTGACATATGCTTGGGAGTAGCAAGGGGTCTAGCTTATCTTCATGAGGAATCTCGACTCCGAATTGTGCATAGAGATGTAAAGGCTAGCAATATCCTGCTCGACACTGATCTCACCCCAAAAATTTCAGATTTTGGGTTGGCTAAACTTTATGATGACAAAAAGACCCACATAAACACCCGTGTTGCTGGGACAATGTAGGTTTTGTCATGGTCATTTATTTTCTCTGTAATTTTCAGCTTTCATGACATGATATTCATTTGGAAATCTTGGTTTCTTCTGATGTAGTGGGTATCTTGCACCGGAATATGCACTGCGTGGACATCTTACTGAGAAGGCTGATGTGTTTGGCTTTGGAGTTGTAGCTCTGGAGATCATCAGTGGAAGACCTAATGCAGATCCAAACTTGAAAGAAGACGAGACATATCTTCTTGAATTGGTATGCTCTACTTCTGTATATTATCACTCTGTACATATACATCCACTACAGGATGTAACTTTTTGCTGATAACAGTTCTTGCTGAATACAAACAAATGGATCCATGGTGATCTTATTTGCTAGTTCTAACATAATCCATTTTCTCAGGCATGGCAACTTCATAAAGATAACCGCGAACTTGAGCTGGTGGATACAAATTTGTCCGAGTTGAATGAAGATGAAGTAAAAAGAGTAATAGGAGTGGCTCTTTTGTGCACTCAAATATCCCCAGGATCACGACCCTCAATGTCCCGCGTGGTGGCAATGCTTTCTGGAGACATTGAGGTACCTGCTATCACTTCAAGGCCTGGATACCTGGCTAATTGGATGTTTGAAGATACCACAAGCTTCATGAGTGTTGATGCTTCAAGAACAGACAGTGATCATTATGGTTCCTCCAGTACAACCATAATAACCGATCCGACTTATTCTCTAGAAAATGCTACTAAACCAATACTTGATGAGTGCATTGGGGAGGGCAAACCGGGAATGCTAGACACAGTGGAAGACAGCATGCGGGATCACACAACAATTTTCTAGGTTCAGTTATACTTTTCTTTAAAACTTCTGTTCGTCTAAGTAAAAAACAGAAAACAGGACGGGAGTGGTACGAGTCGAAAATGTATTTGTTTGAAAAATGATTGTTTATATTTTAAACTTTATATAAAAATTTCTAGATTCGCAGTGATTGCTTCAGCTCTACCAAGAAACAGCTCTAATTAAGTCCTATTGACCTATGTATTTATTCATCTGTTGATTTCCATTGGCATATTATTTCGTTAGTTGTTATTGGCACAGAGGTTTAAAATGTCAAAGAGATCCTAGATGATGTCAACTCATATGCACAAAACTCAACTGACAAAGATTAATACAAAAATTGATTTTTTTTTTTTTATAATAAAGAAGCTGGACCAATATTGGCTGCCTATGTACCTTGATACGCACTTATCTCAAGGATCAAGCTGCGGTGTAATTCTATTACAACAATTCTATCTTATATTATATAGTCTCGAAAATTGCAATACAATGCGATACAATCTAACACCAAAAATGTAAATTGCTAATGTTGAGAAGTCTTCTGCCAGCATTTGATACTTTATCAATCCTCTTCACTTAAAACCAACCTCCAAGTTGAAAATAGTTGCAATATCTTGTCCTGGCGAATTCAGTTGCCAATTGGCTGAAACCATTCCCATTCATCTTGCAAAAATCAGGATACACGATGACAACGTCGAAGCTAATCTGAGACTGGAGGCAGCTTTCAACAGCAGGGGAATGGATTCCATTCTTGACGAAGAAGATGGTCTTCATAACGGTGGCTCCATGGGCGGCAAAGCTAGCGCCGGACTTGAGATTGGAAGCGGCTGCAATGACCTGATTGATTAACTTTCATGGCCAAACAGTTGGAAATTCAAAAACTCCCTTCTCCAAAGCTATAAAAGCGAGTCGAAATCGCATGGCTTCTTCATCATGCCTCGTCTAGGAGATTTCAAGTGTCGTGCACCTGATGCTGCAGACAATGGTAATAGCACCAGGAGAAGCAATGAACAACAGAGACGAAAAGATGCTGCCATGGAATTGTGATGAAGGTTGAAAAACTGCAATGAAGCTTATATAATATAAGGGTTGAATCCATCTTTAGCAACCTCCTCAGTTTTATAGAGGAATTAATGATGCTTGCCTTGTAATCAAAGAAAGCTAACCCTATTTCGAGTTGGAAGTGGATTGAACTACCCCATCTCGTGCTATGCAGGAGTTTATATCATGAAACAGCAGGTTTTTTTTTTTTTTTTTTTTTTGGCGTAAATTGCACTTAATCTTCTTTTATCATAATTATATGTTACATCTTTATAATTTTAAAATAAACATGTGACCTTTTCGTAATCGTAAAATATATAATGATTTTTTTATGTTAAAATCTTGTAATAAAACAATTTACCTCATCACATGCTTCAATTCACTTTAGCGCCAAGTAATATTTTTCAGATATTCATTATAAAAACATACGAGTTGGAAATTTACAATTTTCAATTACAACAAATTGCTATCTGATCACTACGTCCAAGCAATCAACACATTGAATTTTTTTGAGCACTGGTTTATCGTTGTTCTTGGAAAGGTTTGTTTTCTTCAACTTTCAGAGAGAGAATGTTTCCAAACAAGTCCCTGAGCAGAATGTATTGACACACTTCGAGGCAGGTGATGTTAGGGCTAAGGAATATGTGAGCTTTCTCAAGTCAAACGATCCTGTAGGATTTAACGCTGCTGATATGCTTGCTTGGGGATCTATTGGCCATATTGTGGCTTATTACATCCTTGCCACATCAAGTAATGGATATGATCCCAAGTTTTTTGGTTGAACCACCAAAAAAAAAAAACTTCAAACGGGATTGAATTAATTGTCGCTTTGTATAGTTGGAAACCATTTTTTTTTCTCTTTTTTGTGTTCTAGCTAGTTGAATTTCCGGTTTAATATGAAAACTTTTAATGTTATCTTGATTCTGTTTCATTGTTTCAATCGGTTAATGTACTGCTTAATGCATGCAGTGAAACATACTTATGAGATATTTTGGAAAAATAACTTATGATTCTTCTTTGTAGATACAAATTATTTTGTGTCTTGATATTGTTAGTTATTTGTTGTTTTGAAAAGATAGGAAAATGTATGTAGATGGGACCATAAAGATATCAATTTGTAAGGATTAATTTTGAATCAAGTAATTTGAAGAATATTGACAACCAAATAAATCAGCAACTGAACCCGAATTTGATTCTTTATTATTTCGGCTAAGAAAGCCAATAACAGTTTGAAGCATCCATTTTCTCGTGATGGAATCGTTGACAACTGTGAAGAAAAGGTAGCTGAAACTAATTTGTTTTGCTTGCAATGTAGACGAAGAATTATATTTATATAGTAAGCTCAAGTAGAAGAACAGGAAATTAATAGATAAACAAGAACATAAGAATTTTTTGCTATTAGACTCTTTTTTGAGGTTGTTATCGTTGTGTATCATGTATGGATAGAGAGTAATAGAAGAATTTATCAACACGATAAAAAATAAAGGACACATTCTTAACTTTATAAGTTTTGATGTAAGATATAAAATGTATAACTAGGAAATGTACTGAAACAACAATCTTATGGAATCATTTATAATAAGTTGAAGGTTGACCCCGATAGTGTGTTAGCTCAGGGTGGTCCATCTGCTAAGCCATGTTGTTTTGCTGTTTTAGATTGTACATGTTTTGCAAATCAATAGAAGTAGACCCCTTGGAATTTTCAATCAAGACTAGGGAACTTAAGAATCCATTAATCGTTTTTGTTATGTGATGCCGTTAACGAATTTAGAGATATGACGAGTTTAGCAAATCATTGCTATTTTATAAAGAATTAAATTCAATTCTTTAAATAAAAGCTCACGTATAAAAGTTAATGAAAAAATTCCTCTCAATAGAAATGAATATCAACAGCTGTACACATCATGAAAAGGATACGAAAAACTTAAAGAGTTAAAATTTGAACATTTAAATAAGATTCCTCATTTAGTAACAAACAAAAAATTTTCAATAAAAAATAGTCTGCACAAATTCATATAACTCATATTTATAACAATTGATACTATTTAAAACAAATTTTGATAAAATTTGAATTTTGATTTGAAAATTGAATAACTCACATGATTCCTCCTTTCTCCTGTTTGTGTGTTTTTTCACCATACTTTTTGTTTTTGTGACAAACAGCCTGATGTATAACCTGTGGCATATGAAGGTATTAATTATATTTCTTTCTCTTGTGGACGCGTAGGTCATAAAAACCTTAATTTTCTTTAAAAATCAACTACTGGTCATATTTCATCTAAGACAAGAATACCCGACTCTCATACTCAACAAAATCGTCACTTGTCAGAGCAAAAAAAATACTGACAAACTTTGGATGCGCAACACGTCAAAAATTCAGCTAGTGGAACTTGTCTTTCGGAACAACCGGCGAAGCTCGACCACCAACTAACAAACCTTGGATGCACAATACGTCAAAAAATTTAACTTGCGAAACCCGACTACCAGAACAACCGGAGGAGTCCAACTACCAACTGGTAAACCTTAGGTGAGTAACGTCCCCTATATTGAGCATCGGTTCAATTGAGGGCATTTACCTAAGGGAGGGAATTAAATTTAAACTTAGATCATGAGCCGTATTCATTTTTAACCCTCACCACTATGGTATCCCCGGGAATGGTTTTTCACGATACTCTCCTTTGCTATCGCCTATCAGCTTTTCTCTTCTTTATTCTCCCTTTGTGTAGCTATTTTTAATGCTTTTTGGCGTAATATATTTTTGTTGTATAACAGTAGTAACTTTTTTTTGTTAATTTTGATGGGGTATAAGTGGGTTAAACCTTATCCGATTTTGATTCATTTGTGATTATAATAAGTTTTCATTTACATTTTTAGAGCTATTTTTGCTTATTTAAAAAATTTAATTTATAGTTTTTTAAAGAAAAAACTCACATGACTCCCCCTCAGAGAAAAGGAAAAACGCATTCGTAAACTTCAAGAAAATTTCTCCTTTTCTTTATTTTTTTATCAGACCTCGAGATCAAAATTATCTAACACAAGACCAAAAAAAAAAAAAAAAAAAAAAAGAATTATTAAAACAGCCGTTCATCCATCACTGTAAAAATCCATAACCCCTCTCTCTCCCCCTCTCTTCTCCCTTTCCCATTAACTTATCTAATAATCTCATATTGGAGACATCTATTTCACTCCTTATTTATCTTTTCGTCTATATTGTTTCATAGCCTCGTAATCTTATTATCCAATCTACTTACCCACCACTATTAATACTGATAAATAGTATTATTATTATTATTATTATTATTATTATTATTATTATTATTATTATTTACCCACAAAAACAAAAAGAAAGAAATCAAAGTAAAAATGTCAAACAACCCATCAGCTCCTGTAAATGCTGAGCAATCCCATAGGCATAGCAATAGCAATAGCAATTATAGCAGCATAAACACACCTAATCTTACTACTACTACTACTCAGCGGTACCCAAAGCCTGAAGCTGATTTTCAGCAAATTGTTCAAGACCCTCATATTTTCTTGCAAAAGCTTCAAGCTTTTCATGCTTCTTGTGGCACCAAATTTAAGTAAGTCCATTTTTTCCCCTTCTGATATTACCCTTTTCTTCCTCCAACTTAAATTTATGTTTCATGGGTTTAGATTTTCAATTTTTTTTCTTTATTTTATTTTATAATCTTTGAGTTGGGTTTAGGTTTTTTTTTTTTTGGGCAGAAGGTTCAAACTTTTGAATTTTCTAGTTATATAGAAATTGATCTTTTAAACCTTTTTTCTTTTTTTTTTAAAATAAAAATGTTGTCTTTCAGGTGAAATTTGGTCCGTGGGTTCAAAATTACGTTTTTCATTTGTTTGTTGTAGAAGAATGTCTAGAAATTTCCGGGTGTTGTTTCCTTGTTATTTTCTGCAACAGTTTCGAACTTAATGTATATTTTATTTATTTTATATTTTTGCTTTTTTTGAAAAAATTTATCTTACAAAAATTCCATTTCAGCTCAAATTTATGATTGATGGGTTTAATGTTACAACTCCGTTGCATGCGTGTACAAACATGTATAGGAGTTTCTGGGTTTTTTTTTTCTTTTTCTTTTTATATGTTCTCGAAAATGGTTCGAGCTGAAACAACACCCCCCCCCCCTCTCTTTAGCTATTTCAAGATATTTTTTCAAAGTTTGTTGATTGGTTACTGTGGAAGTACCAAATGAAGTTATAATGTATTCTTGTAACTATTGGATGTGAGGATTTGACAAAAGTCAGAAAAGTGGGATAGAAACAAGATACAATGACGGCTCAAGGTAAACAAGGGGTGCGATAATTGAAAGAGAGACAATTATTGAGCATATGTACAAAATTGTGTTTTGGGCATGAGCCATGTAGCTGATGGCAAATTGGCAGCAGTTTGACTTGTTAACCTGTACTGAATTTTGACCTTTATAGAGTTATGTCTTCTAGGAATGTGTTACAGAGATGACAAAATAATGATGATAATGGAGAAATAACTGTTTGTGAGTTTGTAACACGCTTACCTCTGTTTTATATAGTTTTATATGTTTTAACCATGGCACCATGCTGGTCTTCTGTACTTGTTTTGTGCTGTGAAATGTGAAATCACTCAGACACCAGCGGAAAAGATCGTAGTAAATGAAATTGAGATAATTGCCTGCGCCCCTTCTTGGGTAGCTTTCCCTGACTCAATACTTTGTGCAGAATTCCGACTGTAGGAGGAAAAGCATTAGATCTGCACCATCTCTTTGTGGAGGTCACATCTCGAGGTGGGATTGAAAAGGTGTGCTTTATTTTCTTTCTGGATTAGCAACTTAAATCAGCAGAATTTAACCTTTCTTTAATTTCTGGTAGTCAGTTCATGCATTCTTCATTTTGAACTTTACATTTTGTAAGGAGAACTCTTATCTTAATGAGGAAAGCAAACTGTCAAATGTGAAAGGATAGTTTACTAAAAACTCATTGATTCTGGTATAGATGAGTATAGTATTTTTTACTCAACTGGTTCACCCCTTTTTCTGGGTGTAAGCTAGTGGGTTACACGTGTGTCAGACTGTGATTATCCTCCGGTCAAATGCTATGTGAGAATTAGACTAGCTTTTGCATATTGCTATTCCCTATATCGTGGTACGAATGGACTAAGTAGGGTTATTGGGGAAGGGCCTGCTCCAAACAGATATAGTTGTGATATGAGGTAGTGACTGAATTTGATACAATGTAGTGATTGCTTTGCCAAATTGTCACGCAGTCTCGAAGATATACTTTTATATAGACAATTGCGATCCAGTGGATGTACTTCCCACCTTATTTTCTTATTCAAGTTGTGACCACCTATGTTTATATGTGTTACATTATGGTTTGAAGTTGTCGCACATATTTCTGAATTGTCTCTGTCATTTGCAATTCTTTTCTTGATTTTGTGAATTATCATGAATTGTCTCAGGTGATAAGAGATCGCAAATGGAAGGAAGTGACTGCGGCCTTCAAGTTTCCATCTTCTATAACCAGTGCATCATTTGTCTTAAGGAAGTATTATCTGTCGTTGCTTTATCACTTTGAGCAGGTCTATTACTTCAGGAAAGAAGCTTCTTCTGTGTCGCCAGCTGGTACTTTAATTTCAAACTTTGTTCTCTTGTTGATGTTGCTTTAATTTAATCCTTAAAGTTACGGAAAAGGCTCTTTTGTTTTGCTGCACAGATTCCACTAACAAAATTATTAATGGGTCAGCAGCTCAAACTCCTGAGAATGGCGCCACAATTAAACAACATTTAGGTTAGTGAGGATACAGTGGGATTAAATTAATTATTTGTCTGAGAGTAATGTTTCTGGAATCTTCTTCGACTTTCAAGTATGAGATAGACACTTAAATTTTGGTGATTTCATGTTGCAAGTGGTACAATTTTGATAAGATTTACATGGCGACAAGAGAAGATTATCTATGTGGGAGGCTATTGAAGTTTCAACTAAACCACTGCAGTCACTTCTCTTCTTGAACGTTGAGATCCTACTAGCAGTTTCTATTGCTGAGATTGTTATGAATTTGCTCTTTGCTATAAAATTTGGGAATATTTATGTCATTATGTATGACACTGATGATGCTCTTAACCTAAATGGTGAATCTTATTGAAAGAACTTTTGTTGACAATTTGATATACTTGTTCAAAAAGTGGGGTTTCTTTGTGTGCTAACATTCTATACTTAGGTTTCCGTTCTCTTCCTCTTGCATGATAATATGCGTAGGAAGTAGTTTAGATTTGTGAATCATGGGCAATTGTCATAAGATTTTACTGGTCATTTGATATGCAGGGACTTCTGACCTGGAGGATGGCAGTTCGGTAACTGGAACCATCGATGCAAAGTTTGACTATGGTTATCTAATTACCGTAAACCTGGGTTCTGAGAAGTTGAGGGGTGTCCTATATCATACACCTACAGAGCCAAACTTGTCTCAAACTTCAAAGCTTTCAACTTCATCTGCTAAAGGGAGAAAGAGAAAGCACAAATTAATAGATCCATCTCGACCCAAACGTAACAGCAGTGGTTATAATTTCTTTTTCGCTGAGCATTATGCTAGGCTGAAGCCATCATACCAAGGCCAAGAGAAATCTATTAGCAAGAAGATTGGAGTTCTTTGGAGTAGGCTGTCAGAAGCTGAAAAGCAGGTATCTTAGGAACCTTGGCCAGTTTAGTTTTTCCTCTGCTGATTTTTCTCTTGCTCTCTTCTTCACCTTTAGGGTCACAGATGGAAGTATTATAGATTTTACTTAATGCCCATTGAATTTATTGAGAAACCAATCATCCATATCTATGTATACTGTGCTGTTGTGAAATGATGTTAAAACCTCATAGATTTGCATTTGAAAAGCCTCAAAAAATTCACGAACCTTGTGGGAAGATAGGACTTAAATATTCTCAGCTCATTGTTTATTTTTGGTGCTCTGATCCAGGTTTATCAGGAGAGAGGTTTGAGAGATAAGGAGAGATACAAGACGGAGATGTTGCAGTACAAGTCTTCCCATCATTAACTAGGTCTATAGACTCCTTTAGGCATCCGGGTTTTTTCTTCTTTTTCTCCTTTGTTTTTGTCTAGAATGTTGTTGAGTTGTAGTCACTGTAGTCTATTGGTTCTAGCTTCCGTATTCACCTTGTACCTCATCTTCTCAGTGGGTAGTGTTCCCGAGCCTTGGTTGAAACTGAGGAGCTTTGTGCCTGCATCATCTTTTGTTCTTTCCCTTTTTGAAGGGTAGATGTTGAGGGGGGGGGGGGGGGGATATTAGAGCCTGTAGCAAAATCGCAAAAGGGACATATTTTCTGAAATGCTCTTTTGTTTCTTTTGTCCCCCTGAAGGCAAGGTGGTTGTATTAGGGTAGTCTTGTGCTTTCTGTAAAATTGCAATGTCAAGGGAAGATTGAAAGGAGAAAAGAAAGCACAATATTAGATATGCTAGCTCCTTGTTCCCAGGCTCTATGAAAATATGTACCCAGATATACTAAATACATCAATGTTGTTTCCTATCTTATTGTTCCATGCTTTGTTCTTTAAATATTCTTGTTTAGATCGTAATATTTTCGCTCTCCAGGCGATTTCTGATATCTTCAGGAGAGAAGTGAAATTATAAGCTTCTGCTGACACATTCCAAGGTTTTTCTTAAAACCAGTGACTGCATGCGATGCTAACATGTGCTAAGTTTTACAAACAGGCCCGCCCCGTCACAAGACTTGCTCTTGACTTAAAAAGTTCTTATTCGCTAGATTTTTAATAACCCCCGTAAGATGTGACTGTAATGGTCTGTGATTTACAGGCTTTTGTATGAAATTTCACTACAACTAGCTTGTGGATGGTACTTTTAGTGTTTGCTCTTTTTCTTTTTACCCTCTCTCTCTGTGTCCCCCCCCCCCCCCCGGGGCGCCCGGGGGGTGCGTGTGTCAAAAGGTGTTTGTCCTAACTATCCATTATGGTGTGGAGGGAAGCAGTTTCTATAGTAGATTTGGTGGGGAGAGTTTTGTCAGTTGCAAGCAACTTTCACATCCAAGGTAGGCATTGTGAAATAGCTTTTCTCAAGTATGAGAAAAGATTACAAGACTTCAATCATGCAAAAGTGACTTACACATCTGAAGTAGGGATGGAGTGGAAACGTTGTAAGGTTACTAGAGAGATACAATTTGAGCCCATTTGGATTGGTTTTTTTTAAAAGCATTTTTTTTAATAGCTTTTGAAAAATAGTTTTTTTTATAAGCTGAAAATTTTGGCTTCTAAAAAAAGCTGTATTTGAGCTTTTTTTAGAGTTTCAGTTTTTTTGAAAGGCAAATCAAATAGTTATTACAAATTTAATGTAACTTTTTCAGGAAAAAAAAGTATTTTTTCTTAAAAAAAAAGTTAATCCAAATATGCCCTTTGTCATGTTTGGTAAAACTACTTATAAGTAGTTTGTGGCAGCTTACAAGCAGGCCAAAAAAAAAAAAAGCACCAGCCAGTAGCTATTTTTTAAGGTGTTTATAAGTTATTGGTCAAAGTGAGCAAAAAGAAATTTAATCTTAAAAATGACAAGCAATTTAATTAATGTTATGTTTTTTTCAATTATTTTAATTATTATTTTTATTTATAAGTACTTATTTATCAAATATATCAGTAATTTATAAGCATATATTATTTAAACACATTTATACTTATTTATCGCTAACTTAAAAATAACTTTCTATTCATAAACAACACTTGTTTATAAGCAACTTAAGAAAAGCAAAGCCAAACGGGCTATGAGAAAAGTCTCATGGCTTTCTAGACGGACTATGAGAAAAGTCTCATGGCTTTCTAGGAACGTGAGTTCTCTGGGGTTGTGTCTGGATATTGACTTCATTGTTGAAGAGCAGAAAGTGGAACTGCATTTTGCTAGACTAAAAACCACTTTGACTATCTACGAGACTTTATTTTACCTCAACCCAACCTCTTCAGAAATCCCTATCGAAACTTTTTTCAAATATAAAAAGTTCAGCATTTTCTCACGAATTAGTGAAATAGAATTCCTTTATATCACCTACTTTGATTTCATGTTTTTGTGAAATATATACACGAATTGTTTAGGGATCATAACGAGAACCCCATTTTTTTGGATCCACCTCACATTTCTTTTTATTGTTTGTTTGGGTTCGTGACTATGTAACTAATGGAAGTGGAAGAGCAATCTGATGATACTTCATCGGGTGATTGTACAAGGAAGGAAATGTAAGGCAGGTTATAGAAAAAAAAAAAAGAAGAAAAAGAAGGGAACTAGGGCCAGGTACAACGAATCTCTTTTATGGTAAAAAGATTTATTTTGCAAGTTTGTTAATTACAGGTAGTTCTTACGAAGAATCGGACAAAAAAGGGAAAAAAAAAGGAGAAAAGAAAACTTTGATGTTTTCCCACGTCAGATTGGGCAACATCCGACGTGAAACTGCCTAGGATTATCAAGACTATCAGTTTTACCTTGTGAGATGGAGTCAATTAAAATGTTTGAAAAATGGAGCAACGGAACATTTTTAGAGAATTTAAAGGGCCTATTTGGCAAAATTAGTTATTAGAGTAGCTGATAACTGTTTAAGTAGTAGATAGTGGTTTGAGTAGCTGATAATTGTTGTATTTTAATTGTCAGCGGATAGCTGTTTAATTAGCTAATTAAATAATATGTATTCAATAAAATTATGTGGGTGCAAATATCTTAAGAGGGGGGGTGAATTAAGATATTAATACTAATTTTTCGTTTTTTTAAATTTTCAGAAAATTTACAACTTCTAACAAGCAATATATCAAACACAAGATATGCAAGGTAAGAACAATAAAAATAGAGATGCAAGAAGAAGAGAGACAAACGATTTTAAGGTGGTTCGGCCAAGCCTACGTCCACCGCCCAAGGAATCTCTCCTTAGGACTTCAAAGCTCTCCACTAAAATGCTTCTTCAAAACTTGGTGAAGCACAAACCAAGTTCTTTACAACCTCTTTGAAGTCTTACTTCAAAGAACCCAAGAGATTCTCTCTATAGGATTTCCTCACACTTTACAAGCTTAAATGGATATATCTCACAATGATTAAAGCTCTCAAAGTGTGTATATACTCAAGATTGAAAAGAGATTGAATCTGAAATCTTCCTCAAGAAGAGAAAGAACAAGCTCTTGAAAGCTCAAATATATTGCAAGAATGGCTCAAAGATGGATTGAATGATGATAAACACTTTTGCACACTTCAATTGATGTTTAGAAAGTGTATTTGAATGAGTATTTAAAGAGATTTGGGGGTTAGGGATTTGGTAGGTGAAGAAGGATGAAGATTTTCGGCAGCGGTAATAAACGGCTAGTGCATTTATTACGTCGGCCGACCGCTTGGTCGTCCGCTTGCCCTTCTCCTTCTCGACTAGGCCGACGCCTTAGCCGGCCGACCGGCTAGGGGTCCGCTTTTCCTTCACCTCTGATTTGGTGGCGACCACCGGTCACCGGCCGACCGGGGTCCGACCACTTGAATATGAAGTAAAGCGATTTTGCGAAAAACAAATTCAAGTGCATTTTCACAACTCCAAGTTATTTTGAATAACTATGTAAATGCATGTTGTGAATAAAAACACTCCAAAAACTTATTTTATCTCAATGTGTGCATTAAAATACATTTGTGCATATGTTATTTTCAAAAGTGTGAGACTTGAAAAAATTTTTCCAATGACAAAGAAAAATATTTTGAGCCAAGTCCACACAATATATAGGCATTTCACAAAAAGAGCAAGAAGAAAAATAAATCCGGTACCCCTTATGTCTTCTCTTCTCCTCCTTATGCCTTCTCATCTTTTCTCTTCTTCAAATAACCCTTTTGCACATCTTCATATCTTTCCAAGCTTCATATTGATGACATCTCATTTTCACAAGAAACTATTTAGTTAAATAACGCATATATATATTTTCATCATCAAAATCAATAATGAATATTTAGCTAACAAATTAGTTGTTTGATTAGTTGATGAGTGTAAAATGACATAAAAGACATTGATATTATGTTATTATATTATGATAAATATAATTATTATTACTATTATTGAAATGAGATAATTTATTTCATAATTAGATATATGTTTCTTGGAATAACATTTGATTATTAAAGTATAATAAAATTACTTTTGATAAATAAATTTTATTAATATTACAATAAATGTTATTATTGTAGAAATATTTTTTAATTGATCAAAGATTTATTTTGTCAACAAAAATAATAAATGGATGAATAAGACTTACACTTTTTTTAGTATATTTTGATATAGATAGAATTTAAAATTACTTTTTATGTTATTTTATATTTATACTTGTAAAAGAAAATGTAAAAAATATAGAAAGAGATTGTATAGTAGGTAGAATTGCTAAAAAATAATGAAGAGAGGGTAAAATTACCAAAATAAAAAATGAAACACTATCCACTACCTGAAACGTTAAAAATATTAACGTTTTAAAAACACTACTTCAAAACACTATTTTAACCAAAAAACAATACCTAAAACACTACTTTACCGAACAACAAAAATAGGAGGATATAGTGATTTGACCAAGTCAAACACTAACCACTAGTTGAAACACTGTTGCCGAACAGTGCTAAAGTGTATAGATTAGTTAGTTAACTTTGATTTGCTTCAACTCTCTTGGAAGTCTTGTAGAATTTGTCGAACGCGCTTCAAGATCTTTTAAGAAAGAATAAAACGAGAGATATTTCCTTGGACTAAATCTTTTAAGAAAGAATAGAATGAGAGATATTTCCTTGGGTTAATTCATTGTAGTTTTAACTTATCATCTATAGGACTAAAAATAGAAAGAAAAATGAAAAGAAAGAGAAGAAAGGGGAAAACAAAAAGAAAGAAGAATATTGTTCTAAATTGTAATTTTATTAGGTCGAGTAGGTTAAAGAAATTAGATATCTAAGTAACAAAAATGACAAATTGAAGAAAGAGGAGAAAAAACAAGAAAGGGGGAGACAGAAGATTGAGACCTTAAGGAGACACTGAGTGAACAATGAGTTATTGACAGTACATCATGACTTCACGACTACGTTCGTGGGGTGCCAACAAACAAGGATCAAATGAGAACTTATTCATTTTTTTGACCTCTATACACACACATATATACGCAAATAATTAGCGCGTTTAGGATCCTAATTCGCAAGAACATCTTATTGTGATTAGGAGGTAGAATCAGTCATATAAATTAAATTTATAATATCACTTGTTATTATGGGATCAGGGAATAGCACAAATGGTTGAAACTATCTCCCTCAAACATGAAATCTTGGTTCGAATTCTATAAAGGTGGAGGGTTTCCCAAAAAAAAAAATCACTTATTCTCAAAAATTTGAGAAGGTATTTGCAAATGTTTACAAGGTGATCCACTCCAACTATTATAATGCACTATTTGTTAGAATTAGATTTTCCGTTCAAATTCATATTGATCAAATGTTATTGTCAATTCTTTAGCTTATTGGAATTAATGGATTTGGATTCTTTCATGCATGATGTTAACAAAAATAATGGTGAAGTGATAATCTATTTACTTGATAACCACATTTAATGAGTCAAAATCATTTATCAATATTGCATCCCACTTCACCACTATTAATGATTTTCATAATGTTATAATCTTATAAAATGATCCAAATTTGCATTATTATAATAAAGTTCTAAACAATAAAGGACTCTATATATTATATAAAGCAAAGTACATGTATTATCTAAAAGTGTTACGTGTCATCTTCTCATGTATTTTTTTCTTTCCAAAATTTATCTCCATTAATTCATGTCATACCTTAATTGAGCAATATTTTCAAAGTCAAATAATTTATACTAATTAAAACTATAAGTATAAAATGATTTTATTATATATCTATATATAGTTCCTTCCGCTTCTGTATACTGCCATCTACTTCATTTGATTGTTTCCAAGATTATTTGGACATTTCAAAATATATATTATATTACTTTTAACTATAACTTTTAAAAGTAAAAAAAAATTATTTCACCCTACATTTAAATTAATCTTATTCCTCTTATATAAAACTATATCCTTCAAAGCATGATTGCTATTGAAAATCTAACAAAGAATAAAAATTTTAAAGATATATGTATATTTCATTATCACAAAAAATGTAAAATTTGTCATAAATAATAAAAAAATATTTTAAAAATATGCATTATCCCTGTATTACACGGTATATGCTCTAGTTATATTGTAATATTGTCTTTTTCATATGTAAAGTCAGAACTCAATCTTGTAAAACCAACTAGTATTATAGACTCATTCACTAGTGCAAAAAGATTGAGTTAAATTACTTATTAAACTCACAAATCACTTTCACATTGCATGTTTCAAACTGACGTAGGATATTGCACATATTAAGTATCTTCTCTTGCTAGAATTGGTCATTTGAACCAATTAACACCTTGAAAAATTCTAACTCAGATAAAGTTAGAACATTTCCTCCTACTTTCAAGAGGATTAATTAGTACGTGTGAAAGTGTTAACAATAGAGAAAATTGTAACTCATGATGAAGTTTGGGGCATTTCCTTCTACTTTTTACGAGGATCAGTACGCGTGAAAGTGCTAATAGAGAGTTAAGAACCTTATCGAGTTAAAATTAAACTTTTTTGAAAAAAATTACATTATTTTTGTAATAACTATTTAACTTGACTTTTAAAAAATTAAAATTTTTTTTTTCATAAGTTATAACTTTTAACTTCTTAAAAAATATATTTTAAAAAATTATTAAAAGAATACTTTTGAGAAAAGCCAATTCAAACAAGCTCCTAAAAGGGTAAGCAAAAGAACTTTTTAATTATTGACATGTAAAAAAAACACACACACACACACATGAATATCGTTTAGCAAATCTCCAATTAATCCAGAAACACATGAATTATGAATTTAAGAAAGTATTAGTGTTGATTGGAAAATCTCTCATACACGTGTTATAATAATCTTTCCTACATTCTAGACATTTTAAATATTATGTCAAAAATGTATTATATCAGAACCTACAATGTGTACCGTATGCACAGTGCTCCGCATGAGTATTGTTCAATGTTCTATGCATGAACAGGACACGCACAATACATAATAGTACATATATTCAAAACTTTTATATTATAGGTTAAAAACTCTTATATTAAGCTGTAAATATGTTGAAAACTCTTATATTATATACTCATAGATTATACTTTTTGTTCAAATTTTTTATATTATATGTTTAAAACTCTTATATTATATATTAAAAAATATAAAAGCAAGTTCACAAAATAAAAATTATAATCTCGTAAATTTATATATGTCCATGGATAAAGATACATGAGTAGATTTGTTATGTATTCAAAATTAATGTTCATGATCAAAACCAATACATTATTGGTTCAAAATGAATAAGTGTGCTCTCTGATTAATTAACCGTCATAGTTCAAAACTATTTTTCTATATATTTAAAACCAATACACTATTAGTTCAAAATAAATAAGTGTGCTATCTGATCAATTAATAGTCCTAGTTCAAAACTATTGTTCTATATGTTCAAACCAATACACTATTAATTCAAAATGAATAAGTGTCCTATCTATCAATAGTCTTAGTTCAAAACTATTATTCTATATGTTTAAAATTCTTATATTATATGTTTAAAACTTTAATACAAGGAATAGACAAATTTGATTTAGCTAAAACATCAAACACTTAATCAGTATTTTTTTAAATCATTTGTTGGACAGCCAAATTCTCCATCCTTTCACTCATATATATCAACCACATACTACACACCACCACCACGATACACATCATCACCCCAATGCATACATGGATCTATTGTTATAGATCTGAGAAAATAACTAAAAAAAAGAGAGAGAGAAAGAAAATAGCAACGGCAACTCTCATTGACGATGAAACAAAATTGATATAAAGACTATCGTTATGGTCGAGCAAAGCTAATGATTGCAATAGTAATATCATATTTAAAATTGGACGGTTTGATTTTGCTAGAGAGTGACAGAAAAAAGAAAGAGGAAGAGAGTGAGGGGGAGAAAAGGAGATGAAATGCTTCAATTTTTTTTTTTGAAAAGTGCGTGTCCTTTATATTATTTAAGGTCTATGGAGCACAGTAAAATTCGGAGCATTATATATATGATGGGGTCAAAATATTGAATGTACGCTTGGAAAAAGAATTCATCAACGTGGTTTGGGACCGCGCGCGGAAGAAGTAAAAGTAATTGACAACTTTCATTCTTGCAATTAAGAGAAAAATTAATGCACAAGTGTGCTCCTAAAGCTTATAATTAATATTTCTTATGCAATCTCATTTATCAACATATTTTGATTTTTTGTCTTATTTTTGGGTCCGTCAAAGGTAATCTCGTGTGCAAAGAATTAATTGTGAAATATGTATAGCCCAGACTTATCTAGACTCTAGAGAGGTAGATTTAGGTATAGTTTGATCAGGAAACGGTTACTCGTGGACCGTATGAGGTGTCTCTTGTCAATTATACTAAAATGTGACACCCAAAAGTCACCTACACAAGGCTTTTAGAGAGAAGATGAAAGATTAAGCATGTCTATCTCTTAATAATCTTTCTTTTCTTAATTTCCTAATAAAAAGCCTTTTCTTATTGAAAGACTCTATAGATAACTAATTAAGTTCAGGAAAATAAAAGGAAAATCTCAATGCTTAATCATAGGGAGAGATTTTAGGTGTTGAAAACCTATCCAATGAAGATTCCTTTTTCTCACCCTTATCTATCAAACAAAATCGTTTAGGACCCGTAGAATTTAAATCCTTTTTATGACAGTATAACATTGATGATTTCGTTTTTGTCTTTGTTAAATCTTATTTATGGCTTGATAGATAATTTCATAAATCAATAAATTTTTTTTTTTTTTGTGTTTCGTGATTATTGTTAACCAAGGTTTGATTACAATAACTCAAATCAAATTTTGCTATATTTTTTTTACCGTATCTCAATGTGATATGAGCGTGAAAGAATAGTGAAACAATTAATTCCCACTAGTTACTCACCTTTCCTTTGTCATTCAATTGAATTTCCTTCTTTTTTTTTTGGTAATTCTTTTCTAGGTTAGCATTGAAGTGGATTCAAAAGTTGATTTTGGAGTATTTTTTGGAACTCTAATTTTTTTTTTTTTACCGTATCTCAACTTGACATGAGCGTGAAAGGGTCGTGAAACAATTAATTCCCACTAATTACTCATCTTTCCTTTGTCATTCAATTGAATTTCTTTTTCTTTTTGTAATTTTTTCCTAGGTCAGCATTGAAGTGGATTCAAAAGTTGATTTTGGAGTATTTTTTGGAACTCTAATTTTTTTTTTTTTGTTTTACCGTATCTCAACATGACATGAGCGTGAAAGGGTTGTGAAACAATTAATTCCCACTAGTTACTCATCTTTCCTTTGTCATTCAATTGAATTTCTTTTTCTTTTTGTAATTTTTTCCTAGGTCAGCATTGAAGTGGATTCAAAAGTTGATTTTGGAGTATATTATTGGAACTCCAAATTTATGTGTGTGAGTGAGAGAGGGAGAGAGAGTGGGAGAAGTCACTGTGCGTGTGTGTGTGAAAATCCGGAATAAGAGGCAAAGGGGCCTAAGAACGTGACAGTCAATTTCTCTACACAGAAGCTAAAAGAACGACCCTTACTCTCCCCCCCTCTCCATTTTCTTCACTTCTCATCTCCCCCCCTCTCTCTCTCTCTGACCTCTTCTGCATCATCATCTTCTTCTTCTTCACACACCAACTCTTGCTTTTTTAGCCATTTTTGCATCAATCTTGATCCATACATACATGCTCATCATCCTTCTGTTATACCCATGATCAAATCACTGCGTACACAGCTTAAGCATCACTACACCAGCTATAGCTAATCTTTTCGAGCTGGATTTTTATCAAAGATTTTTTTTTATTCTCTCAATAGCTATCCATATATCTTTTCTGTTACATCCTTTTTCTAAAAACTCGTTTCCTTTCGAACCAAGAAACTTCCATTTTTCTCCCATTTTTTGTCGTCTAGTGCTGAGTCTTGTTTTAGGGTTATTTTTAGTCTCCTACTACATATATTGCTAGCTGAGTTACTTTTGGTTATATATCTCATAGAGACCTTAAACATCTCCATCTCTACAATTGAAGATTATTTTAACCCCATCACTTTCTTTCAACTACTCAAAGAGATTTCTTTAGCTACCCTTTTTCAGTCTCTTCACACATACACATATATACTACTGGGGTAAGGGTTTGTTATTGTGTTGTTTTCAATGGTGGATGATAAAGGGAATGGTTTGGTGGGTGCATCATCATCATTGTCTGCTTTTGGAGAAGGCAAGATTCGTATAAAGCTGAAGATTCCTAAGCATGAAGAAGAAGAAGAAGAAGGTGGGCTTGTTGATGAAGAAAATAGCAATTATGAATCTGGCTCGCAAGAAAAGGATCATCGTGGTGAGAATAATAGCAACACAAAGATTTGTCAGGTATGTAACAAAGTTTTCAACTCTGGTAAAGCATTAGGTGGTCACATGAGGATACATTTTCAAGCTTATAAAGAGTTGATGATCTCAAAGAAAAAGCTAATAAAGCTAAAGGTTAAGCGACCCATCAAGCTGAAGAAACAAAAAGTTAGTTGCTTTGAGAAGAATAAGAATGTTGACAGCAAGAAGCCTAAATGTGTGGAGTGCGGTAAGAATTTTCCTTCCATGAAGTCATTGTTTGGGCATATGAGATGCCATCCTGAGAGGGATTGGAGGGGGATTGAGCCGCCTCCGGCAGCCAAGAACAGCTCTCCGGCGTCGTCTGTGTCCGATGCTGAGCCTGAAGAAACTGATGATGATCAGATTGGCTTAGGTGGTGCTGCCAATGAGGATGGCAAGGTTGATTTGGTCGAGTCTTTGCCTGGCTGGTCAGTCACCGCCAGGCGCGGCCGGAAGACGATTTCGGGCAGCTCAGAGGAAGAGTTACACGACGCTGCGCTTAGCATTCTGTTGCTTGCAGCTGATGGTGATTCAATGGAGACTACTAATAGCAATTCCTTGACAGATGCAGATCGGGCTATTGGAGTAAAGAGGACAAGAATTGGTTCGGCTAATGGATTCAGCAACGATGATCATGATCCCATGAAGCCCCTCGGAAATGAAGGGAGGTGCTCCACAAATGGTATGGTAGATGTAGACAAAGGTAAGTCTACTATGGAATCGGATAGCTTAGGTGATGACTCGGATAGCAAGGATTCAGAAAAGTTGGCGAATTTGATCAAGAACAAGAAGAAGAGGAAGAAGATGAAGCTGAGGGATTTGGAGCAAATGCAAGATTATGCTAGCCCAACCCATCAAACACCTATTATTATGATCACTGCATCAACAACACCACCTGATCATAAATACAGATGTTCTACTTGTGGCAAGAGCTTCCCAACCCACCAGGCCCTGGGTGGCCACAGGTCCAGCCACAATAAGTTGAAGATTGTAATTCAAAACTCCATTGATGAGTCTAATAATTCATCTGCAGCTGCTGTTGAAGACGATCACAAGCTCGGGAATGCGATCATCCTCCCAGTGGAGGAAAACAAAGAAAGTGAAGGTGCAGCTAGCTCAAAGCTAATGTTGGAGGCCACACATCAATGCAATATATGCAGCAAGAATTTCCATTCGGGTCAAGCTCTTGGGGGTCACAAGAGGTGCCACTGGAGTGGAGTAATGTCACCTGGTGAAGTTAGCCAGACGGGTCGAAGAATGCTGGATTTTGATCTCAACGTGGCACCTCCAATGGAGCTGGATGAAGCTAATGCTGATTATTATGGTTATGCATCTTCCTCATGCATATAACTTATAAGTTGCTTATTTAGACAGCTGAATTAGTAGTTTCCCTCAAGTTTCTGCAGCTAGGAACTTTTTGTTCAGCTCAGTGATTAGTGCCTCATATTTTGGCCCCTATTGGTAGTTCATAGTTGACTTTAATTAGCTTGACTGATGATCTTTTTTCTATGAGCAGCGGAGACACAGTTGGGAACAATTTTCTTATATAATTTTCTCTAATGTGGTCTTCAAGTTGTTGTCTTCTTATGTTTATTTTCCTTAATGGAAGCAATCATCAGTCTTCCTCTATAGAATGTAAAGAAGCTGCTTCAACGTTTGGCTTCTTTTCTATGATAATAGTCAGTGTGTCTCGAAGTTTAAAACTTTGGAAAAATTCTCTAAGAAAATAAATTACTCGAGAAAAAGTTAAAAAGAAAAATGCTTTTCATACACGGATAAGAGTTGCATAAGTTGTGTGTTGTGGTCATATCCAATCTTTTATTTGAAAATTGGAGTCCAAGAATACGTGAGTGAGGGGGTAGTGGAGGTCCAAAATGCATATCGTTATCTGGCTTGTAAAGAAAAGAATGATATTCAAAAGTCAAGGAACGCTTCTCTCGGCAAAAACATTATTATTCTTCCAACTTTGTTCGCAAGTTTATACTTTTTCCTTGTTGAAGCCTAGAATTTTATTAATATTTTAGTTTGAAAAAAAAGTAGAAAAGGTTCTTAAAGAAGTATAGTATAAAACCACTTTTACCCCACTTTGAGTTCTATGAAGGCCAAACTTAGACCTCGTGTATGTTCCACGCATAACTATCCGTAGGTTCATGCAGAAGTTAAGAAGGAGAAATTATTTCATATATTATGATTAAATGAGTTGTTTGATCTAATTATTTTTAATTTTTTTTACAATAAAGTTCTTTATGTTTAAAATACGATAATTCAATTTCTTATATTTGAAATTTGTGACATTGTTGGTCCCCTAAAATCAAAAATCATGAATAAATAATGATGTTAGGATTAATAGTGTCACAAATTACAAAGATAAAGGGATTAATTTCGACATAAACAAAAATATGGAGCCGAAAATTTTTTTTTTTTGGACTTATTTTGGTTCAAGATTAACGTTGCTAGTAATTGCAAAAAAAAAAAAAAAGAACCAAATTGTTATATTTCAAAGATAAAGGACTTTAATTGTCAAAAAGATAAAAAATAAAAGACTATATATAATTCATTTTTTTGTTGATTAATCATCAATTTCATAATTATTACATAACACCGTATGCTCAACTATTTCATTTCACCTATAACTGAACCAAATCAAGATTTAATTCTTTCTCCAAATAAGTCAATTATATGTATCTGATAGGGCTCATTCTTATTGAGATTCGTATCATTTGCTAGGCATGTGTCCCTGAAACTTCGTTTAAATATATCTTTGTCTAACTTTTCAGAAGTCATCTTGTACCGCTATTTCAATAAGTCCATGTTAATCACACACTTTATTTACTTCTTGACCTAGTCTATTACTAGGTCAACCAAAAACACATTACAGATTGATAAAGCTATACTAAAATATAGTTTTTTTTAAAAATATCCTAATAGGCGTGATGTGAAATTGAGATGATGACGCAGTGAGCCATGTCCAGTGCCTGTCCATGTCAATTTTCTCCTACCAATGTTTGGTCCTACGTTGAAGAAGAGGCAAGTGGCATGGGGTCACTATATACATGTAGTGCACGAAGCGTTAAAACTAATTTCCAAAGTTGATGTGTTTAATACAAGTCTCAACCGTTTCATTGACACATTCCCGTGAACCTGTTCTGAAAGCTACTCTCTTTATGCCCCATCACCATTTTTTTATTTTTATGTGCCTTAACCACATTTATCCGAAACATTAAGACTGCTTCTACTTCAGTTTTACTGACTCGAATTTCAACCCCGCATAACATTATAGGAGACTAGACCATTTAAACGAAGGGCGGTAATATTATGAGCCGAATTTGGATCCCGTATAATATTATAAGAGAGTTTTAATAGTAATAGATGATTCAATAGACCATTACACGGGCACATGAAAAATATCTTTGGTAAAACGTGTTGAAGAGCAATAATGAGAGAACAAACCAGATGGATTCCAGTTGGACCTGAGAGACCATACTCAGATAAACTAAGACTAAAAAACCCAATTTATCATATGAAACCAAAACAACATAAATGAGAAAGACAACACTCGTTTGATCTATCTATCCTACCTAAAAGAAGCTACAGAACTTGTAAACGCTAGCTCTGGACAGCTTTCACAGGTAAAAGAAGAAAAGAAGGGATAAAAAGATCATAAAAAAAAAAGAAAAAAGCTTCTCGAAATTATGTAGGTACAACCCCAGCGGATTGGGGTGACAACCGCAAACGAATAAGTCCTAGGATAACAGCCAGCAGAATCAACTGTATAAAGAAACAGTAAGTGTATTTACATACCCTCTTCTGTAGCTTCAATGTCTCATCAGCACTTACAATATCTTCACAATAGCTGTCCAACTGTTCAGCTTTCTTCTTTAGGCTTGCAGCTTGAGATTCTGAATTTCTGAGCTTGTTCAGTATCTGGGATTGCTCTAAAGCTAATTTCTTTTGCTCCTCCAGGATGGAAATTTGGTCAAAAGACAAAAGTCTCAGGTTGTCGATTGTTCTTGATATTGTCAAATACTCGACTTCAGCTTCAATCCTTACTCTAAAGAGGGCCTCAATTTCAGATTCAACATCTGCATCATTTCCCAGGTTTAACTCTATTGCACTACCTCTGTTTTCAAGAGACCTACTACTTGATATGGCCTCCAGTTCAACAATTCTTGATTCTTTCATCTTAAGTATAGTGGTAGTCTCTTCAAGCTTGCTTTCCAGAATGTTAATATTTTCCTTTAAGCTATTGATCTCAGACTCCCAGGCATGCAAAGAACAAGGGACATGGTCACCAGGGTGTAACTGTTCTAAAGAGCTTGGGCCATGGTCTTCTAAACCAACAGCTATATCGTCAAAACAAAAGTGACTATTCAAACTTGAATCATCAACAAGACTATCTCCCTTTCTGATTTCCCTATATTCCTGAATCTCTGCAGAAATACATACATCAGGCTGCCATAATGGCTATTCAAAAGAAGAAAGACTGAACCAGTCTCAAAATTAACGACAAAAGTCCTTGACCATAGATCATGTTCCTCTTTTATAGAAGCCACTGCTCCAGCTACTAATTCACATTTTTGAAAAAATTGAGTGCTACTAGCTTGAATCTAGAAAGGAATCGCATGCTTCACATGACCATTTAATATTATTATCTTAACCATGACCGCACCTCCAGCCTTGGATTGATAAATGTTTGTCATATATATTTACAACCAGCAAACACTTTAGAGATAAATCAAGGAAAAGAATTCTTTCCGTATACCTGGACACACACACACACACACACATATATATATATATATATATATCTGCAAACTATGGCATGAAATACAACTTATTACCCAATGATTTGTTATTTCTTTATACATGGAACAGAACAATGTGACCATACTAGGTTATGCTTTTCACTTTCTCAATTCACAACGGCCTGCAGCAATCACTCTGACCCTTCCTATGAGAGTTCCAACAGCCCACTTAGCCATTCAGGGATTAACTTAATACCAAGCCTCACAAAAGCATCTCTATGTTGATATGATATCATAACACTATACAGGATAGAGTTCCTTTCTATTAATGGAATTCGATGTATAAACACAAAAATACATCAAGATGGCAAAGTACAAAGCAAACCCACCTTTTTCAAGCGCTTCCTGCGCAGACTGGAGCAAATTAATAGACTCAGCTAGAGGATCCCGAACCATTGATGACTCCTGATTCTCACTACTTTCTTCCTTTACTCCGCAAGATGAGCCAGCAGCCACATCTCTTTTGGAGACATCTTCAGAATCTCCATCATTTCTTCTGCTGTAACCTGGCTGAAGTTCCTCATGAACTTGTCCTTCGTTGCCCTGAGCTTCATGGTCATTTTCTCCATCGCGGATCATTGAGCCTCCATTTAGTCTCCCATTGCTGGTCAGAGAGTTAGTATCCTGCATAAAGACAAAGTTGGAGCTTCGTGAGTCAGATTCCATGCTGGAATGAGAGTTTTCCTTCTCGATTTTGAACCGTTCTCCTCTAGGCTTCTTACTGGATTCCGTACAAACCTTAACCTGCTGAACTCTCTGAAAAGAACTACCTAAGTTCTTCCCACTCAAACTCTTCATCTTGGTCTTATCACGCAACTGTCCCACTACCACGGGTCCCTCATACCTCATCCTCGGAACACTGGCCCGTTTAGAAGACTTGCTACTCTGATCCTCACTGTTCTCTGAGTCCATCCCAGCTGCAAATACCTGTCCCACCATCGAACCGGAACCACCAACCTTAGCAAAACCATCCACCACCGCACTGGTAGACAAAACAGACCCTTCACTTTTCTGCTTTATCTCCACAGAAAATTGCGTTGCTTTCCTGGATTGCACCCCTGCATCAAGTAACCCCCGCTTCAACAACACTCTACTATCTACAATGACCACCCCATCATTAGTAACTTCCCTTTTAATCCTTCTCCATTTCCTTAACCCATACCCTTTCCTCACTGTTGCGTCTGTAGAAGGCGAAACGGAAACTGAACCCAAACCTGAAGCCTCTGCCACCGCCACCACTGTGGGTGGCAAATTCACAGGCTCCATAACTTCAACTGTATTACCCTTTAAATGAGCATCCTCACCCAATTGCTTATCATGCTCCACAGCACACGACCCATTATTATTCTCAACTTTATTTACACTTTCACCACTACTATCCAAGTTCTCACTAGTCCCTATTGCTTCATTATCTTCCACAGATTCAATTACAGAACTCTCACTTTCCATATTCATCAAAACTACACAACAACAATAAGCATAACAAAATTTAGGGCCTTTTTCTCAATTTAGGGGTTTTTCCAATTTCTTCATTTTCCTACAATTACGAGTTAACCCAGTGAAATTCAGATCAAGATCGAGAACAAGGAACCATCATTCCAGCTCATGGGGCCAAATCTAGCAAAAAAAATTATTCAGTAAATTAATTTACTACTTTTTTTTTGCACTTTAACTAAATCCAAATAAAATTTGACTCATTTCCACGCCACTATGTGGTAATTAAAAAGGAAAGCGACGGAAATGGAAGAAAAGTTTGGCTCTTTATGGTGTTGTGTGTGTGTGTGTGTGTGTGTGTGTATATATATATATATATCATTCTGTTTGAAACTAATAGAGTAATTAAAAGCGTACCTTTTCATCGGCCATAAAGAATAGAGAGAGAGAGGGTGAAGAAGAACTGGAGTTGAAAGGCATAGAAAACGAAAACCCTAGAATATCGGTGGATTTTGGGATTTACAAACGTGGAAGTTTGTGCTTTTGTTTTGATTGTTTGAAAATTAATAAAATGCTGTTAAAAAAAATAATAAAATAGTCTAGAAGGAAAAAATGGTAATTAATTGCAGTAAGAGGGCCCATTGGAATGGTTAAAAATAATTAATATTTTTGCATATATATTTTGATTGCTCCCTTAGGAAAAGTATAGATACTAAAGAATACAAAAAAAATTGTAGCATTTTGAACTTTTTCTTTCAAAACCTCCATACCGAATTAACCCTCGTCCTCACCCGGGAGGATTCGGATTCTCTTCGAATACAGTAGTCCTCGGCTGATTAGGAAATATATTCTAATCTTTTAGATTTAAATAAACAAATTTTGACCGTTTAATTAAAAATATAATTAATGCTTTAAAAAATATTTATGCTTCCTTTTTATATTTTTTTAATCATAATTTAACAAAAATCTGTCAAGACATTTGTTTTTCCTTTTTAATTTTTTGTACTAATAATAATCTAATCAAAACATGGTATCTCTTTTTTTTTTTTCCTCCGCATGAATGTCAAATGTATATCTTCCACTATAAATATCAAATCAGTACTCGAGCATTCGAAGTCTTCTTCGATTACTGGAGTCTATAAAGTCAGTAAGTGATATGGCTTGTGTTCCATGAGTTTGAATATATAAACTCAAACCTAAAATAAATATCTAAAATAATTTATCAAAAAAGTTAAAACCTACAACATTATATCAAAAAATTCCATGAGTTTGGATATATAAACAAACTAATTTAGGAACTTGGACACTTTATTTGCGTTGGACTTTGACAACATTTTGGGGAAAAGAAAATGAGCAGAGCAAAATATGAGCAGAAATCTAAAGATTATTAGTGTGTTTGGAATGATCTATACTTATCTTATTGAAATTTGGAAATATTTTATAAAATTTAAAATATCTTATCACATGCATCGTATATTCTATAATTATAAAAAATAAGATAGCATAGATTGCTTATTTATTATAAGATAAAAAGTATGGTTTATTTCGAATTTTTTAAATGATGCGTGATAAGATGTACATCATTTCAATATAATAAGTATCTTAAAATAAGATTATAACAAACAACATATATATCTTTTCCAAAAAAAGGGAATTAAAAGCAATAAAATTTTGATTGATAGTGTTTATCTTCTAACGTTGTAGGTTTTAACTTTTTTGATCAATTATTTTAGATATTTATTTTATGTTTGAGTTTATGTACAATTAACCTTAATTATTAGTGAACTTTTTAATATGTGAATGTGCTGTTATAACTAGTTAAAATACCAAAACTAAAACAGTAAAAATCCATGAATATTTGAAAAAGATATATCTTCAATAGATTAATATTTTTTTCAACAAATTAAACTAATTGACCTTTAAATAATCGAAATTACCCAAAATAGAAAATAAAAATATATAATATCCATGATACACACACTGATTTATACTAATACATGGAATTCATTTTTAGTCCTTACTTAAGTTTTATTTCAATAACCTTTCATATTTACGTACTCCTTATTTAATTTCACTTTTAATATTTTCTTATTTATTTTTTTCGTATATGTTATTTTATAAATTTTTGTTTAAGTCTTTACGAGAAAATTTTCAAGTATATTCTTGTTGAGTTTTTGGGTCGATTTCTATTCATATTTTTTAACGTATTTGTTGGGGTCATTATCACATCTCCAGTGGTCATAAAAGTGACCATCTGAGTTATATGGAGTGGATTTATGGCTCTCCACATATGGAGGAGCGTAAATAGAGCATGGGGAGTCATTTCTAAGGGATCTATTGGAACCCTAGAAGTGCTTCTGCCAAAAGTTTTTATGGCTCATTTGGATTAATTATTTTTTTAAAAGTACTTTTCTTAAAAACTTTTGGACAAGGTACTTTTTTTGAAAAGTTAAAAATTTTAATTTTTAAAAAAATTTAAATTAAACTTTTTTTAAAATTTTAACTCTTCTTAAAATTTAATCTAGATATTTATTACAAAAAATATGTACCTTCAAGTATTTTTTATTAAAAAAAAATCAATTCAAATAGGCCCCTTTTTCGAGTTAGCTTAAATGTTGAATTTCATCGAGTTGGCTGATTATTAATAAGTCGGTGTTGTATGACATCTCCAATTATTCTGTCTATTTTGTCTTTTTCCTTGTCTTGTTAATATTATTTTTTATATTTTTTTACATCATTCTGTCACAAATGTTATTTTATCATTTGTTAGCTTGGATAGCATGTTTACTTGATTCTTATTTTGAATAATAAAATATTATATGATGCTTGATACATAAGAAAGTTGACATGCATGAAGCATACAATTAGCATGCACGTACATATATATTCTCTTTCAATTCAATGCATGCACGAAAGATCTATAAATGCTGGTGTTTGCCCAAAAGCTGGAAAGATGGATTAGTTAGCTGCTACCATAAGTGCAACTTATAAGCGGCCTCACAAACTCTGGAAAAGTCTGTACAAATGTCCTTTGAAGAAGTGGAGAAGCAATCCATCTGTGTCACACAGATACTTATGCGTTATGGTGGTTCTGACTTCTGTATCAGCCATGCATGGAGCTAGCGAATAAATGATCACCTCTCTCCTCATTTATTGTCTACATAGCACGAATCCATTCCTTGATGCTGCTTGATCACTACCATATTGCTCAAACATTAATGGCTCCTTGGGAGAGCATTGTTTAGAAGAATCCCGGAACGAGCTCAAAATCTTTTGGGGGGGGGGGGGGGATTATATAAGTATCTCAACTCTTACATTACTAGTTTCTCAATAAATTGACGTTACCTCCTTTTACATATTAAAAAAAGACAAAGAACGGTCCACACATTTTTTGCGGGAAGGCTTTTTTTTTTTTTCAACCAGTAACTCACGAGATTCGTCTATAAATTTAACATCAACCATTTGAACTCATCATAGTTCCATTATTTCCGAGAGGGTTGTTAAGATGTCAAGCTCTCATCAGGCAACTCGCACCACACACGTCCATCAACAAACCCACAAATATCACATTAAACTTAAAACACAACAAATAAGCTAAACAATGGAAACAACCGAAAGGTGAATTTACTACTTTGATAGGGGCCCCACCCCCACGTACTGAAAATACTCGTGCACATAAGTTAATTCCAAAGCATGAAAATGATGAGAGAAAGATGTCTAGATTGTGGCAAACAAGATGGAGACTCAGATCAATTGTCACCTCTGTTGCATGCTGCAGTAACAGAAACCAGCATTGAACGTACACAAAAGGGTTGTACACAAGACCTTTTCCATGTGCATTTACTGCTTCAACTTGACTATTAAAGACCCTATTGGATTGATTTTTTTTTATTTAATACAAAAGTACTTTTTCAATAAAATGCTATTTTGTGAGTAAATATTTGATTAGTGTTCAAAAACAAAAACTGAAACTCTTCGAAAGAATTAAAAATTTCAATTTTCCAAAACAGTTCAATAAAAAGACACTTTGTTTAAAGAATCAATTCAAGTGAACCTTAATTGCTCCTCAATTTACGGTAGGAACTATAATATGATACGTAACTAAAAATAAATTAAATTCAGTGCCTACTGTAAATGTTAGCTCAAAGTCAATTTATCGTTTCTCAAACTCTACGCATAACAAAAAATATTTTGCAGTAGTTGTCCTTTTGCATTGAACAATATAGCACTTACAACCGAAAGAATCGTAGTGGTCCAAGTTTTCTTGAGGTTGCCAATTAGCCACACTAGAGGTAGTAGAATGAATAATCATACTGTCATGATCTCTCATTATCATAGTGTAATTTGTCAGAGACCTATCAGACCATAAGAATGCTGCAACACATACCGGATTGGAGTATTTGAAAGAAACAGATCGAAACTCTATTTTATAGGCAGATTACTATATTAGCTTTTGGTCCCCAGGGAGCAATGGAAAAAGAGATTAAAAAGAGAATAAAAAGGAAAAAAAAAGAAAAAGACAATTGTTTCCCAGTGAAGCTTGTTGTTCAAAAGTTGCTTATACATCACCTGGGAAGTTCAAGACAGCCAGAAGCCTAGGAGAACTGTTAACTCTTACCAAATTTCATAAAACAGTCTATAGATTCCAGCATGAACACCATCTTTATACTGTTAAGACCTCTAGTATCAAAGTTTCTGCGGTCAGTTGACTAGGGAAAAAGAGTTTACTGATTCCAGCAGGGGCAATACTAACAAAGCAAATGCTGTATGAAGATTACTAAAGCCATTGGGATAGAACAACGCAAGGGTCATATATAAGTTGGCGATGAGGAACGTGTGAAGTAACTCTTCTGCAATAAATTTGAACCTTTTGGAACACAATTCCACTTGGTAGGGCCTGAACTTACTCCCATCTGAAGATTTGGGCATTGCACCAGTGATGATACTCCAAATGGAGAAGATGTATGTGATCTATAATCATAAATGGGATATACATGCCTTGGATTGAAGCCTGAAGTCACCAATACTGGAGTGACAGCTGAAGACCCTACAATCAGGCCCTGCTCAGGAGGTGATGAAGCTTTCACCATATCACACGCCACCAATCTGTTCATCGTAGTGAGTTGCTCTTTGGGAGTATAGCAGTCACCCATGTACTCCAGAAGTTCTGATGTGCATGAACTAGCAAGCACAAGTGGTGATGCATCAGTTGGTCTTTGTGCCGGCCCATTATATCCATTGCTGTAACCATTTGATAATGTGACATCAATATGCTGAGTTACTGTGTTTCCCAGCATCTGCTCAAAGATAGGACCTTGAGATGGAAGAGATGAAAGCAGGTCCTTGTTTGGGACATTGCCAGAACAGACTCCAGAAGCAGTATAAGATATGGGATTTCCTTGGCTATTTATCATAGGCAAGTACGAAGGTTCTAGTGGTGGCAAGAAATTATTGTCTTCGTTGACCACCATTAGGTCCTTGCCCATCAATCTGAGAACTGGATTGGATTTGGATGGACTAGAAGATTCCTTATCACTATTAATTGGGCACTTAACCTCAGAACTAGCAGCAGTCTTTTTTGGTATATGCTCCAGGTGATATGAAGAGGCATTTTCTGCTCCTCCAGTCAGGTTACCACTAGAATGCCAATTCAGCTTTCTGTTTGCTTCACCATCCATTTGCTTGTCACACGCAGGTTTTGGGAGTAATGGCAGAGTCTGCCCCCGTAAAAGTATAGACTCCTGATAATTTAAAGCAGCACCACCAAGTACGGCTCCCTCCTCCTGATGGCAGTAGCAGCATGCTTGGTTTTTGTTAAATCTAAAGAGTACCCTCTCGTGAGACATCACATTTGCTGTTGGTTCAACTGCGTCGGTTTGTTCAGCTTCAGCATATGCTGCACTTGGATCTGGCGTTGAACTATCCACTACAGCATCAACAGTAGCAAGTCTTTCGCCTCCTGCATATGCTGCATTTGGATCTGGTGTTGAACTATCCATTACAGCATCAAAAGTAGCGAGTCTTTTGCCTCCTGCATATGCTGCACTTGTTTCTGGTGTTGAATTATCTGCTATGGCATCAACAGTACCACAATAGATGCTTGATCTGATTTCATCCAGACCCTGAGGTTCTACAGGCAACTTCTTGGGAAGTCTCGAATCAACTTTTGCCACATCAGAGTTAGAGATTGTTGAAGTGGCAGAAGGAGATTCAGAAGAATCCCTATCAGAAAATTCAGGGTAACCTTTAGATGATTGGACTTGGCTGGTTACCAAAGAGTTTCCTTGAATCTCTTCTGAGGCCATATGGTCAGGACTAGGCAAATATGACCCTGGCGGTCCAGGTATAAGTATTGGATCGACCTCAATATAGTAATTACCCAGTCCACCGTTAGAATCCAATTCAGACTGCATATGTATACTCTGCCCAATATTTATTTCTCCCCCATCAGTGCGAAATATGTCTTTTTCACCACTCAAAATTGGCTCTATTTGACATCTCAAATGTTTACTTCTAAGAAATGAATTGTCATTTTCTTCGGAAAATCGTCTCGAGTCAGATTGAAAATAAGAAGAACTGGCCACATCATGAAATCGATCATCTGAAGATTTACCAACTGAAACTTCCTCATCGACCATGTCAGAAGCTGGTTCAGCAAAAACACCCTTCCCACAAAGTTGAACCTCCACAGATGACTCTTCGTGGTTAACTCTGCCTTTATCGTCATCATCATGCTCATGATATTCCGGTGCTGACTTTGAGTCACTAAGAACCATGGTTTTCTCCTTCCTTAGGATCTTAATAACCCCGCTATCTTTTCTAACCTTTAAGACCATAGTTCTATCAACAGTCACATTATCACATATCTTTTCAGGTTTAGCTTTAAATTTGATCAAGTTTTCTAATGAATCTTTCTGCTCATTAGCTCCGTTTCGCCACAGTATTGCCTCTGATTCAGATGCATGGTGGACCAGGGGCTTCTTGAGGGCCGAACATTTTCTTTTTGAACTGGAATTAGATTTAGGAACAGATGCTTGGCTGACAGACCCTAGATTCTTCCTCAAAGATGAGAACCTTTTAGTTTTTGATGAGAATGCATGACGACTGGAGGCCAGCTTTGAATTGACAATACCATTATCACGATTTCTTGTTAGAGCACTCTTACTCTCAACCCTCTGGCTACTGACAGAAGGTATGGGATTTGCCTTTGTATGCAGATGTTCCTTGCTTGAATCCCTTGAATGCTTTACATTGTCTTCTGAGAGCCCAACAGAAAATTTCTGGTTGTTACAGGATTGAGAGTGTGACAAGGAAAATCTTGCTCTCTTTCTCAAACAGAGCTCGGCCCCATATTCATCATTAGCGTCAGATGATAAATTCATGGTGGTTTTAGGAGAGGAAAGTGGATTTGCTGATGACTTTGGACTCCTCAGAAGACAGTGCCTCTTCACATGTGAATTCCCCAGAGATGACACATTATTTTCACCTCGTAATTTCTTTTTCTCATTACATGCCATATATCGCGGATTATCCTCACCATGCACTTTCTTTTTGAAACCTGTTTGCTTGGAGCATACCCATCGGACTATAGTTCCTGAATCATTAGATTTGACCTGATCAAGAGTTTGGGGGCACAGTGTAAATGCTATTCTCTCAAAGATTTCTTCTGAGGCAACATTTTGTTCTTGACCTCCAATAATCTGCAGATAAGTAACTTATCAACCCATCACTTCACCTTCTTTATAAACACGCAACAAAAGAGCATTCGGGCATTTCATCTGAATAGTTCTTTTTATTCAGAAAGCAGAAGAGCAAGTTCCAATAGACTAGTACAAATCTACAAGTTTACACTTCTATATTATCAAAGTTGTAAGTCTTCAAACTGTAAAGCAACACTAAAAACTGACACGCGTAGCCCCATTATTGAGAGAAAATAGAAATAAAAATTTTAAGCAATTAGTTAGACAGAAATGCAAAATAAAATCAGCAATTGCATATTAAGATTTTAATTCAGGAGATAATTTTGATTTCTTAAGGAGATAATATTCTAACAAAACCACAAGCTGCAAAGATTTCCTTGAAATGGAAGATAAACAGCTGCATGGGAAGCACATAAAGAACAGAACAAGCGAACTGCAATACCTCAGATTCATGATGAGGCCTGGGAAAGCAAAACTTCTTCCGCTCAAGAGCACAGTTCTGAAGCGTGTTCTGTTTCGTTCCTTGCTTCTTTTTAATCTTTTTCTTCTGAAGAAATTTGCTACATTGATCTCCCTTCATAAGTCTTCTAGGTCCAGGGTGCTCTCCTATCTTGATAGGCGGTGATGAATCACTGAACTTTGATGAGATATGAACTTTTTTTACATTGGCATCTGCACAGCCTAATTTTTCATTCCCCATGTCCTCGAAATTGACAGGAGCTTTTTGCTTTCTCTCTTCAGCACAAGTCTCGATCCCTTGAGCAGGTAGACTCCAGCTTGATGCCCAGTTTGTTCCATTTCTTTTATCAAGCTCTTCTAGTGTACAGTACTGGGCGGTTGCATAGATATCCACCATTGATCTCATCTTCTTTGGCTCTATCCTATGCTTAATCACCTTGGAATTTGCAGACCACTTAACTGTTGATTCACCAGAAAGGCACCGATCTATGTGGGCATTCAAAGTAGTGTTTGAAGAAGAAGTAAATGTCTTGCAAACTGGGCAAATTTGTGATGCCATTATTTCAGACAACATGAAATTATTGGTTGATATGAGCAACCTTTTCCAATTTAACTATCAATCTGCACTTTCTAGACTGATGGCTTAACTATATTTTCATCCTTACTGCTGTAGTTCAACTTTTTCCTCTGTTTTGTAGCTCTCAATTCTGGCAAATTATCAGCTTCTAAATCCAAAAAAGGGCTCTTCTTTGCAGGAAGCAAATTTGTCTGAGAACAAGATTCACTTGTAGTCATAAATGGATATTCTCATCCCTTCAGCTCTACTAGCATTTTCATTTACAAATTCCATTTGGCATCAATGTAGGTGACAGTCACAGGATGAGCGGTAGTCCTTGAGGTATCCTCGTCAAATTCTCGTATCTTGACAATCAAACTACTTTCAGCGGTACAATTCTTTGAGGAGGAGGCAACAGGTCCCTCCCACAATGCTCTGAAAAAGGTACAAATATTTCTGAGAACGGTCAATTGGTCTTTATATCTCAATGCTGAATATACAATCCTGCAACGTAATTCAAGATTGTTTCAAATGCTTCCAAATACATTTACTTATAAAAATGATTAATCATTGTGGCAATATGATGACAACAATGCTAAGCTAAATAAACGAGGGCTTAAGGTGCAGTACAAATTTAGTAGACCTTCATATTGTATTTCAACATCCAGGGAGACACAAGAATGGAATTTGCGTAGTACATATCCGGAACTCTATTGATGAAAGATCTTTTCCTTTTTTTAAAAAAAAAGAGACCCCCACCCAACCCATTCCCCCGTCGGCCATAGGATTCGAACCTAGGTCATTGCTCCTGGGAGGTAGTCTTATTATTGATGAAAATTCTATGGAAGACTATACGTGTAAAAAGGATTTGTGAAAAAAAATGCTCTTCAAACTTTTGTGATACAAACAGTGAGTAAAATAACTAGTAATGTATCCAAATATGGCAGCAGATAATTTGACCACCTTTACCAACTCAGCAACAACTCAATAACCTTTATTAGATATGCTGAAGAGACTACAGCTCAGAGCCTGCTAAGAGTAGGCTCATATATGCTAAAAAGTAAGTTATGGACAGAATTAGAGACAAGAAATGGCCTTTGATGAAGCATAAGGATAAGCTTGGATGGATGAACAATCAGCCACAGACAACTGTGGATCTGGCCAATGAAAAAGTCTCAGAACTCAGATAACAAGAAAGATACTTTCCACCAAGGTAAAAAAAGATGGGTGAAAAAACATCATAACATGTACAATTAAAGTAAAACCAATAAGAGAGTTGTTGAGTTGTTTTATGAATATGTACCGTATACTTAAACTTGGGGCCTGGTTTTAACAGATCTAGCTCAAGCTTATTAGGAGCCTTGTCATCACTACTTTTCAGTTGTAAGACTTCACAAGGACATTGAGGATCTGGACGTGCTTATAAGCTCCTCACTTCTGCTGTACTGCCCATAGTTTCAGCATAACAGTAAGCCTAACCAAGGCCTGTCACAAAGTGACACCACAACAAAAACTAACAGAGGAGCAAGACCAAAACCAACCCCAGCTAAAGATGTGCACTTTTTCTTCATCTATCAGCCTGCAAGATGTAAGGAAAACAACATCAGATGAAGCGTTACAAGAAAGTTACACAGAGAAATAGTACAGTGGTACATTCTGGACCCCTCAAGAACGTTATTTTATGTGGTGAAAAGTAGTAAATATGGAGCTTGCTTAGTGGTCTTAATCATCAGAAGCTCTTTGAAAAAGCCTGATTGAAGAAGGAAAGAACAAATTTGGAAAGAAAAGAAACCCACAAGTAAAGATTTGAAGAAAGGGAGATCATATCAGCCCTCAAGAAACGTTATTTTATGTGAACAAACCAAGACAAATTGCATAGATTAAATTATGTGGAGTTTCTCAAGATGGGGAAACAACTAAGCGCAAATCCACTTGGAAACTCAAATCTAAAGAGGGTAAAATCAAGACGGAATTAAACCAAGTGGAGATGGATCAGAAGATTCATAAAAAAATGAGTGCGTAAGAACCTCAAATATTTCGACATGTACATACGTATACATACATAAAATATAGAGCAGGATGAAACAAAAATCAAGGTTAATAATTACATGGCTGAAAAGGATTTTAGATATGAAAGCAAATTCTCATAATCAAGATTAAAACTTTTGGTCTTCTTAGTAACTGTAGCATAGCACAAGACCGTAGACCAGCCCAGATTTGCTTTGATTGATGAAAAACGAGAAAAAGTCTTCTAAGTCTTTCAAAATACTAACTAAAAACTCGGAAAAAACCATGAAACTACAAGAAGCTTCATTTATTCGAGCTTCTTCTAGATCAACACAGTTAGACCAGCATAAAATTCCAAACAAAAGGAGAAATTTCGCAAGCCTACGCACAAGATGGGGCCAAGACTGAAAGCTTTTTGACAAGAAAGAGATCTACAAGAAAACCAAAACAAGGTTTGAACAAGAATCTAACAGAAACCCAGAAGAAAAATCTGATCTTTTGAATAAAAAAAGCAACACAGAAGACCCCCCCAAAAAAAAAATCTCATATCAGACAACAGATTACGCAGGCAAGCTCAAAGTTTCGAACAGAAATGGACACTAAGCAAACCTGTAAACAAAATGATACAAAGGTCGAAGCTTTTGGCAAGCAAAAGCTCTTGAACAAAACGAGAGTAAGGCACAAAACAAAAATCTAACAAAAACCCAGACGAAAAATCTGATCTTTTGAAGAAAAAAGCAAAGAAAGAAAATCCAAAATCAACAACTTCTCATATTTCAGACACCGGATTTCACAGACCAGCTCAAAATTCGAAAACAAAAGGGCAACTAAGCAAACCTACACAGAGAATAATAACATATTGCAGCTTATGAGGTTTCATTCAAATCTGAGAAAGAAACTGGATAAGAAAATATTGATCTTTTGAAGGAAAAAAAAAAAAAAGGGAATAAGAAAGCAGCAAAATTTTACTTCAGATATCAGATTACACAGACCTTGTTGGTATTTAAGCTTTTTTATGAATGATTTTCAGATCAAAAGTTGCTGAGAAAACATAATAGCATGTAAAATGCATAGGATCACTAGTAAATTGTACAAGCAGCAGAAGATGAAGGTGAAGAAGAATGGGTAGAGATAAAGCAAAAGCAACAAAGAAAAGGAGGCAATAGAGATATGCTCTCACACATACACGCAGAGAGAGTTGATGAGAAAAAAACAGCACCACCCACTAACACATCAAAAGAAAAGGAAAGGAGGGGAGGGGTTTAATCAGGTGCTACGCTCCAACAAAAAGCAGGTTTTGTACTTTCTACCATTTTTTTTACTTACACTGTTTACAATACACAAACGCTTTAGATTCACCTCCTCTTTGCCATGTCTCTCTCTCTCTCTTTCACACACACACTTAAGACTGTCTGAAAACTCTGAATATGCATATGGGGAGAGAGAGAGGAACCAATGGACAAAGCAATAGGCGGTTTTACTGCTCCACAAAGCTATATACCAATACGCCACCTATACCAAGTATATTATAGTTGGATAATTTATTATTTTATAGATTTATACGATTGTTTATTTCAATTAGTAATCAAGATATTTTATGAACATCATTTTATTATGTTTAATTAAAAGATTGATAACTAAACTTTTCTGTAATATATTATGATACAAGGATAAATTACACAAAAGATTGAGTGTATGGATTTTTGGTGCATTGTATATATATGCGACAAGAGAAATCCAGCTAATTTAGTCGGATTACTAATTAACAAATATCGTGTGCACGACACATTTCTTGTATTGTACACGAGTTAAATTGAAGGCATTCAACCTAAGACAAAAATTTAAATTTCAACTCAAGTTATGAATAATATTCTTATCCAATTTTTACTGATAAAACATCTTTGAGAAACTTATAATTGATTTGAACTATGATGTCTCAACTTATATAGTGGATTTTGAGACTAGAGTCAGTGTGATTGAAAGGAGGGAAAAAAAAATCTTCCCATCAAATACGTCTCTTGACAATTAAACTTGTATTCTTAATGTTTATATTTTTCTTTTTAATCATGTCATGTTGGGAGAAAATTTGCCAGTTGAGGACCCACTGCTTTTAAGATTACTGCCCGTAACGCTTCCTTTTCTTCGCAACACGACAAACTTTGGTTGAGCGTGAAAATGAAAACCAAAGTAAATTTGCAGTTATTTGTGTCCTTTTTTTTTTTTTTTTGTTGGGGTTGAAATTGCAGATGTTTATGTAAACATATGCTTTCTATCCTTTTCAGTTTCCCCCATAGTTATATTGAAAGCACTCTGGTGGAATTGCTTCCAGAGAGGTTTAATAAATATTCTTTTATAGTATTTTTTATCATCAATAGTTTTCAGTAATATTGTGACTTGATTCAAAATTTGAAGTTAATTAAGGGTCTGTTTAGATTAGTTTTTTTTTAGAAAAAAAAAATTTTGAAAAAATTACATTAAATTTATAATAGCTATTTGATTTGACTTTTAAAAAAACTCAAATACTGCTTTTTTTAAGCCAGAAGTTTTAGCTTCTAAAAAAATTATTTTTCAAAAGTTGTTTAAAAAAGAGCTTTTAAAAAAGGACAATCTAAACGGGTCTTAAGACGAGTTCTTCATTATTGAAAAAAAAGATGGTGAATTTATTTCGTGTATTCTGCAGTATAAAGAAAGAAAAATGCAAATTCTTATGAGAAGTTTGGCACCTGCAAGTTGAACTTTGCACATGAAATTGATTTGGAACAGCAAAAACTTGTTTATCACATGAGCTTTGGTGAGGTCTAATTGGTTAAAAAGAATTAATAAAGATCGCTTATAAAGATTATCTGGCAAATCAAGGTGGCTGCTGCCTTTAAAATTGATGAAGCCTCCAAGTATTAGGTGAAGTTGTCCGACAGGACTTCGACAAATTTATATTCCTTCGTCATGAAATATAACTCATTTCTGATTGACCAGAAATATGTGTTAAAATACACTTTTATACTACGGAATATAATTTTGGAGTGAATTTAACGTGTTCTCGTATAAAATAAATTTTAAATTAGTAAAAAAAAAAAAGGAGAAAAGAAAGAGAAGAATTTATAGGTGTGCCTCACGAGTGACGATGCAAGAAATTAAGAGAGACACACAAGATATAACACACTTTTGTAAGTTTTAATATTTCTTACGTCATAATAAGTGACTGATGTTTGTGGCTAGGTGATTGCTTTGTCTCTATTATATTACTAGCATTTTCTTTCCCGTAATTTATTTTTAATAACAGACGTTAAATTTTTATTGAGTTTATGTATTTTTATTTATGTTTTGTGTGTAAATAATATGATAACTATGAATGAACTAAAATTGAAAAATGATCCAAAAAGCTTTATATGTGTAGGCTTGTGCTTGAAACACAATATAGAGTAATATTAAGGAATTAAAATAACCGATTGAATATACGAGTAATATAGAATACTTAAACAAAATAAAATGAATTACAAAAAATTAAAAATATATATATTTTTAAGAAAGAAAGTGAGAAAATATCAACTATAGATTAAGATTGAGGCTTGAGTTAGATTCAGTTTCTTTAAAACTTTAACACGCTACTACGACATTGACAACTTTTTGCACAAACCTCCTAAAATATAATGGTTTACCTTCTGCGAATCTATCACTCAAATCATGAAAGTGAATCATAAGAATAGTTTTCTCTATCAACTATGTAAGCTTATAAACTATGAGAAGGACTATATGCAAAAAAAGAACTTCTATTTTCTTTTTTTGGTATGTCTTGAAGTTCACAAAGCAAAAAAGATGAAAGAATTAGCATGATATAAAGTCTATCATAAATAAAGTATTCCAAGGGTCTCAAAACTCCTTTACATTAATCTTATGACTTATAAGTCATCTTAAAAATAACACTCTAAAGGTTTTAAAACAAATATGCATTAACTTCATAACCAGCATAGTAGAGAGATGAAAGGTCTTTAAATAATAGATTTATAATAATGTAATAATATTAAAAATATAATCTATGCTAACTTGGCAAATAGATAGGTGCTCATGTGGTACTTTTTTTTGAGCTTCTCTAACTTTAACTTTTATATATATAGATTAATTTCAAGGAAATATTTTTTGACACATTTAAAAAATATAAACTCTATCATACAATTAACAACGTTTTATAGGACACGAGGGAACAATTGGATGAATTAACTTCAATGCATATATAATACAAAAGAGATTTTCTTTAATTTTGACCAAAATGGTTACAGAGACTTCTGGGTATATGGATGCACCAATATTGAATATATAACTAAGAAGTCATTCAAATATGTCTAACTGGGATTATAATTTAAGCTCTTTTTACAAGTCAATTTAAACATCTATTAAGAATATCTTTTTATTAAAAAATATTCTTTGGAGGAAAAAAGAAGAAGAAGAAGAAGAAGAAGAAGAATCCAATTCAAACAAGTTCATTACTTTGATCTTTCGAGTACTAAGGTTGGTCAAGAAAGATAGGGAGAGTAATAAACTATTATCATAGAAAATTTCATGAGCCAAAGGTAGAGAGTAGTTGTTTTAATGAAGAGTTAACGTTTTGGATGTAAAACATGCAAAGAACAAATTATACACATAAATTGTGATTTATATTTGACCAAAAAATTGTGATTTATATATGTTCCCTTTTGATGTATTGCCATTATTTAACATAAAAAATCAATTTTTATCATTGAATTCTTCGACGACATGATTTATGAGGCAAGAGACACGCTAGATTTAATATATTTGGAAATTACTAAAAAGAAAATCTTAGTGGAATCCAGACATGGAAGAACTTTACTACTCTCTAAATTCTATGAATTGTTAAAATCCATGCAAATGGGGGTGTTTCACCAAAATTTATGTCAGATTTTGCAAAATCACCTTTTACCTCTCCTTTTTTTTATTTTTTCTTTTTGAGATTGATAAAATTAAATATACATTGCTTAGCATCTTTGGCTTCATACAAGTATCCATGCCCATGTACATATATAATAAGAAAAGAAATACTACGCGTCCAAAATGGTATACTATTTGATGAGCATTGTATAATATTTACATGGTCTTTGCCTGTAGATACTCTTAACAATTAGAGATCTTTTCACTACTAATAAGGGACAAGAGACACTCGATACGTTATATTTTTAGGTCTTTCGTAATATTGTAACGTCAATAATTTCATAAAAAAATTTAATTTAGCTAAATCTCTTTATTGTAACTATATTATCATTTCACAATCATCATAAAGTTGATGGACAAGATTTCAAATGATTAATTTCAGAAAAAATCATCGCAGATATATGAAGCCAAATATGTGTGTGTGTATATATATATATATATATATATATATATATATATATATGAACTCAAATTAGTCATTTCTGGATGAGGTCACGCCATTCATGTTTTTTCAACTCGCTAACGTGTACCCTTGACATTTTCCTTTATCCTTTTGTAGAACCAAATTAAATGGGCATTGTGATTGTAAATAGAGACTCGGCAAATTTGGATATTTGTGGGGAAAAAGGACAAAACTAATTAATCTTTCCCAAGGACTGACGACCTGGTTTTCAATGTGAATATATATATATATATATATATATATATATATATATTGGAAAATGGCTTTTTTCACTCGGTTGAGACATATAAGACTTTCTCCAATCGACAAACAAGGAATGGATCAAAAGTTATAGAAGGGGACAGAGGCAAGACTGAAGAGGGTTGGTAAAGTGATATTTCAAGCCAAAGGGATAAGTAAGGGGCTAGATGCAAGGCAATAATTGCTAGATTTCTTTCCATGTCTTCTCTCCAAACTTTCCTAGCCCTAGTTTCTCTTCCACCTCACAAAAAAATAGGATCTCGATCAGGAACAGTTTCTTCTCTAATTCGATCTGGTCGGGACAACTTGGATTCTTTTGTGACGTTATGAGATTATATAAAATGTTGTTATAATTTTTTATTAAGTGTTTTTCGAATAAAATAGATTAAATGTAGTTTATTCAAAGTGATTAAAGATCTTGCAATTTATTTAAAGTGTGTTAGATTTTCTTGTATTATGAAACCCTTGTATAACTCTCTTTTACTTTCTAAAAATATAGCGCATATTAAGCCTTTTGAGTTTTGAAAAGAGTATTGTGCTTTATTTTAGGAAGTAAAGAAAAATCACAAGCGAATATTTTTTAAAAATATAGAAAAATCCATCGCACTTTAAAGTAATCACACGATGGTTTAACTCTTTTAAGCCACTTTTGCTCTATTCTGAGTGCTAAAGAATTCAATGGATATATAGTTTACAATGTCTTTTTCCTATGCAATAAATAATCCATTACGTCAAAAAGAGAAAGGATCGGAGAAAATAACTCAAAATTCATACTAATGTCTTGAAGCTATACGAACACGGCACATTCAAGCAGGTAACATCTTAAAACGAGAGTTTTATTTATTTATTTTTTTTGGGTATATTTTCCTGTAGCAGATTTGCTGTTTTTTTTGTTTATTCTTTTTTTTTCCCCTCGAGAGAGATATACAATAATAATATACGAGTTTAGCGGAAGCCCTACCTTGTGTTCAAGCTCAAAATAACAAATTCAAGTTATTATTTAAGTTCGTAATACAAAATTATAGAACCTTGAAATAGTTATTTTGAGGCTTCTAAAATCTACACTAGCAGAAAGGCAGAAGAAAATGATATTATTAGGTAGCTATATACATGTAGACTCCATCTTTGTCATCTGACATCACTGAGCTGTTGCAAGCTATTGCCACAATTATTCAATGAATATGTGTGTTGCACATTTTTTCTTTCCTTTTTCCACATTGTGTTACACATTTTATTGAACCCTTACCCTCCCTATAAAGCACTTTACGTGAAGATTTTATCTACTTACATATAACTTCACTGCTAGCTTCATCATATTATATACAATATTTTGTATTTACTCCGAGAGGTTTTGAATCTCGAAGCATATAATTTTTGCAAGTGGATAAATAACTTTATCTGATTCGTATAAATAATTCGTACAGTAAAATAAAACTTAACTTAATCAGTCTAATTTTATTCAATATACACTTCTTATAAGCACATATGGGGACCATTTCATTTGTCTAATTAATATTATATATGATATTACAAGGACTATTCCCATCTCTAACTCCACTCCCCATAAAATTTAAACCTAAGACTTCATTCTTAAAGAAAGGGCAATGATATATATTTCCTTCTTTCCCTTTTTCCATGACGAGGGACTCAGCAAGATATATGAAATAAATCCAAAACTACAAATTCTATAGCATAATGATACTTCAATGCATATTCCAGATTAATTAAGAATGATATTGTATCAACATCAGATCATGACTTGTGTTACGAATTACAATGACATGTAATTTATTGGTTTGTATAACCTCTTGTAGGATACAGATTGTTGAACTCCATTCTCATGAAGTGGTTTATTTAGCATAGTGTCATAATTCGGACATGTAGCAGCGGCATACAACTTTGGATCTAAGGACTAGCCTATTAATTTTTCGGAGTGAAGAATCATATCTCCGTCAACAACAACCACATTAATAGTTGTGGGACTATTAGGCAAGGAGAGAACAACCTATTATTCCTAGTTATTTTTTGCTTTGGGGACAGAGGTCCTACGTTAGGTAACAGCAAGTGGAAGTAACTCAATCGAAGGGGACCAATTCTTCTACCCTTCCATCGAGAAACCGTGTAGTATGATAAGCAGAATTATTAAATTAAAATGTCATTGTTTGGATTTTTCCCCCCTCTAGAAGCATTGAAAGGCCTAAGCAGCAAGCCACACGCACACAAAGACGACAGCAATACTAGACAGAAATCAAGACCTACAAATGTGAAACGATCTTACGTTTTCTTTTCATATTAAACCCATTTTCAACTTATACATCTTGTGGTGTACCCACCCGGTGCGTATCCTAGCTAAATTATTCAGAAATCAAACAATAATACAAATTTGAATAAAATTTTTTAATCATAATAAATTATTATTAGATCACTTTATTTGATATTAGCGACAAATAATTTTTCCGTAGACAGACAGGAGTTGATGCGTGAATCCTCGGCCATAAAGGGTTGTCTCCTTGGAACCTTTTTGGACGTACACATCCAATTTCATGAGGAATTTTTGGCAAAATTAGGTCTAACTTTATACAAATATAGTAACAAATAATTAGTGGAATATTAATTAATTTAGCTGATTGATTAGACAAGTGAAAATAAAGATCACTCTTACGCATGACTCACGATTAAGCGTGCACGTCTCAATACGTCGCTACAATATTTGCTTTGCTCAACCAAATTTTCTAGTAATGAAATTCACGCCTCTCATGAACACCTGAAAAAGACATCCAATGCGTTGACTTCATCTTTCATGTTTTCGTAATTATAACGTAAACACATAGCCGAGAAACATTTAAAAGAAAAAAAAAAATTACTATTTTCTTCAGAGAAAGTTGCGTCGCGCTCAATGTGATAACAAGTCTCACTGACACATCACTGTAAACAACTACGTTTCAAATCAGCCGCCGTTTCTCCGGGAAAAAATCACTTATCTGCCACTCCATTTACGATCAGTTTCTTTCAATTCCAGACTACCTTGATCCTTCCCCAACCTCTGCATATACGGAAAAATTGGTGCGCCCGAACGTAGAGTAGCCAGTTTTTCAACCAGAAATACGACATCGCTCTCTAAACGGCTATCGGCTTCCTGAATAGCTAATTGTGCTGAACGGGGCCTCAATCTTTTTTCCTTGTTCTTTTTTTTTTTTTTTTTTTTTCCCATTGAAAGGGATGGTGGAAGGAGAAAAGGACTGATAATTTGGATTCATGGATTAGGTCTGTAATCTCTTTGAATATGTCAAGAAAGATACACAAGCTACTAAACTAAAGCATCTTCCACATGATCTGCTGGTTAAAGTTAAGATAACAATGGCAATAGCATGGTGATGCGTTTACCAAAGATCCCCAGAGAAAACAACAAATCAGGACACAAATCTTAAGCATCAGTGCGTGCATGAGGAGGAAAAAATATATATCTAATACCTACTGCAACTCAAGGTTTAATGATGAATGACAATTCTTCCAATTGCAGGCTTGTTCAACCCACTCTCTCAGGCCTCGCGCATAACGGAAACTTCGAGCACAAGGATGCACCGTAACTAGTTAACTGTTTTCTGACCGGGAGAGGCCGGTGGAAGGAGAAAGAGACTGATAATTTGGATCCATCAACCGGGTCTAGCCTCTCGTTAAATGTCAAAAGAAGACCAGAAACTAATAAACCTAAAACAACCACATGATCTGCTGGTTAAAGTAGGGACAAAATTGCCAATAACATGGTGATATTTGCCAAAATGCACAGTAATAACAACAAACTCGCCAAACAAATTAGTGCATCAGTGCAAGTAGACAATACATAGAGATATAAGAATTTTTTCAGTTAAGTACTCTACAGTATATGTTCTTCAAGCTTTCCAAGGGTCGCAACAGCCTGCCAAATCAAGCTTAAATGGCTAATTTCGTCAAAAAGAAGGTTAATCATAAGCGAGTGACTGATAATCCGCAAGGTAAATACAAGAAATGATTTAACTCTTCCGAAGATCAGACAACAGAATAATCATTCACATCCATTACAAGCCAAGTAATGATCATTCACATCCATTCCACGTCAAGTTAGGCTTAATGAGAGTTGCACTAGTGTAGCACTAGAAATTGCAATTAAAGATCTACAACAGCTAAAGATTGAACATGCTGACCATCTCATGTGATATTTCGTCAACAGTACATATAGAGTAGCTCAAAATGGTTTTCCATATTCTTGAGTAGGCTGCTCCCAAACTCTCGAAAAGCCTGCAAGAAATTCATCATCATGTTCTGAGAGAGGCAGATGAAAGAAACCTCAAGCTACTGCAGAATTTTTATGTGTATGTCTACATGGGCTGATCCCAATGCCTCAAACACAGTGACACCAAGAGAGATGAAAATATGGATCCATGCTAGACATTTAAACTTGGGGAATACACGAAAGAAACAATAGCATTGCTTACTGCAATAAAAAGCACCTGACCACCCCCATATATACCAAAAAGTTGTATTGCATCTGAAGATCACAAATTCAAGTGTATGTTTGCCCTGAAGATTGAATCATATTTATTTCATTTAGCCATTCTCATATGGCTAGAAACATTCTTTCCTCCGGCACGTTAGTTATATGACTAGAAACTTTCTTTCCTCCGGCACGTTAGTTATATGATTAGAAGCTTTCTTTCCTCCGGCACATTAGTTATAATAAAGCTCAATCACCAGAAAATTTTACAAGTCACACCATCAAAGTCATTTTGTCATTGATCAAGATCTAAAATATGGACTGAGGAGATAGGCTTTGAACATTGCTGTGAGAATTCTAGCTCAAAGAGTTTAGACATTAACAATTTGAATGTGCCATCCAAATATTTTCCTCTTTGAGGTTATATACAGACATGATTTGGCCTGACTTCATTTATTGCATTTCTGAGAAATTATTCATACTAACAATATTCATATTTTAATCTGAACATATTCAGCCATCAATATAATCATGGTCATAGAAAAGTAAAGATTATATGCCACTTTGATTCCCAAAGAACAAATAATGCAAAATAAATGTGGGTAAGTACCAGCCATGCTAGTTTGACAAAATCCACTCAAAACAATAAATAAATGAATGGCAGTTGAAACACTTGCACTCTAGAACAAATTTTGGCATTTTCATACCTTTCAAGCATGTTTTCATGACATGTAAATATGCATTACACATGCTGGCATGTAATTAATTAAATCTTTATAACCGTCAACCATGAACCACTTTTCAAACAAAAAGTAACTCAGTTCACAACATACTTGTTGGTATTTCGCCAAGGACCTTGTATATATCATCATCATCACCAAGAATTCCCTGAGATCATCCCAAAGAAAATATTGTTGCTCAGTTGCAAGTAAACAAGATGAAATATTAATAAGAAAAACGTAGAAGATTGAACATCAACTTTATGCATATGATCAAAGAAGGAAAATCATGGAAGGAGACAAAATGTGGTAAGATTGAATCATCCAAGTTGTTGTCAGGAATCTCTTCCACTACCTCTCCGTTGTGGAGGCCCATATCATTGTGAAGAGAATTCATATCTGGTGGTACAGAAGAACAATTTGGTATATCATTTCCAAGCAACTCCATTATCATAAGTCGATAGCCATCTTGAACATCTGGAATCTCATTACTATGTGGATTATTAGGAAAGCCATCAAGACTAGCAAATTCAGATTCAGACCTGCATGATCAGAAATTAAAGGACAGACTCCATCAGCCAGCACATCCAAGGACCTCAAGGGAGTCATCTGATGCATCAGGCAATAACAAAAGAAACACTTCGAAGGGAAAATAAGACTTACAAAATGGCATGACATCAATGAGAACTAATTGTCAAATATAAATGCAATATAGATTTTACAATCCCATAAAGCATACAAATAACAGAAACTTGCCTTCTCTCCGAACTACTGAAGCCCTTCTCTTCTTGTAAAGAATCATTCTCCAAATCAATGACTTCAATATCTTTGTCATGACTTTCCCATTTACTATATCTGTCAGATGCATTACTGTTATTACCCATGGACAAATCAATACCAACTGGCATTGCCTGTTTCCCGCTTTCTGTGATAGAAGGAAAGGCAACAACAGGATTGGTGTCATGATTTTCATTCACCTCAGAAGCTCCCATGAGATTGAGGTCGAAAGTCTTAAATGAACCTGGAAATAACTGCTTTGCCTCTGCATGAAACAAAGACGTATCCATCAACCTCTTTTGATCAGGTCTATCCTCAAAATTTGAAGTCATGGGTTCTGCTGAAGTCTGTGGTGTTTCCATTGAGTCAGAAAGGCTCAGGCAACCATCTGATTGGGTATCAACTGAGGGAGCCCATTCTCTGGGTTTCTTCGTTCCATCCCAAATTTCATCATCATTTAGTGCTCGTTTTTCACCTCTCTCCAAAAACATGGAGACAGACCTTCCAAATTCAGGCGGCTCATTAGCATATGCAAGACTCAGCTCTTCCTCCGCTTCTGGTTCCTTCTTCACATTACAATTTATACTTTTGGAGTTCAGGTCTGGATTTGATAAATCATTAATCGGGGAACTATCAACAGGCACATTCTCAGAATAAGGCCTAGATTCTGTACGAAATTCACTTGCATTTGAGTCCTTTGGTTCAGTAATAGAGTCCTGTTGAAATTTTGCACCTTTAGTTGTTAAGGAAGAACGAGTTTTGGTGGGAACATTTGCATATCGGCAGAACTTCAGTAACTCACAGCTGTTCTTCCCCTCTCGACTTTCCTCGTCGAGACTAGGCTCAACTGATATGTCTTGCTTGCCTCCTTGTTGCTCAATTTCATCATAATTGTTTTCATCCTTGACCTCCACACCTTCTGCATCAAACTTTTTCAAGTCATCAGACTCATTAGTGGGTTCCACGTTATTCTCAGAAGAAAAGTTTTTCTTGGTGTTGGATGAAACGGCATTTTCATTTGCATTTGGATCGTCTACTGACTTGTTTCTCTCCAAGGCAGACTCTGCATTGTCACTTTTTGGTCTCCCTTCCCTCATAGGGGAATTCTGCAACCCAGTATCACCCTCTTTGCTTACATGTTGCTCGTTCTTATGTCCTGAAGAACTATCATCATCAGCCTCCAAGTCTGGGGAATCCCTTGCTCTCTCATTCCACAACCCACTTCTTCCCAATTCTCTCTTCCACTCAGATCCGTAATTCTTAAAGGATGCAGATCTTCTTTTCCCACCCATATAATTTCTTGAACCCATATGGTTATATTCATCAAAATGCCTCCTCGTACCAGGCCCTATGTCTGCAGCAGAACTGCCCACTCGAGTATCAACTGATGTTCGGCCATCGGCAGAAAGTGGCATACCATCTTCCATTGACCTAACACTTTGGAAATCCCCCACCTGATTCTTCAAACTACCATTTTGCCACTTACCCGAAAAAAGTGCATTAGGTGGTAATAACCCCTTGGAAACCAAATACTCAGCCGCTAGCCTACCTGCTTCCATGAAAATGTCACCCTTGCGAGGTGGAGGCTGGGATGGCTGAAACTGCCTTCTCTGGCCCCGGCCAAACCCACTCCGGCTATAGTTTCTGTACTCAGAATTATAGAACCCGCGACCTCTGATTGAACCCTCAGGTGAAATCCGAGATGTAGTGGCTCCACCACGCATACCCAACGTATTAGACCTGTATCCACTCCCTTGACCCCGATGCCTTGCGTGCATTTTCAAATAATGGATCCTGAGATTCGATCATGCACATACACAGAAACCAGATCAACAAGCCAAAACACACATCATTTGGATAGAAATAAAGACATGCTCAGTAAAATTATATCAATGTTTATCTCAGGGAAAACACATTTCCTACATTGAGATGAGCTAATTTTGCAGCTTCAGGAAAATCGGCAGCAATAATATATTTCTCGGATGTTGGTTTGAGGTTCTCTTGGTTTACCATTTTGAAGGGTGTGCTCTAAGCTAGGTAGCTAGATGCCAAGTTTTTGGAGGTAACCAAGATCAAATCTTTTGACGTTCCCCCCAGAAGCAGCCTCAAAATAATACATACGACTATGAGAAAACAAGATCAATTTTTTTTTTTCCCCTTCGAGAAAATAAAAAATTCCAGCATAATCCAAAGTATATTTTCGAATTCCTTTTCCACAAACTTAGATGCATACATTAAACTAATTTCTAATAAACATCCTTCCAGAACTAGTTGCCTAAAGCATAAAAATTACCATTTACAGCATAATTCAAGTTACTTCCAATTTCTATTTCTCTACATCCAAATTACCAATTCCCTCAAGGACCAGCAAAATACTTTAAATAAACAAACAAATAATTAAATGAACAACAAAAAGATTTATATCCTCAGTCTCTTTGGTCCTCCCCCTTCAATATTCTCTCTTTTTTCCCGGGGGGATCATCAATAAACCCTAGAAAAAGTTTTTTCAACAGCAGTCCAAGAGGTCAACAGTCAACAATTTGTTCCACATCAAAGTAAATAGTGAGAAAATGAAGGGTTTTTTTTTTTTTTCATCGTTTTACAAATCTGTCTAAAATTGAGCATTCAGATTCATCATCATCATCAGCAGCAGCAGCAGCAGCAGAATCAGTTCAAATCTGTTACCTTCTCTTTTCTGTGAAGCAAAATAGCAAATGGGTTCGGTACAGTTCTGTTCGATTTCTTCCCAGGAAAAAGCTGATAGTTTTTTTTTTTTAGGGTTTCAGTTCCAAATTTTTCACACGCGCGGCAAGATCAGATCAGAGCTATATATGCATAGCTATTAGAGAGAAGAAAGCTGAGATTTTCATTTCTTTTCTTTTCTTTTTTTTTTTTTTTTTGTGTGAAAATGTTTTTGATTTGAAGATTTAGCTCTTCAGTTGACTGCATCTTTGCCTTTTAAATGCGTAAGAGGTGTTTTTAGATTTTTTTTTTCTTCGTAGGTTGTCCCCACCACTCCTTTTTATTTCTCACCACGCGCCTTTCTTTGTTTTGCCACCATGGTTTTGGATTTTCCTTATCCAAAATAAATTCCGGCAGCTTTTTTCCCGGAAAACTATTTTTTTCCCCTTAAAAAAGCACCTTAATTTTATAATAAGGGCTCGTTTCAGATTGTTTTTTTTATATAAAAAAAAAAAATTTCAAAAAATTTTTAATAAAAATACTTTTTTGAGAACATCACAAAAGAAAACACTTTTTCGAGAAGTTAACAATTTTCGATTTTACAAAAAGTTCCATATTGAGTTTTTTTTAAATTTCAACTTTTTCTAAAGCTAAGCTAAGTAATTATTATTAAAAAATATATTTTAAAACAAAAAATAAAAAGTCAATTCAAACAAGAAGTATCTTCATTAATTTTTAAAAACACTGAAAATCTTTTAAAAGTTTTAATTTTAATTTTTTCGTTATGTCAAAATTTTGAATTTCGCAAAATAGGGAAAAATCAACACAAACGAGAGCGTTGCGTAAAAAATAAAAAATTATTGCGATATGAAATATGTACTGGAGTGAGTTTACAATAAAATTTATAGTCTTAGTGAGGTTCTTTAAATTGATATTCCTTTTTGTATATTGTTTTTCCATGAAGTGATTTTGCACTATTGTTGTAAATAAGAAGAAATTTTACTAATGTAGTAATTCTGTTTCGTATTTTTACAAGGTAAGTCAAACTCTACGGAATTTTATATCAAACTTGAACAAAGAAAGCGAGTGAAATTAGATAAACAATAACTACCACAAACATGTAGGCATAATTTTTTATATGGACTGAAAAAGTGGTATTTTCAAACTTATATAACCAATTTCGAGTAACTAGAGCAAAAGTCATGTATATGGTACTGTTATTTTGTAAGATACTAATTAAAATGAGGATCCTAACTTATACAAGCCAATCCAAATACACTGATTAAAAGTGAATGACCAAAGACATAAAATAAATCATTTATAGATGAAAATGCCAACTTCTAAAAGATTGAAGCGCATGTTTCTCCGCCTTCATATCTTTCAGTTTGATGATCTTGTTTTCTAGAAGATGTTTTAGACGAGTTATAATCCTCTCCTTTTCTGTATTCTCTTCATTCTTAAATGAGACGAATTATAAATTATTAAATTTAGTCGTTTTAGCGAGACTTTTGTCTCTTATTTCTGAAATAAGGTAATTCATAAACAATTCCATTTGAATGTTTGTCTCAATGATCCAAATCTCACGTGCCCTTTAAATCTTAGATAGTATGAGAACGACAATCTTCCACAGGTTAAAGACAGGTAAAGCTCCAAGGTAAAGAAGCTAATGGTAAAAGATCAAACTCTATCATCGCTAGGAATCCAGGAAAAGATCGAATCAACTTTGAATTTATTGTGCGCAATCTTACCCAAAAAGATAATAATGACATATCAATAGGAGAGAATAGACTAAACTGTATAATCGGATTATATTCATCGCAACATTGTTTCAAAAAATTAAAAGAATGTATACAATGAAATGCAATACCAGAAGTTTTACCATTAAGATGTGTAACTTCACACTTGCTATTTCTTCAAAATGATTGAAGCTCTAAAACTTTACATCTAGGGTCCAAGCGGCAATCTACTCATAATTTGATTATAAACTGATGAGCCACTGGAGATGTTTAGACCAGGATCAGACATAGGCTCCATCTTGGGTTCTTCTTTCGGCAACATGAAACCCATGTCATTCATCGGGCGTGGCTGACCTAGATAAGGATGAACGGGCACAACGGGTAGTTTTCCTTGATTAGATCCAAGCCCGGCCGTAGCAAAACTGGCTAGCCCTTGCTGGCTCATCCCAAAGCCAAAGCCCTGAGTAGGTCCGAGATGTGGCCTTCCAGGTAGGCTGAATGTGCCAAATGCAGGTGGCCTTTCAAACCGTGCCATGCTGTTGTGGATTTGAGAAGGCTCAGATCTGTGCATGTGACTTTGAACAGCAGATGTTTCTTGCATCGGGAGAGGGTTGGAAACCCCGGAATTCGCATGACTGCTGTTACGAGCTGCAGGAACATCATGATTATGCTTCCCTTCATATGTCGTGATCACTGACTTGAGGTCATGAGAAGCTCTCTCGACATGCTTTCTGACAGTGCACCCGGCACTGGTGCATTTGTAGTAACTCCTGTATTGAGGAGAAGAATTAACCATTTCAAGTAAATGCTTAAAGATGCATTTCAAGATCCAAGTAACATATACAAGTGTATGTAGGAAATGAAGAAAAACTAAACCTTGGATTAGGATTTCCTTTCACAACTTTTTGTCCATACTTGCGCCATCTGTAGCCATCATCAAGAATGTCCACCTCACTTGTAGTTTGCACGACGACTCTGGGCTCCCTGATTGCTCTGGTGGCCCCACTCATTTCTGTTGCATAAGTTTCAAGTTTCCTAGAGTAAAGGTAAAACTAAAATTAGGTTTTATATATATCTTGACTCCAAAACTCATCCTTTCAAGTATGGAAGAAATTAAATACCTCCTCTTAGACTCAGATTCATCTCCTTCCCCATCATAACCTAATGATACACTGCCAGTTCCACGGTCATCTTCATCTTCATCATTCGAGAAAGTAGAAGAACCATCAACTGTGTCACCACATTCAAATGGAGTGCCACCCTGGTGTAAAGAGGTTGGTCCATTGCCGTATTCATTGCCTAATTGTGCTGATGATGTCACTTCAAAATTGTCATGCCTCCAATCAGAGGCTTCAGTCCCAATTGCTTTTTGCGTGGTTGTCCAAGCAGGGTCACCATCACCAAATCCAGCCTGTTCACCATTGTCTGGAGGCATATCAATGAGTCCACTTGAGGATCCAAGGGCTGCTCTGCGATTCGGTGGAGGTTTTGGGTGATTGTGAGCACCTTTGTAGATTATCTCTGTGATGTGACCCTCATGAGATCTTTCCACCTTCTTCTTGACAGGACAGTTTGGATGTGTGCACTTATAGTAACTGCGTGGATACTCGCTCCCTTTTACTTGCTTCTGCCCATATTTTCTCCAATTATAACCGTCCTCAGCAAGGGCACCACCAATATTTTGATCCATGCTACCTCTTTGATTGACATCCTCATCTTGCTGCTCATCAAGAGGCGGTGATTGCTCCACAATAGGACCAGAATGAAAGCTCCTTGGTTCTGACGAGATATTGTTATCACCTGTATCCTTGTCAGTTAATGATCTAGATAAATCAGCCTGCTGATGGATGATTTCTCCATGTTGTGAGAGACCACTAGAAGGGTCTATGCTTTGAGGCAGACGAGAGTTTTCTGACTGAACTAGCACCTCTGTATTGGGGAAGGCTTGCTGAGGTAGAGTGGATGGAATTGACTGAAGACAGAAAATAACAGTATTTAGTAATAAACTTGTCAAGTTTGAGATTGGCTTAATGCCTCATTGCAAAGCAATTTGGATTATTCTGGCATGATGCTAGAGAAATCTATGCATCCTTCCTTTTGAAAAGGTTCACTTTGTTTATTTCAATTTTAGAGTATATTGAAGAGAGAAAAATTACTCTGCTTACTGCCCCCCGAAAAACAGACGGCCTAGATTCTTCAATAGGCTTGAACGTAAAGGATGAGGCATTTATGCCCTCAGAGAGATTATCCTTGCTCTTATCAGGAGTATCCATTGTGAATGTCGGGTTCCAACCATGACTACTCGGAGCAAATGGGAACTTTCCAGTTGTTGGAGACGGCTGAACCTGCAGTAAACAAAGTCAATAAATATGGCTAAATATGAAAGAGAAAAATGACTCCATGCCAAGTCATTATAATTCATGTACAATGCAAAGTACCAGTAGATAATGCAATATGGTGTGAATGTCATACTTCTGAGTTTCCATGTGAATTAGACATAAATAATTGCAAACTAAATAAATGTACTCTTCTTACAGCAACAACTGTGCTTGATGCTTGCTTGTCATCTTACTATACTAAAACTCATTGAGTCAAGAATCTTCAAGATATCAAACAAGTGCGAGAAATCACATCCACCATGTTGTTGTCAACAGCAGGAAAGGACAAGCTACACTAAAGTCAGATGTTCTTGTGTAATGTCTATCTTTGCGGCCATCATAAACAATCCAGACAATGTTCAATGTGTGATTCGGAAAGCAATTAACCATTTATGCAACAAGAAAGGTAGAATCTTCCAATAGATTGATATGCATCTACAAATGCCTCTCCCTCACTTTTTACTGCCTTCTACATAGACTAACCAGTATAAACCTATTAATGGAATTTTGCCTTCAGCTAAACAATCCAAACGCTAGCTTATAAGATATGCCACCTCATACTGCTTGTGTATACGTGTGTGAGAACATAAATGTAGATATATTGAGAACCTCGCCGGCCACTTGTGCACTGCTTGCATAATTATAGATAGTAGATTATGAAAGCCAAAGATTATACTTCAACTTACCAGGGAATTTGACAGGAAAACAGGAGAATCTAGCAAGACTGTTGGACTAAGACCAGGAGAAAATGCTAAATATGGAGACCGCACTTCTTGGTTCTGTGTAAGATCAGGAGGTCTAATGCTTTCAGTGTTTAATCTAAGGGCATTAAACCCAGCTCTAGCTGCCATCCTCTCACGTAGACCTCCACGAGAGCTCATGTTCTGCTCCATCAGTGCACTGGAGTTAGCTATTTGATCACCAAGTAAACCAACCTGTGCACGGTTCTTGAGATCAGCATTGACTGATATGATCTGCTCTTGCAAAACCGAAGTTAGTGGTGCATTCTTGTTCTCTCCGGGAGGCTCAGTAACTGACCTTGAGCCAACATCATCACCCATCAGTGACGGGAAAAAAGCTCTCTGACCTGGGCTTGTAGGCATCCCATCTCCAATTATGGTAACATGGTCATCAAACCCACCCATGAAAATTTTCTGGCAGCCTGTATATTAGCAACCTAAAATTAGATAAAGCAAGCAGATCCTCGTATAGACAGAAATGAAAGATACAAGAAATGAGAGACAAGCCAGCAGATTGAAATTCAAAGATGCAATTTACTGCGGCAGAGGAAGGACAATTATAAACTCAAATGGAAGCTATATGTGTGTCAGTTGTTGCTTCATCCTATTCTACCACTTCAATTATTTTGGTAACTAAGAAGAAAGTCTTGGTCCCATAATTTCAACCATTTCGCAGAAGATTCTTTTATGATGCCTTTTCATCTTCTTTTCCCTTTTCTCTATTCAGACAATCAGAGCCAACAAAACAAGTAAACAAGTCCACAAACACAACAGAATCTACATAGGCATTTTCCAAAATACAATCTTTGAAGAGAAGCCAACTGCTACTCTATAAACTGAGAAAACGAAACACAGAAAGACATTCATTTACAAATTTCCATCCAAAACCAAACAAAAACCGGTAATATTTTCATAAAAGCAGCCAAACAGGTGGAACACAGTATATGTCAGCAACGGCATCTCATTAAAAGTTGGAAGGCTTCAATTTCATGAATCACCCACCGCGATACCCCAACCAATAATTCATTTACTCCAGCAAAACATGTCCTTTCAAGAGTATCATCCAAACCCCACAACCTCTTCTAAGGCCAAGGTTGAACAAAATGTCTCAAAAACCACTAAAGTTTGAATCTTGACAAAGATCAACAACATATCTTCAAACAAATTAAATTTCCATCATTTACCACAACCTCAAGTCCACTAATAAACTGAAGTTGAAGCCTTTTTACAAGGATCAGTATCACAATCTTAACAAATAAATTTTAACCATCGAAAGCAAAATTCTCAACCCACCAAGATCTAGCAAGCATGCAATTCACATAAGAAAAGGAAACAAAAAAAAAAGGCAAAAACATAAACATTTCATTTCTTCACACATACCATAAAGATACATGAATTTAGCCACAAAGACCAAAATAGCAATAAATGTCAACAAATGAGAAAAACCCAACAGAAACCTCAATCGTTACAAGATTATGATCAGATGATGATAATCCTAATAATAGTAGTAATAATAACAATAACAATAATGATAAGCTAGACATGTAACTAATTGTAACACCAAAAAAGAGAAAAAAAAAAAAAAGCTTAAAAAAGTCTAAGAACTTTAATTTTTCTATGCATAAAAAAGTACCCTTTTCTGACCAGTTTCAGATTTATCTTCTGCTCAATTGGTTTTTGCCTTCATGAAAGCCTTTCTTCAAGACCCCAACAGAAAATGAAAATAAAAAAACTAACAATTTGTTTCACCTTCTATGTATTTTCCTCTCTTTCTCTCTCTTCTCTGTGTGTGTCTAGAATTCAAATGGTGAAAGAAAAAAGAAAATTGCATGCAAATTAGTAAGAAAATGGGGAGCTGAAATGGTTTTTGGAATCTTAATTTGGTAGAATATTTTTTTTTTCTCTCACTCTTTTTATTTTGTTTGCTTGTTTAATTTAACGATTATTTTTTACTTTAAGTGTATTAATTATTGGGCCTGGGCTTTGTGGGCAAGTAGATGAATGGTTACTATTTTGAGAATTTTATTGCAAAGTTTTGACCAACCAATGATGCTTTGCCACCTGGCCTTAACGTTTGACAGGAAAGCTAATTATTGGTGGATTCCATATATAGAAAACCAGAGTTATTGCAGGTTATACATATTCTATTAGTGTTCCTTAAAATATTTAATGTAAGATATAGTAATATATATACATATATATATAATTTTTTTTTTTATTAAAGTTTTGCTTTTTGTGGGAAACTATAGAGTTGGACAGTGTCAGAAGAGTTGTGTAACACGTGTAATATGGAAACAGAATGTGATGTTTATAGCCACTAATTTCTACTTCATTGCTATAGTCTAGCCTTTGCATTTGTTCACTGTTAAAACTACCAATTCATAATTTGCAAAAAATATGATTATTAACTCCATTTTGTCAAATAAGTACGCCTATATAGCAATCCAATACTAGATTTTGTTTTCCGAAGTCTTACTAACACAAGAAGAGCAAGTAATTTATCATTTCAATTAATGAACGACTCAACTGAAAAAAAATGGAACGTGATTTAATAAATATACGAAGAATTTTACGTGATTTTGTTAAGAGAGAAGATTTTAGAAACCTCCTCGAGTCATTATTGAGTGAAAATGGAAGTAAAAGAATTAATCAGTGAAGATGATAAATGATATGACCTTGTGGAAAAGAAAGAGAGCAGATCAGATTACTATTTTTTTGGTTTTTGGTTAAGAATAGAAACTAAACTTTAGGATACGACTGTGTTAATATTAGTTTGTTTAGAGATTTACGTACTCCAATTGCTATGTGCTACCAACACTATATCCATTCTAGCATGTGAGATGAAGATGCACATACATTTTTTGTGTGTGCGAGTGTGTGACTTCTCTAAAATGAAAAAAAGAAAGAAAGAAAAGAAAACATTCCTTAATTAGTTATGCTATGACAAAGCTCATCAAGATTCCATACAATGGGGTGTGTCTTGATCAAGATGGATGAAGTTCGAAATTTAGTACTGATTTTATGTCAAATGAAATAGATTCAAGAATGATAAGAACAATGCTTAATAAGTATAAATTACGAATATTTCCTTGGGTTAAAGTTGTAAACACTTTATGTTATGTGCTGCATGTCAAGAACGAATTAAACTTATTTTAGCAGAGATTATATTACGGCTCAAGACGATTAAACCATGAGAGTTAGGAGTGAGAACAATTGTTTGGACGGTTGCCATTGTTCTACGGAGCCTCCAAGATGATATTTCCCATGGCTCCAAGAGTTGCCAACGGAAGTGCATTCCATAAAGACACAGAGAGAAGATGGAGAATCAAGCAAACATTTTTGACCACTTAAATGTCCATATATGACGTGTTGAGTTTCATTTGTTACAAAGAAAAGAAAAAAAAGGAAAGATAACGAAGATGTTATGTGTGACTATTCATTTGGCACCATGTGTTTATGATCAAGATTTTCCAAGTCAAAAGATAAAACAAATTAAAAAAAAAAAGAGAAAAAGGCAGATTGATTGGTGCTGATTGCAGAATTAATATAATTATTATTTTTGTTTTTTTCCTTTATGGAAAAGGGGTTCAATATTGTAATCTAGCTAGCTATTCTAGTTTCTTCTTTGAATAATTTTCATTTCTTTTTTAATTTTTTATAGTGAGCTGTGCCCACTATGTAAAGCATATTTATTCCCAACGTTGTACAATAATGATGATTACTCTTTAATGGATACGATGATGCCTCGTAATCTCCTACCATTTGCACAAACAGAAAAAGAATTGATGCCATTAGAAAAGAGACTTGGAATGTCTAATTTTCTGCATTTTAGTGAGTTCAAAAATATTAGCCAATTTAAAAGAAAAAATCTTAGGTTGAAAAACATTTCCATCTTTTTTATTTTTTATTCAACTACTTAATTCTATTTATTACCTTTAATTTTTTGTTTGATTTTATTTTTTCTAAAAGAGTAACTTGTGGCATAAACAATTATCAGTTGGATCTAGAAAAGATAGGGTTCAATATGAGTTGTATATACATGTTTATGAAAAAAGGATAGATTTTAAGGTAAATGAAACCTTTTTTTTATAATTATTCTCATAAGTAATAATACAATAGGTTGTCTTTCATCCTTTTTTTCTTTTTTATTTGATATTGAAACCTTTTATCCATTCCTATTTGAAACTGTTTTTAGTAAATGATCTATTACAATATTTTTTTTACTTGTAGAAAATGCCGTTCTACTTAAAACTATTTTTTTTTAATGCTATCGGGGAGTATAAGTTGTATTAAAACCGTATAGAAAAGTTTGGAATTTTAGACTAGAACTGATAAAAGAAAATGACATTCTCCTGCAGTAAAAAAAATGAATGCATTCTTTTTCACAGAGGTATTATTTTAAAATTAATTGGTATTAAAATAGAATACCTTGAAACCTAGCTAATCATAAAGCTATACAAAACAGACCAAACACAAAAACACAGAAAAAAAGAATAGGATTATATATGATCCAAATATTTTACCTCATAAAATACCTTCGAAAACTGATAGTTATTTACGTAGAACAATTATATATTCTAACACATTAATATATGTCATTTCCTGAAATACACCCAATGATTGGTCATTTGGATCTGGCAAGTTTCGTAAGCAACTTCTAGTATCAGTATAGAAGCAACTTATGTATCCATAACAAGCATCGAAATTATCTAAGAGAAAGAACAAATTATTATTATGTTATTATTATTATTATTATTATTATTATTAATGGAATGTCTGTCCTTATTATCACCAAAATTTATCCATCGAAGTTCGTTACTATCATACACGAAAAGGCAGCGATCCAAAATTTACCGACGAATTAAACTCCGTCAGTAATCCGTCGTCCTTCTCAGTTTACTTACAGATTTTGTCCGTCGGTAATTATTATTAATTTTTTTTTTCTTGTAGTGTATTTATTATCTTTTTGGGTTAATATCAAGCCAAGATGTAGGGACTAGATTTTGATGAAGATAATGTTTGATTGCTTCACAAATCTGCCAAATGGGTCGTGACGCGTTACAAGAATCCCCCACATGCAGATAAGAGCAAACCCCTCCATGTGAGACACACACACATGTGTGTGTGTGTGTGTATATATATATATATATATATATATATATATATGTTGTAGTATTTGTTAATTGTTTTTGCAGATGATGTAGAAATTCTTTTTTTTTTTTTAATTGGTTTGTCTCAGTCAAAAAAGATGTGTTGACCAAGTCTTTGTCTGTAGTGTTTCTTTCGTCACATTACTGTCAAGGAATATGATAATCGTGGGAACAACCAGAACCTTAAAGCCTGTTGGACCGTACAAATGGCAGTCTAAGATTATCATAAAACAATCATTACTCTCATATATTTAATATCTTATGTCTTAGATGTTCTATTGTATATATTAGCCTGCTTTGATGCTTCTTTTCATCAGATTCTTCTTGTTTAAATGATAGTTGGATGATCTTTGTTATGAATAATTTAATAACTTCATCCCAAAATTTTTGGTAACAAAAATAGCAGTCCATTTAGTATGTTATCTGTCTGATGAACGGCTTCGCATGTATTATAAATCTTGTAATTTTAATTTAAATATACAAGTAAATAAAATCTTAATTGCATAAAATTGTATAGAAATCTAAATTTGATACCATAATAATCATTTTTTTAATAATAACATTTAGAGTTCTCCTTTTGTTTTGGCTCGTCCCCCTAATATTCAAGGCATATATTCACACTCGGCTTTTTTCCCGTCTTTAAAGTTGGAAAAGAGTTTCCACCAGAGAGAAAGTTGGAAAAAGAAAGAGGAAAAAAGCTGGAAAAAGTTATTTAAGGTTCAATTGGGGCTTTGATTTATCAAAATTAAAGTAGCATACTCCAATATTCATAATGCCATAGAAAAGTGTACTACTAGTACACATGGAAATTGTGTTTAGTATCTAAAAATCAATTCTCAAGTTCACGGCAGAGTCCTACATCCAAACAATTAATGAATTAAGTAAGAGCACCAACAGATTTACAAATCATATTCTAAAAGTACAAATCCCGATCGAAGATTGATACACAATTTTTTTCCAATGGATGAAAAAAATTATTGTCATTTTGAAAAATTTTCCGGACAAGACAACTTCATCAATCATCATCTAGTGAAATACCAAGTCAAGGTATTCCAAATTTTCAATCTGGGGGTGGAGCAGCACGTAAAGTTGTAACGTTAGGATTCAATCTAGTCCCCAGGACAAGACATCTTCCTCAATCATAAGGTAGCAGCAGCCATGAAAGTCTCAAAGAATGATGTAACATGTCACAAGGGAAAAAAAAAAAAAAAAAACGAAAAAGTGATTTGTAGTAGTCAAAAGCTCGTATTTAGACCATAATGGAAGAGGAAACTAAAAAGAGAATGCAAATAATTATGGCAGCGTAACTTATCAATATTGAGTGATGAAACAATTAAAGCACGGTTAAATCAGCTTCAAAAGCTAGATGCATTTATTTGTTATTTTTTCCCTTCTATAGTATAGTCAATGTCTTGAGTCAATTTATTTGCATCTCGAATTAATTTATAGTAGTTCATGAGACTATTATATTTGGTTATTTACTAAAATTGCCCTTTTGAGGGGAAGAGTGGATTATTAATGTTGATGATTTAAAAGATATAATCAGGGGGACATGTATGATTAGGGTCCATTTATATACTTGGAGAAATCTGACATATCTTGATCAAACCATTTGCATGGGCTCAGCTAGTACTTGGATGGTTTGGAGAGACTTACTTATGTGATACTTCAAGAATTTTATCCGTGTTCAGTTTTATTACTTGTTGTTTTGTCTACTTCAATAATCTAGTCAAAGTAATAGAAAAGTTGACACTATTACATGAATAAGAATCACAATTATGACTGAGAAATAGAACAGAGATGCACTAGTGGATTCAATCTTTGTCACCCTTTTTAGTGATGGATTACTGTATGATGAATCACCATAGAGGTTATGCGTTCCTCGCTTTGTAACAAGCGGGAAACAACCTTCATTTGAAAAGCATTTTGTTCAATAAAGTGAAAAAGTAGTAATTAAGTAAAGGAGAAAGAAACAGGCAAGTTATCCTTCTGACTAAGGTTTGCTTTTTTGTAATAGATTCTAAAATGAGTCTGACATTTCTTTAAGTTTCGGGCATAATTATAGTTACATGCTTTGGACAATTCATTGCCTAACTAGTTATAAACTAATCCACAACCATCTGAAAAACTAGAGACAAATAGAATAAACTAATTGACAACCATCTAGTTTAGATACACACGAATTTAAATCAGTGTACGAAAAAAGCTATGAAGTTTGAGCATAAGTGGAGAAAATAGTTTGCTTGTTTCCATGACCAAGTCAAACAGGAAGCAGAGTTTTCATATTTCAGTGAGAGAAGTCCAACTAAAGTTGCTATTGCTGTATGATAATCCATGGTAAAGTGGTAGCCATAAATGGATTCTGTAATATCTCTAGTCTGGTTATATCAGATGGCTCAAGTGATAAGCAAACTAGGAAATCTTATCCTATGAACATCGAAAGATAACAGTTCCTGTGACCATGTTAGAATAGGAAATCATGGATTTTGATTGCATTAGTGAAGCTAAGAGAGTGAATCAAGAATTTTCATGCTCTTCATAGGTAACTATTCTCTAATGCTGCCTTAAAGAATAACCCATACTGAGTAATGCCAAAGCAAGACTCAAATGTGGGTACTTAGAGCTGTTCGAGCACATATGTAGTCCTGAAATTTGCAGGCTTAACAAGACTTCTGCAGATAAAAAGGGCGGCTCCAATGCGATTCAACAAGTACCTCTTTACTCATGCTAACCATACCTGTGAGATTTAAGAACACTGCAAATTCCAAGACCAATAATCTGCAGGCTCATATTCTTACGGGAAATGCCTGTGGTACCTGCATGTACTATATGTATATCGATAAGTACTAATTGTTCAACATCTCTGCAGAAAAGAAGATCACAGATATTACCTATTGTCTGCATAAAAGGAGGGTGGATAAGGAAATATAACATCAAAAAATGTGCAATCTCGCTGTTCACCTGGAAAATTATAGAAGGTGCTATCCTCTAGTTGTCACATGAAAGTATAGATGGAAAGAAGAATGATATTTTAGGTAAACGTTGAAAGAGCTCTAGCACGGTTTGAAACCGTTCTTGATTGATATAAAGCAATATTCTCAAATGAATAATAAAACTTAATACAAATCACATGGTACTCACAAAAGCTCCATGTAACAAAAAAATCAATGACTTGGAGAAGAAAGGGGGAGTTCAATGCATTTTAATTTACAAGAGAGAATTAGGCTACATGCTTTCCGGAAAAATTAATTGATCCACACAGTTATAAGTAGTTTTGTCTCAAATGATTCAGGGGAAAGCTTTGATAAATAATGCTTCAACAATTTCAATATCCATGATAAAAGCTATTGCTACAAGATTACAACTTTACAAATTTCGAATCTAACAAATCTGTCATAAAAAAATATTAGCTAGTGTAACAAAAAAATGAACCGCAAGGGTCAGATATTCTGACAAAACAGAAGCAAAAGGTATAGTAAGTTATCAGGGACATTCAGGAAAGACACAATCCATACTCTGCAACTGAAAAAGGTCCCTATTGACATGGCTTCTGTCTTCCTTTAGTTTTATATTATATACAATGGCCAGTCTCCCCAACCTCAGTGGTTCACATCATGGTAACCACATCTGCACTACAAATGGTCCGGTCCCATGCAAGCTAAGTAAATTTGATCTAGCATATCCAGATATTATCAACTAAGGCTCTTATTATTCTTGAGATTCATCGATTACTGCATTTTTAACTGAGATCCCATCAAGAATATCGCTTTCTGAATCCACCTGCAGCTCTTTAAACATCGCCATCACTTGAATCATGGTTGGTCTGTGATTAGGTTTGTCCTCCAGGCATCGGAAGGCAATTCTTAAATAATGGTACAGTTCAGCCTCACCTGATGCATCTGATATTAATTCAGGATCTAGTACCTCATGACTTCTTTTCTCCTTGTACAGCTGCTTTGCCCATCCAACAAGATTGTTGTCATCACCAAACTCTACTGTATCTATTGGCCTCTTGCCTGACAAAAGCTCTAATAATACAACACCGTAACTGTACACATCTCCTTTTGTGGTGCACCTGAAACTCTGATAATATTCTGGTGGTACATAACCTGGTGTTCCAGCAAGTGTACTCACACTAAGATGAGTATCGAGGGCATTCACCAGTCTAGCCATTCCAAAATCAGACACCCTAGCCTCAAAATTTTCATCCAGAAGCACGTTACTAGATTTCATATCTCGGTGAATTATGTGAGGTATACAACTGTGGTGGAGAAATGCAAGTCCTCTTGCTGACCCGATAGCAACCTTTTTTCTAGCCGCCCAGTCAAGCTTTGTGTCCCCTGCTGTGTCTTTATCATGAAGAACAGATTCTAGACTTCCCCACTTCATGTACTCATACACTAGAAGCCTTTCGTCTCCAATCTTGCAGTAACCCAAGAGGGGTACTAGGTTCCGATGCTTTATTTTCCCTATTGTCTCCATTTCCGCCATGAACTCCCTATCTCCCTGACCTGTTACATGAATTAGCTTCTTTATTGCAACAACACAACCATCTCTGAGTTGGGCCTTATAGACCTCACCAAAACCTCCGGACCCAATCAAACTATCAGCACTGAAGCCATTGGTTGCTGCAAGCAAATCTGCAAAGGTTAGCTTTCGCAGAGGCTTCTCGAAAGTTGCCACATTAATGCTTAAAGGCTCAGGCACACTCGAAAATTTCAAGCTGCTACTGCCAGAGGTGGGGAGGCTTTCGATGTATTTCTCCCTCTCTTCCTCCTTCTCACGTTTCTTAGCCCTGTAAAGAGCAACGAGAAGCATGATCAAACAGAGGAAGGAAGTTGTTATGCCAACGACCATTCCTACAGTAACACCTTCCTTCTTCCCTCGACTACTGGAGCTTGACGAACGGTGTCCACTGCTGGAGCCACAAGGAGGCAGGGGAAGCCCACAGAGGGCCGAATTGTTCTCGTATCTGGAAGTTGGAAAAGTAGTCAGCTGCCCCCCTGAAGGAATAGAACCTGTGAGGTTATTGTTTGAAACATCAAGGTCACTGAGAAATGATAGACCCCCTAGTGACCCTGGAATGGGACCTTGAAGATTATTATGTGAAAGATCAAGCACACCAACTGATTTCAAACCTCCAAATTCGAAAGGAATATTTCCAGTTAAACTGTTATGTCCCAAGTTCAAAACCTGCAGATAGCTCATTGAACCCAAGTTCTCTGGGATATTTCCAGACAAATGATTATAAGACAGATCAAGGTAAATCATGCTGCCATTAGCGGCAAAAGTATAAACAGTGACACCGCTGTAAATTCTAGTCGATGGACAAGAGTGAACCATAGGAAAATTGGCCAGCCTCTCTGCTCGGATACCCTCAAACTCAACCAGTCCACCTGCACCTCTGCATGCTGTCCCGCCCTCATTTCTCACAAAGGCAAACTGCTTTCCAGAAACAATTCCAGGGAAAACAAGGCCAGCTTGATCAGCAAGCTCCTGGGGAATAGCACCAGTCAGATTATTGCTATTTAAATCAAGCCATATCAGGTTCCGGCACCTCCCCAATCCTGATGGAATTGGTCCAGAGATTGAATTATTGCCCAACTGGAGGATGGCGAGGTTAACTAGATTTCCAACACCAGCAGGAATCTGCCCAGTTAGCCGATTGCTGGACAACGAAACCCAAATCAAGTTAGTGCAATTAGCAAGGGACACGGGAAGGGCTCCGCTTATAAAATTGTTGTTGAGAATCAAGGTCTGAAGATTTCCTCCTCTGATGCAAATGCCTTCTGGAATTTCACCTGTGAGGTTGTTAGCCCACATGACCAAGTCAGAAAGATTTGGCAGGTTCCATATTTCTATAGGGATCGAACCAGTTAGGTTGTTGAAACTGAGATCAATAGTCCTCAGGTTCTTGCAGTCTCCAAGCTGTGGTGGCACTGATCCTGAAACATAATTATTCGCCAACAACAACTTCTCCAAAGAAGAGGGTGGTGTTCCAGAGCATAACCAAGATGGTACATTTCCTGTGAAGTTATTCGAGCTAAGATCCAGCACCTGAAGCTGACTACAATTCAGCAAGGCTTGTGGCACAGGACCACTTAAATTATTGAATGGCACATAGAGATACCTTAGATTTGTAAGGTAACTGACAACAGTCGTAAGAAAATCTCCAGAAAGCTGATTATTGCCGAGTTTGAGGCTGTAGAGCGAAGAGCACAGTGCAAATGTCGAAGGCAGCTCACCTGTTAACTGGTTTCCGGAAAGATCAAGCTGCTCCAAAGTGCCACATGTATGCCCCAGCTCTAATGGTATATCCCCAAAAAATTGATTGTGAGCTAAAACCAACTGCCTCAAACTTTTTAACTTCACAAACACATCTCCCGGTATCTTGAGATGGAGAGCATTATGCCCAAGGTCAAGTGTTTCAAGACTCTGGCAATTTGTTAAGCTAAATGGAAACTGAGCAGCAGAAAGGGCATTAGAAGACAAATTGAGCATAGTGAGATTATGACAAGCTCCGAATTCAAGCCTATTGAGATCACCAGTGAAGTTATTCTGTGAAAGATCAAGAATTTTCAAAGATACAGCTGAGTCAGCTATGAAAGTAGCTGGTATCTCTCCAAACAAATGGCTTTTCGACAAATTAAGAATCGAAAGGCTTTTGCAAGAATAGAGAGAGCTACGCAGCTTTCCATTTAGCTTATTATCAGACAAATCAAGAAGATTCAAGTTCTGGCATTTATTAAGGAGAAAACTCAATAGGCTAAAATCTGAAATCTTGTTTCTGGAGAGGTCAAGTCGCAATAGGGAAGGTCCAAACTTGAGACTACCACCTGGGATTGAATTGGTAGACAAATTCAGAGAGCTTAACTTGTTGCAAGAGAGCAACAAAGAGTCTGCAACAATTGGTTCTGAGAAATTGTTGGCTGATAAATCAAGAATCTCAAAACTGCAAGATTGAGAAGTAATAGTTGATGAAAGATTACCATAGAAATGATTTCCACTAAGAAAAACATGAGCAAGGCTTGGCAAGGCCATTAGATCAGATAAGTGAAGATGGCCACTTAGCTCTGCATTTGACAGATTGAGCTCAATGACCTGGCCAGCATCAGAACATGAAACACCATTCCATGAACAAGGGTTTGAAGAAGACAAACTCCAATCTTTCAAGAAACCTTTTGGATCGGCTTCAATTGATGACTTCTTGAAAGCTACCATGCTACCCACTTCATCAACATCACCACTCCCTTGCTTTGTTGAAAGTAATTGCCTTGCATTTGAGGCGACAAAGTAACTGCTCATAAGCACTATGAGAAAGACAAAATCTTTTATGACCATTCCACCGCTTGATGACGATGATATTATCTTCCATACACTGCTGCTCATCTTTTCCATATTGTGATGCAAATATATACCACCAACTGCATATAATCAATACTATTTTTCTTTCTTTTCTTTTTTATGCTTTCAAGCCACTTCAATATCTTCTTCACTCTTGTCAACTACCTATCTTTTTCCTCTCTCCTGCATATTCCTTTCTGCTCTTGATGTATCTCTCTCAATATTTCCACTTTGCTTACTGTTCTTCATTTATTCTTGAGCAAACTTTAGTTGACTAACCTGTTAACAAAAAAACAACCAAAAAAGAATAAATTAAATGACATGCAACAAAAGAAAAAGGAAAATAAAAAACTCAAGAACTCCATATTAATTGAATGAGTTAATACCCAACTGAAAACAAGCATCTGTAACACTATGTAAAACAATATGTTTCTCTGAAAAGACAAAGCAAGAGGAAAAAAAAAAAAAAGTAAACCTGCTTGTGCTTGGGGGGGTTGGTGGGTGGTTGTGTGTTAGTGGGTGCCAAGTAGTACAAGCTTAGCCATCACCGTCCAAAGTCCAAAGGTGTTTGATAAAAAAAAAAAAGAGAAGCACAGAAGAAGAGTTTGTTAAGGAAGAGAGATGAGATAGGTACTTTGGAAGTGGACAGATGATTTTTCAGTACAATCTTGAGCTTAGATTGCAGAAGCAGGCAGTGGGCAGCAGCAACCAGATGTTATAAGTTTTTGTCTTTGGTGTTATGTGGGTTCTGTACTATGTTCAGAGAGTTGTCGGCTGTCACAAGAAATTTGTGAAAAATCCTCTAAGTTTTTATGCTGCTACACATTTATGTTTCCATCCACTCCCCTCTCTATGTTTTTTAAGTGTTTATGAGCTGGTCTACGAAGGTTATTGAGGAAAAATTGATATGCTTGTTGAACTTTAAGGGTGTGTTTGAATGGGAGGGGAAAAATTTAATAAAAGAAAAGAAAGGAAACGATTATAAAAGAAAGGAGAGGAAATAGATAATTTATGTTTGAATTAGAGTTTTTTTGTAGGGGAAAAGAACATAAAGGATTATGAGTATCTTGTGTTTGGTTAAGAAGAAAATAAAAGAAAGGGATAAATTTTATATGTCAAAAATTGAGAGTAAAGGATTTCAAGAATTTTTTCCCTCTATTTTATCCCAATTTGGAAGGATTGAAAATAAAAGATTTAAGAGGATTTTGTTTTTTCTTCTAAAATCCTTCTACTCTCAATACCTTCAAAACAAACAAAGGATGGGATACCAAAATATCTCCTTCCCTTTCCTTTCCCCCCATTCCCCTCAATCCAAACAGCCCCTACGAAAAAGTAAGGATTGGGATATTTTAAATTGTTGAAATTACTTTTTTATAAGTGATTATTTGGATTCAAATTTCATACGACTCTCAACTTTTTAAGAAGTGAAGGTTTGGATTTGAATGTTACAGGGGAGAGAAGTTGAGTTACAGTGAGGCATAAAAAAAATATAAGAAAAAACTTAAGAAAAGGGAATCACGTGCTCAGAGTTTATTCAACTCACTTTAGAGCTTTATTCTATGTAACATCATCTAATTTCTAAAACGAACTAGTGTTGTTTTACTATCGTAATAATTTGTGGAAAATTAAAAACAAATACAAAGGGGAATAAATATAAATTAGATTTAAAAAAGAAAGAAGGAAATGGTTTTTGAAACACTAGAGACAGCTTTGTTAGTCTTGAAAAGTGTGTGTGTGTGTGTGTGGGCTGCCTGTTTTTGTGGGGTGTGACATAAACTTCTGATTTTCTAGATGGGAGAAAAGAGAGGTTGGGAGGTCCAAATGTGTCTTTATCACGTTCTGGGTCCAGTCAAACTTGGGATTTGATTCTTCTTTTTTCTTTTCTTTTTTTTTTTTCCCCCTTCTCTCTCTTGTACCCTTTTTGGGCTAATTGGGTGTTGCGGGGTATCTACGTATTTTCTTGGAAATTTTTTTATTGATTGCATTTTCAAACCACACCCATCTTTTTTTTTTGTTTGTTTTCCCATCTTGTAGTTGAGTAGTTGTTAAATTAGACCAGTTGAGTGCAGGAGAGGCAAACCCCCCTAGCTTTATCATCTCTCTTCTTCACTATTCAATCCTTTCTCTTTCATCAATTTATCAACTCCTAGGTAGTATTAGGTTAGAATTTTAGATTTTTCCAGCTTATTCCCTTTTCCTATTACTCCTCGTCTAATTTATTATCTCTAAAGACACGCCACACGCGAAATTTTTATGAAAGATTGTTGTGAATTTAAGTAATTTGAACGAAAGATATTTATTTCTTTTTTACTATAAGTTAGAGTATTTTTGAACTACATTATCTGACATTAATCCTATAGCGTAGGAAGTCGTGAAGGAAGAACCTTCTTGACAAGTGCACTTTTTTCAAAATTTGAGCTCATATTTTCCTCTCGCAAGAGTGAGGTCACTTTCACCTCAAATATTTTCATTTCTGTTGACATATATTTTTAATCTCCCTTCCAAAATTTTCGGCGAAGTTTGATCCGATTTTCATTTGGGATCCAATTTAGTCATCAAGCAGCTGAGAAATGCATACTACAAAGAATTGCTGATTATATATCAGTCATAACCGGTAAAGATTTCTTCGCGTGACCCTTTTCTTAAACATTACTTCACGGATCTCGGAAAGTAAAAATATTTTAGAAGAATGTGTACCCTTGGCAATCTGTGACTTTGAAAACCAAATCGTAAGTTATTGAAATTTTTTCAAACGTAATCTATAATCTTATGACTTATTCAAAAAAAAAGACTTGTCCATGCATTAAGTTCGAATTTATGTATCATTAAAAATTAAATCATAACCTCTTTTCGATAGAATTAGCGTTTTAAAACTTACAAACTCATTGAAACAGGTTACAAAATTCTGTTAATAAAAGACTAGTTTAGCAGAAAAATCTTGGATACATTCAAAAATTCCAAAGTTCAAAGGAACACGTCAAATGAAGAGTGAAATTAAACAATGGAGAGTGAAATTAAACTCGAGTGAAGCACCACATGAGATTAAAAAAACAAAAAACAAAGAAACTTTTAAAGGGACTTTCACTATTAAATTCACGCTCACAAAGATCTAGTTGGTGTGCGGACATGTAAACTAGTCTTTTAAGAAGAATTTTCCTCGGAAAGCGGGTGTAATTTATATTATATTTTCTTTTGTTGTTTAGCATGCAAAAACATGACATGAGGCACGGGGCGCGGGGCGCGGGGCTTGATGATGCTTATATTAGACCCAATTTTCCACACCCTCTTCTCTTGTTCGCATGTACATAATACATACAATATATTTTATTGTATATATTAAATATTATATATATATGTATGTATATATATTATATACATCTTTGTCAAAATTTTGCTAATGGGTTGGGGCACACTGGGTCAGTGAGCACTACACTCGAGTGAATCATATTCCCCTCCTTGGTAGACCTTTCCTTTCGTCGGATTCGCATCATTGCCTACCTCCAAAAGGAATTAAAACTCTTCCCTGAAAATAGTCCCGAACTTACATTAAACGTATCAAATTTCATAACACATAATTTTAATTTAAAGAAGACACAGTTTAATTTAATCGATTATAGGATTTATCAAACTTAAAGTGGGGGGAAAAAGCTTTGTGGCTGATGTCAAATTCTCAAGTAAGATTGAGTAATAAAATGTAAAATAAGTAATTATATTTTGACTTAAAATTTATTAATTTAGAACAAGCAACATGAATTACACGAGAAGAAGTATTATTGATCTCTTTATTTAGAAAAAAAAAATTGTGACTCTCAATGTTAGATGGAATAATCGGATAACAACTTATTATACATGGTCACTATAAATTCCACCTTAAATTAATTTCTGATCATTTAAAAAAAATTATTTTACGTGATTATTCATTTTATGTGATTAATTAATAAACCATACTCGTATTATGTCGACCTAGAATTATATATATCACATGAGACAAAGGGGGGCAGTTAATTAGCGTGTGTAGTTAGGGAAGATAGCTTTATGAATGTAAATGGACAAATAATGTTAAAATATGATGTGCTCCAATACAGGTAGCGGAATCCTCGCAAAGAAACCAGGCTGATTTTTGGACCGTCCTTTTCTATATATGTATTATTATTATCATTATTATTATTTTTCTTTACAAGAAATAGACTTTTACTTTCATATAAAATTAGTTGTTATAAAAGACAGCTCCACTTATAGTGGACCCTCAAATCTTGTACCGCGAAAAATTATCACCCAAGATACGTACTCCTTTTTCATGCTAATCATGGGCGCTTTATTAATATTTGTTTTTAATATCTTTTTGTTGGCATGAAAATTCCACAACTTTATTTATGGTGAAAGAAGAATGAAGACTTTAGAAGGATAGTTCGATTCAACGCGGGAACTAAATATGTTTTTTATTCATTCCCCTAATGTATTAAAATTTTTATCACAAATACGAGAAATTCAATATTGATGCTTAAATTTTTGTCATGTTAAAGAATAGTAAAAAGTAAAAAGGTGATTTAAAATTTTACACTTTTTTAAAGTAATATTTAGTACCTTAGTACATATGCGTACGGGTCCAGTTAATTAAATTCATCTCCCAAAATTACGATAAAGTTCGACTAGAAGCTATTTCACCAGTTATAATTCCTTTTAATTAATGCATTTTGAACTTAAAAACACTCACAAAGAAGTAGAATTTTCAATGTGAGAAATCATTATACCCATGTCTCTATTATATTTTGATGGTTAATTTTTACCGTCTATTTGAGATGATAATATAAACATATTTTATAAAAGTAATTATTAATAGATTTTTAATACTAATGACTTTTTCCTTTTCACAGATTTTAAATACTATTGAAAAAGGCTCGTTTTAATTCATTGCACGGAAGCAAAATATTGAAAGTTGCCACACGTTCTAAATATGAAACTATTCAAATGAATTTAAAGTTTCCAATTCAACAGTCGACGCTTATCGTCAATTTGAGAAGTTGCGCGAATGGCATGGAGTAGGCAAAGCTTGTGGCAACTAATCACAAGATTTGGAGCAGTCCATGACCATGTTGAAATTCCCCCAGGCTTATCATAGTACTGAGTAGTGGAGCATTTAGAGTAAAGGTTAATATGATTTGGTTAAATTAATCAAATTAATTTAAAATTTTGAGTTAGTTTGGTTAAATCGATCAAATCAATCTGTTTGAAAACCAACTAATTTAGTTTGGTTTAAAATATGTTCAAAATCAAATCAAATCAAACTATATTCACCCCTAATTTTTATGTGTATATTAGTTAAACTTATAATATAGATGTAAATTAAAATTGATCTACTAGTTAGTTTTTTTTCTTGAGAGAAAGATATTTTAGTCTTTGAGTTTAGGATAAATTCCCAAATAGGTCCCTTAATTATGAAAAATACCATTTTTAGTCCCTCAAGCTAAAAAAAATTGTGAAAACTAGTAGTCAACCATTTGATTTGTTAGAAATCCCCAAAATATCCTTGAGCAACTCTTATATATATTTTGGACTTGAATGTTTGTTGAAAAATATTTTCTTAATTTTCTGATATTTTATGGTACATGAAAATAAGCACCAAAAAACTAGTTAACTGGAAAACATTGTTTTGGTCAATGAAAAACTTTAGTTATAAATGAAGGAAAATGTTTTTCGGTGGTCAAGATAATGATAATGAAAATATTTTCTGCACAGTAATTCTCTCTCTTTCTTGTTTTGCTAGGCCTACGCTCCCCCCACCCTACCCCCTTAAAAAATAAAAATAATAAAAATAAAAAATTCCCTCATTGTTGATTCCTCCTAAATTGCATTGATTGATTTATCCTAAAGATTTCATTTCAATTGGAATTTGGTTATTTACCATGTACGAGGATCCTTGCTAAGCATCCATGGTTGAATGGTTAAAGCATCCAACTCATAATTGGTGAATTCGTAGGCTCAATTCTTGCTGGATGCACGCCAATGGGACCCTCCAATAAGTCTATTGGAATCGGCTCAATACCAATGGAATCTCAAAAATTTAATTTCAACTGCTCTTTACAAAATTATCTTAAAAATCATTAAGAGAAATTAAAATAAATTTTTAATTTTTTACCCTCATTTTTAAATTTTTTATTTTTTTTAAATGATAGAGGTACGAGTGGGGAGATGATAAGCCTAGTGGAAGAAAAAGATAGAGAGTTACTGTGCAAAAAATGTTTTCGTCTTCTTAGCCATTAGAAAATTTCAACTAAAGTTTTCCTTTGATCGAAAAATATTTTTTAGTTGACTGATTTTTCAGTGTTTATTTTCTAGCACCACCAAACAAGAAATCAAGAAAATAATTTTTAGCAAAACATATAAAGCCCAAATATATATAAAGTTAAGGGTATTTTGGGGTTTTCTAACAAATCGAATTGTTGACTACTACTTTTCATAATTTTTTATTAACTTAAGAGATTAGAAAGGATATTTTTTATAGTTGGGGACCTATTTAGGAATTTATCTAAAACCGAAACGCTAAAATATCTCTCTCTTTTTTTTCCTTGAAATTATTGGGCAATTTTTTTTAATCATCTGAAATTTTGATGAAATTTTGTTTTATTTTCTTATATAAAAACTAAAATCAAACCAACTTTAGAAATATTGGTTTAGTTTGATTATTCTATACTAGTTTAAATGAAAATCAGCCATTTTAGCTTAGTTTGAAGGGTTCAAAAACAAATCAACTCAAATCACGTTTATCCCTAATTTAGAGTATAGGTGAAAAATTTATCCGTGCTTAGTTTTGGATCATTATTTCTCTTAGAACTAATCTCTTTACTAGATCATACCTTTTCAGTACCTACACTATACTCCGCATGAGCATTGTACGCTATACTATACGTAAATAGTACGCGCCCAATACATAAAATTACTTGTATTCAAAATTTTTATATTATAGATTTAAAACTCTTATATTAAGCTGCAAACATATTAAAAACTCTTATATTATATGCGCATAGATTATAATTTATGTTCAAACTTTTTATATTATATGTTTAAACTCTTATATTACATGTTCAAAAATTTAAAAGCAAGTTCACAAAATAAAAATTATAATCTCATAAATTTTATTCATGTCCATGGATAAAGAGTTGCAAGCAGATTTGGTATGTATTCAAAACTATTATTTTATATGTTTAAAACCAATACACTATTAGTTCAAAATGAATAAGTGTGCTATCTAATCAACAATTCTAGTTCAAAACTGCTATTCTATATGTTTAAAATTCTTATATTATATGTTCAAAATTTTAATACAGGGAATAGACGAATTTGATTTAGCCAAAATATCAAACATTTAATTTGCATTATTTTAAATCATTTGTTAGACAAACAAATCCTGCATCCTTTCACTCATATACATCAACCACATATTACACACCACCATCATGACACATACTACCACCATGATGCACACACAGATTTGTTGTTATAGATCTGAGTAAATATCTAAAAAAAGAAAAGAGAAAGAGACTAGTAGCAACAACTAGCATTGACGATGAAACGAAATTGACATAAAGATTGAAGACTATCATTATGGTCACACAAAGATGATGATTGCGATGGTGATGTCCGATTTAAAATCGAACTGTTTAATTTTGTTGAAGAGAGACAAAAAGAAGAAGAGATTGTCTTTCATCTTATTTAAGATGCACAGTACCTTGTAGGAGCATAGTTCCTATAAAACACAATAAAATCTGCGTACCTTTTCGAGTGAATTCATACATTGGGAGATCTAACTTCCCAACCATATTATTTGTTGTCATGGAAAAATACAGTACAAAATAGAAATAAATCATACAGATTTGCACAGAATTCCTTGTTATATTCATTAACTACTTAGCGTTCAATTAATTGCATAGGCATGTCTAACTTGTCTGAAGGCAACAACCGACTGGTCACGGGTTGATATATTCGTGTTAATAAGTCAACTTTCTTCTTTTTTTTTTTTATTTTTTATATAAGAGAAACTTAATTAGTAGAGTATGACCACCGGGTATGACGGGACCTGACCATCAATTGATAAACTTTAAGTGGAAGGATCGATCTAACAACTCAATCACCAATTAAATTAAGACACTCAATTCTAAGTATGATATAAAGATCTCAACGCTTGCCTCTCGTAGGAATTTGAATTTAAATAATCGAAACTTGAAAAAGAAAAATTAACTCCCGTATCAATCAATGAATTTGAAACCACGAAACGTCACAATCTTAATACCCTTTAATGTTGAAGACCAGAGAGCAACGGGATAAAACCATGTCCCCAGTTAATTAAGGATTGGCATATATTGAAGTATGATCATAACTCCACCTAACACTTCGAATTCACCAAAATGCAAACAAGGAAAAGTTAAGGGATGTGGACCCCACTGTGGGCGCACGAGTGGGGTGGGCCCTCTTTACATATTTGACTTTGACACTTTTGCCATTTCAACCATTCCAAGAGTCCACATCCTGCTGCTTAACTTAGAAACGTGGCTCATCCTCCCGTTTTTAAGATGTTGAAAATCTGAAAGTTGGTTTGCGTGGGGCTGGGAAGCGTGAACACCTCCCCATCGTTATAAATATTATATAAACAAATTATAAATTATTTATATTATTTTTTATATTCTCATTATAATATAAACATTTTATATTTATTCATTCATAATATTATAATATTATAATAAGTTCATTTTTTAAGTTGGATTACAGTAGAATTTTTCTGTATTTTCTAATAGTATTACACAACATAATGTAATAATATCATTATCTCTTCACTTGATCTCCAGATTTATTATTATGGAAGTGATAATATAATTATTTGATTCATATTCTTATGGTCTAACTCATTTTTCTATACTTATATTATTATGAATTATTTTAGCAATATTGATATTATAATGATACGTAAAAATTTGATTGAATTTGAAGGTTTGCTTAAGTAGACGTTTGCGAGTTTCTTTCAACACAGCCAGCCAGCTGTTTTGGTAGAAGAGCAAGTGGTATTTGGTATCCTCAGTTGTATTAATCAGTATATAAATGCCACACGTAAGGCATATAATATTCAAACATAATTTAAAAGCATGCCAATTTTTTATATTATAAACAAGAAAACTAATTGGCTTACTTCAATTCCTTTTACATTACAACAAACTCTTTGAGAATTGATTAAGGAGAATGCTAACCATTAAACCACCAAAAGAAAAAGGAAAGAAAAAATTGGGTCAGCAAAACAATTTAATCTATATGTTTTCCTGCGTGTTAAAAATAAAGAATTTCAATAAAAGCAAGTTAAAATTTTATGGTTTGTCACTTTTCAAAGATTAGGATTTTCGTAAATATAGTCTTCAAATATTTAAATTATTAACATTAAAAGAGAAATGGTGTAAAATCACCAACTGAAGTTACATTTGTGCATATAGATAAGATGAACTACTAATACCGTGCAATAATGGAAATTTATCAGCTAACTCAAATAAATATTGTTTTATTTTTTATTTTTCTAACTCTCAACCCTAACTCAACTCCTCGCCCTTATGAGATTCAAGGCTAGTTTGGATTGGCCATCTTTCAGGGAAAAAATATTTTTTTTTTCCTAAAAAAGTTATATTATTTTAGCAATAACTATTTCATTTTACTTTCAAAAAATTTGAAACACTGAAAAAAGCTCAAATACAACCTTTTTTTAGAAATCAGAATTTTTAACTTCTTAAAAAAATTATTTTTCAAAAGCTGTTAAAAAACGCTTAAAAAAAACCAATCAAAACAGGTTCTCAAACTCAGGATCTCACTCTCAAAAGGTTGCTATTACTTGAAGTATCTCTTAATCCCACGTTAATAGTTAAAATATAACTGTTAAAGCTTCTAAATAATGATTGGTTATTTAGAAACCTAATTGCGCCAAATAAAGCCTTAGATTACTAAAAAAAATGAGTAGGTCTAGGTGGTCACAGTCTGTACCAACCCCAAATAGTATATTGAACTTAAAAAAATAAATATTTATTTGTGAAGATAAAACTTATCCGTATGTGCTTATTTATTTATTTTTTAATTAGGGTGCAGATTTCTTAACTAGTTAAGCAATAGAAACACAATCTAATGCACTTTCTGAACAATCTTACAACATGATTTGCTAGGACTATCACATGAAATGAGTGTCTACAAATTGAAACTTTTCACCAATATCAAAGAGCTATTCATGGATATATTGTAATTATAGATCATTCTAATGGCCTATCCATGAGGGTAACTTTATAGATAATACAAATTTTGAAGACCAAAGGCTCCACAAGAGTTTAATCATTACGTGCTATAGTTCTTGAAAAAGACATTTATCGTGGCCTCCACGTTTTGGGTATTTTGAAAGATGTTAGCCTAAAATCTTTTCTTCATTAACCTACCAACTAGTACGTGACCTGAGGGGCCTCGTCTTGCCTTTGCTTTTGACATTTGAAACCGACTCAATTATAGGAATTAGAAATCCATCGGATAATGTTCATTGCACATTGAGTTTTCAACAAAAGTAAGCTATTAGTATACCGTCTAATTGTAATTCATTCATAATTTACAATTATTAAATTTCATTCGTAATAATATTGTGAACGACACAATTGAAATCTGTTCATTAGTCAAGTTTTCTAATGATCATGCTTGGAATCTGGTAAAAAGTGAGATCAGCATAAGATGAGCCAGAAACAAAAGAGTAATTATGCGTAGGTGGCAAAGGATTATGCTTATCTTTTGCTTTTATTAAAGTTGTGATGCTGTAATTAGATTTTACTTGGCCGAAAACATGTCGTCAGATCTTGTCGATTATCATCATATAGGGGGTGAATTTAATTTACTGGTTTGAAATTAATTTCATTAGGAAAAAAAGTTAGAGACGGAGCTGATTTATTTGGAAAACTCTGCCCAAGTTATGCAAAACCCAACAGCATCTCAAGTTAAGGTAAGAATTACCTAAAGCGGATTTTGCCCCTATCCTGTGATGCCGCCTTGGGCCCACTCACCGTTCATTAAAGACCGAATTATTTTTGTGAGGGATATGATTTTTGGATTTAATCGTTTCTTGTTATTACTGAAAATCTGACATATTTGTCAAGAGTATTCAAATTCGGACACTTATATTGTTCGATTTCAGGTCTAGATGTCTATGTCTGAAAGTAAGACAAATCTCCAAGAACCTAATAAATTGAGTACCAAATTCACTGATTGAGAAATAATTAATGTAAATTATAAATTATATCGTAACACTTATTATTTAGTTACAATCCCAAAGGTAGGTGATAATCCGCTCTAGCTAGAGGTAGTGCCACTGCAATTCTCGCTGCTTTTAAATACTATTTGAATATCAATTTTCAGTTTGCAAAATCACTTAATTTCTCATGGTTTTTTAGATACTATTTGAATATCAATTTTTTAGTTTGCAAAATCACTTAATTTCTCATGGTTTTTTTAGGTTTGGCCTCTGTAATCATTCAGTGCACAGCAATAAAACATTATATTAACCACTGTAGAAAGAAAATTTCAGAGCCATTGGAGATGGAGACAGATTGCGCATAACTCAAGGTAACAATATTTTGTTCAGCGTGTCCACAGTTGTCCTCATCTTGTGGATCAATGGCAAATTCACATAAGTGGGTCGAGCCCATTTACAGAAGGTTGGAAGAGAAAACACTAAATGGGCCAAGCCTAAAAATATTTAGCAGCCACAATCAAATTTCGAAAAGAAGAAAGAGAAAGACCATCTAAGCTGATACAGGTTAAACCCAGCAACCACAGTCGTCTTCTGCATCTCATTTCTATTTTACCGAGTATTCACCCTTCACTCTCTTTATATAATGGTTTTGCTATTTATACGAGAAATTTGACCTTCAATCGTTAAAACCTGACCTATAAAGAAAGGCTAAAGTGATAATATAAAGTATTACTCTTTTTGATTTTCCTTTTAATTTCTTGGAGTACCACCATCAATATCTCATTTGAAAATATTAAAATTCAGTAGGGAAATAGATTAAAATTAAGTAGGGAAAAACATAAGCAAGCAGTTGGATTTAGCCTTATAAAGAATTCGTAAATATTATTTGACAATCTGTAAGACCCAAATAGTTATTAGTATGTCCCTAACACCAGTTTTACAGTTAGGTCTAAGTTTCTAGGCTTGAAGCATGACAAAATAGTATTAAGAGCCAATTACAACTTAAATATATAAGAGCTAAGTGATATGCGTGATGAATTGTCACCTATATAGTCTCGCACCATTTGTTTCTGAGTGTTTGTGTGCCCCTGATAAGGACACCTGATCCTCAATATAAGGTGATTGTAATTTCCCATATTGATTTGAAAAGGGATTTTGGATTGGTTTATAAGTGAGCAATTATATATATTGTGGTATAATCAATAACCTCAATTTACTATTTTGGTCAATTGATTAGAAACCAAAGTAATTATTTGTTATAACAGCAACACTAATCTCATTGGTTAGGGATTCTGGGATCGTGTGACAAGACCATTATCCTTATCCTTTTCTCAATGAGCATTGCTTTATATATGCATGTAATTTAACTTTTGATATCAAAATTCTTACCATATAAAAAAGAAATAAAAGAATGAAAGAATAATATAAAATAGGGTAAATTACTAAATTGATATAAAACATTTTAAAAGAAATTCCTGATATACCAGTCACAAGAGTGATAGAATGGTATATAAAGCCCTACTTTATAAAAAAAAAAAAAAAGAGAAAAAGAAAAAGAGAAAAAGGGAAAAGAAAAAGATCCTAAAGCACCCGCCATCGCCCATCAATACCTCATTTCCATACAAAAGCGAAATACAAACGGTAGATGTTTGTGGGTTCTCCACTCAACTTTTATCATTTTGTCATCATATGTAGGCCATGGATATGAATAAAAGTGTCATCCAGAAAGAAGAAAGAAATTAAAGATTAAATATTAAAGATTAAAGACATGCAGAAACTGTCAAGAATATCAAAATGTAATATGAACACATAATAGCAATTTCTTTGTTTCTAATTTGGACATTATACTAATTCATTGCTTAAGAACATACGAAAAAGTAACCTCCCGGTTTAGGATAATGCTATAAGTACTTTGGCCCTCACGTGAAGAAGTACTTCAAAAATTTGTTGTGATTTCAAGAATATATACAACATTAATTTGCACTGGCAATTTTCTTGGGTGCTGTGAGAGTACTAGTGATCAATGACGAGTTGCTCATTTCTACCTAGTAGAAGAAAAAGGCAATTATTATTAATTATTATTATTATTATCCTTCTCCATTTTAAAGTTAATTTGTGAGCTTCTCTCAATTTATAACATGTTTGTCACCATACGTACACCACTATAATTAACAACGTTGTAGAGGAAACAAATTAAAAAATAAAAAGACATGACAGAAAGCGTCAAGTATCGTAATATGGACAACACAATGAAAATTTCTAAAATTTCTTCTTCGTTTCGATCGGGAATTATATATGTTAATTAATTACTTAAGAATATACCAAGTATCTTCCCTAGGATATGTACATTATTCGACGAGATTATATACAAGTTAAGAGTAATTCGCCTTCACGTAAAAGTACTTGACAAATTGTGAATGATTAATTTCAAGAATAATATTATAATATATATAATTGCTATAGGGTTGTTTAATTTGAAAAGAAGATGGAAACGTTCGCAGCAGGTGTTATTGTTCTCGTTGTAGTGATAGTGCTCACTCTATGCTGCTTGTGCGCCGGCCTCGAAAGGAGAAGTAGTCGAGCTTCCGGCGGTGCAGAAAGAGGCGTTAGAGATGGAAATATGGTCATATTGGGAGGAGCTGCCGCCGTGACAGCGACGACAACTGCTACAGCCGTCACCGCCGCTGTTTTAATTTGTTCCTGCGTGTTTGGCTTGTGCGAGTTGTTCGTCCATGCATTATCTATGTCCCACATCATAAATTCATCATCATGGTTAAGATTTTATTATTTTGTTTATTATGATCATATGAAGATTGATATGTCGTATATATTTTTGAATTAAAAAAACCCATAATTTATAATGATAATGTTCTATTTCTAACTTCTATTTCTCGAGCTACCTCTACCCTGATCTCTCTTAGTATATTGCAAAAAAATTAGGTAATAAGTGACGATTTTTTTGCCAACTATATGGGCGTCGTCTATTTCAAAATCACTATTAATATGGGCATCGGTTATTTAAAATGCCATATATATATATAATTGCAGGAAAAAAAAATCACTCTATACTTCATCTACGGTTCCAACATTAAATCTTCCTTATTATAGGACTCTCTAATAATACTATCCACTAATCAAGTTAAGAATATATTCATTAATTATCTTTCATAATAATATACCTATGTATTATCTAAACCCCTATCTATATCTTAAAACCACCAATTATTCCTCGTTATTTTAAAGTGAAATCGTCGCCTATTCTTTATTTATATATTCATCCTCCTGTTTAATTAAATATATTGGGTCTCTTCCAGAGGAGGGCCCTGCAAATTACATGACGATATATCATTTTAGAGATGCACGTATATATATTCATCCTCCTATTAAATTTTGAAGCTGCAAAGAGGGACTCGAAAATAATTTCTAAGTCTATTCGCAGATCAATTTGCTTTCCTTTAGACATAATTCAATTGAAATAATCCAGCATGATTAGTTTGGACGACCCGTTTATATAAACTTGAATCAAACATTTAAATCAGTTTTCTCCAATTTGTTTCTGCCCATTTATAATTATGATCAAAGTGTTGTTCATGTATATATGATATGCCACTGTTGATGATCATTAATATAACAAATAAATATCTCAATATCTCTTTTATAAGTTTAAATTTTTATGTGACGTAATAATTTCTCTGTTTTAATTTGGACATTATACTAATTCATTGCTTAAGAACATACGAAAAAGTAACCACTCGATCGAGGATAATGTTATAAGTACTTTGGCCCTCACGTGAAGAAGTACCTCAAAAATTTGTTGTGATTTCAAGAATATGTACAACATTAATTTGTGCTTATAGAGCTGTTTTTGTCCATTTGGTGAGCTTGAAAATAGGAAACCTAATGGGGGTCGCAGAATTTTATCATGCACTGGCAATTTTCTTGCGTGCTGTACGTGGGAGTACTAGTGATCAATGACGAGTCGCTCATTTCTACCTACAGAAGAAAAGGTCAATTATTTATTTATTTATTTATTATTATTATTATTATTATTATTATTATTATCCATTTTAAAATTAATTTGTAAGATTCTCTCAATTTATAACATGTTTGTCGCCGTACGTACACCACTATAGTTAACAACGTTGTACAGGAAACAAATTAAAAATAATAATAATAATAATAATAATAATAAGACATGCAGAAAGCGTCAAGTATCGTAATATGGACAACACAACGAAAATTTCTTCTTCTTTTCGATTGGGAATTATATATGTTAATTAATTGCTTAAGAATATACCAAGTATCTTCCCTAAGATATGTGTATTATTCGATGAGATTATATACAAGTTAAGAGTAATTGGCCTTCACGTAAAAGTACTTGAAAAATTGTGAATGATTAATTTCCAGAATAATATTATAATATATATAATTGCTATAGGGTTGTTTAATTTGAAAAGAAGATGGAAACGTTCGCAGTAGGTGTAATTGTGTTCTTTGTAGTGATAGTGCTCACTCTATGCTGCTTGTGCACCGGCCTCGAAGGGAGAGCTCGTCGGGCTTCCGGCGGTGCAGAAAGAGGCGTTAGAGATGGAAATATGGTCATATTGGGAGGAGCTGCCGCCGTGACTGCGGCGACAACTGCTACAGCCGTCACCGCCGCCGCGGAGAGCGGTGGTCAAGGGGGTTCAAATGATCCGCAGAAGAAAAAGGACGGCGATGACGACCGTGTAGTCGTGGATGTTGCTGGGGTTGCCGAGGCAGCAAATAATACTACTTACCAAGGTTGTTGTTGCGGTGGTGGTAGTGATGGTGGTTGTTGCGGTGGCGGAGATGGTGGTGGTTGTGGTGGCGGCTGTGGTGATTAAGATTTAAGAGCTTGTCTTTAGCTAAGTGTTTTGATTAATTAATTTTGATGTAAGTATTGGTTTGAGTTGTCCATGCATGCACTCTCTATGTCCCATCATAAATTCATAGATTTTGTTGTTCTGGGTATTATGATCATGCGAAGGTTATGTATAAATTTTCAAATGCAAAATTTAATTTATATTGATAATATTCTATGTCTAACTTCTAATTCTCAAGCTACCTCAAATGTCATGTCTCCAAATTTACTAGACAAAATTGGGAATGAGACTTTTGTGTGCCTCAAAAAAAGAGTCCTCCTAAGTCCGTCAGGCTATACAATCTCTATTACAACTATTAATCTATTACAATGTAAATAATTATTTCTAAATATTCTACAAGTTTAATAAAATGTCATTCTATTGATTTACATGGAAATCCTCCAAAATAATTCTCATATTGTGGTCGTAATCAAATTCATCCAAATCTTTGTATTTCGTTCAGTGAACCTTGATTTAAGTTCTATAGCAAACCCATGCTCAATGAGCAAATTTACCTTGCCGCGAGGGTACATTACAACACTAAGAACAAAGTAACACGTGGAACAATAATAGCAGCTAGTCGACGCAAATTCACATAAGAACGATATCGGTTAATAGTAAACCAATTTGAGCAAGTTTGACTGTGCATAATTCGTGTTTTGATGGCCTCTATTTCACATGTTAGAGTCAACAACTCCAAATAGGCAAATATGTAGAATGCACACAAATAATTAGAAAATAATTGCTATTAGATATCAAATAACCAATTATATATTACTAATAATGGTGCAAGTAAAGTACACAAGAGATGGTACATTCTGCTTCACTTCCAATGTAGCAACAAAAAGGCTTAAATTTTCCAAAGTTGATGTAGTCCGTAGACTCACAATCCAGGAAATTGCTAGAAATTGACTTGTGGCTGGCCATGCAACTCTATGATTTATTTACTTCAAAAAGTGAATGGCGGTCCAAGTGGAGAGAAATACAAACTCAAAATGAAACCCTTGACAATGCAATGCTTAACCTTTGCAAAGACATCATGCCTTTCATTTTCTTTTCCAACAATGAAAACAGCAAAGAGCTAAGAAGAAAGGAGAGTGTGAGAGAGATTGGCTAGTCATTGAATTGGTTCCTACATATCGGCAGACATTTTATATGGGGACAAGGGTCTTGTTGATTTGTAGTTATTCATTTATTTATGTGAAATTCATTTGGTGTATTTGAGAGAACTAGAACATGGAATTGAACAAGGCATGACGAAGAAAAGGAGTCAAATCCACGCCGGTGCTTGGTGAAGATTTTAGGGGAGTCACTTTTCAAAGATATGTCCCACATTAGATTGATATAGTTTCCATTGAAAAAAAAAAGAAAGAAAAAGAGTCAAAAGGTTGTTTAGCTATTCGTAGATTGGACTTCCATTAGGAAGGTTTGCACAATGTTTACTGTGCTTTGTGGGGATGATGCTCCTATGGAGCATTGTACATTGAATAGTACGCGCAAGCAATACTTAACAGTGTATATGTTCAAAATTCTTATACTATAGGTTCAAAATTTTTATAATATATTTTCAAAATTCTTATATTATATATTCAAAACTCTTATATTAAGTTACAAACATATTTAAAAGTTTAAACTTAAATTCAAAATTTTGAACATATTTGTAACTTAATATGAGAGTTTTGAACAAATAATATAAGAATTTTGAACATGTAATATAATAGTTCTGAACACAAAGTATAATCTATGAGCATGTAATATAAGAGTTTTGAACATAGAGCACAAAATTTATGAGATTATAATTTTTATTTTGTAAACTTACTTTTAAACTTTTGAAATTATAATATAAGAGTTTTGAACATATAATATAAGAATTTTGAACATGTCATGTAAAAGTTTTGAACATAGTATAAAATTTATGAAATTATAATTTTTATTTTCTAAACTTACTTTTAAACGTGTAACATAAGTGTTTGGAACATGTTTGTAGCCTAATATAAGAGTTTTTGAACATGTAATATAAAAATTTTAAACACATGTACTATTACGCACTGTGTGCACGTACTGTTCACGCATAGTACGGTATATAGTGTTCATACGAAGTACTATACATATGATGCACACTGTAGGTACTAGAAGCTGTGTGTTGAAAATAATGGTGCCCTAAATTAGGCAACATTCTTCTCTCAATTTCTTTGACGTCTAAAATTTGCTAATATTTTCTCCCAAATACAGCGAAATGTTAGCTTTTTTTTATTTTGTTATATTTTTTTTCTTTTATTTTTTTATTGAAAGAATCCGGGACATTAATTACATCAACCCTGATCTCTCTCGCCATTAATTAGTTATTCGTGTTTTCTTGTTTAATAAAATGAATCCCAGTGGAAGATAACAAAGAGTACTAATAATGACAAGACTAATAGAGATTGGGTCTTTTCGAGAGGAAGGCAGCGCAAATTACATGAATACATATATCTATACACACACATACATGCATACATACATACATACATACATACATATATATATATGTATGTATGTATAAGTCAATCTGCAGAACGATTTGTTTCTCTATAGACATTATTCACAAGAAATGTAGCAAGATTAGTTAGAACAACCCTTTTGTGAACATGAATCAAACATTTAAATCAGTTCCCTCCAATTTGTTTCTGCCCATTTATGATCAAAGTGTTGCTCAAATATTATATGCGAGTGTGAACAACAAAACTAATCTAAATGAACAGGGATTAAACTTTTGAATGTTGAGCGAGAAACAATTCTCAACGCAATTGTCTCATGTCCATGAAGATATTTAACGTTGGAAAAAATTCCTTGTCCCTTGGTTAAACTTCTGAATGTTTGGGAGAAACAATGTTCGCATATGATATGCTAGGTTAATTTTGACGTTAATTAGCTTTAACCATAATACATATCACATCAACATATAAAATCTTGTCCATATATGTTATTAAAACTTAATTAGTGAAGGTGACAGCAACCTAAGATTGTGTTATAGAAAATTGCAAGAGACTCTCAAATCTCATATGGATTTTTGGTTATCACAACTGATGTATTCTAGTTACTAAGTTATGAAAGAATTCTCACTCTTTAGCTTATGGCCATCATTAATATCTCTACCCGGACAAAAGTAAAACATATACAACATAACCGACATTTCGAACAGGAGAAAATCTCTACTCTAATTTGTGTGTTTGTACTGGCCGGCGTTAGGCAAATGGCGTGATGAGAGGCTCTCTTGTCTAAGAAAAAATCAATTATTATTATTGTCGTTATTATTATTCCGTCTCCATTTTAAAATTATTTGTGGGGCTTCTCTCATATTAAGTATCCATAACTTTCTTGTCACTATATACGTAGACCACAATTCATATAACTGTACGAAACAAAAATAAAGGACATGCAAGAAAGCGTCATCCAAGTATCAATTGTAATATCTAAGAACACGCAACAAAATTTTCTTCTTTGATTTGGACATTATGCTATAAGTATTGCCTAGGAATACGTGAAGTAACTTCAAACGGATAATATATTAGGGTAATATATTATATCATGAGATTATATATATATATATATATATGTACTTGTTACACTGGCCTTCACGTAAAAGCTGTACTTCTTCAAAAAAGAAAGAAGTTGTGAGTGATTTCAAGAATAATATTGCTATAGGGTTTGTTCATAAAAGATCAGGATAAATGGAAACGTTGGAAGCAGTTGTGGTGTTTTCAGTGATAGTGTTGAATTTTGTATGCTGCGCCTGCATCGCCATGAGAAGGAAAAACAACAATAGTAGTCAAGCTTCTTCGACCCACGATCATGGCGGAGATTTGGAAGCTTGTCCTTATGTTGAGGCCGCTCTCAACCTTGCCGAAGTTTGTTGCTCTGGTGGTGGAGACTAATATTAAAAGCTTAGAGCCTGTTTGGCTAAGTTTATTTGGGCTTATAAGCTACAAATAATAAAAAACGTGTAAGGGTATTTTTTTTTAAGTGTTTACGAGTAGCAAAACAAAGCAGAGCCAAACAAGCTGTTGTTGTCTTGAGTACCCAAAGGTTGATCGTGATTAATAGTTTGATCTTCCTGCGGTTTCGTTTTGCGTGAGTCGTTCATGCAGGCATGCATTATCTTTATTTTTGGACATGATCATATAAAAGATGGTTCATGGTTGGAAAATATATATATGATAAGCTTGCTTCTTCACAAGCTTAACCCCCCCAAAAAAATGACCCTGTAACGCTAGCGCTTCGCGTTCTTTCTATTCCATCTCATTCTATTCCAGGATAGGCGGCTAATACTAATCTAATAAGTGAAGTAGTCGTCGTTTGACCAATTGGCTCGGGCACTAGACCGGCCATGCTCGCCCATTCTGTCTCGCCCTAAATGGGATGGCTCTCTTAGTTACACTGCGCCTTCAGCTGATTTATCATCGTCTTCTCGTCAGCCGAGTGTTTCTCCTGATCAGGAAGCTCCTATTGATTTAGAAAGAAGAGTACATTCCCCTACTACTAATCGGCTCCTTCTCTCGGTCAATGTTGTCTCTACTGATTTCAACGTGAAGGAAGGCACTCCATTTCGATCAGCTTAGATGGATCTATAATGAGTTGCTGCTCTATATATATGATAATTATATTTTGCATCTAATATCTAACCTTTTTTTTTATTTTTGAGGTACCTCAACCCATTATGGCGATCAATATTTCGTGTTTTTTCTTGCTTATTTAAATGAATCGCAAAAGGTCAAAAGATTTAGTGGTCTCGTGGTATATTTTTTATTTTTAATGTGAATGATTTGGGATCAACTCTCACTAATTTCATGTAATCTATCTTTGACCTCTTTAAATAAAAAAAAAATGAATCACAGAAGAATATGTGTAATCAAAGAGACATTTATCGTGGCCTCCACGTTTTGGTATTTTGAAAGATCTGTGCCTAAAATCTTTTCTTCATTAACCTACCAACTAATACGTGAGAGGCCTCTTCTTGCCTTAGCTTTTGTCATTTGAAACCGACCAAATTATAAGAATCTGAAATTGATTGGATACTTTCAACAGTCCCAAACTCAACTGAGGTTAGAGAAACGTGTTGTGTTAAGTAAATTGAGTGAAATATTTGTACGAATGTGATATGATTTGAGATATTGAGCTTATTTTTTGAGGTGAATAAAATATTAGTTTCAAGCTATATAGAGAGTCAAAAAAATAAATTTCTCGGTGTTAATATAAAAATAATTTATACATTAAAAAAGTTAAGTATTTTTTTTTTTCAAAATATAAATGCCACAATTGACTTTGACGAGGTCTCATATTTTGAAAACACAGAATAATCTCTACATTTTCAATGTTATCAAAGACATTTCTTTCAACGAAAATAGCTAAACAATAATTCATAAATCTATTTTCATTCAATTTCTCAATTGGGTGTTGGGGTCATGGATTTTTTTTAGTGGGGTCAAAGTTAGCTTTTAACATAATATATGTATAATTTAATGCCCAAAAAAAAATGCTGAGTGGTGTTACTTGACACCAGTCTATCATGCATAGCTCTGTCCTTGGCTATATCTTTTTAATGCATGGTAATAATTTATGAATATGTTAATTTTGTATGATTCTATGACTAGTTGTGCGTCAAATATTATTTATTTAGTGTTCTTTTATTTGTATGTTATAAAGTAGTGTTTTTTTTTATTATACCACATATCATCATGTCATACTTTTTTCCCCTTCCAAAAGAGCTCTTTTTTCTTTTATTCATTGAAAAAAGCACTTTATATTCAAATTTATTCTATATGTACTTCATTCCCTTTTCATATTTTTCAATTACTTCATTCAGATTTTTCTTTCAAAAATTACTGTTTGAAACCTGCTAAAATTTTAATTTCAAAAAAAAAATTTACGAATGATAAAAATTAATTATCAATAATGAATAAATATATAAAAGATGCTCATTTTTCTCATGTATTGCATGGAGCCAGGGTAATATAACATCCTTTTTGGTTATATACCATTTCTTACTTTTCGTTTAGTTAATAATGTGAATATTACGTAATTTTTAATTTTATGTAATATTTTTATAGATTTTTGAATTGCAAATAATTAATTACTTATCATATAATTTTTATTAAATTCTTTTATTTATATTTGTCAACAAGAAAATTTGGCCTCTATTCACAATCAGATTTTGAGATTTTAATTTTTCTTCAGTAATTTTTTTTTTCAAAAAAAGGGGACGGCACCTTGAAATTTTATTCCACTAAAAAAAAATTACAAGAATAGACGGGGGACATAAAACCTTACCCTTTATACTACTCTTAAGGATGTATGCTCGACAAGCTGACCATATTACAAAATTAGAAAGATGAATGCATGCAAATACAGAAAAGCAATAAATAGGTAGTATTTACTACCCTTATAACCAAAAAGAGAAGACATAAAATAAATAAGATAATACTCACCACCCTTACTATAAGAAACCTAACTTCTAATACTAGGCTAACCTAACTTATCACATCGCAGCAGACCTTGAAGTCTTGGAATACTATTGCTTTGCTTGAACACCACCAATCCATGTGCTGAAACAGCTCTGTCAGCTAATAAGTCTACAGCTTGACTCCTTTCTCTGCAAATATGCGTGGCATGCACTCGAAGCACATCCAACATTTGTCTCACCTTTAACACCTCGTGACACTGCTCCCACAAATTTGAAACACCCTGCATAAGTTTAACAGCCCACGATGAATCCATCTCTGCCCATAAGTTTTTAATACCCCTCTCAACATATATACAAATGAAGTCCACAACTTAAAGCTTTAAGTTCATCTAGAATAACTGGTTAATCTCCCACATGTTCATAGAAGCCAAAAATTAAATTCCCTTGGGTGTTCCTAAGAACGCCACTAACCCCTGCTTCTTGTTGCTCATGTTTAACACTACCATCTGCATTAAGTTTGAACCTCCCGTCCAAGGGATTAGACGAAACTATGACTGTCGGCCTTCTCGTATTTTCTCAACAAAAAGTGACATGAAATTGCCCCCATAAATTAGTATGACCTCTTCATTGGTTACTAGTAGACAGACCAGCCTAACTGAGCTGCCCCATCAATCGATAAATTCTCCATTTTACCCGCTCCGAATGAAAGTTCCTAGCACGATGTTTGGCATCATTTCTCTCAAGTCAAACACTCCACAAAATAATGAGAGGAAGAAGAGAGCAAATATGCCCCATTCCAGTAAGAGAGCAGCACCACGCCATAAGCATTTGTCGTACGCCTATACAGTACTGGATGTGAACTCTAAACAAAGCAGCAAAGTGCTGCCATAATGCCCAAACCTTAGGAGATCCCACAAAGCAATGTTTAAATGTCCCTTCTTGCCTATAACATGGACATCGGGATGCCATATTTATTCATTTCTATTGAAGCCTTTTATCTAGGGAAGCCAACTATGTAGCAATCTCCAAGTGAAAAAAAAGATATTTTCAAAGGTAAAGATCTGTGCCAAATTTGCTTAAATAAAAAGTTGTCACCTTTCTTTTGTCTCACCTTTTCCCAAGTGTTCCTAATAGAAAAACATCCATCACTCAATCTAGTCCAAAATGGCTTATCTAGACCATGAGCTTTTTCTAAAAATAACACAATTTAAATAATTAATTTAAAAAATAGCCTTGTTTTTTGCTGGGTTTCAAAACTAGCACTTTCGGTTTTTCAATAAACGAAATCGGGTATTCAAAAAACGAAAACGTTCAAAATGCACAATGTATCATAACGGACGATATTTCGGCTTTTGAATAGCCGAAATCGGCTATTCAAAAGCCGAAAAATCTGATGCAAAGGCACAATTTTTTATTTGTCTCGATTTTCGCGATTTCAGCTATTGAATAGTCGATTTCGACTATTGAATAGCCGAAATTAGCTTTTCAAAACCAGGAATCTGCCAGGGGAATATGTGCTGGACAATTTTTCGGCTATTCAATAGCCAAAAATAAATTCGGCTATTCAATAGCCGATTTCAGCTATTCAAAAGCCGAAAAATGGTGGAATTTATTTTGCATGTTTTCGGTTTTTGAATACCCGTTTTCGTTTATTGAATAACCGAAAGTGCTATTTTTGAAACCCAACTAAAAACAAGGCTATTTTTTAAATTAGTTATTTAAATTGTGTTATTTGTAAAAAAAATCCTCTAGACCATCTCCATCAATATGGACCTCTATAACCCTAATATGCAATAGCAGGTGGGATGACAAGCATTAATTTATGAAAATCCCTTGCAGGATTTTTTTTTACCCAATTTTTAAAATACCATACAAAAAGAACCCAATTCGTGCTAGGTTTTCAAAAATAACCCTAACTGGTTCCCAGAACGTGGTTTACGCATTTCGAGAATGCGAGACGCATGCCTGGAATGCGGAACGCTCTCTAGGAGTGCGGCCACATTCCGGGAGTACGTTCTATACCTAGAACTCATTTTCTGGGTTTTCCTTACAGCCCTGACAGATTTGATTTGATTGCAGAGCAGGGAATTTATTCTTAGCAGCACATTCTAGGAGTGTGTTTACAGTAACTGGAATATATTCCCTGCCATCAATCTTGCTCTAGTCACTTCACGTCAAGGGAAATTTCAGAAATCTCACTCTCAGAATGCGTTTTTTACCTATATAAACCCCAACCCCTTCCTCCACCGGCTCATTCAATTCGTTACCCATCATTCCACTTTCTACCAAATAAACTTTCAACCAAATTCATCCACCAAAGCACCTAAAAGAATGAATTCAACCGACGTTACTATTCTTTTATACTACGGCGATCACAAATACTAACTGATTACGGTCTTGATTATAGAAGTCCAAATATACCACGCAAAATCAAAATTCATCCCGATACAACTTACGACCAATTTGTTTCTCGTGTAATTAGAAAACTAGGGTTGCATCCGACCATTGATAGGGTTAACTTATGCTATCGTGACCCTAGATGGGACGCTACATTGCAGCAGATTTATTATTATCCAAGTGCAATAATTGATGATGAAGATATACGGGAGATGTATGGCACAGCTGGCTGTGATTGGAACTGTTGTGTCGCCCACGTAATAGTGGACATTCAGTGTCATGACGTGTATGTACCTCAACAAATGGCCGAGGTCCCGTACCAGTCCAACATGTCGGACCTAAATGCAACATCATCGTAGGAAGAAAATGAACATATCAATATTACAACAACAGTGCCAGAGTTTGCCACATTTTCCTTTTCCCCTCAACCATAGTCCACTTTTGAAGTCGGAGAACCCTCTCATCGTAGCGGTGGCATGGAGGGGAGATGTGACGTCGCAGCAGATACTGTTCTGTCAGAGGCAAATGAAGAAAACGAGGACGGTGAATTGAACGATCAAGAAGATGTAGTCTCAAAAGCAAGTTTGAACTACCAAATTGAGAACGATGTAGAAGGACCGAATGTCGATGCAGAGTCGGAGGTAGAAGAGGAGGAAGTAGTAAAGTTTCATACTGCTAGGATTGAATTCTACACGACAAGCAGGCACGATGTCACCAAACGTCCAATATGGGACCCCGACAGGATGGAACTGGCCAAACGAATGGTGTTTCCATCTAAAGTGGATGCGATAAGGGCTGTTCAACAGAACGCGATAAAAATACAAAAGGAATATAGGGTCGTCAAGTCGAGTAAGACTCTGTGGAAGGTACGATGTAGGGAAACGCACAGTGGAAGCGTAGCATGCCCATGGTATATACGTGTCATAAAGAAAGCAACGCATAAGCAGTGGGAGATCACGCAATATTACGCCAAACATGTTTGTACGGTGCAAATAACTGCGTCAGGGCACAAAAATTTGACTTCGGGTTTAGTTGGATATTGGTGAGGCATTTCATAGTGAAGAAGGCTAATTACGAGGTCGGGCTTATCTAAGTTCACATGAAGGAGAAGCTAACGTGAATGTCAGTTACGGAAAAGTTTAGAACGGGCAGAATAAAGCAATTGAACTAGTGTATGACAATTGGGACACGTCATACCAAATGCTCCCACAGTTTCTTGGCACTGTGATGGCCAAGAATCCAAGTAGTGTTGTGAGATATAGGTTCGCTGAAGGTTTAACGCAAGCGAAAAAAATTTTCAACGTGGTTTATTAGGCATTCGATCCATGCATCACAGCGTGGAGGCATTGTAAACCCGTGGTTTCGCTGGACGGCACATACTTCTGGGGAAAGTACAAGGGTCATCTCCTAGTTGCATTAGCCATAGACGCCAACTGCCAAGTATTGCCATTAGCCTTTGCAGTTGTGGACGCAGAGACAACTCATACTTGGTCGTGGTTCTTACAGCAGTTGCGTGGGAACTTTTTTACTGAGATGCCCCAGGTGTATATCATTTCAGATAGGCATGCAAGTATCGTATATGTAATCGAATGGGTTACATGTGACGGTCAACTTGAAATAAAACATCACATTTGCTTCAGACATCTCAAAAGCAATGTGATGAAAAGATGGCAGAATCAATTCATTAAAGACACGTGTTGGATAGCTGGCCGAGAATGTCAAGCACGCAAACATGTGCATGCAATGAACATGATCCTTACTGTGGACCCTGGTTAGAACAGTGTTGGCAGATGAGTACACAAGTTCCCATCCGATATCCTTGCCGATACATGGACTATGAGCACTGATGGGGGATACAGATGGGGTGTGATGACCACAAATAATGTCGAATACTTCAACAGTGTCCTCGTTGGTGCAAGGGTTACCTATCACGGTCCTAGTTACTAATACTTTTATGAAGATAAAAGATTACTTTCATGATCGGTTGGTCCATGCCATGTAATTGGAGAGTGAAGGCCATCAACTCCCTCCTATTGTGAGGGATCTTTTTGAGAAGTGGAAGACCTCGTCACATCGCCATTATGTACTTTGTTTCAGAGAGGATGGTAGATACCAGGTCTACTAGTGCAATGGAAGGAGAATCCGCCATATCAGGTTATCAACTGGGAAGAAAGTATATATACTTGAGGTAAATGGGTTGAATATCACTTGCCATGCTTGCATTTACAAACTGTTGCTCAGTTTAGGGAGTTTAATGTAGAGAACATGATACCTCAACAGCTGACAGTGAAATCGTACAAAGATACCTATTGGAAGACATTCGAGCCTCTTGAACACCAATATTATTGGCCTCCAGTGCCTGCATGGACGTTGCATCCGAACCCAAGTCGTGTTCAACAGAGAAGAGGACGAGCCGGAGGTCGGCACATCCCAAATGAGATGGATCACTCGGACTGGCATGGACGACGAAAGTGTACAGCATGTGGTCAACCAGGTCACACTGCTACAATTTGCCCCAACAACCAAAATGCATAATCCGTTATGTTTACCAGTTTAGCAAGTGTTATATGTAATCGTTTTATGTTTATTTATTGTGACGTTGTAATATTATTGTGTAATCGTTTTATGTTTATTTGTTGTGGCGTTGTAATGTTATTGTCTAATTAACGTTGTAATGTCTACGTCAACTGTAGGTTCCTTGTGCACAACGTACTTAATTGGAAACATTAAGTATTCAATGGACCATCCAAAACATAACATAGTCTAACATAAATGAAAAAACATATGAAAGTCCCATCAATACATAACAATGTATCATAAATACATATGAAAAAAAAGAGTCCAAAACTGAATACATCATCTAGATGTGTAATGATCAGGGCCCTTCCCCCTATTAGTGCGGTCAGGTAACTGACGTCTAACAAGGGATGGTGCGTGGCATTTCCTGGATGAACGTGTCTGACGACGTGGAGGCTCCTGTACCTGTGGCTGTGTGGCTGGTGGCTGGTGCCTGGGTCGCATGTGCCTCGGACTGCCGCAGCTAGTCTTACTGCTCAACACCACTGTCTATATACTGCTCGTGGACGTAGTCCCGGGACCCCATGTATCTGCTCGGAGACCCTCTTGAGGACTCGCTCTGCGTAGCCTCGTCGTCATCTAGCTCGTCAACCACCGGCCTGGAGGATTCGCCAACCTAGAACATACCGTGTCTACCGCCACTGCTCTGACCTATATGCATGGTGGAATAATCAATGAGGAACAATCGAAACATGGATCGATGTAATGACGACTGTGTTGGTAGACAATGATGTGGCAATGATGCCTTGGGGGTGAACGGTTGTGATGACATGGTGGGATACGTGTGATCGCACTGCGAAGGTAGCGTATGCTATGAACGATGCTCTCTATGCTACTGTAATGGCTACATCGGAGACCTATCAGACAACTCCCACACGACTTTTTGCTGTATAAGATGCTCGTGCTGTGTATGTTGGAGTGCACTCTCGCCATGCAGCTGCATAAGCTGCAAGTGTCGCATCACATGTTCCATGGATGGTGCATCGCCATGAAGGTCCCCCTGCTTATAACGTTGCAGCAAATCACGAGAATGGTGGACCATATGCTAAACAACTGACGCCTGGAGAAAAACGTAACATATTGTGGTTAATTTCAAATATAGTCCACAGTTTTCACTAAGTAAAATAAAAACGAGTACAAAGGCTGCAGACCAGTGACATCTCATCAAGTGCAGATGCTGCGTAACCATCCCTCCTATGACTTATACCTGGATGACCGACATATAATATGGTCACCCGACGGTACCAAGTCATGTAAGTCCTGAGTATTGCTATCGTCGGCACATCCTCCAGCTGTCTGTGGAGAACGTGTTGCTGCCAATTCCCCCATTTAGCCGCAGCCCGTGTCAGCGCATCTCTCTCAACTTTTTCCTTCCTATCCCTGTGTTTCTTATGTGCAGGCGGATCATGAGGGACTGCCGATCATAGTCCAAGCTGCCACAAGACATGATCCGAACGGTACCACTCAACAGTATGCCCAAATATCAACGGGATCCGGGCACGCCAAACGTCACTGTCTTGAATACAATACGGTAGCAGGTTGTCCAATATCATCCTGAATGGCTGCCATATAAATTGTAACCAAAACAAGTACCGGTTAGTTAATTACGTACACTACCCACGTATTCAATAATACAAGATATTAATTTGTAATAAAGCAACTTAAGTGTACTATACCTTGTCAAGCTGAAAATGGTCTATAACATCCCAACACTCAACCTGCCCTGACTTTCCGGATGCATCAATCATTTCCTTTTTCACGTAAAACACAACATCTCATGGAACGTGAGGAAGCTAAAACATCAGCCCAAGATGATGTTGTTGTCGCTGTAGCCGCTCTCGTGTGGGATTTAGGAGCTGAGACCGAAAAGTCGTGAATCTATCCTATGCAAAAAACTACAACCAGTAAACAATTGTTATATTATAATAACTTTTGTTATAATAAAGTTAACATTCATAAAATCTAAACATAACTATATGATGCAAACCAATACCTGGACCAGTATCACGGCTCCGCATACACCCTTACACTGATGGAATGAGGTGCGGTCAAGCTACTGGTACAAATATGCTAGTACAGTCGCGCCTCAATTGTACTGCCAGATCCGTTCAAAGTCTACCAAATGTATCAACCAAGCCAAATTACCCTCACTTGTACTCGTGTTCGCAAATAGGTGACAGCAAATGATGAGAAATATCTACAACCGTGCCCGCTGCCGCGCCTGGTCCTGAATGGGGTTCTCTAGAGTACCCTGCATCACAAACATGTCCTGCACCTAGACAAAATTTATCGAGTTCCCCAGAATGTCAATACAGCAGGTACCATCGTCTGCAATCGCGTTTGCGTCAATCCCTAGCAAATCACGAATCGTAACAACCCAATCATCCCTCGAGCGTGGGGTCGTATCAAGCACCGAAAAAGGTGCACCAGTCATGGGAAGACCCCAGACGGCCACATCCTACAGGGTGATGGTACCCTCCCCTATGGGTAAATAAAATGTGTGGGTCTCCGACCACCACCTCTCAATCATGGCAGTAATCAACCCGCGGTTAAGCTGATGGTGACGGGATTTATAACACCCATAGAATCCCATCTCGACCAACTGCTGCTGTACCAATGGGTGTTTTGGATCATTAAACAAAGGCTGATCCGACCTATAGCATCTAAAGGTACCTAAATGATGCGGATCCTGCAAATATTGCACCCGGTGCTCCATCTAGTGGCACAGCAACGTGGTGTCTACTAGTGTAGGTCAACTATCCATAATGAATCCTAAAATAAAAATTAATAATAACAATTAACTAACTTAACTTTATTCTAGCTTTTAAATCTCTAATTTATTAAATAATAATAATGATAACACTAATCATAATAATAATAATAATAATATCAATAATAGTATTAACAATAATAATAATAATAATAATAACTAAAATATAACATTAATCATAATAATAATAATAATGTTAATGATGATGATGATAATAATAATAATAATAATAATAATAATAATAATAATAATAATAATAATAATAGTAATAATGATAACAACAACTAAAAGATAACATTAATCATAATAATAATAATATTGCTAATAATAATGATAGTCTTAATAATAATAATAATGACAATAATAATAATAATAATAATAATAATAATATTTATAATAATAATAATAATATTTTTATTATTATTATTGTTGTTGTTATTATTATTATTATTATTATTATTATTATTAATTCTAATTCTAACAATAATGTTGAAATTGTGTTATAAAACCTAAGCTATAATCCTAACAACAATTATTCATTCCTTAAACTAACAACAATTAAAATACAAATTAACACAAACTAAAATTAACTTCCAAAACAAAAATTACACAAACTAAAAACAAATTATATAACTTAAAACATTAATTATAATTGCAAAACATAACATAAAATAAATAACTCACAAGATTAAGCATATATCCTTCGCAATGAGGCTGAAAATCTAATTTTTTTGGCTTGGGGTTGGTGGAATTTTTTTGGATTGGAAGTGGTGGAATGGGAAAAAATGAGTACTGGGACAAATTTATGAAGCATGGCCACGCACCAGGAACGCGGACCGCGTTCCTGGTACGCAGCCACGTTCTTACTTTGAATTTTTTTGTTACACACAATAATCCACTTTCTCGGAATACATGAACCGCGTTTCGGGAACCAGTTTGGGTTATTTTTGAAAACCTATCACGAATTGGGTTATTTTTGCATAGTATTTTAAAAATAAAAATCATGCACCATTCTAGAGTCTACGTTTACCTACATATTCAATATCAGCTTTGCAAGACAATTATCGTCCATCCAGGAGTCTATCCAGAACGAAGGCTGAACTTCACCAAGCCTTTATGTAATAAATTCCTCCATCTCCTCCTTAATTCTATTCATCCATTTCCACGTTAGAGAATCTTGAACTCTGGCAATACTATTTAAGGGATGCTCATTTGTGCAATATTTCTACTTCATATAAGCACTCTATAAGTTCTTAACTATTCTAAAATACCACCACAATTTGAATTCAAAAGCAGTACTAGCATCAGAAAAACTGTAAAAGCCCAAGCCACCATCGCAAAAAGGATAGCATACATTTCTCCAAGATGACCACCTGATACGTTTAATATTCCCCTTATCACTCCATTGAAACCCAATGCAAATTCTCTCAAACTTGTTCAACACCGCCTCCAGAGGACGCCAAACTTGTAGAAAATATAAAGGCATGCTAGTAAGAGTACCACACAATAAGACTAAATGACCCCCAGGAGAAAATGCCTTGGCTTTCCTATCCCTCAAGCTTACGAGTCACCTTACCTAGAAGCTCCTCAAATAAAATATTTTTGTTATGACCCTTATTTAGAGGCATCCCAAGATACTTTGTGGGAAAAAAGTTCTTACAAAATCCAGTTACCCTAGCAATGATCTCTACCCTGGAATTAGTGGTCTTGGAGGATACGATAAAGCCACACTTATCATTGTTCACCTTTTGCGTCGACACGCGTTCATAATGCTTCAAAGCCTTCATTATTTTATCCAAGGTGCTCTAGCAACCATTAGAAAACATAATAACATCATCTGCAAAACTAAGAGGAGATAATAGGGTGGAACAACCTGTATAAAACCTCATGGCAAGGTTAGAATTAAACAACTTATTGAGCAGGCGAGGAAGATAATCAGCAGCTAGAACAAATAATAGAAGAAAAAGGATCACCTTGACGGAGGCCTCTGGAAGAAAGAAAGAAACCTGCTAGCTCCTTATTTATCAGAATAGAAAACTAGCACCTACTTATGCACCTCTTAATTTTATCAATATAATCCACGAGTAAGAAAAACCAAAAGCTTTCAACATCTCAAAAAGAAACCCCCAATTCAACCTATCATAAGCCTTCATCATATCTAACTTCAACATGACATTCCCTTCCAAGGTCTTCTCATCAATATTGTGAGTCATTTCCTTAGCCAGAAGGATGTTATCACTAATTAATCGGTCTTTAATAAAGCCACTTTGATTCTTAGATATTATACCTAGCAAGAGGTGCCCCAACTGGTTAGCCAAAATCTTGAAAAATATCTTATATAACACGTTACACAAGCTAATCAGACGAATGTCACTCCACCAACTAGCATTATCTTTTTCAGGAATCAAAACAATAGAAGTGGCATTCACTCCTCTAGGAATCGCCTCTCCCTGAAAGAAACTGATAACCACCTGCTGAAGGTCCCCTCAATCACCTCCCAGCAATGTTTAAAGAATGCTAACGAAAAACTTCTTCAGTAATAACTAGAGTGATAAATTTTGCATTTCCAATGTAGATACATGTCAATAACTTAGAGGTAAAAGATAATATACTCTTTTGAAATATAATATACGACTTTTTAAATATATTTGTTACAGAATATTTTTAAATATAATTTTATAATATTTTAACTATCATTTTTAAAACAATAAATAGTTAATATTTTATTAAATGCTAATGACTCTTTATTTCATCCTAGATTTGTATTAAATACTAATCTACCAACTCTCTATTTCACTCTACATTTGAATTAATTCTATCTTCTTTGTCCTTTTTGTAATCCTTATATATTTACCTTTCAAACTTATTTGTCACTTTGCTCAACAATAGGCAATAGGTGAATATATCTAGTTTATGATAAAAATTAAGTTTATTTACTGCATATAATAAATTAAAAAATATTTTATGTAGTCTATTCCCAATGTGTCATATCCTAATTTTGAGATGTTTCAACTCATACAAAGAGTTTAATATATACTCTTTCGGAGATTTATGTTTCAAACATTTGTAATCCTTCAAGACTTGTATACAAATATCCATAGAAAGAAACATGTTAATGATTTCACTGGCAGCCTTGAACATATTTCAAGGGTAATGTCCCAGGGGAGATCTCTCCCGGTGTTCTATCCATTTGAAGCTTTGCAGTAGTCTTGTAACACTCTACGATAAGAGGGAACGATTGGTAAGGCTAATAATGGCGACTAAATACTCTTATTAATGGTGACCGACAGCTGATTAGGTGTCCGATCAGACACCATGCAAGAAAAGTTCAAGGTGGAGCTTTGTTAGTAGCCTTGTAACACACTACGATAAGAGTTAGAAACATTAGTTTTATAATTTTGTTATAAACATTATATTAATGAAATTTTCAATATTTTGTTATTAGGATTTATTATGTGTTCTAACATTTAGTTTTATAAACATTTATCTATCCATTTAGTTTTATAAACATTTATCTATCCATTTAGTTTTATAATTTTGTTATAAACATTATATTAATGAAATTTTCAATATTTTTATATTAGGATTTATTATGTGTTATTAATAAGAGTTTTAACAAACAAGAGTTTTAATTGCTTTACCCCATTGACCTTGTTAACCGGAGAATCAACTTCTGTGGGGTGCAAGGGTGAGACTGGACTTTGTTGAACGTAGAATATAATACAAAATGACATTTTTCTTTTTTGGTCGAGGAAAGGTTTGCATTCAAGCAAAAGAAAATTTACAAAAGTCAGCCAATCCCTCTTGGCTGCAGACCAGCGATAAGCAATTTGCAAAGAACTGGACGTCTAATAGTACGCGGAAAATGCACGTGAAAATAAAGATCAATCATCGGGCATATGCGTTTGGGCTTGGATTTACACTTACAAGCCCAAAATACCTGGGCAATAACCCCCAATCACTCCATCTGACATACCCAACACGTTTCACGGTTATGCTGCGTTTGTTAACATATAATTTATTTGAAATCTTAAATCTATAAAATACAAATAAAATTATATGCATTTCAAATTTAAATTTTGCTTATTTTTTTGCATTTCCAATTTAAGATTTCAGATAAACACATAACAAGCACAGCATTTTGGGGGGTGGAGGTTTAGAAAAGGAAAACACGGCATTAATAGAGCCACACACTTTTTCTGGGTTGAGGCTCCCAAATACCACATGAGCCACCGCCAACATTTTAAAGATGCATCATAACTATGTGACAAACACCGCGCATAGCCAGGTTCGAAATGCCTTTGTACTAAGAAATCCCCTCTGCCAGAGCCACTGATGTTTGCCAGCGTAAAAACATTGTCAAGATTCCCGAATAAGTGGACCAAATACAAAAACAATCGGCGAAAAAAGCATACCAATTTAATAAGAGAAAACGAGATAACTATTCTAATTCCTATAATTCATTATAATTGTCTGAATTTCACTTATATCTGCTGCAACACATGAACACAATCAGCTTTAGATAAAAGCACTTCGACCACCCCTTCGGCTGTGCCTGTCATACGCAGTGTTAAATTTGTCTACCAGCTCGTTCATCGTACTGTCCAGGAATAAGAGATGATTTCAGATGTGACAACAAGTCAAAGCTAAATTTATACTGTTATACACTCGGCCAAAAGCATTCTAAGGTATCTTAAAATCCAATATTAAGGGAAAAAAATTGTAAAATTCGGTTCAGCCCAACTTAAGTTAGAGATGCTCAGCATTCACCTTTTCATAGGCTGTATTACTTATCTCAGCTTTATCCTGGTTTTGACTGATAATTTTCACAAGTCTAGAGGTCACCTTTCACCCCCAAATAAACATATAAATAAAATATTCACCAACAGAAGGCATGTCTGTGGGGTTTTGCAAGCTCAGTTGAGGTAGTAAAAGTAATACTTTCTTTCCAGCTTAAGCTGATCTACCCGCACAGCTACATCACACCAAGCTGCCCATTACAGCTTCCTTAACTTCCAGATCAAAACAGATTTTCACAGATTTCAAATGCTTGCCTTGGAGACTACATATCTCAAAGCATTATCCTTCTTTGCTTTCATACCGTGTTTCAAGTTCATTTCAGGATATAGGAGAACTCATTTCACCAAACATGACATTCCCCCTACCCCTCCTCCCCCCATTTTTCTCCCAAAACCCAAAAAAAATAATTAAAAAAGAAAACCCTCTTTATATGCCAGATTCTCCTTTTGCAGACTCAGATCCAAAACAACAAAATGCAGTAGATATCAACCACTCAACTCACAAGCTAATAGCAGATTGTTAAATGAATATATAACTCCTATATATATCATATTTAACTAACAGATTTGAGTTGTAAATGAATATTTATGTACCTCATCGTGGACAACCTTAAAACTGCCTTTTAACCTAGGTTCTCTATGTGATAGTAATTATAAGACCACTAAGATAGTCCAAGACAATTATTATCAGCATGGGAATGAAGAATTCAATTCATTCAAGTCTCATTCAAAATCACCAATCACTCTATCCCTGTGCAGAATCTCATACTGGAGAAACGTGAAAGAAAAAGTCAAGGCTTTTATAGTACCTTGAGCAGTTGGTGAGCATTGCCAGGTAAGTAATCAACAACGTGTCATTGTATTCCTGCAAATAAAACAAACAATGACACCACTATCCAGCACATTGAACAAGTTCAATCTAGAAAATCTCACCCGCTGATGCAGAAATGAATGAATTTCAAGATAAAGGTTTTGTTTGGTTTGGCTTTTTAAAAAAGTGACAAAGCCTTTAAACTCTTTTTTGACTTTATAAAAGCATATTTTAGCATCATATAAGATCATAAAGACAGATCAATTCAGTATAGTCCTGAAAGCACTCACCATCAAGAAGTCATCTTGAAATTTCTCCGATTCAATGGCAGGCAATCTTCTTAAGAGACTAGATACTTGCCTAAGCAGTGAATTTTCACAAGGGACTTCTCCTGCAGCAGTAATGCAGTCAGAAACAGGTCAAGTTTATCCAGCTTCATCACTAAAACCTCTGATCACCGAAAGCTCTTAAAGCATTGGTGTTTCTTTTTTCCAACAGAGGAAATTGCTTTACACATAGCACTATGTTGATAGATTAGGGAAATAGAAGCACTGGCCCAACCTCAATTTTTCCTCCCCAAGTGAAGGATAGCATGTGTCACACAAGCACAAATTTAAAACATACTTCTCATTTCTAATCTTCACCTACAGAGACCAGACATTTACCTTTTTCCATAGAAAGCAGATATTGATGAAGGACTCTGATTCTGCTATTTAGCATCTTGATGGCACTGTGTATGCCAGTAAGGTGAGCGGCCACTATACAAAGAAATGTTATTCATAAGTACTATGATAACTAGCTCAACAAAGAAAAGTACCAAATTACTTCCAATAGAAAATGCTGTCATATTAGCTAGGGGAATTTAGATTTAAGTAAGAATTGCTCACATTGAGTTGCTGCCGAACCACCATCAGATGGTTTAAGATGTGCAACATGATCAACAGATATTCTTTCTGCTTCAACAGTCTTCAAAGTGATAAAGAAAAGAGAATCAGAAGACTTCTTTAAGAGGCTCACATCAAATTTAATTCAGAAAAAAGAACTACAAACCTCTATATTATAGCTTGCTTGGACAAAAATAAGCTGCGGGATCCCATCGATGACATGCAATTCTAAAAAAAAGTCGAAAACCAAAAACTCACTATGTCAATAAATTAGAAAATGAAGAAAATTACAGAATTCCTATGTCTTGCAGGTTCCCATATACAAGGGAATCAGAGTTTTGCAAGGCAGATTTCAAAATTATTTACAAATTTACTAAAATTGCATGCGACAAATGATAATTGAAGAAGGTAAAGGCTAAGTTTTGCACTAAAATGCAATGTTAATGAAGAAGAAATAGGAGGAATTGCAGTTTTCTACATTAACAATTTAGTGCTGGAACTCAAAGAGAACCCAGAGTCAGTGGACTTCCCTTCCATGTCCCCTTAGGTCTCACTTTCCTTTTTCTATTTTTTCCTCTTTAAATTCAGAAGGATTAAACTGAGCAGAAATGTACACTCACCACTTTCATAAATGGTAACAGGCAAATCCTTTTGAGCAGGATTGATTGAAGGGTTGAGAAGAACGTAAACAGGGCTTTCATTAATATCCATCAACTGTTAGAAGGGAACACATGTCATAATGGGTGACAAAATATAGGGAATTGAAGTAATTTAATACTCCAAAAAGGAGAACTAATTGAATAGATCCCATTCCTATAATCTCAGAATGCTATGCAAGCAGCAAAGATTAACAAACCAACAAATTCCCCACCCCTATAATCTTGGACTAACACTAAAGCAATAAGAATTAATGCTCAACTTCAGAATAAATGGCATATGTCCAACAGTCAAGTGATTTAGCTGCTTAATACAGTTTATAAATTCAAAAGTGAAAACTATGGAGGAAGATGATTCTCTAATTTGCATACTTTACAGTGTTACAAAGTATACACCTAAGTAAAACCTAAATTGATACCATTCCCAAAATCAGAAACCTCTCTAATTGAGAACACATTATATAATCAAGGCCATAACCCAATTCCATTAAAAGCTAAAGATCTTTGTTAAGCTCGGATTTCCATCTCAAACACATGACAGCAAATATGAATTCCATATTACAAAATTTGAACTTCATTTTAAATTAGGAATACTCAATTATTCAATTAGTACTTACTGCTTTATGAATATGCATATCAGATTCCTGCACATCACTCCCCGTTGAGTACCATCCCAAAATATAAAAGTGTGGAAACACCTTCTTATCTGCTCCAAATAAACACCATTATCACTACAAAGTCACCATCAAAACCATCTACCAGCACACATACACATCCAACTTATATTAAAGAGTAAACACCTTCCTACCACTCCAAAGCAACAACAACTAGCAACCACTATACATATCAGAAATATGCACTTAATATACAAATATGGCTAGATAGATAGATAGATAGATAAACACACAAATGCACATTATTAACCCAATTTCACATATATTCATCACCAAAAAAACAAACAAATAACAAACTAGCAATCAGTATAATTGCATAATGCAATGTTACATGCATCTGTACATCAATAACACAATTTTGAATGAGTTCTTCACAATATAATACCTCTAGCAAAGAGCATACTTCGCATATATGCATGATAAAGACAAGTTCATATAAAATTTTATCATCTAAAAGAGCCCAATCAGCATACATTACACATACACAAATATTACGCGTGTCTAGATGATTGTAACCCAATTGCGATAAAATTAATCATCCAAAAACCCTAGCAGTCAACATAGAGTGTAAAACATATATGTGTGAGTGTGCATATATATAGGCAAATGCAAGTGATTAAGTATGGGAAAGAGGTATTAACAAAGCTCTTGCTTCTTTTCGAGGAAGCCACGGTCGAGAGAGTGAGTGGAATGATCATAGAGAAGCTCAAAGCTGTTGAAGATCTCGACGGTACGGCCTTTCTGGACGCCGATGACGCAGCCGAAGACTCTCGGCGGCGGTGGAGAAGTCGACACCGCCGCGGCGGAGGAAGAATTCTGAGGAGGCACGGACTGCGATTGGGACTTCACACGAGTGTGATGATCCGAGATGTTGAGGATTACCAAAGGGTGGAGCTTGAACGTTAAGCCACTGCTCGATGTCGATGACGACGACATTCTGGGTGTGTAATTACAAACGCCAGTGGCCACGTCTGTGCTTTACGCGCCGCTGCGATTTGGCTTTTGGCGGTGGTCCGGTGAATTTTTATAGAGTTGGAAAGGTGTAACGAGTGAGGGTTTTGAGCTTCTTGCTCCCCCTCTGGCCCTTTTATATTTTTGCTTCTTAATTCTCAACATTTTTTGCTTACGCGTGTCTTTTTTATTTTGGCGATAAGTACTTCATGGATAACTTTTTAGTTTAAATACTCATAATCATTAAAATTAATATCATTAAGGCCTATTTAGATTAAATTTTTTTCAGAAAATATTATATTAAAATTACAATAACTAATTGATTTGACTTTTAAAAAAGTTAAAATTTTAAAAAAAAAATTCAAATACAAATTTTTTTAAAAGTCAAAATTTTCAGCTTTTCAAAAAAAAGTTATTTTTCAAAAGCTATTAAAAAAGTGCTTTTGAAAACAAACCAATCCAAACGGGCCCTAAAGACTCTATAAGTTAAATTTAACAATTCAAAATTATTGTTATTTTTATAAATACTATTATACATATATAAGATTTTGGACTTGTTTGAATTGGCTTTTTTTGGAAAAAAAAATATTTTTTTTGAAAAAGTTACACTAAATTTGCAATAATTATTTGTTCTAAAAAAGCTCAAATACAGCTTTTTTTAAAAGTCAGAATTTTTAGCTTCTCTAAAAAATATTTTTTAATGGCCTATTTGGATTGGCTTTTTTTTTTTTTAGGAAAAAAAACCTTTTTTTCTAGGAAAAAAACACCTTTTTTTCATTAAAAACAAGTGACATTAAATTCGCAATAACTATTTGATTTGTCCTTAAAAAAAACTGAAACCCTGAAAAAAGCTGAAATACAGTTTTTTTTAGAACTTAGAATTTTCAACTTCTCAAAAAAAGCTATTTTTCAAAAGCTGTTAAAAAGGTGCTTTTAAAAAAAGTCAATTCAAACGAGCTCTTAAGCTATTAAGAAAAGTGTTTTTGAAAAAAGCTAATCCAAACGGGCCCTTTGTCCAGAGCCTCTAGTGTTAATTAAATGCCTTTTCAACTACATGTACATTGCAAAGTTTTTTTTTTTTTAATTTCTAATATTTGTGTGATAGTACTATGTATTAGTAATATTTATTGTGTGTTCTTTTACTGTTGATTTTATCATAAAACATTAAAATCCTTTTACATGAAAGGGGTTGATAATCTCTAAACGAATATTATACGTATAGGTGTGTACTCATTGGGGATCCCTAATATTTTGTCCAAAATTTTTGGATACGGAGAGAATGAAAGTTTATAATTAGATAATGGAGAAAAGGGATTGGGGATGGTAAATAATTTTGAAAAGAAATATGGGCAATTGACAAATGTCCAATTCTCCAAAATTTCTTCAAGAACATAGTTTATTGTTAATAATATTGCATCGTTTCCTTCCTTGATACATTCTTTTCTTTGGGCTTTGAGTCCAAAAAAATAAAGGCCCCAAATAAAAAAATCTTGGCAAGTCGGCAACGGCAATAGCATGCTCGATGGCAACGATAATGACAACGGCACATTTGACGGCAACAGTAATTGCGCATATCATTCAACTTGTCATTTGTGATGATTTGAAAAAAATGGATGATTCTGTTAATAAAGTATGGGCTACTATAAGATATGTGAGACAATCACCTGCTAGATTATAAAGATTTAAGGGTTGTGTTGGCATGGAGAAGATTGATAGCAAGAGATTATTATGTTTGGATATCCCAACTAGGTGGAATTCTACCTATTTAATGCTAGACACTGCTATCAATTTTATATCAACCTGTGAAAGATATAAAGGACAGGATCCATTCTTTAAAGTGGAGCTTAAAAGTGGAGAAAACAAAGGGGTACCAACTAAGATTGATTGGGAGAATGTGAAAAGCCTAGTACTCTTTTTAAAGCATTTTTATGATTTCAGTATCAGGGTTTCTGGCTCTTCATATATGACTTCAAATAACTTTTTGCATGAAATTAGTTCAATATAATGTTTTTTGATTAAGTGGATTAACGATGATGATTTTCTATTGAGTTCTATGGCTAGGAAAATGAAGGGCAAATATGACAAGTATTAGGGTAACAGAGAAGATGAATGCATTGATTTACATTTCTTTTGCTATTGATCCTCGTTACAATATGACATATGTAGAATTTTTGTTCGGTGAGATGTATGACGAGAAAAAAAATTTGGAAATGTCATAAAGGTTAAAGAGGCACTAAATGCTATGTTTGATGATTATAACATAATTTATGGAACTCATTCTACTCAATGAAGTGATTCCCTCTAGTAAGTTCAGACTTCGGCTCAAATGATCTCACAGATATAAAGGAATATATGGAGTTGAAATTTAAGAAGCGTAGATCCAAATTGAGGGTTGGTGAGTTCAAGTCAGAGTTGGGCAAATACTTAAATGAGGACATTGAAGAAGAAAGCAATGACTTTGACATATTAGCAAGGTAGGAAGTCAATAGCCCTTGATTTCCAGTCCTTTCTTGCTTAGCATGTGATGCATTGGCTGTTCCTATCTCAATTGTAGCTTCTGAATCTGCATTTTCTATTGGTGGACAAATATTTGATTCGTTTAGGAGTTCGTTAACTCCTAAAATTGTTCAAGCTTTGATTTGTGCACAAGATTGACTTTGCTCACCTCCTTATGTTCCCATTGTTGAAGAAGACATAAATGATTGCGATAACTTGATGGTGGTAACAAAATTTCAATTCATGTAGTTTTTTGTAGTCATACTTTTTTTTTGTAGTTTTTTTGCTAATTTGTAGTTTTGTAATTTTAGATTTCTCAAATTTAGCATTGGAACCTATAAATACAATGAATGAGGTTTAGATTTGCTACTTGATTTGTTTCTAGGTATTGACTTGGTTTTTTGCTAATTCATACTAGCACTTGCAGTTGTTGGTTATTATTGGAAAATCATAATAATCGTAGATGTATACTTATCAACAATCAAAGGACAGTTTCCTGAGTATGTTCATAAATTTTTAAAGTGAATTCCATCAAGAGAAGGGCCGTAATAACACCATGTTTTGTTTTTTTGACATTTTACTTGTAATTGATTGCTTTTGTTCAGTGTCAAGGATTTATTCATTCATTTTTTCTTTTACTGATCGACATTGGACTTTTGGCTTCTTTTGGTTCTCATCACATGCTCATTTCTATTTCTATAAGCATATTTCCCAGTTTTTATGCCATTGTTTCCTCTTGCAGGTTTGTTTGTGACTTTCTACAGAAAATGGTATTATGATTAGCAAGTACTTCTCATTTACTAAATTATATACTAATTAATCCATACAGTTGAAAGTTTAAACTTTATTATCTTTATTTTTAGCTTTCCTTGCTTATATGCAAGGACACTTGAGAAGTTTGGTATTATGATTAGCATTTGATTTACTTCTTACTCTTATCCTTTTTTTACGAGTTTTTACTTTTGAAAACTCATTTTGTGGGGCACTCAAAATTTTTTCCCACCCTGTATGCAAGGTATAGAAAGGAAAAAAGTACGTTTCTTTGCAGGATAATGTTATCTCAATTGTCTAATGCTTTCTGTTTATCCTAACAACCATGCTTATGCTGAACCACATGTATAACAACATACAAGTGGCTTCTTGTCCATGAAAACATTTCGTTCCTGTAATTGAGTATACTGCAGGTTTAGTCTGCTCTTTCTCATTCCCTATTTGTACAGAAAGAGATATTGTTTTCCTTACAGTTTTATCTAATTGATATTTTTGAATTATGACAATCTATAATTAGCTCTCTTTTACATTCTATTTTCTTAAGACATAGATTATACTATGTAGCTTACTTATGACCGAGAATGTTACTTGTACTCCATTTTCTGATTAGGGTACTATTATTGTTTTGAAAGTGATCTACTCCCATTCGAGCTTCTATTTTATGGTTCCCATTAGTAGATGTAAAGTAAGTTTCTTGGAAATAAAGATGAACTTTGCGCTTCTCTTTTTATAAGCAAATTCTGAATATGATAAGTTGTGATTGGATAAACCCTTTATAAAAGGCTTCTCGGGCATATGTCCTTTATTAAAGGGGGGTGAGCTGCATTGTGTTTCCCATGATTGCAACATGCATTAAACTAGCAAACTATTGTCTCTAATGTTGTGAATAAGTTACTGTTTCTGATGTAGTTCGTCAAGATTAAAATACTTGATGCTATTTTCTTGTACTAGATATCATAAACTTGGGAATTTTACTATTTAATAGTATTTATTTCTGTCTTGTTGCTAATAAAGATTGAGTCCTTGACCTTTGTGATTTTGATTTTGTAGTTCCACAAAGGCAATGTGACTGAATGGGTCTACAATGCCGTGGAGGTTGCCAGGATTGACGTTTCTTCCCGTTGTTCTTCGGAATCACTGTCCCAAGATTTAGACTCGCATAACCAGAAAGTAAGCTTTTAGGAGTTAGAATTTCTCACTTAAGTTCAATACACATAGGTGACATGATAGCATAAAGTTTGGCATTATTATGTTGCTTTATTAGGAGTTACACAGCACATATAGCATAGCTACTATGTGTATTGTTTACGAACTTTCTATCATTACTATTCTTGGATTAGTCAGACTTCTGCTGCTTTGGATTAAATTTATTAAGTTGCTGCTTTGGATTAATGGCAGTTTGGCAGAGTATTTAGTGTGAGTGGTGTTTTTTTGGGCATTTTTGTGTTTAGTGCGTATTGTGTGTGGGTGGGTGTGTTCAGTGTGTTTTTGTATATGTGCGGGGATGTGTGTGTGTGTGTTTTTAGTTAGTGTGTGGAGGGATATGTGTTTAATGTGTGTAGTGTGTGTGTGGGTAGGTGTGTGGGTGGGTGTGTGTATGAGTGAATGTGTGTGTGGGCGTGCGTATGAGTGTTTATTCGTATTTTTTTAAATTGGAGATCTCCATTTCACAAGGAGTATTGTCCAATTTTTCAATTTTCCAAATTATATTCTTCGTTGGGGAATTGCACAAAAATTGGAGAAAAATCTTTTCTCTAAAATTATTTTGAGGAAACAGCAATACTTTGTTTTAGACCCTTAATTATACGTGTGAAAAGGCTTTATTAAAGTCTTCAATGTGTTTAGTTTGAGGCTTTCGTTCTTTTTTCTTTTAAAGAATATATTATACTAGAGTATGAGAGATAAATTATGCAAGTAACTTGTTCCAAACGGATGTTATTAAAGGAGATTGACATCTTAGATGGATTTTAGTTGTTTTCAAATATTAGTCAAACTCATTTGAACTGTAAGACTCCAACGAAGTTTTACCATTTGATACGATAACATCCCAAATATGATGGAGAATAAATGTAATGAATATAGTGGATGATGATGTTCCGGTCGTCATTACTTTTGTGTTCGATCTTTTTTTAATTGAATGAGGTAAATCTTTACTATAATTTCATCTATCCAAAGTCTTGATTTTATTAAGGATAAAGGATTTTAGGCCTATTTCTTATTATAGGATTATTTATAGGTTCACACCTAAGATTTTTGCCAAACAAATTAAGGGTTGTCCCTTCTTATATTATTTCATGAAACCAATATACTGTTGTTGATTATAGTCTTATTTTGGACGATATTTTGATTGTTCAAGATACTGTGGAGGGTTGTTCATGGTTGACAATTACCCTTCTATGTATTTTAGAAATTGATATTAAGAAGGCTTTGGACACAATCCCTAGGACTTCATTAACAAGCTCCCTGTTGCTTTTGGCTTTTGTTTTGAATTTTTTTTCTTTTGTTTTATTTTAGTTTTTTTTACTTAAAAACTCTTTTAAAAATAAATCAAAAATATTTATTTTGACTTTTAATCTCACATGAAGTATTTTTAGGCGTTTACAAGTTAGATCGCACACACTAAAAGACAAAGAAATCTCTCTTTCTCTCTCTCAATATATATAAAGGGATCTTCTTTCTCTTTCACTATTAAAGTCCTCGTTACATCAAATTACTTTTTGGATAATTTCATTCGAATATTAAATATTGGAAACAAATGAACTACAAATTTATGTGAAACACAATATGTGATGGTCGAATGAGCTAAGTGTCGCTTGATATTTTCTAATGTCCCAGCTAACCTTTCCACCTCTCGTAAGGTGCTGATCACCTCATTTCTTTTCCAATTTATCCCCTCCCTTCCTCTTCCCGCATTCCTCATGGTTTGTAAGTGTCTATATAAAGTGTAACGTGAATTGTATTTTTTTTAATTTTCAGCTAAACCTTCAATATCTTATTTGGTTTAGTATACACTTGGTGATTTTCTAAGTTTTAGTTATTTGTAATTTTGGTTTTTGTTCATGATAAGGTCTCGTATGCATGTTGGTCCTAACCTTAATAACATATGCCTTTGTTAGGGTGGGTGTTAACTCCTTCTCAAAGTGGTTTGGATTCCGAAGATGGTCTTGCTCATTGTCTTGGCTTGTTTGTTGGGTTGTCTCAAGCTTTTTTCTTGGACTATTTTCTTAAATTTTTGTTGTGGACGTCGTGTGTTACACTAGGCCAACATGATTGGTTTTTAGTCCAATCCTTGCGGGACATATAAATTTGCACATTTATAAATTGATGGACTTTAAATTCAACTAATAGTCATGTGAAAAAATGTTGATTGCTCTAAAATTCAACATCCCTTAATTGATCATTTTAATTTAACCCTAACCATAAATTATACACATAAATTTAGCCCAAATAATACCTCTAATTATTCATATAATGTACTAGACCATCATATAACATTATATTATCACCTTAGGAAAGAACCAAAAGGAAAAAAATGATTAATCATACTAGTCCTTTTCTTTTCTTTTCTTTTTTTTTTTTCCCGTTAGAAGGCTAATCACACTAGTCGATGAAACCAAATCTCGCATAATATGAATGAATAAGAATAAACTCCAATTCAATCTAAATAATTTATTCAATTATCTAAAATTAGCAAAAAACTATTAGGCACAATAAAATATTATTATTTACGATCGGACCCTATCGGCTACCCACCACACTATTTCCAAGAAAAACAACAACCGCGGCCTCTTATCGCCTAAGCAGTGGCCCCCACCTCCCGTCCTCGGTTTTCTATTATATCCTCTAGCTAGTTTAGAACGCGGGCTTAAAAAAAAAAAGGGAGAGAGAAAAAGAAAAACAAACACTTAAAAGCTAGAAATAGACGATTTGGAGACCAAAAACAGAGTGAAAAATCATTTTTTGTTAATTTATTTATTTTTATTACCTGATCAGATATATAAAAGTAATTATTGAGGACGGGCTGATCACAGCAAAAGCAAGAATTGTAGCTGTGAGAGAGAGAGAGAGAGAGAGAGAGAGAGAAAGAGAGACAGAGAAGAGCAGATGGCCGGGCTGAGAGAGATGGTGACGGGCGGCGCCGCCTGCGCGGTGCCTGGCTCCTCTTCTTCTTCCAATCCGCTCGGCGCTTTAGCCAATTCGCTTCTCGGCTCTTCTTCCAAAACTCAGGTCTATCTATCTATATCTATATGTATATTTACATATATGTTGCTAGAGAATTTGTATACAATTCGTCGAAGGTAATCAATCTATATATACACTTGCTTAGCTTATGTGATGAGGTAAATTTGAAATTACGGAAGGATTTGTTGCAGGTTGCAGCTTATCATTAAAGTACTATTATTCGAGTTATACATAGTTAAATTTATGCATGTATGTATATTAAGCGTATGTAAGATTCTGTATATTTATATTCCTAATGATTTTTTTTTAATTTATTCAATTTGTCAAGTAAATGAATCTAAATATACTTGCTTAGCTTTATATTGAGATAAATTCGAAATTAAAGAAAAGATTTTTGCTGCCTATACGTGAAGTAGTTCTTTTCGAGTGAAAAAAACTGAACATAATAAATACACGCACACTTATGCACGCATATATACATAATTGCTTATCTTGGATTTTGACATAAATTTAAAGTTACGGAAGGATAAGGATTTAGTGCAAATTATCAGTAAAGAAGTGTTTTTTGAGCAAAAGAGATTACGTACTTTGATACAAGAAGCTAGAGTTCAAAATGTACATATACACATGTACATATATGTAAACTTATGTAGATTATGTTCCTCGTGAATTTCTAGTGAATTTGTCAAGGAAGTGAATCTATATATCCTATGCTCCGTTCTTGAGATAAATTTTGAATTGCTGAAGGATTTTTTCTCCCCCAAATTATAGTGAAATTGTGTTGTTCAAGCAATACACTGGATGATTATGCACGAAGGAATCTATATACTCTACTTGTTTCTTGAGATAAATTTTATATCACAGAAGGACTCTTTGCAAATTTAGTTAAGTAGTGTTTGCTGAGCAAAACATTGGATGATTATGCACTTCTATATGAGAATTTAGCTCAGAAAAATGTACACGCAGACACATACACAGTCATATGCATGTGCATGTATGTAAAATTTTGTGTACATATGTGTTTGAAGTGAATTTGCAATGAATTCATGAAAGAAATGAATATATGCATACATGCTTAGTTTAGGTTGAGATAAATTTGAGCTCAGAGAAGGATCTATTACACCCTACTAGTGAAGTCGCGGATTTCATGCATAACCTGTTTAGAACTCTCTGTGGTTCTTGGGTTTTATAGACTGAGGTGTATCTTACAGTGTGGCTTGACTGGTTGGGACATAGTTACCAACATGAGTTTACTGGGTATATCTGTCTGAGCAGGAAAGGCTGCGTGAAATTCCTACCTCATCAACTACAACATCTGATGGAAATTTTCATTCAGGAGCTCAAGAGCCCTTTACAATGCTTCCAGGGTCAGAGCTTGATCATCCACAGCAGCTCAATGCCCAGGTTGATACATTCTTCTCTTAGATAACTTCTCTGCATGTGTTTAATCACTCATTTTCAGCTTTGTCCAGGGCTCGGAATTCCTTCAAGGCTTCCGTTCTGCAGATCAGAATAGGTTTGCAGATGTTTGGGATGAGATACAAGGGCCTCAAGTTCCTTATTCTCATACCAACTTAGAGCTTACTCGGCCTAAACCGGAACTGGATGGTAAAACTGCGAACTTATTTGCCATATTATTCTTACTTTCTTATTCCATTCCTCCCGCCCTGTGGTGGTGCACCGACCGGAGGAGATATACTTTTGACCGGAGGAGATATACTTTGGCATTTTTAGATGATGTTGTTTAAAGAGTTTTCTTTCTCTATCACATATAAATATTGAATAATAACAGCACACTCAGGTTTAATTCAATTACCAAGCTTCTAGTATGATGATTTTAATAACTGGACAATAAATTATTGCATGTTGCCCTGGTAAACTTGTGGCACACCACTTTGGTGATTCTAATCTTAAATCTTGTCTTTCCCTCTATCTGTTTGCAGGGCCACCTCAAAGAGTGCTTTCAAGTTTCTTGCATTCATTTGTTAATAGTAGCCATGGTGGTGTTCCTTTTCGTCCTGCTCCACTCCCAATGTTAGGTTTGTCACAAGGTGACAAACAATGCATACGTGACCGGACCAGTATCATGGCTCGGCATCTTTTTGCTGATAAGAGTGAAGACTTCATAAATGCACAGGTTCCCTTCTGTCTCTGGCTGATCTGCTTAGGAATAGGTTTGTGTTTGGTGTTTGGTGTTTGGTGTTTGGATTAACTACAAACAAATGGAACTTGTGAACTGGATCTTTTGTTGCTTTCTTGTTGGATTTATTTTCTCTTGCTTGAATCACTGACCATCTAATTTCTGTTGCAATATCTGGAAATCTGCTTCTTTCTATTTCTCTCATGAGTTTGTTTATTTCCTTATCAAAAGAATGAAGACCTGATAAATTTATGAGTTATTTATATAAAGTCCCTCTCCTCCTATGGCCCCAAAGGAAAAGGAGAAAAGGAAAGGGGGAAAGGAAAAGATGCAGTACAGAATACTTATCTTTCTTGTACCAAGTTTTGTCAATTGCTTTTTCCCTTTTAGAATGAAAATGTTGAAAATTGCTATCTGCAATTCAACTTCATTGATAAGGTCTTCGTGTCCCAAACCTTAGTCTAATAATCTACTAATTTTTCTTACTAAAATTCTTCCGTTAAATGTTCGTTACAATATGTCCTGCTACTGCCATAACCACAACTATCATGATTTAGCTGTTAGAATGTGCCCCTTAGACATACTTGTCAACTCTTTCTCCATGACCCTGTCATGATAGCTTTTCTTATTCTCTTAGATTGAACTTCTATAATGCCTTGCCAGGATCTCCATGTATGGAACTACTGCACTTGAGTTTTGATGATTTTTATAATTTTTACTTCGTAAAACAATCTAAGCCTTTTTTATCGTGCTGGTATTTGATCTTTGTGAGCCACCATGTCTCTTTGGTGAATATGTTTTATTTTTTAGATGTTTATTAGATTGATATAGGTCAGCTCCATTGACTTGATGCTTTAGTATCATAATATGTCCCACCCATGCCATGTGTAGAGATTATTGAAGGCCACTTGTCATTATTTTTAAGTTAAAAGGTTAGTCTAACACCACAAAACCATTACATGAGGTCTTCTAATATATGATGACAGACTCTAAACTGCTGCTTGGTCCCTCTTCTTGATCTCCAATATCTGTTTTCGTCTGAAGTTACAACTGTTTATTTGTTTCTTCAGGTTAATGCACTGTTGTCTTCTCTAGATATCGACTCTGATATCAGAGCCACGGGTTTTATGCCAGGAAGATTCAGGGAGATGGAAGAGTACTGGAATGATTCGCAAGCTATGCCTCCTGCACCTCATCCTGCAGATGGCTGGGTTTCTGAGTTCTCTCAGCGCCAAACTGAGTATGGTAATCCTGATGCTTGGGTTCAGTCATTTGAGCGACAGCATGGTGCTAATGGTTGGGCTTCTGAATTTGAGCGTGTAAGGATTTGCACTCTCTCGTAATTGTTATAATAGGCTAAAACTATAGGTTGTTTGTGGCTGATATGCATAACATATTGCTTGACTGGTTATAACTTGTTCTTTGAAGCGGTGTCTCATTTGGAAGTGCTTAAGCTAATATCACTGTTCACATTCCTTCAAGGGCATTGCCACATTGACATGCCAATAAGGAGAATGTTTATTAAAAGTTCATTCCAATTTTGTAGAACAAAAATACATATTGAGAAATTGATGACCTTTGGAAATTTTTACTTCTTGAGGTGCTCAATAATAATATTCCACCGTAAGTGTCATCCTCTCTGAATCTTCTCTTCCTTCCACTAACCAAACCACGGAACCTCCCCCCTGCTCACTTTTTCTCTTTCTCTTCTCTTTCTTTAAGCTAAAGCTGAGTTTGTACAGCCCTCCCCACTCACAGAGGCCAAAAGAAGATGGGAGGTCTACTTATCTGCCACTGAAGGAAAAGAAAGGTTCATCATTGTGATATCTAATGTCACAATTTCTTTGTTTCTGTCATCTGCTATTTTTATGATTAGACCAATCTTGAAGACTTGCATCCAAATTATACTAGTTCTGTTTTCTTTGATATTGTCCAACTTGTAACCTTCTGAAGGTATTAGTTTCCTGAAATTATAATGTCTCTATTTACTTTTGCAGGAGCAATCCCAAATTGTAGCAATGGGTCAAATGAGTGGAGCCAATGTTCCTAACTTGGCTGCCATGGAGCAGACTCGTTTATTAGCACACACCTTAGCTCAGAATAATGATCCAAAATTCCAGGTTAGATATGCTTATTAAGTGTTCTTTTTCCCTGTGATTTCAGAATTTTATCACTGTACATGTTATGGATACTGTAGCTTCTCTCTCCTCTCCTGTTCATGTCATAAGAGAAAAAAGAAGCAGGGAGAGATATTAAAAGATGGTAGATATTTCTAGATGCATCAGGAAACAATTGAACATATGAGCTATGCATTGAAAAATTGCAATTGCATGGTTCTTGAAATTCTCCATTCAATAATTGAAGTTTTCATTTGTACTAATTATGCTGTGTTTGTTATAAGCTTATTATAAGGTGCTTATCTTATTGACATGATGTTTGTTGTCTCTTTTTATCTTATAAGTTATAAGACATCTTATCACAAGCTTCTCATCAAAACTCAAAACAAACCATCCTTTTTATCTTATAAGATATAAGCAATCCATCCGTGACTATTTTTTCAACCATAGATAAGACATCTTATCACAAGCTTCTTATGAAAACTCAAACCAAACCATACTTTTTTTAATATACACATAAAATAAGATAAGCATCTTATAATAAGCTTATACAAAACACAACATTAATTACATTATTGTTGTATTTTTATGATTGCTAAAGATCAGTTAACTGAGCCATCAATCTGCTACTTCACTTATTATATTTTTACATTGTTCAATAAAAGACAAAATGGAAAATGTGAAAAGGAAAGCATGAAAACACAAATCATTCGTTATGTCCATTTATTTTTTCTCTGCTCATGTCCAGTCCAAAAGGAATTAGATCATAATTAAAAAGTTTTCTACATGGATCTACCAGAGACTTCCAAAAATACCTCAAGCACTCAAGTTCGACATTAAGCTTTTGATAATCTTTTAATATAGGCCCTATTAGAGGTAAAGATTTGGTGACTTTCAGGAAAGTATGTTATGTGAAGAGGTCTTGTTCCCTTCCCGATCATTCGTATAATCTTAATCCTTAACATGTGGCAAATGTTCCTTACTGTTGTGCTGTATTACAGAATTCAAAGTTCCTCCAATTTGTATCAAAGATGAGCCGTGGTGAACTTACAATAGAGGACAATCAAGTCAAACCCGCTGAATTATCTGCACCTGGAGATTGGGCAACAGAATACCAGCAGCAGTATAATAGAGGTCAAACATGGGCTGACCAGTTTGTGCATGAGGAGGCAAGTATAAACTTAGTTAAGATGATAATGAATTCCTTAGCTTAAAATGGGAACTATCTTGTATCCCTTCTTTTGGTAATCAGAAATGATGCCATATTATATTCTAGGTTGCTAGTGATAGAGCTGTTCTGTTATGATTGCTTATATCTGGCATCTGGGATATCTTTTGGGCTTAGTCTATTACCACTATTTTAACATTGCTATGAAGTCTGCTTGTATGTTTTTTCTTCTTCTTTCTTTTATATTCATGGAGCAGTGAAGTTATGGGGTGTTTAAGTGGTACTCAGGTCAATGTCCACAACACTCTCCTCCAGTAAGCAGCAAATGTGTAACTGTTATTGTACATCAACCTCATTAGGAAATTGTCAAGTAGTGTAGCATTAGTGTTTCAACTAATTTGCTGTATATGAGAGTAGTTTAGACAGTTGCCTTAAACGAATAGAAGGTTTTTGTCTTTAACTGCTTAATGCTTCCTTCTTTTCAGATTTCTCGTGGGCCTGATGGGTGGGCGAATGAATTTGCCTCTGAACACGGTCATGGGCCAATAGATGATCAGTGGGTCAATGAGTTCTCGAAATTGCATGTTGATGACTGGGCAGAAGAATTTGGACGTCAGGTTGCAGAAGGAGCTTTGGATGATAATGCTGCTGATAATTGGGCAAATGCATATGATGAGTATGTTCAGTTATCTCCTGAAAGATATATATAGTTCTTGTCAATTGACTGCCAACTATCTCATGTTATGTGCTAGTGTGTGCCCCATTGTTCTTGTTTTGTATAGTTTAGAAAACCTTTTAACTAGTTTAAGTTTATTTTATTTTTTACTTTTTTACTATTTAAGTTTCTAGCTAATTTTTTGATGAATATTTCTTTCTTACTTGTTGCAAGTTGTATAAGTTACCTGTCAAGTTTTGTAGCCATGAGATGGAATTTCATTGGTGCTCTATGTCATGTCAAATTATTGATTCGGCTTAACAGTCATTCAATTCTGTTTCTCTTTTTGATTTTATTCTGCACTCCATTTGGGTTCAGTTTGTTCTTTCTCAGACATCAAATGTGCATTGTGTTGTTTGTAGGAAGGCCATTGTTTGATTTGGCGAGTACTCATTGGTCCCATGCATCCTATCTGAGTCTCATGTCTTCCAAAATTCACTAAATGAGTTTATGGTACTCTGATGTATAGGTATCTAAATGAGCAAGCGGCTCTCAAAAAGCAATCCGAAGCATCGAGGGGGGTGTATGTGTTCTCTGATTTGAACCCTTACGTTGGTCACCCTAACCCTCTTAAAGAAGGTCAGGAGCTGTTCCGGAAAGGGCTTCTGAGTGAAGCAGTTCTTGCTTTGGAGGCTGAAGTATTGAAAAATCCTGAGAATGCTGAGGGTTGGAGGTTACTTGGCATAACACACGCAGAGAATGATGACGACCAACAGGTTAAAATTAGCTATTGCATGCAACATAGATTTGCTCACGGAACTCACTACTGTGAAATTTTCACTCTGCTTTCTGGTACCTTTATGGAGATGCATTTCATTTTACTTATACAACACATCTTTTGCTGAAGACTGTTAATAAGGAAAGAGACATAAAGATAAAAGAATGGTTTAAAGGCTTCGTACCTTTTAGAGTACTAGTCTACTTTATTTATAATATTATGAAAAATAACAAATATGGTCTCTCTTCCGATATGGGAGAGAGATTTATTATAACAATAAACTACCTAACTCATACTTAACACTCCCCCTCATGTTGGAGCATATATATCATAAGTGCCCAGCTTGTTACAAATATATTTAACCCGAGAACCACCAAGAGACTTTGTAAATAGATCAGCTAACTGATCACTCGAGCTAACGAAAGAAGTAATAATTTCTTTGGATAATAGCTTTTGCCTAACAAAATGACAATCTATCTCAATGTGTTTAGTCCTTTCATGAAACACTGGGTTTGTGGCAATATATATAGCAGCCTGATTATCGCAAACAAGTTTCATAGGACTTGAACAGGTGATTTGAAGCTCTTTCAGAAGATTTTTTACCCATATCAACTCACAAGTAGCTACTGCCATAGCCCGATATTCTTATTCAGCACTCGAACGGGCCACTACATTTTGTTTCTTACTCTTCCAGGAAACAAGATTTCCTCCGACAAACACACAGAAACCAGAGGTGGACCTCCTATCAGTAGGACTCCCTGCCCAATCAGCGTCTGAGTACCCAACAACCTCCATGTGCCCATGGTCACTATACAGCAAGCCTTTCCCAGGTGAGCCTTTAATACACCGTAAGATTCGAATAACCGCTTCCTAATGTCTTTCTCGTGGAGAGTTCAGAAACTGACTGACAACACTTACTGCAAATGAGATATCCGGTCGAGTAACTGTAAGGTAATTGAGTTTTCCAACTAAACCTTCTGTATCTCCCCGGATCTGATATCAACTCCCCTTCATCTGGAAGAAGCTTCACATTTGGGTCCATAGGTGAGTCACAAGGTCGTGCGCCAAGTAACCCTGCCTCACTCAATGTATCTAATGCATATTTACGTTGAGTAATAAATACCCCTTGCTTCGACTGTGCAACCTCAATACCCAAAAAATAGTGAAGTGGCCTTAAATCTTTGGTTTGGAATTGCTGATGAAGAAAGGCCTTCAACTCATCAATCCCGTTGCTATTATCACCTGTTATGACAATATCATCTACATGCACAATCAAAAGAAGTCGTTTACCAGATGAGCATCGATAGAACACCGAATGGTCCACATTACAACGAGTCATGCCAAATTCTAGAACCGTAGTACTGAAGCGTCCAAACCACGCCCTCGGAGATTGCTTGAGACCATACAGCGTCTTCTTTAAATGACATACCTTCTGAGACTCCCCCTGAGCAACAAACCCTGGCAGTTGCTCCATATACACTTCCTCATCAAGATCACCATTCAGGAAAGCATTCTTGATATCCAGCTGATGAAGTGACCAATGATGAATAGCTGCCAAGGAAAAGAAAATACGAACAGAGGACATCTTAGCCACGGGAGAAAATGTGTCACCATAATCAAGTCCATGGACCTGTGTGTATCCCTTGGCCACAAGTCGAGCTTTCAAACGATCCACCTGACCATCTGGTGAGACCTTCACTGTATACACCCATCGACAACCAACAGAGGACTTACCGGCTGGAAAGTCAACTAACTCCCAAGTTCCATTATGATGTAATGCTGACATTTCTTCAAGCATAGCAGCTCGTCAACCAGGATGAGCACACGCCTCTGCCACAGACTTAGGAATGGAAACAGAAGAAAGCGAGGCAACAAAGGAAGCATATGAAGGAGACAAAGAAGAGTAAGACACAAAGTTAGATATAGGATGCTTAGTGGTGCAGGAACGAGTACCTTTACGAAGAGCAATGGGCATGTCAAGATCAGACGGTTGATCAGAAACTGGATCTGAAGGTGGCGAATCAGAGGATATCGGGGCAGGTAGCAATGGACGCGGTCGGCGTGAATAAACCCGTAGGTCCGGTCTATCTGGACGTACAGTCGAAGGCAATGGTGAAGCAGCATTGGGAGTGGAAGTAGGAGAAGGAGCCAAAGGTGCATCGAAGGTGGGTACTGGAAGTGGCAAATACTCAACCACGGTATCAGAAGTGGTGGTAGAAGGGAAAAAGGAAGCATGTTCAAAGAAGGTAATATCAGCCGACACAAACCATTGCTGTGACTAAGGAGAGTAACAACGGTAACCCTTTTGATACCGAGAGTACCCAAGAAACACACACTTGATAGATCGAAGGCCTAACTTGTCTACCCCAGGGGAAAGATTGTGGACAAAGCAGACACATCCAAAAACCCGAGGAGGAAGCATGTAAATAGCATCTCGATGGAACAAAATAGAGAACGGTATTTGATCATGTAACACAGAGGATGGCATACGGTTGATAAGATAGCATGATGTTAGGATCGCATCATCCCAAAAACGAAAAGGCACATGTCTATGGAGAAGAAGAGTACGAGCCGTCTCAATGAGATGACGATTCTTCCTTTCAGCCACCCCATTTTGTTGTGGAGTATGCGAACAAGACGACTGGTGAAGAATGCCATGAGAAGATAGAAATGAAGAAAAAGAAGAAGAAAAGTATTCCTTCGCATTGTCACTGCGAAGAACCTAAATAGAAACCCCAAATTGCTTGTGAATTTCAGCATAAAACTTGGTAAAAATAGAAAACACCTCAGAACGTTCTTTCATTAAAAACAACCATGTCATACGGGAATAATCATCAATAAATGTAACAAAATAACGGAATCCAGATTTGGAAGTAGTTCGACATGGACCGCAAATATCAGAATGAACAAGAGCAAAGGGGGCAGTAGCCCGTTTATTGACTCGATTAATGAAAGAACTACAACTATGCTTGCCTAACTGACAGGACTCACAAGACAATTCTCTGACTGATCCTAAACTACGAACCATTTTTTTTAGGTGAGGCAGAGAAGGATGACAAAGATGAGAGTGGACTTGTTCTGGTGAGGGGGCAATAACACGTGGTAGATTGAGGAACATCAAGATGGTAGAGTCCTTGCTCCTCACGCCCGGTACCAATCTTCGCGCCAGTCTTTAGATCCTGGATGGACACAGAGTCAGCAGTAAATGTCACAGAACAGTTAAGTAGTTTGGTAAGCTGACTAATAGATAAAAGGTTAAAAGGGAATTTCGGAAGATATAAAACAGATGAGATGGGAAGATTAGACGTAGGATGGGCAATACCAGTTCCACGAGCAGAGGCAGACGACCCATTTGCAAGTGTGACATGTGAAAACATGCCAGGTCTAAAATCAGAGAATAAACGAACATTACCACAAATATGATTAGATGCACCGGAATCAAGAATCCAAGGACCAAGGTCAGGTACAGTACGAGCCATAAGAGCTGTGGATGGGCTAGCCTGGGCAAAAGAGGCGGTTGAAGCGGGATACATAGCTTGTTTAGATGCCTTATATTGTAGGAACTCGGAATATTCATCCCCTGTAACAGTCATCGAAGTAGGAACCGCAGAAGCAGAAGACTCAATGTAATTTGTTTGGACCGTGTTGGCAACCCGAGAAGGGCGACCACGAAGAGTCCAACAATTCTCTCGAACATGACCAAGTTTATTACGAATTACAAGAACTACAACGAGGACGCCGCCATTTGAGCGACCTCCTCGCCCGTAAGTACCACGACCTCTACCGCGACCCCACGATCAAAGTTATCATCACGGATCGATGTAGGAGCAACCAAGGCAGATTGATCATCTTGCGAACCAGAAATCAAGGAGTGAGAATGAGCACGCTGTACTCGAGCATAAGCATCATCTAGAGTTGGCAAAGTAGAGCTAGATAGCAATTGAGAACGTGCAGCATCATATCGAGGATGAAGTTCGTGTAACGTAAGATCAAGCACAAATTATCCCATTGTTGTGCTATCTCCGTAAGATCGATCGAGCGGAAAAAGGTCACGGAATTCAATCATGGAATTGTAAAACGGTGTAATAATCACAATTCCATATCCGCTCGCCCGCAACATATTGGACACAACATCGAATGCTCGAGTAACTTGATGGGAATATCGTACTTTAGCAGAATTCCAGATAGATTTACAGGTTTGGCAATTCCGAAAGCATGTTTGAATGGAATCTTCCATGGATTGCCAGAGCAAACTTACCAACTGGGCATCGACATGATGCAAGGTACGAGAGTCGGCCGCAGATAAACCAGACGGGCAATCAGAAGATAGATGGTCTTCTAATCCTTGCCCAAGAAACCAAATGTTGACGGCCACAGACCATGACGAGTAACTTTTGCCATTCAATTTGATTGTAGTGACAGTAGGAGTACTAGAAAAGGAGGGGACAACAATTGATGAAGCAGCAGTAACTTGAGTTCTTGAGGACTTGGCATGAGTCTCTGTTTTCTCAGTAGAAACAGATTCCATAATAACTAAGAAAAGAGATAAATGTGCAGCAACCTACACTATAACAATGGTACTCCCACAGGCTAAGCTAATAATGAAGAGACCAAAAGAAAATTAATTTTGCATTTTTTTTGTCTCTGTTTTTTTTTTTTTTAGAACTTAACAGATCTGTTGATCATAAATAAGCATGATCGAGCAAAAAACTTGCGAAACCAACCAGACAGCGGAGATGAGCAGACCAACGCGAGCATTCTGGTCTGAGATGGTGGCCGGTCGGAGCTCCGGCGGCGGCGCGTGGCGGCGGTGTGGGGGTCTTCCGGCAATAGAAAAGTGATGTCCAAGGTCGCCTGAGTACAATAAAGCTCCTAGTGGGTTCAGATTTGAGAAAGAAAGGTTGGATGATAGCTAATCGGAGATGACATCTAGGGTTAGGGTTTTGATATAATTTTTCTGGCGGAATTAAGACAGAGCAGCGGCTGGTGGTGGTGTTTTGTGGTGGGTTATATTATTTTAGGGTTAGGTTTGGCTCTAGATACCATATTAATAAGGAAAGAGACATAAAGATAAAAGAATGGTTTAAAGGCTTCGTACCTTTTAGAGTACTAGCCTACTCTATTTATAATATTATGAAAAACAACAAATATGGTCTCTCTTCCAATGTGGGAGAGAGACTTATTATAACAATATACTACCTAACTCATACTTAACAAAGACAAACATGGGTTTTGCGATATTCTTCACAGTCTCAATACTTTGTTTTCATTATTGTTCTTTTCCTTTTTCTTATTTAAGGCCTATAGAAATGAAAAGTTTGACATTGACTGCATTTAGACACCTTTACCAAATTTTTGACATTGACTGCATTTAGACACCTTTGCCAAATTTTGATGAGGTAATTAGACGGTGATTCATGGCCATCAATTCGCGTGATAAATCAGCTTTTGGAGCATGTCAGCAAGTTGTTTTTCTCAAATTTTAATGCCAATCAGATGTTCTTCATATTGTTTTGTATGTTCACTTAATAATCTGATGAAAATACCTTCCAAACGGCAATTAATTGCAAGATTTTAGAAAACAATATTTCTTCAGGAATTTAAATGTGGTTAAAGTTCTACAGTTCGACCCAAAAAAAAAATTCTACAGTTTAGTCAAAGATTTCAACATAGGTTTGCCCTGGTATAGAAAATGATACTTCCCACGTCTTGTGATATTATTCCAAGATATGATCAATGCATCTAATGGATGATTTTCTGGAATTTTATTCAATAAAAAGGCACACCCGTAATTGTTCTTTTTGCTAAGTCAAATCTTGGTAATTGTTTGGATTGTAAAATGTTCATTGTTGCGGAAGTTGGAAAACTGGTTTGTTTCTTATTTTTTCATGGAGAATCTGGTCATGTTATAGGCTATTGCAGCCATGATGCGTGCACATGAAGCAGATGCAACAAACCTGGAAGTACTTCTTGCGCTTGGTGTGAGCCATACCAATGGTTGGTACCTTCTTCTTGAGGTCTTGAAGAATATAAATAATTAGCCTTTACTTCTGCTGAAAAGTACTTTCCTCTCTGACTGCGTAAAGAGCATCCTTCATGTAGATTTCCTCCAGCTATGAGTTTTCAGTGTCATTTTGTGAAGTGTACAGTCTACAAGTATTAAAGATAATCTTGTCTTGGAAATCTGCAGAGTTGGAACAAACTGCTGCACTGAAGTATCTGTACAGTTGGCTACGTCACCACCCAAAATATGGGACACTTGCCCCTCCACAAGAGCCCGAATCTCTATATCATGCTGATGTGAGGATCCTTTTGACTCTGTTGCCATTCCTCTTTTTCTCTTCTTCATGCACATATGCTTGTGCCAGGACTGGATAGCATATATGTCGACTGTTTAGGCATATTGTCCATTGATGGTATACATAGCATCCTTAGATTTTCATTGCTATGATACCAAGTTTCAAGAAGTTGATGTGAGAAATTTTAGATGATCCAGAGCCAGTGTGATCTATTGGAGCCTCCGGAATTACAAGTGATTTTCTTATTCGTGATTTTTGGTTTTCTTCTTGCACAGGTCTCTGCATTGTTTAATGATGCTGCTAAGATGTCTCCAGATGATGCCGACATACACATAGTGCTCGGAGTACTTTACAACTTATCCAGAGAATACGACAGGGCCATTGAGTCCTTTAAGACAGCTTTGAAACTCAAGCCCCGAGATTACTCACTCTGGAACAAGCTTGGTGCAACACAAGCTAACAGTGTTCAGAGTGCTGATGCCATATCGGCCTATCAGCAGGTAAGCAACTCGTTGCTTTTACAAATTCTACGCACACACAAAGGTGGACCAGGAAGGATGTAGTGCCAAGCATTGAGCTCTTAACCAGTAAAATATATGCCGTGTATGAGATAAATTGCTGATGATGGTCGTAATCATTTATTGGAATAACGTGAAATATTTCTCTGCATTTTTATCCGAGTCTAGACCCACATCCATCCATATTATACGCATACGGACACAAATAACATGGACCTGCCTATACAACAATTATCCAAAAACCCTGTAATTAGTGGTGTCTTTATATTGATCTTCCCATTTTTGACCCAAAAATTGATCTTCCCATCATTACTCGTGTTACTTCTTTAAGTACTGATGAGGAAGTGCTCAACCTTTTGACAGCCTTTCTAAGATTTAGGCTGGCTGCTTTTAAAATGCATAGCACTTTATCTATTTATGTATTTGCAAGAGGACCTTGAGATTTCAGATCTGAATATTTTATATGCTTACACTAGCTTCTTGTGTACTGGTATTTGCATGTTTATAAATGTTGGACATGTTAAATCCAATTATCCAAATAGCAAATGTTGCGGTTGTAACCCATCAAAATAACAACATCTGTGTTTTCTTTGTTCTTTCTCAGGCACTCGATTTAAAGCCTAACTATGTACGAGCATGGGCAAATATGGGTATTAGCTACGCGAACCAGGTTTTTTTCCTCTTTAATTCTTTATTCTTCAGTTTCTTTGGGCTCTATTAAACTAAAACCATAACATGCATAACTTGTCCAGTATTTTCCTTGTACATAATTCTACAGCTAGGGGTGCTCTATTTATGAGGTCTTGCCTGGAATTGTTTCAATTAGCCATAATTAATAATACAGGTTGAATGCTTCACATGTGAAAATTAGTGAATATGACAAATTGCTCCATATGTCTCCTCTATTTTGCTGGTTACTTCCTTCGTAAGCAATTGAAAACAATCCCTCAAAATCACAATCCGGGTAAGTTAAATGACAGGGTTAAGGCTCAGTGGTGATGCTAGGATGTGGAGGGTTAAGTCTCAGTTTTAATGCTTCCATAAATTACTTCAATGTAGCTTATTGCACTCAATATTGGTGAAGATGGGCTTTAGTAATTTTATTATTTGTCTTCCATTGATCTTCAGCATTAGATATTAAGCTTGTAATTTGCGTTGCTCAAATGGAAATAGAATTTTTCTCCCCCCTTAATAACGGGTGGATAAATAGAAATTTTGGGAATGACAAAAGGGGGTAAATTGCCTTTTTTGCATACTGATATCAACTGGGATGGAATACACTAGGGACAATATTTAGAGGAAATTGTTGCACATCAGGATCTTCACGAGGTTTTATTTGGTCAGCCGAATGCACAAAAACATGGTCGTGTCTTGGTGTTTATTGTTCAAATTGTTATCTTTTGACAGTCCATGTGATTTTGTGAACTTGCTTTGCATCAGATCTTCAAAATCTTCAGCAGCCAGGGGAGCCAGCAGAGATCTCATTTTGATTTTCCTTTTTCATCGTTTGCTGAATTCGATTACTTAATGTTTACTGGATCATGATCCTCTATTCAGATTTTAAATGCACAGAGACTCCTGTTCCTGAAAAAATGGAAGCATATCTTGTTTGAAAAAAGAAACTGGTTTCTTTTCGATGTTTCCTTGTGGTGAAAGTTTTCAAGTGCGAAATTGAAAATGCCTTGTATTCTTCAGCATATAAGAATGATGAGTCTCCTAATTATAGTATGCACTAATCTGGAATACAAACATCTGTTTTCAGGGTATGTATGAGGACTCTATTCGATACTATGTCCGCGCTCTTGCAATGAATCCAAAGGCCGATAATGCCTGGCAATATCTCAGAATCTCATTGAGGTAGGTCACTTAAATATCAAGCTCATTCTTTGCTAACCGGCCCAGCAAGTGGTACTCATGTATCGTCCCTTCCTATTGTGCAGCTGTGCTTCTCGTAATGATATGCTGGAAGCTTGTGATGCACGAAATCTTGACGTTCTCCAGAAAGAGTTCCCATTGTGATGTACTAATGAGCTCTGCTGCTGATGTGCGGTATAAACGGGGCACTTCCTCTTTCCTCAAGCCTAAGAAACGATGTAAAGATCGGAGCAGAAGTTAGATTCATATTTGAGATTCACGTCTGCATGTTGCTCGTTTCATCTCAGCTCAGCTCACCTCCGAAAGATAGCAAGTCTTCATTTTGTTGAATTTGACTCCATTTTGATGTAAACTTTGTAGCATGGTTTTGAGATGGTATAGTTTCTGGGCGATAAGGTTGGGAACCAATTTGGTAAATTATTTGTACAAAATAAAATGTGAGAAAATGGCATGGTAAGAAACCAACAAGGAAATTGTAGTCGACTTCAGACAACATCTTGCTTAAAATATCATTTTATTGCTTCTACAATGCTCACTGTGCCTTTTTATTTGGTCCAACTGCTTCTACTTAGATTTTTGATAGCATTATAATTTTATTATGGAGATCGAGTGATGGTATATTGATGATGTAATTATAACGAAATAATTTTGAGTAGTAAATCACTATATTAGCCCTATTACTTTTCAAACGACTAGTAATACTGAAATTACTTAATCCGCAAAAATAAAAATAAAAAACTGTATATTCGATGCATATCTATAAACAGTAGACTCTGTGATTCTAGTGGGTGTGTGAGATGGACTTTATCCTATTAATTGAACCTTTTGTGTAGGATCATTAGGGGGGTGGTCGGTGCGTGGTTTGATGAATTTTGAGATATGTTTTTCAGTTAGATTTGTCATCAATTATATATATTGTCCTCTTCTTGTTACTTTTTCTCTTCTATCACTTCAATCCTCAAAATCAGTGTGTGATCGATTTTACGTCTTTCACATCCACCCCATGTCTGGTATAAATTTATCAGCATTGCTTTGTGACACAAACGACTATGCACCAAAAAGGTTCGAGGTTTTGATCCTATTTCCTCCCCCAAGTTGACAATTGATTAGTCCCCTACTAGGTCTAGACTCGAGGGGACTCTCATCATACATTCCCCAACTATTTGTGGTGCTTGCCCTCGTCTAAAAATGCGTCTAGATTCTCCCCAAATTTGCTATATCTCAACTTTCGGTTGAACTTTCTTAATGGGTATATTATGAGAAAAATTCAATATCGTCCCATAATGTGGGGATTCAAATCTCTTTTTACTGAGTCCTATTGGTGTAAACAGAGCCTAATATTTTCCAAAAAATAACATTTGATCATAATCTTAATCAGTTAATGGATGTTGCATTTTTATAAACTGAAGATGGTCTGCCATGCATGACCATGACTTTCGAACGCATGCAGCCTGTGATTGTGATCTGTTTTGAAATGAAGAAGCATTAATAAGTGGGGTGTGTAACAACTCTTGGCATACATGGTTTAAATTACCGACAGGAGGAATCGAATAAAAGCTAGCAAGGACAAAAATTAATTTCAAACATGTTGATTTTATATATGTTGCTTTGGGGAATGTTTGCTTAATTCACTATTGCTTCTCGGGGAATCAAGTTGCTTCTAAGGGAGCGTACGTGACACGGCCATTGTGATAATAAAATTTGCTTTTATAGTAGACATGGGTATGCAGCAATTATCCCGGCTTTAGGGCCAGGAGGTCCAACCGGAAGACGGTGCTGACCCTTGGTCCCACAATCTTGCCCATGCAGCTCTGAGTTTGTTGGGATCGGGTTCGAATTTTTTGAGATAACGTCTTAGTTGATCAATTGAAAATTACTCATTTTTGGTGTCAACTCCAATCGAATTATCTTATTTGATCTGATCAGTTTAAGGATTTCTAGTTCTACCTCAGTTCTGCCATGCTCGTGATCTATATATACAGCATGCATCAAAAGTATCACATTGTTATATACTTGCTACACGTATTGTTCTCTGATAATTGCCCCCATGGCACTTAGAGTGTAGGAGAAACTTTGGCTGCGCTACACCAAGCTGCAAAGTCTTAGAGACTGTTACTGACTGCACAATCAGTAGCGAAATGAGTGGGGCCCTAGAGATAACTCGATCTAATTTTGTATATTCGTAAAAGTTTGGGCAGATCACTTGCTGATATTTTTATTATTATCAATAGTGAAATGAAATGTACAATTATTGACTTTATTAAATAATTTTTTTCCAAAAAAACACGGCCATTGAAGATCATAAAGATTCATTTCTTTGTTGTTATATATATTCTTTTTTGCTTAACCAAAAAGGAGAAGCTCGCTGAGATGTATTGGAGATAATAAATTAAAAATTAAGTCCTTGTTCAATTTGGCTTCGAAAGTGTAGATGGTGTCTCAAAGCATCGAAGCCGTAATAGATCCAAAATGTTGCAATATTATTCTTTTTACACAACACAAAACACCATATATACCTATTAACAATGTGTTCATCAAATTAATATAAATTGAGTAATGGCCCCGAACTTTTGTAGAAGCTGATATATACAAAATTAGGCAGCGATCATCATAATAGGGGGGGGGGGGTGCAAGATGATCACTCACACGAGTATATACTTCAAAATGTATTCTTCAAGAGAATACCCCCCACGCAGCCAGTGAGGGCTTTGCAATTTATATCTGCTTAATTAATTAACCATCATAAATAGTTATTAAAACACTTTAAAAAAGTGATGGGAATGTCAATATAATGCGAGAATCAAGCCAGTTAGATTAGAAAACTTTGTCAATTTTTATACCATGCATTATATTGGTGACAAGGGAGCAACATATAATAATTATATTAAAAAATATATATTAATTATAGAAGAGAAGGAGGGTTTTTAAGTTGGAGGGACCACACTTTTTCTACACCAAACTTTTCCTCTAGATTCCTTGCATAAACGACTATTTTTAAGTCAAAGAAAACCAAAACAAAAAGAGAGAGAGAGAATATTTTTCTTAACTATAATTTGACGACTAATTAATATAAAATTCGGCCACTAATTAAGCATAGGAAATGACAGCAACTTCTTCTATTCCTCTTATATTCTATTCGAAGATTTGCGAGATCTCCTTTCACCCTGCAGGAGTGAATTAATTAACAATATTCTTCCAAGGCCGTAGTACCATATATATAGGCATAATAATATATATGTCCTTTTGAGTAAGTCAAGTGTCAAATAATATTTGTTATTAAAAAATATAAAATTTGAATTTAATATTTTAAATTAATAACAAATCATTATTTGACCACTTATTCAAAACCTATTCCCTAACTAGAAGTCATTGTTTATAGCTACCTATAACTTGACTAATAATTTTTTAAAATCCATCCACTAAAGATCGGAAATCGACTTGTTATCAATATTCTTTTAAAAGATATGATTTGTGAGATCTCTTCTCCATTAACATCAGAAAGGAATTAGCATCATTTTCTAAGCACTAATATGCATGTTCTTGAAAGTTTCTCTTCCAATGTAAAAGCTTCTTTGTTTTTTCCCTTCTAGTAAAATGATATTACGCTCCTCAATAATCTGTCAAAGATACATATTACCCTCTCTAATTGATATATATCATAATTATAGATTAATTAAACTCTAAATTTTTCAGAGAAGGTTACATATCACCCTCATAGCTAGCTAGAAATGTTAAGAAAAAAGGTATACAGCATGCAATTTTCTTGTAAAAAAATCTAGAACTCAAACACACATATGAGACAAATTAAAACAGAGAAAGAGGTAATATTCTTGTTGAAGAATCGAGCAAGGCATCAGAAAATAAATTACCCTACTAGGCGAGATGGATGTGAGTACATATGGGTTGATATCAAATTGCAGTTGGATATACATGTACAAAATATGTACGTATATGTATAGTTTTAACATGCGTGCACAACCAGGCATGCATCTGCCAATCATCATCAAAAAAGGGTTAAAAATAGCTCAAGCAAAGCAAGCAAACAATATGATGCAGCAGTGCAGTGGGCTATAATATATCTTGCGTGGGCGTCAAAACTTAGTAACCGTCTTATCAATGTCAGCTACAAGGCCTATATATAGAATCTATCCCTCGCACTAGCATAAGCATAAATCCATAACAGTTGCATCACTCTTCTGATTATGAATAACAAGGGGTTTAGCATCTTTTCACGTTTGTGTTTATAATGAGGCTGAAAATGATCACATGAAATTTTGCTTTAGAACGGTCCCTTTTTGCTTCGAGTTAAGGTATTTTAAGTCATTATATTAGTCTTGAAGTAATTCCTATCAAATTAGAAGTGGTAAAAGAAAAGTTCAATTTCGAATTTGGAATTTGTGTTCTTATCTTTACAGGGTGAGGCCACTACTACTTTACCAACCAACTTGTTGGTCTCGAGAATGGCCTTTGATATGGTATTTTTAAACCATTAAAGATTTTTCATTTTCATCATGTGAATTGGCTATATAATATAAAGATTTAATAATAATGAATTTTGTCATATTATTGAAATTGAATGAATTGTACTTTTGACTAGTGTTTAGTAAGTTTTCCTCCAAGGAATCCAAGCCCACGAAAGAAGCCATTAGCATCATGCCAAAGAAAAAAAAGAAGGGAAAAGAGCAAAGAAGAAAAGAAGGATTAAATTTATAAGAATATTAATGATAGGCAAAGAGAAGGGTGGTGGTCCATGCATGAAAATAGTCACAAGACACGAGAGAGATCCCTTGTAAGTGTTGTTAGGAAAGATTAGGTCCTAAAAGGGGGCAAGGTGGGCAACAAGGCAACCTCCATTTGTGAACTTTGATGGTTTTGTTGAGGGGACAAAGGGCAGAAATTAGGGCAAATAAAATTAATAAATAGTGGATTATCATTAATATAAAGACAGCCAACAATCAGCACGAAACATGAAACCCTTCATTCATTTCTTCTTGAAATCACAAAACAAAAATCCCTCATGTATTTCTGCTTGAAGTCACAAAACAGTAAAAAAAAAGACAAATTTTAGGGAACGAAAAATGCCACCTTTGCGACAAATTAAACTCGAAACTAAATTTCAAGTCCTTAATTAATTCCTTCCTATTATTCAACCATTAATCCTTGTAAAGCACAAATACAAAAGTACAAGCTAATAAGACTTCAAGAAGTATATAGCTATACTATATTCTTATGAAAAGTGAAGCATTATTACGAATAAAGAAGAGAGGACAAACCAATCCACTTGGTACATAATAATGGCGTACAGGCCTCTAAGTGCCTAAATGGTGGTGGTCAACACCTTAAAAATATATATATATGTATAGGTTAGTGCGCCACAAAGCAATTATTGCCTACTAAAAGGCTGATATAGGATTTGCGATAGAATCTTTAATACAATTTAGATAAATGAAACGGTATCAATAGTAACAATCAACAATTATAACACAAAGGAAATTGTTTATTCAACCTAATTAATTAGTTAATTAATTAATGTAGTATATAAAAATAAAAACGCTCAGTTTCAGCTCTCCAAGATCTAGAAAAAAAACCTGAAAGAAGTCAATGGAAGCAAGCTAGAGGTGTTGATCTGGAGGCTTGTTCAGGTGCTTTTCATCCAAAATTCTTGCATGTAAAGTGTGCAGATCACCATTAAAATCCATGCAAAAAAAAGACCAGGGTTAGGGTTTTCAATAGGGTAGGCTAAGGAATCATCATCATTAGGGATCAAATCTGATCTCTCTCTGTCTCTATCTCATAGTTAGCGCCATGAAGACACTGAGAAAAGGGGTTGATTTTGCCAACCTATGAAGAAGCAATCGCTGGAGACATGAGTAAGCTGGTAGCCTTCAGAAGGGTAGTGAAGCTTCAGAAGTAGCTTAGCCTGCGAAAGCGCAAAAGGGCTTAACGGAACAACTTTAAATCCAGTACTTCTAAGAATAACTTCCCATGACCTAAACCTCTCATGCCTTTCTCTTCTCTCATCTCCTTCAGCTGCCACGATATCAGAAATCTCTCTCCCGAACCATACTTGCTCAACTGTTAGCCTTTCATGGCTGCTCGGCGGCAGAGTCGCCTCAAGCGAATCATAAACAGCTGCATAATAATCCACAGCCTCCACAAATCTCTGCAAGAAGAAAGGGTGGTTATGGTTAGCTTCGGTTTCGGCTATGGTGAGCACTTTAGGGTTCATGGCTTTTATTCTCTGCAGAAAGATCCGAAGCCTTTCTTGATCTTTCAGCAGCCTGTGAAGGTACAGCACGCAGTTCACTGAGAGGGTTTCATCAGGGAGGACAATCACTCCAGAAGCCACTGATGAAATGGGATCATCACTCTCCAAGAGGAGAAGAGGGTGGAATTGAAACATTAACCCCAATGAGTTTGCGAATTTTGCGAGTCGGTCTCCGGTCCTGTGGAGGGTTTCGAGATCGTTTCCGGTGCCGGTGATCCTCAGACTTGGTGTAGGATAACGATCCACGAGAGATCTCATGAATGGAGGCCATTGCACGCCATGCATGATGTCAAAATCTATTATGTGAATGGCTTGTTGCCCTTGATCTACAGCCTCAAGAATTGCTTGATTAGCTGTGAGATGACTAAACCTTATAAATGGTGTAACCTGGTTAAGTGTCAAGTATGAAGATTGAACTAGTGCCTGATGATTATCATCCGAGGTAGTAGAAGAACTAGCGGCATTGTCATCACCACCACAGATGGTGGAGTTAGAGATCAAGAACGGTGGGTTGCTACCACCAGTTGGGGCGGCGCTACAGCGGCTGAGGCGGAGGGAGAGAGCCCTAGTGAACTGATGGACTAATCTTTCAGTTGAATCACCACAAGGGGAAGAGTTAGCTGATAAAATGTTAAGCAGCCTATGTGCTGCCGCAAGATCAGACCTTGAGATCATCTCGCCACAGCTTATAAGTAATTGGCGAGTCTTGACAGCCGGAGAAGGCCGCCGGAAGCCCCCTTTATTAGGTTGAATCTGATGGTGCAGGCGATCATGAGGGTCATCTTCTTCCTCATGGGAAGATGAACCAAATGGACCCAACATTTTATTTCGATTATCTCAAGCAAATCAATCACGCACTAACGTTTCTAGCCTAATAAATCTATCTATAAATATATTATATGGCAATAACAATTAATTAATGAAGTCAAAATCCTGTTTTCAAGAAGAAGAACCCCAGCTAGATAAAGAACGCACACAGAGAGGGTTCTTTTTCTTTTTCTTGAAATTTTTGGGCTTGTTTGAGTGTAAGCATATATATGATGATATAATGAGGATGCTGCAACCGGTATGGTGGGAAGTGAATGATAGAACATTATCTGTAAGGTGTAGGGGAAAATTGGAAACTGCTCATCATATACCACCAGCAGTTACAACTACGAGTTGTAATTTGTGTGTGTGTGTGTGTGTGTGTGGCCAGGCCTCTTCCACAAATTGGGACTTATTACTTCAAACTAATCGGGGGTAATCAAATTAAGGCTTATATATATGGAGAGAGAGAGAGACAAGATGGATATCAATATAATAAAGCTATCTTATAATTTCGGGGTTTTATTTTCAGGTGATCAAAGGAGTTGAATCTTGTTCTGTAAGTCCTTTTAGAAAAAGAAAAAACGAATTTCTGTGTTACAATTAAGATAACTAAACGTGTGAGTCAACTTCAATTATATATAAATGAATAAAGTTAGCATCTAGGAGTTGCCGACATGCATGTTATTAAAATGAAATTTTTGCACCCAGCAAGAAATGAAATAATTAAAAAATAATAAGGAAACAAGGGAAAAGAAACAATGTTATAAAATTTGGTTCGCGAAATTGCATAGATACACACATATTATATTGAATTTGGAGCTGAGTTATTTAATGTTGGCAATTAATTAAAGCCTTTCAGAGAAATCTTGATGCTACTAATGATACAAATCATTTTCTATTGACTTCTTAAAAAACTGTATTTGAGTTTTTTTTCAAAGTTTTAGTATTTTTGGAAGTCAAATCAAATAGTTATTACAAATTTAATGTAAATTTAAAAAAAAAAACTTTTTTCCTAAAAAAAAGCTAATCCAAATAGGTCCTTTGTGACAATGGTTGATGAGTTATGGAAAATATTCCACAGTCAAATCTTTAAAGATTACCAATTATTGACTTATAATAAATAGAGAATCAAGTAATATAATGGAATTCATTAAGTTTTATGTTCTGATAATATATTCTCAGAAAGTAGAGTTTTAATGCGAGCATATAATGTTTACACTCTTGTTTAGCTATATATGTAGTAAGGTTTCTTTCTTTTTTTTTTTATAATGTGAATGACGTGTATATTTTTTTTCTTAAAAAATTTAAAAGAGATTAAAAATTAATAATACAATACCAATACTTGCTTTAAATTGACCTTAAGATAATTTACAACACAAAACAAGGAATCCACTATATATTATATCAGTAGTAATATGTTGCTGTATTTGTTTACTTACTACTTGAGGGGGCAAGTTAACTTCCATCTTTTCTTTCCTTTTTCATCACCCATCTCTGACTAATTTGTCACCTTAATGAGATTCAAATTCGATTATTACTCTTGAAAGAAGTAATCAAAGTATTTGAGCTACACCCTAAACTCTACTTTCATTCCATCTTCTTCCTTCCATTGTTGACTTGGTTATTCAATTGCTCACATATAGATTTTTAGTTTCTTAACTTATAATAATTCTCAAGATTCTTTTGGCACTAGTGATCTTCTACAATGCAATAGCTAAAATTGTTTTGGGCCATTTTTACATCTTCATTCTTAATGTGTTTACATTTCTTGTTTTAAAGAGTCAAACTTACATGTAAAGCTAAAATTGGGAGAGATTTTTAATTAAGAAGCCATAGATAAGAATCAGACAACCAAAGATAAAATCACTCTCAATATCATCATTCTCAATATTGTCCTCTCTCATAATTAAATCATTCTCAATATGATTTATGTCCTTTTCCTGGTCTTATATAAGAATCAGACAACCAAAGATGAAATTTTATTATGATTGATCTCGAATTATATTATCTATCTAATAAAATAAGACTTGATGCAATGTCGAAATATTTAGTAATACCCCCATGCATAAAATGTCATATCTAGCCTGCAAGATTTGTGGTTCTCGATGGTGGGGAGGAAGGGGAGGTTGGGGCAGTTTTTCCACCAACTTGAGAGCAATCGCACGCAAAGCCTTAAATGTGTAGTCGAAAGATACATATTGCCACTCTCTCACACACACACCCATACACCTCCCAAACTTCTCAGTTGACACTGACACACGCCCCATTTTTTTCTTTACCTTGTTTCTGATCTGTTTATTGGATGCCTTTGTGGCTTTTCATTTCAGTCTCAGATTTGATATATATGAAGAGGGCTGCCTTACCCACGTGGGCTACCAACACTGACCTTAGCCAAATATAATTAAAATGTTGCCCCTTATCCTATTCTAGATAATTGATTTGATCTTATTACGTCTGTGCATAATGGACTAATACCTTATACTCTCCTGTAATGTTATTACGTCACTAGGAAGATTTGTGATTAGTGAAACTCAAAATTTACCAGTATTATTTTAGTTGTCGGAGTCCTGCGAAAAAGGCAAAAGGCAAGGCTTTTTCCACCGGGATAAACTCCAATCCTCAAGTCACTGAGGATTCTTGAAAAGAGTTTTAGGAGAAATGGCTTGGAATTACTTACTTTTACAATAGCCTGTGCGATTGTGTTTATAGCAAATTTGTGGACTACGTGGGTGATGTGTGTGATGTCCGCCTTCGTCACCGCTCTCTGGGAAGCCAGAAGATGGCCTAATTAGCCATTAGCTGCATTAGGGTGCCAGTTTATCAAAGTGCAGCCATTGCTGTGGAGCCATACTTCCTCTTGCATTTTTGAGGTTGGGAGGCTCCACAGATGTAATAATGGCCTTTCTCCTCCGCCAACTTGAGATATCCGTTGTGGGGTAACCTTCGACGCCTGGGGTGCATGTCCCAGGCATCCCCTTCGTTGCACTTGCCGTTTGAAGGGCTGTTAACTGTATTGTACCGGGCCTGCCCCATACTTAGAACGCTTGGCACGTCCTTAGATTCGTGTCTAGGCACGAAACACTGTTTAAACCTCTAATTATTGATAAACAAAATAATGATAATACTGTCTATCATAGTTAATAATTATTTCTATATCATTCATTTCTTTTATAACGTTTTGCGAACTAATTACCAACGACCTTCCTGTAGGTTCTCATGCTTGCCTTTTGATGCAAACGCTGCTACTCTCTTATGGTCAGCATTGAGCAGAAGCATGTTGATTGCAACAAGCAATCTCATTTATTGATCTCACCCTTCTGATAAGGCCATTCCCACGCGCTTTGCATATCAATTTTGGGACAGAATAAATTAATATAAGAGACCACTCGTGGACATTGGTCACCAACACAACAATTTGTGAAGTTTCAATTCAACTGATTGTTCATATCTACCCTTTGATGCATTTCATATGTCATACCAGAAACAATTAGAATGTTGTAATTAGTCAAGTGAGAATCTTTGGACCAACATGAATGCTTTTATTAAATTACTTTAAAATATTGTCTGCTTTTTGGCTTTCTTTACATGTGATATGCGCATCTTCCATCTAACAACAATGTGAACGCTTTCTAGATCCCTAATTGATAGCCTGAGAAGAATATTTCATGCTTGCCCTCCTGTTTTTTGTATCACAATTTTTTCCAGGGGTAGTAATAACAATAATTATAAAATAAAGTTTAGTGATATTAGATAGTTTACACATAAATAAGTGTAAAAAATACTTAACAAAATAGTATAAGATTGTGTAGAAGACATTTCCTGATTCAGTCAATAAAATTAAGTCCTTCTCTCATTTATGAGATTATCTATCCAAAAATAAATAACTTACATATGAAAAAACTCACTAAATAAATAAATTCTCTATAAAAAGACATCCTAAATTTTATGAACTTCTCTAAATTTATCTTGGACAAAAAAATTCTAAGTACCTAACTAGCAAAATAAATAAATTAAGCAGTGTCAAAATTGATTAGCTAAAATTACCTATTATTACAAGAATTTCATCACTCAAATATAATCTACATAGAAAAAACATGTATACTAAAAAGATCACTAAAAAAAGAACTTCAAACAAAAAAAATAAAAAAATGGGGGCCATGAGGAAAAATTTTAAAAATTTTATATGAAACTATTACATATTTTTGTGAACTTTCTCTGTGTGTGTGTTGGGGGGGGGGGGGGCCTTGCCCCCCATTGGTTCCGCCCCTGCTTTTTTATATCAAGACACTCGTTTGTCTTCAGGAAAAAAATAATCTAAAAATGCAAATAAATTCTTTTTTTAGTATTTATCAACTTTTGGAATCTCTTATTCAAGAACCATGATAATATCGACAAGTGTGTTATAAGCAAAACCATTTCCAGAAGCATTTCCAAAAATACCTAAAGTTTGCCAAGACTCTGAGGTTCTTCATGCCCTGTTGATTTTTTTACAATATCCAAACGGATAATATATAGATTACTTCACCAATTTTGTCCTTGAAAATCAGTTTGGTGGCAACTACTCTCAATACCATCAACCTGATTTTGAAGCATGCGATATGGTCTATTATAATACACCCTTTACACAAGTCTGATAACAATATATGAGAGACTGATCGTAGTATTGTATTAGGATTTAGCTCGCCTTATTTCGTTATAATATTATAAGAAAATTAAATTCGTAAAATACAATTGGTGAATTCCCCATTCAACTGTATATGTATTTGGGACACCTGAGTACCAAGATAATGCTGTTGGGATTTGATGGGCAAACAAAGAATATATACTTCTTTAAAAAATATTTCGGTCAGAAAAATATACTTGTTCACTAACTTCAATTCTTTTGTTAAATAGAAAAAGCGTGTGCGTACCACTAGTTGCACACAATCCTTTGATATATATATGATGGTTTCGCTCAACACAAAGTGGCTAACTGGCAAGTGTCATTTCTCATTATAATTTGGAGTGCAAGCATTAAAAAGCTGCATTTCTTTGATTTGATAGGCCTAAAAGTCTCCCTTTTAGCCATATTCAGAATCTTCTTGTGATCTTGGAATAACTGAAAACGCATGTAATATCTTCAAATTCTATATATGTTCTTAAAAAAATTTTTGATAAATTAAAATAATATAAATAATTAATTTAAACAATATATATTTGTCTACTATTCCTTTTCCTGGAGCAATATGAAGCAGGGATCTAAAGATTCTTCTAGACATGAAGATAGCAGATGTAACATTTGCTGAACTTCAAAGGAATCAGTAGCCACAGTATGCATGCTACCATGCATCAGTCACTGTGTTTCCTTGTCCATTACTTACCGAAAAGAGTCACAAGCCAAATTATGGATGAAAAATGCTGCAGATAGTTTTAACCAGGGGGAAAAACAATGACATCCACGGAGAGAAGATGAGGGCTTCGTCAAGGATCTTTTTGTTCTGTGCGTGTGATGGGGTGGGGTGAACGGTGAAGTGCGTGGGATAGGGGAGTAGTTGGATTTCCTCATAATAATAATATATTGTTGTTGTAATGATCCAAGTTCAATTATTAGTAACGTTCTTGTTGCGGGCCAAATAAAACTGACCAGAGTCCAGGACTCTAAGTGACGTGAAATCTTCTTAGAGCCTACTCTAGTACGACTTAATGATAACAGTAGTAATGAACCTAATCAATTATAAAAAGTGCATATAAATCTCACACAAAATTAATACATGGTGGCGTAAAACTTACAATAATAAAAAGATTCGAACCATTATCTGTAAATATATGATTTAATTACGATTAATCTCATGTTCAAATTTGTAGGAGATTGGAGGGTTGACGAGGATCGGATGAATAAAGTTTTATTATAACCACACTAATTAATAGTTGACTTAAAATACCAAAGTGATTGTTGCCATTGTTATTTGATGCAAGCAAGGAGCCACTTATGTCTTCATAGAAGCTATTAATATGATTCAATTCTCAAGCTGTTTTACGTAATAAAATGTATTCTTTTCTTCGCCTGAGTATGTGAGACGATAACTATTTGATTTTAGTTTACATAAATTATTTTATTTAATAGTTGGAAAGCCATTATTTTTGGTCTAGAATCCGCATCGGTGTTTGTCACATGTTATCAAAGTCGCGAAAAAAAAAAAAAAGAATGATTGTTCACCAATGCAGTTGGTATTTTACAGCCTATTTAGCTAAGCTTATTTGGGGTTTATAAGTTGTAAATAGTAAAAAATATGTAAAAAAAAAATATATATATATATATATATTTTTTAATAACTTATAAGTTGCACAAAGCCAAACAGCGTCTTCGTTGCTCATTTGAAAAGAAAAGAAAAAAAAAAAAAAAAAAAAAAAACCTCTTCTATCCTTTTGCAGAAATGTAAACAAAGACAAGATTTTTTTAATCCTTTTCTAGAGGTACGGAAAAAAACTGTCAAGGTCCCCACAATATAATACTTTATTAGTATCTAAGTTGAGAAGTCGATTAGCATGAATGGTGTTTCTCTTCACTCGGCATAACTCATCATTTCTTGACTACTCCTGTATTCTCTATCATCTTAAGAAGCAAGCTCTCCTTCAGTTACTAGTTTCTCCTTTTCTTTCTTTTTTTTTTTTTAATTTCTCGATATTTTCTGTTAGCGTAAAATCCGTTTAAAACTCAGTAGTAACTTAAGCATCAGATTATCTGTCAAAATAACAACTTGGATCTCCAACAAGTTGAGACAACTTTTTGACGTATCTGATCATGTTCAGAATCATATTGACTTCAGAATGAAAGCATAACATAAATGACAGAAACTTGTGTATTGCAGAATAGAGAAAAGAGAAAAGCAAAAGCAAAAGCACGAAAACTGAAAGAATATCTTTCTATTTTTTTTTTTCTCCTTTTCTGACTGTTATTACTCGCATAGTACGAGGCTGGTAGGTAGGCATCAAATATACAGAGACAGCATTTTACACAAACTTTTGCTCTCTGCTATATCAGCTTAATCCAGCAATTAGGCCAAAACTGGAACTAGCAGGATCATACTGCACTAAGATTTAAATTATATACAGAAACGATCATGTAAAACAAGTTGTTCTACTCATTTTCAGCCCACATCCATGCCTTTCCATGTCCCTGAATCCTGATGAGCCTCTCAGGCTTGGCGCTGCAATAGGAAACCTACAGGTTATGGTTTCTTCTCACCAATGTTTCTCTTCTTCTGTTGTTTCCAGCAGTAGTGATGGCGCACAACAGGGGACGAATACCAACGGGTCAGAATACGACCAAAATCTTGATTCTCATTTATGATGATCTCCTCCACTTCCCTTTTCTCGGATACAAGTTGAAAGGACTCCAGGTTTTTCTGCGCCTAGATGTTTCACAAAAGAGACCAGAAGCCAAGGCTTGCTGGAGCCACAGCTCAAACTCTTCCTCTTCATCCATCATTTCATGAGCATCAAAATCCCATGGATACCTGCTTGATTTGGATCTCTGAGTTGATTTATCCAATCCAACCACATTGACATGGAAGCTGGGGCGGTGGGTATTGGGTCTGCAGCCAATTCCCTGCATTTATCGGGTACACATCTTAGCTAGTAGCAAAGTTACAACAGTTGGAATATATGCCGATTTATTCTGCTGAAATCTAAGATGGCAGCATAGTCCTAAAGATACATATGCTGGACTAATGGTACAATTTGAGATGTAACAAAATGAGTACAAATAGAATGGATGCACTTCTTGGGCAAACACTTTTCTGCCATTACAATGAGAAACGATGGTTATAAGACAAAGAATACGGTAGCTCAGATAAATATATAAATGCCTGAGGAGGATATTTGCAAACAGTAGATGCATTTGCCTGGATCTTAACTGACACAAACTTGATGACCCACGTTTGGAATATAGATGAATTGTTGAACCTTCCACACAATGCTAATTTGCTTCAACTCCGTGTCATCTACCATCACACATGAAATTTATGTCGCAAAAATTTAATTTTTTCCCAGGGTTCTGCTAAGATTCTAGATGGTGGATGAACCAAAGCAATGGTGTTAGATTTATTTTTGACAAAACCCAACCAAATATAATAATTGTCTGGAAAACCATAACTGGATCATCTACAAACAAGATTTTACCAACAGCCAAAGCGACCTTTTGCTCCAAGTCAGCACATTGCTAAAAAGAATATTCATCAACAATGATGACTCAAAAAATGCAGGTTGGTACAAGGTTCATGTAGCACCTGTAAGTAAATAATAGAACCCCTTGGCTCTTGAAGCTGTAAGCAATCGGAGCAAAAAAAGACACAGAAGGTGCATGACTTATCATTTGGCACTAGCTAAGCAGCAATTTGGGAGGAGACTGTACATGAAGGTGAAACAACACATAATTGGTATTATATGAAGATGAATGAAAATATAACACTAACCTGACAGATAGCCCATTCAGACACGTCAAAAATTTTGTTCTCAGCACACACAAAGGCACATGGTATTTCGACCTAAACCACAAAGAAACTCACACTGTCAACTTGAATGAAAGTTTATGATGTATCAGTCAGTATATAGAATAAAGAGTTCATGATGTATCAGTCAGTATATAGAATAAAGAGCTTATATGTAGGACATATTATAGATGCACCATTGTAAGCTAATGCAATGTATAGGTTAAAATCTCAAAAGAGGTATCAAAGTGAAAAGACGGATGCTGGAGGACCATCTCTGAAATTAAACAATCTAGCCACAAGAAAAATATCAATTTACCATAGGTAAAAGTTTCAGAATTCTTGCAAGTTCACAAAACTTCCCTACACAAGCCACATATTGGCCAGCAGTAATATAAGACATGATATTTACATTTACAATTCAAGACGTAAGTATTTTCAAAGCATCACTAGATGCTGATAGGCACAATTTTAATGCCAGACGAAGGAGAACAATACAAAGTGTACCTTTTGAGGCCGATCAAACACCAATGACCCTTTGTATTCTACCCAACCATCTCCATCCTTTGCTTGATGATATTGACAGCAATCCTGAATAAATCAACTTTATTCAATTCACAAGTTGAAAGAGCAGGGAGTTCAAGGAAGAGCGCAAAGTCAAGGAGGAAACATGAGATTCAAACTGTATAATCTGAAAAGACACCAACCTGACACCATCTTGCCTTGGCCTTAGTCCTACTGGTGCAAACCCAAACGTGGGAATTGCCACATTTCGTGCATTGTATACGCCTTGACTCCTTTGCAGAGAAGTCAGAGCTATCCTGCAAACAGTATATGTATGGCATGAAATCTTATGATCCTTTTGATGACTGCCATACTGCATCTTCAAATATTTGATATTCTCCAGTAAGCAGATATCATATTCATACATCCAGAAAATGAGGCAGTTCATACAAAAATGTAAACATGTGAATGAATTTCCATAAAAGAGACCTCCTAGGATCCTTGGTTAGTTGCAAAAAAGAGGGAAAGAGAAAAAAGAACGAGGAAAAGATGTACATTGGTTCATCACATATATACAATGTTTTTCGGCTTAAGATTAACAAAGAGAGGGAATCAGTAGATCAGCAGGACAAGTTCCAGGTCTTGAAAAAGTTATTACTCCAAACATCATGTTTTCTTTTTCCATTAAAGGGTCTGCAAGAATCTCTTATTACAGTCTTAGTAAGAATACCCTGCTATGGTGGACAACTTTTACCTGATGAGAAGTACTAGGAGATCTCTGAGCAACAATCTTAGACTCTTCCTTTCTGAGTTGCTCATCATAGTCTCTTTTCTTCACAGCATCAGCAAGAACCTGCATATGAAGAATGCTATAAGCTGTGGGGATAGCTAAATCAGAAGTTTTAGTTCAGCAGTTAAAAGTATTAAACAAGATATAATGAAATGAAACTGTAATAATTCAATCTCAAGGAATTATGAATTACCTCATATGCACTCTGAAGTTTCTTAAATGACTCACTTGCCAGTGGATTTCCCATATTTTTATCTGGGTGGACAAGCATGGCCTATATAAAACAGATGAGCGACATCCACGTAAGGAACCAAGCAGTGAGTATGGATTTATGTAAGAGAAGATAGCAGAAGATGTTGCATAACTTAATCTGAAATTTTCCTTTTTCTCCATTTCTAAAATTAAGGTATTGCAATTCACATAGTATTATGAGTTAACTGCCAAAAGAAAATCCACCATTCCTTTGCAGAAGAACATTAGAATGTTGCATTTGAAATCTTATCATCATTAAGGTAATTCTACCAAATGGACTTTTTATTCACACTAAGAATCTCTTCTAATTCTTCTTAACATTTCATACAAGAATGAGGATTAAGTCAGAGCACCTTTTTCCGGTATTCCTTCTTCAATAATACAGCATCAATTTTCTTGTGACGAGGAAATCCAAGTGCTTCGTAGTGATTGCTACTATATAAAATCCGCTTCACCTCTATGATCGAATTAGCATCTTCTTTGACCACTTGCTTGGCTGTGGATTCTTTGGGTTTGGTGACAGAAGATACTGGAGTAGCAGGTTTGCTGGATGATTCAAAAAAGTGCAATTTTTCTTCTTTCTTTTCTTCTTTCCTTTCTTCTTTCTTTTCTTCTTCATCAGTGGGAACAGAATATACACAATCAGTAGAGAAGTCATCCTCAGTAAACGATTCAGGCTCCTTAGTCTCTTCAAAATGTGCACTCTCCCTCAAATTGTCACACCAATGGAGCAAGTAGTTCAATAAACCATTGGAAAGAAAGGCGAGGTTAATTGAAAGAAAAACTCCAAACCACCCAACTCGAACTTTTACAGAATACATTGCATATATGGCTGCCATCAACACCACCAGCCGTGCACGATTGAGTGAAAATAGATAACCTGCATTTTCAAAAAGGTGGTAACGTGAAAACAGGACAGCAAGAGTCACAGGTGTCTCTCTCCTTAGCATCCACTGTTAGACCGCAGAGAGACTAGAAGCTGCTCCAGCTTCTTGGATTGACTTTGATGCCAACTCCCTCGTCAAGGAACAAGGACCATAAATTAACAGAAGAATATGTCTATATATCTATGCCAACTGATATTAGTCATGAAACTCCTCAATATGAGCATGTCTGTTAGAAAGATTACAATAATCAAAACAACATTCTGTCTATCACTAACATATCCCCAAAATGCATATGGTATTGCTCATCTTCCAGTCATCCACTCATTTGCTGGTTCATAAATATCCTAATAGGAACAGACAAGAGATTCCTCCATGAATTAGGTGGAAAATTTTGACATTTGAGAGTGCGTGTGTGTCTCCTTCTCCCAAAGTACCAAATAAATCAAGGAAATTATGATGACATACCTCCAACTATAAATAATGTACCCGTGATCCAAAAGTTAGCATACATCCACAATATTAGAATTGCGAAAAGACCCACAATAAATATTCCAGGAGTGAAACCCGAAATGTGAACAGCAGCTCCAGCAGCTCCCTGGAAACACATTTACGAATATTAGTAAGATGGTGCTCCTTCAAGAAAAGAGATAACCAAGAGCTGTTGACTCAAATTATAAAACTTTACCAAAATCTAGCAGAGTGAACTCTTTTTATAGTGAGGCTCAATCTCATGTTAGATTTTTGCAATCCCCACTTTGTAATCTTTTCTGCCATAATATTTAGTAAGCATGAAAGTTAACTTTGACTTTAAATTTGTTACCAAGTACTGTCAAAGTTCACCACCTTTAAATTCATCCTAGATCAATGGTGAAAGAAATTAGTAATGCAATGCAGCATGTTTGACAATATCTTAGAATAACTATCATGCCATGAGATAGTGACTTTTTCCTTTGCCGAATAGATCAGGAAATAAGAAAAAAGATGGTTTCTATTCATTAACAAGTTTACTTCGCATCTATGTCCTTGAGTGATGCTATAAAGCTTGGAATAAAGATACATTAGCAAAATGAAAAAAGTCTTGACAGATTCAGCCGCTTGGCATTGATCCATTTTCTTTCGAGAAGTAGCATAAATCAATTTTCAGACCTATACCAAATTATCTTTACGTATCCTAACTTTCTTATACATCATGAAAACATGATAACAATCAATCAGGAGACTTCATCATATGATAAACTAAACTCAGCAATGAATTAATCAGTTGGGCATTCAGAACCACAAATTATCATATTCACGCAAACTAAGAATCAGAAATACAGATCACTGTATTATACTAGACAAAGGAAACTTAAGGGGAAGCTGAAACTCGAGGGAAATTAAGTCACTAAAGAATAAGCACAAAATTAGAAGCATACCATACTAACAAGCACGTAAATGAGACATGACATTGATGTCAAACTAAGGAAGCAACTCCACATAATAACAAGCAACGCTGCTGGACCCAGCCCAACAAAAGATCGGAAGCCACGAATGACACAATCCTTCCAGTGATGCAACAAAAACAACAGAAGTCTCCCAAATCTTGCACACCCATAACAGACCATTGGCCAATGCCGCTCTATGAAAATCCCTATCTTTTCTTTCAAACAGATCAAAGTTGTCCTCACAACTGAATAGCAGCTCTTCTTTGATTGCAACCATGACCATCCTTGCTTAAACAACCCAATATCCTCCATAACCAGAAGAATTCAGAAACTCTCCAAATAGAAAAGCCTTACACTCTACAACTACTACATAAACCACTAATTACAAGATTAAATAAATAAGCCCCTCTAACTCATCATTTTTCTCGAAATCTTGCTATTGCTAACCATCAAGGCGATCTCGAAACATTTTGTATCTATAGAGCTGCAATGTCACAGCAATTAAAACCACCCATATTATAAATAAAGCAACTTTCTAAATCTTTACTACTTTCTCAATAATTTCACTCACAGATAGCAACAACAGAACATGAAGTTTCCATGAATGATATCTTCTGAGCAAACAGGTGGCAATCAATAAGCAGTAAAAGAAGATCCAGAAGATTCCATCTTCACATACAACAATTACAACAGTTCCAAAGATCCATAAAAAGGAAACTCAACACTAAATTGCTTCACATGTAAGTTTCTAAAAAAAAAGCCAACATCTTCATAAATATAGTCATACATCATTCGCCACCTTTTTGACTCTCATTTTCCATCAAGATTGAAACTTCTTCTATTTTTGGCTACAACCCAGTAACTAAAATACGATCTTTTTTCAGCAAATTAGCTTCAAACAACGCAATTTACAATAAACCAAAATCAACCATTTTAGAGATACATATTCATACAACATTCACCATTCACCACCTTTTTACTCTTAATTTTCCACCAATATTGAAACCTTTTTTTCCATTTTCAGCCATTACCACTAACCAAAATACCATCTTTTTCAGAAAACTAGCTTCAAACACCAAAATTGACAACGAAAAATATTAGTTATTTCATATGTACGCACAAATATCCAGCTAAAAATGAGAAATATTGAGGAAATATGGAGAAGGGTATGCGAATAAATGGGAGAACAAGCTACTCTTTAGGATTTTCTTGGGGTTCTTGTTTTTTGTTGTTTAACTTTTTTGCTTTTTGCTGAGAGAAAAGTTGAAAGCTTTGCCTTTTTTAATTGTTTGTAGCAGCAGCATATGAGGTTAAAAAAGCTTCAAAAAGAGCTCATCAGACAGCGGGTAAGACAGCAACAGTAGAGAGATCAAGTGGGAAACAATGTTGGTTTTATTCATTGTTTTTTTTTTTTTTTGCTAGGGAGAGGAAATGGAAAAGTAAATTTAGTTGTGTGCTAATTTAGTAGTTTAAGGTTGATAACGATGGTGCTGGACCCATTTAAGATTTTGTTCTTTAATTCTTGTGATGATTATGAAAAAAACTTGGCCTTTTCCACTATTTTATGTTGGTAGGTTGGTGTACATACTCTGCTCACAGCTGATCCCTGATGGAGTTGGTTTTCCATCTGAATTTCTTCTTATTATTTTCTCTCTTTAGTTTGCAAATTATACTTCTGTTTGAGTCGAGTTGAGCCTTAATTTATTAACATTTGTTTATTTGATTAACTAAATTATAGTTTAGTAAATGTAGACTTGTCTAAGTTTTATTTTCTTTTTCAAATTTTAGCTAAATGAGCCACTTGCTCAAATTTGACCTTTTTTTTCTTGTTTTATTTGGGGTTGGGAGTTCGTCAAAAAGAAAAAGGTCATTTCTTCTTATTATTGTATACGAAATCTAATTAAAAATTTTGATTTAACTCTTCTTTCCAATTTGTTGAAGTCATTAGATCATTTTTTAAAATTCGAAAATCCTTTCATTCATTTGAATATATATAGTACAACTCCTACTCCCATTAAAGAGTATTAGAGAATTTAAGAAATACTTCAAAGGAGCAAATGAACGAAGTTGCAATTAAAGTTGTACTTTATTGCAATCTTAGACAATCAAAATTTGAATTTAATATGCCATAGGCGCAAGTTGAGCTCAATAAACTATTTCCTTTTCCTTTAGTCCAGCTCAATTAAAATTGAGGAAGTCAAATTTCGAGCTTATTTCAAAAGACAAAACCGAGCTTCCTATAGTCGCTTTTATTTGGCCACATAAATACATTAATCGAATTGTACATATGCATGAGAAGAGTCTTTCTGACTTTGATATGGTCTTGGAGTTGTTTACTTTCAGAAATGTTATCATCAATTCCAAATTGCCTCAATATCATCTCCATCACATTATTAATAAGTACTTAACTAGAATCTTAGGAGCAAAAAAAAAAGTACTTGACTGGAACGTTGTGTATGCCTAGACTAGTGTGAGATTAGTCGGTGGAAGAATATAACAAATAATAATTTAAATTTGTTCATAATATTATAATGTATTGGATGGCAATAAGGTAAAAATTAAAAAAAAAGAGTACATATATATATATGTATATATATATATGTATGTATGTATGGGGTAGGGGAGGAGGGGGGGGGATAATTAGTAGGGTTGGAGGGACAAATTGGAAATTAGATTTATCTTATACGAGGGTACTTAAGTCATTCTAAATTTTTAGGATTAAATATTTAATGGTAAGAATTAAATTAATATATTCAGAAAACAATTTAATTGATTTAAAATAAGAATTATGCTCCCGGATCCAGTCAAGAAAATGACTTGATCAAACTCGACCAAATTGTTTAGCAATGAAATGACTGTATGCACTTAAAAAGTTAGAAGCAATCGCAACATGACATTAAATATGATTTGAAATTGTTGTATGATGTCTTCTCTTGAATCTAATTTTATACAAAACAATTACTTCAGTTGCTATCTAAAAATTCTATTATTGGTGTTTATAACTAGAATAAATGTCACAAAGGACCCATAGCCGCTTGTCATATACGTGGGCATATGTTAGAATAAGTAGACATAACTATATAAACCAACCAAAATATACAATATTCTTGCTCTAATTGTTATATGTTTATTGTAAGAATTTTTTTATATATATATAAAAAATTATGTTTTGTTTTGAAGTTTATGATATGCTTATGATAAAATATCTTATCTCTATAATTGTAAAAGTTATGATAAGCATGGGTTACTTATATCTTATAAAACAAAAACTATAGTTGATTTTGTATTTTTATAGAATATACGTGATAAGATGTCTTAAATATTATATAAGATGTTCCTCATTGAATAGGAAAAATAAATCCACTCCAAATAAACTAATGTTTTGTTTGGAATAAGCTAATTGTAAACTACTTCAATGAGATAATGTTTATTGTTCTTTTTATCTTGTAAGATATAAGACGTATTATCATAAGTATGTTATGAAATTCGGAACAATTCATATTTGTTATCTTATAAGATATAAGCAATTGATCCTTGACTTATTTTTTACACTATAAATAAAACATCTTATCGCAAATATCTTATAAAAACTCAAAACAAATTATAATTTTAATATAAAACATCAAACAAAATAAACATCTTATAATAAACTTATAGCAAACACAACATTAGTCTCAATCGAATCTATACTTCTTTATTTCTCTATTCGAACTGTTAAATCATTCAATACGATGGTTTAGCCACTTGAGAAAGAATTGAATAACTTGGTTATTTATTAAATGCCTTAGCAATGGATATAATTTGTACTACGTACGTTAAAGAGAAAAAAGTATTGTACATTTTACTCTATGTAAATTACATATTGGGATCGAATTCTTCAATGCTGTATCCTTTCATGCTAGGACAGTAATAACAAAATATAATAATAATAATGAAAATAACAATTAATTGCTGCGTGTTACATCTTGACTGCGTTCAAAAGGACAACAGTGTGTGTTATTAAAATTCAATGCGACATTATGATTATACACGCATAATCAAGCTCTGCCATTTTACGTACCATGCTTGTTGTTTATTTAAGCATGCCTTCTTTTTTTCTTTTCTTTTTTCTCTTTTTTTTTCATTAAATAATTCAGTTAACAAAACTCGACCAATTAACTTTAAAAGCGTAACATGTCATCTATACTAAATATCGAGTAAACTGAGGACACTCACCCAATACAGGATAGTAGGATGTTATTTGCATCATGGGCTGCATTTGACCTCACCTTTTATAGTTGGGGCATTATTAGAGGACGCATGTCTCATTTTTTGTTATCATGAAAGTTCTTAAAAATTTTGACCAAAAAAAAAAAAAATTCTTAAAAATCGACTGAGGCCGTCTGTCAAAGAATTTATACACATATTTGCCCTCTTGTAAAATTACTATGTCTGTAATAAAATTAATCTTAACATTCATAGTTAATGTCTCAAGAAGTTCGATAGAAACAAATGAATACAATCTCTGTGATCACATCCAGCAAAATTGCGTAAAAAAACATTGACAATGGCAATCATTGAAGAAAAGGCTGACTCAAACTCAAAAAAGCTAATTGAAATTTCAGAGAAATTATTAGGTGAGAGCACATGCAAAGGTCTCATAGGATAACAGGTGCAAATACTATAAAAAGGACAACCAACAAACTCAGAAAAGAATTATTCTTGCATTAATTATTACAGCTCATTTTTTTGCAGCTAATTTAATAATCATCATACCCCTTCCTTATCATATATATATATATATATATATATATATATATGTGTGTGTATGTATGTATGTATGTATAAGTGTGCACATGCAGATATGTGTAGTAACAAACAAATGCAGTCTGCAGATAAAATAAATTTGAAGAGTACATGAATGATTTGGTAAAGGGAAAAAGAAAAAGGACTGACATCTTGAATAGTCTTTTATTATTTGTCCCATTTATGTCACCTTCCCTTCTTTTTTTTTTTTTTTAAAAGGGTTAACCAAAAGAGAACCCCTTTCTCACCTGACCAGAGGCCTCTTAACCAGGCGGGAGGTTAATCGAGCGATGTGCGTGAGTGGCAGCCCGACCAGGGAGAGGACCAACGGACGTGGAAATCCAGCAACAACCCCCGCAATATTTCAGCGGAGTACTGCTGCCACACGGACTCGATCCCGCGTTGTCAGGGTGTCTCCACTCTAGTCACCTGGCCACTTACCAACTCACCTATGCCCCTGGGGGCCCTTCCCTTCTTTTTTAGTTTTGGGGTGGCTACCTTTCTTCATCCTACTTCATTTGCAGAAAAAAGGGAAAAAAGAAAAAAGGATTTTGCACTAGTGACATTATTATTATTATTATTATTATTATTATTATTATTATTATTATTATTATAACTTTCTCCTTGGTATTATAATATTTAAGTTATCAGATAATTTTTAATGGTAACTTATTAGTATTAAATCATGTGATCTTACGTAATACCATGTGATGTCCTTCACATTGGATGATTGGAACTTTGGATTGAGACCTAATTTTTTTCTGGATTATCTATATAGTGCAGGAATGAAATAACCTTAGCTTGATCATTTGTTACTAGTACATTTGAATTTTGATTATTAAATATTAGAACATCCATATTATAAACAATATATTTTCTTCTTTACTAATTTTAAAAGTTTCTTATAGTTTCAAATGATGAGGTGCAACTATTTCTATAACCAAAATTGATTTTCCAAGTCTTTGGTACGTGATAATTCAGGGAGAATTCTACAAATAGTCCCTATTATTTATAAGAAATATCAGTTTAGTTCCTATTATTTTAAAAGTAACTCATTTAGTCCCTAATATTTGGAAAAGAAAGGGTCAATTTAGTCCCTTTTGTTTCAAAAATAACCTATTTAGTCCTTAATATTTGTAAAAAAATATCAATTTTCATGAAAAATATCAACTCCCATCCCCATTAATTGGTTAGCTGACTATCACATGATCATTTTTTAGGTTAAAATTAGGTCACATGACAATTTTTAAGTCAGGATCAAGTAGGTTATTTTTTGTAAATATTGAAGATAAAATTGATCACTTTTAAAATAATAGGGACCAAAGTAATACTTTTTAAATATATTAAGGACTAAATAGGTTACTTTTAAAACAATAAAGACCAAACTAACATTTTTTGTAAATAATGGGGACTATTTGTGAAATTTGCCCTGACAATTAACATCAATTTCGAACCTAAAAAAACTAGCTATAAAAAAGAAGAGAACTTAAAATTCTTTTAAATTAACCTTTGTGGAACTAAAGATCGCAGAAATATACAAGTTTCGATGAGACAAATGGTCAAATATGTAATTGCAAATGTTATAGTTATAGGTCTTGTTGGGCAATAATGTTTTAATAAGTGTTTAGTATAAAGTTAGAAAACTATATTTTTTAGGTTTATTGTCCGGTAAAAAAGTGTTTTAAGTAGGAATTCTATTTGAAATAGTGTTTGAATTAGTATTTTTAAAATGTTAATATTATTATTGTTTCAGGTGGGATTTTCTTCAATATTTTTTGACAATTCTATCTACTTTGTAATATCTCTTTGTAGTTTTTACATTCTCTTTCATCAATATAAATCAATAACACAAAAACCAATTTTAAATTCTATCCATATTAAAATGTACTAAAAAAAGTATAAGTCTTGTTCGTCTATTTATTGTTTTTCTTTGATAAAATAAATTTGTAATCAATTAAAAAAATATTTATATAATTACAATATATTTTTTACAATATTATGAAACTAATTTGTAAAAAAATAATTTTATTATCCTCTAATAATAAAATATCATTATAAGATAAAAATATATTATCTCATTTCAATAATAATTATTATTATACTTATCATAACAATAATAGCATAATACTAATGTCTTTTCACTTTATTTTGCATTAGTTAGTTCATCCATTAGTTAATTTTATCAAATATATTTTATCTAATCAGCTAATCATAAAATTATACACTAGCAATTAAAATACAACAATTATTAACTCCCTAAACCGCTACGAGCTACTGCTTACTTAAAGAGGTTAAGTGTGCCCAACTGGCCTATAAAGTGTTTAGGACATGGTCAAGGGGGTTATTTACGTCCCAAAATTAGTTCAAGTGAAAATAGTTTCTTTTGAATCAGTTAAAATCAATTACTTCGTATTTATAACTTTTTGGTGCAAATCCGAATGAATTTCAGGAAAAGAAATGGAAATGAAAAATTCCCCACATAGTAGAGTTTTCATTTCATTCTTTTGAACACAAAAATCACTTTTTCTTTTTTCTTCCTTTTTTTTTTTTTTTGGGCTAAGCACTTAAAAATCACTTCTTTTTAGCAAAATTGCATAACCAACTGTCAAAGCACACGCACCTCATGACGTCAGCTGTTGCCACCAAGGTAGCCGTCATCGGGAGTGGAAGTAAGCGGCTCTTCTTCTCCAATTATCTTTCTTCTTACTTGTTTAACCTTGTGTGGATATGATGACGTGGCCATCCGGGCCCACCGAAATCTTTAATTTGCTCTCTTTTTTTTTTTTTTAATTCTTTTTTGGGTTTGGTTCATCAGTATCAGGAGCTGTATGCGCATCCACACTGGCCAAGAATGGCGTATCAGTCACTGTATTCGAAGGTGCTCGTGGCCCTGGTGGCCGCATGTCCCAGCGAAGGTTCGTATTCGAGTGGTCTAGTGATATATTACTTATATTTTTTTAAGTTATGAAGGCTTTTTTTTTTTTTTTTGATTTTATTGTATTATCGGTTTTTAATTTCTCTTGAATCGGAACAGAGTAATATATTTTTGAGTCAAGTTATCAGCTTATATGCAATGTGTAGCAGAGATGATATTTTTACAGAATCTTTGTTTTTTTTTTGGTTGAATAAATTGTAGAGAAGTTAGTGAGGATGGGAGGGAGCTGACATTCGATCATGGTTCACCTTACTTCACTGCAACCAACCCCGATGTGGTCAGCCTCATCCAAGATTGGCAACGCAGAGGCCTCGTTGCTGAGTGGAATGAGAAATTTGGCTCTTTCGATTGTTTATCCAACAAATTTCTCCACACTGAAGAGGTCATTAACTTATATCACTCCTAGTTAATTACTTTACTACTATAAAAATACACAACTCTTTGTGTATATACTTCAATTCATTATTGTATTTGTGCACATATCAGAGTAGCACAGGAGCATATGTTGTTTTGTGATACCATAATAATCTAATATAATGGGTAATAGTAGGGGTACTGATGCACCTTCTTATAGATAATACAAGATATTAGATAGTTATGGTAATATAATATAGTGCTTAACGTGCAATTTCAACAAAATATTTTCTATATGCTTGTGATATGGAATAGTGACATGTTATGAACTTTATAAAAGACAGTCATAAGCGGGGACAGTTTAACTGCATATCATTATGGCTACTTTGTGTCTGAAGTTCACTTAAATTTAGGATGGATCAAGCAAGAGATATGTGGGTGTGCCTGGAATGAATTCTATTTGCAGAGCGTTGTGCCGTGAATCTGGTGAGTCATTGTAATTTTTGTTCTTGAGATTGTTACTCGTAGAGTTGTAGATTATCTATATGTTGACTGGACATTGTTCTTTGATCTTTAGGAGTGCAGAGTAGGTTCGGGGTTGGCGTTGGGAGGTTGGAGTGGTTGGAGGATGAAGATTTGTGGTCATTGATCGGTTTGGATGGTGAAATTCTTGGTAATTTTAAGGGAGTGGTGGCATCAGACAAGAACACGTTTTCTCCCAGATATGCAAGTTCAACCGGGAGACATCCACTAATTGGTATTTCCTCATTCTTTTATACCTCCATCTAAGGAGAACATATATAATTCCAATTCTTGCTTATTGACTTGATGGTAATACTAGTCAGTCTGCAATTCTCCTCCTACATGGCATGAAGGTGAAATTTAGAGCCAAAAAAGGGGTATATTTCTTGTAAATCTGTATTCTTCTTTTTCAATCGAGATTAATCCAGAAAATACTCAACTTTCTCGTAGAGTTGATGTTTCTTATATAGGCCCATGGACAGGAACCTCTAAAGGATGTGCTCTATTGGATAATCTTATTTTATTTCAGTCCAACTTCATGAAGTGCTTTACACTCTCTCAGAGATGATAAAGTATGCTATATTGCTCCATAAATATGCAGTCCTCTGTTTAATCCTCTGTTTTTCATCGTCTTGTATCTGCTTTGGCAGTTGTAGAAACTCATTTTTGTTTCTTCTATACTCGAACCAATGTCATATACATGATCACATTCATTTTATTTTCTTCTTTTCCTATCTTTTCGAGATATGTAATACAATATAGAATTTAATTAAGGCAGACGACCCGGTTATTCTTTGTGAATGACATATAACTTCTTTCAGTAATTTTATTTAGGCAAGACACCCTGTTATTCACTGTGAATGATATAACTTTTTCGTTTTCAGCAATTTCTGTCAATAATATTTTTTATTTCATCTTTCTTTTGTTTCTATCTTCTGTATCTATACCTTATTGGATGTCAATAACAAATATTATATACCTTTATCTAGTAACCTCATTCTAGCAAGACAAACATTTCCCTTGTTTCCTTTCCCTTTCAGATTCAAATGTGGTACCGGAACTGGCATCAAAGATAGAAGAGATTCCTGTTTCTCCACGCTTCGCGCTTATGCTGGCATTTGAAGAGCCTTTATCATTGGTGAGATATGTGCTGTTTAATACTGCATTGTTTAATCATGACTGCGAAAACTTTTTGGATACTTGTTATTTGCTTTCTGTCATCCCCAACATTCTAAGCTGTTTTACGCCAGCTTGTTGAAGTCTGATATACGTAGACAGAATATGATATAATTAGATTTCCCGACGGATTTCAGATACCTGTAAAAGGCTTCTCATTCAAGAATTCTGATTTTCTAAGCTGGGCACACTCTGACAGCAGTAAGCCAGGGCGTTCAAGTATTAGGTATGTCTTTTTGCCAAAAGTTGGCTGAGTGGTCGGAAGATGTCGCTCAAGTTTGAATTAGTCGATCCTTATTAGCTGCGGGCTCATGAAATGAATCTCTCTTTTTAATTATGTTTGTTCTTGTGAAGTGAGCGATGGGTGCTACATTCTACCTTGAAGTATGCAGAGGATGTAATTGCTCAAGTAGGCCTTCAGAAGCTTTCTGGTGCAACTTTGACAAGAATAGCTGACGAACTACTTTTGGCATTTGAAAGCACAAAGCTCCTTAGCTCTCCACCAATTTTTAGAAAAGCTCATAGATGGTTGGTATTTGGAAAAAGGGCTTAGCATATTATCAGTCCAGAGAATGCACTTAACAACTTGGAAAACGGTCTCAAACGACGGGCTCAGCATATTTATCATCCTATTCTCGTATCTTCTTACTTGCATGCTGTTATATTTATTGTTGTCTGCTAAGAATCTTTGCATTTGAGAGGAACTTCGTATTTTCTGGAAGAAAACTGTTGGCTTAGAATTCTTGCTTGGCTTGGATAAGAACTAATTGAAGGTTTTTAACTGCATTTAAACCTTTTAAAGGTGAAGTTCATTTCCCCTTTGAGATTAGTTATACTTCATTCTTCCACAGATGTAGTCAACAATACAAATTATCCTTCAAATTCGCTTTAGCTCCCAAATTTACAGGGTCCAAACCTTCCTCACTTCAGTTTGTCTTCTGTAGCCTAATTATGAGCAGATTACAATTTTAACATTGATCTTTAGAACTGAATTTGATATAACATTGAACTAGCATGTTCTATTTGAGTGGACAAGGATAGGAATTAGTTTTATTTGCTAAATTATGTAGAACTTTTGAACCTGAAATAACAACCATGGTCCCGAGGTCACTTCTTCCTTTTTGGACTTGCTCTAATATTTATGTGCATATATCTAAACTTTCAATCTGTTGCAGTTTTATATGTATACTAATTACTGTATTTATGTCTTTGTCCTACAGGGCAAGCGCCTTCCCAACCACAAGCATAGCAGGGGAAGAGAAATGCCTTTGGAATGGTAAGAGAAGACTCGCTATCTGCGGAGACTTTTGTGTTAGTCCGAATGGTGAGGGTGCTATAATTAGCGGCATGGCTGCAGCCTTGAAATTTTCCGAACTTGTTAGTTCCTTGTAGTATCCTGTAGTGTGTCTGGCAGATATCTTATCAGTCCTCATAACTGCTTCAGCAATTTCATCTTCTTCTTTTCCGATGAAAAGTTATTTGAAGATGTAAGTTATGGTATGTTAAGTATATTAAGTTGGTGGTCGTTTGTACTAATAATTAAGATGTTGTAATCTTCATTGACTTGTGTGCTTTTCGCTAAAAGTTCAGTCCTATTGGCACGCAAGAAAGATTATCTATTAATTATTTTTGGGATTATTTTATAATTCATTCATCTTATGCCAAGACTCGGTCATATTTCCATTTTACAGAGGTTGTGATCTTTTCCAAAGTAAGGAATAGCCCAGTAAAAAAATAAAGATGCGCCCGTGGGATTAGATTGACTTTTGATCCTGCTTTTCTTTAAGCACTGGGTCTATTCACGGTAGTTTAGAACAAGTGGAAACTAATTTCTTATGGTTCAAGGATTGTACGTTCTGTTTTCGATTAAACAGAATAATGGAAGTCTCATTTGTATGTTTGGAAAGGCTAAGTAACTGCGAAAAGTAGGATGGCACGGCTTACATGTAGAAATTTTGGGCTGCAGTGTCATTCGTTTCTCTGCATAAACATGAGAATTTATGAACCAAGAGTCGGCAATTACACTTGATTTGAACTCTGTATTGCTTAAAATAGTCTTGAACTATTATTTCAATTTATGTGGTGCAACGAGTAATAGTTTTAAGAATGGTTAAAACATCCACGCCAAAAAATCTTCTGCCATGTGTTTTTCTGGGTCTAAAAGTGGATGACAAAAAGGAGATAATACATGAATACATGATCAATACCCTTGGTTTGTTTCCTATATATATCCTTTTGGGACTAGTTTGATTTTTCATTTTGTAATTAGGATTTGGTACCTGTGTACAGATTTTTCATTTATGATTATATTTTGACTGATTTCGCAAAAAAAAAAAAACTATTGTTTTAATTTATGTGGTGCAACGAGCAATAGTTACGAGGAGGGTTAAAAAATCCGTTAGCAGAAATTGTCTGCTGTGTTCCTTTTTTTTTTATGGATCTGAAAATGGATCACAAAATGAAGGAGATAATAACATGATGAGAAAATCTTCTCTCTTTGTTATTTCTTTTCATTTTTCTTTTTCAGTAAATTCAATTTAAGTGATCCATGTGAAAGAGGGTATCCGGAACTTGTCTGCCTCAGACACAAACTGGTGAAGAGGAGCAAACATTTTCGATAATGTTTTGTAATAACATATCTAGGAGCTGACCACAGAAGCACTGCCACGTGTCAACTTGGTAATCACCAGTGAGTGTCCGGTCAGCTATTATCAGTGGCTAGACAGTGGAACCAAACCATACAATTCGAAAGCAAGCAAAGAAGCAAAGAAGCAAAGCAGAGACACAATATGGCAACCACAGTGATGAGTTCATTGCGCCTCAAGCCTTCTCCATTGACCGCTCTTGACAAAACACCCGTGAGAAGCCTTCCCTCACTTGCAAGAACTTCTACCTTGAGAGTTGTCGCCGGCGGTGGCAAAAAGATCCAGACCGACAAGCCATATGGTTAGTCATTATCTATCCTCATATATCATCTTTTTCACCTTTTTAACCCGTTTGTGGAACTTGATTACTCATCTCCACCAATGTTAAATGTGCTCTCTTATTTATTCATGCCACAAAAGGTAACCGTATACACTGGTGCTGTAAATGCAGAACTTAGCATTTAGGGACTTCCTTCTACTTCTTGTTAATGTTGTTTCACCCCATCTTTTGGCAATAAGCTTGACTGGTGCTGTCCTTGGTTATTGTTAGGGATCAATGGAGGCATGAGCTTGAGGAACGGACTGGATGCATCTGGCAGGAAGCCTAGGGTATGTTTCTCCCCACGTATAGTTAGTAACTTTTTTTTCAAAAAAGACAAAAACCCAACCCCCACGAGATTTGAACCAAGACCTTACACTTGCAGGAAATTGTCTCAACCACTTGAATTACCCCTTAATCCCACACATATATGTAATAATTTAAACAAATGAATCTTGCAACATGTCATTGCCCATGCGACACTACCTATTCTATGCCTGCAAGTCTCGATAAGTCATTTATTTTGCTCGAAACAATCAATTTCATTTAAATGTGTACCTAATGGAATGTGAAAGTAACTCAAGTAGTTGAACCTACTTCTCCCATGAGTGAATCCTGGGTTCAAATCCCATGCGATATGGAGGGTTACGTTGGGGGTGAGGGTTAAAACAAATGTTGTACCCAACACATTTATAGCATTACCTTCAATTTGCATCTGACTGGATTGATGCTGCCCATGGACCCCTAATCCACGGCTTCATTTCAACTTCCAAACACACACACACACAATGGCATAAAAATCTCACAGCAGCAAAGTACCATAAAGGTTTTGCACAATTCATGCCTCTGTTTTGTCATCATAGTTGTGACAAAAATCTTTGTCATACTGATGCAGGGAAAGGGTGTCTACCAATTTGTTGACAAGTACGGTGCCAACGTCGATGGATACAGGTGAGAGCTATACATAATCTTCATTTCTGTGGTTACCTTTGAATCATACCCCAGTCAAAATAAGCAACAATGCTGATGGTGTTACAACTCCAATCATCTAATACCATTGTGACAACACGCAGTCCTATCTACGACGAGAAGGATTGGTCTCCTAGTGGTGATGTCTACGTTGGAGGTAACCATTAGAGCTTTAATTATATTATACATTACTTGGAGCAATACTTTCACTGTCTTTTGTATGGACAAGAATTCTTACTGTAACAAAACAAAATCTCTCAACGTTCTATACAAGATTCTTGATATGCAAAGAAAGTGAAGGTAAAATATTACAATGAGAGAGAAGATGTATTTAAACTAGCAACTTACTTTTTGACTTGTAGGTACCACTGGTCTTGCAATTTGGGCTGTCACCTTGGCTGGTCTTCTTGCAGGAGGCGCCCTCCTCGTCTACAACACAAGTGCTTTAGCACAGTAGAATATGTTATTCCTGTACTTCAAATGATTGTATTCTTGCTTAGTATCGTAGTAACAATTCAAAACAATGTTATATCTTATGCTCTCAAACTCATCTTAACACAGATATGAATTTTATGTGGTACCGCAATGCTTCACTTGCTTTACACGCAATTTTTTCTGAAGTTTTCTTTTTCTCTATAGAAAATGAAATGAATGAAGCCATTCAGGGATAACCAGGCCTTCAGCAAAAACACTAGCCCCTCCCTCCCACTTCACCAGCCCCGAAAAATAAATAAGAGAAGATATGTTAAATGGATCACATGCCGCAAAGAATACTGGAAAAAGAGAACTTCCTTTCATTCCCCTTTTCTGTGCTCTCGTCTAAATGGTGATTGAAGCAAAATACAAGCTTAATTGCATCATCACCAGTATCTAAGTAGTATAGATTCAATGGAGTCTTGCTTAGCTAGAATCGGCCAATTGGTTGGATATATAACGATGTAGAAACTCATCCAATCCAATCCAATCACACCAGGGCCAACATCCGAGGTTGTCCCAATAACTATTTCAAGAACCCACTGCGAGAAGTCTTGAAGATATAAAGAACTGGATCCATGCTATTGCATCTCTAGTAAAGAATCTCCTTCTTGATCTTGTGGTGATGAGTATTGCATATAAGAAGCACCTGTTAATCCGACTTCATCTACCGCCTTTGACCGCACAATCTGCATGGGCAAAAGAAAGAAAATTTTCTATTTCTTTTCACTGTAGATTCTAATCAGCTATAAGCCATAATTCGCTGGTGAAATTTAAAAATTTGGTGCATGATAAGATTTATCTTGACATATAATTTGAATGCAACATGGAAAACTGGAGCAGGATGTTAAGAATATGCTTAGATGCTACTTTTGTTGAAGATGAGAAATGATCCAAACAAATGAAAGAAGTCATAATACATTAGTAAGTGAACTGCAGTATACTACGAAGCCAACTCATTACTTTGTTTTCTTCCCACTTAGAAGCCTAAGCAAAAGAAACAAGAAAGTTGCTAATGTTGTAAAATAAACATTGGATTTAAGGACAGGAAAGGGGCACTTGTAATTCATGCTATATTAGACACATTGTAAGGTGGAAGCTGCTACAGTACCTTCTCAATTTCTTCAGAAAGATGGGGATTTTCTCTTAAGTACTGTAATGCTTTGTCCCTTCCTTGCCCTAACCTTCATGAGGAAAACAACGGAAATGCCAGAAGCAATGTAATGCACCGCCCAACAAAAGTTACATGTCTTCTCACAAATAAAAACAGAATGAAGCAAGCTCACAAGATTATGTCTGACTGAGCTAGAAAAAATCCATCTCAACCTAGCACTATCAGTTATTGGTTCAAGGTAGACAAATTCCCATCATTAATCATCTCCAAGGCACTATTTCCACAGATCTTTGGCTGCTAACAGAGGTAGAAATTACTTGGAAAAGACTTCATCAAAATGCACCAATGATATTTCTCTTTCTTATTAATAGCTCTACAATATCCTCCAGAAAGAAATATGTAATGCAAATGTTTAAACCCTATGAAGTGCAAACTTTTATCAGGGGCACCTAATCAAAATAACATCCTAAACCATCTCAATTCTGGTCAGAAGCTGATAACTAATAGTGATTGCATTGGCTTCAGAGAACAAAGTAAAATCAAGTAAATGGTGAATATAGAAACAGGTACAGCCAGCATCAAAGATAAAGAGCAAATAATTTGACGTTGTAATGCACCACAAACTGTAGAGAAAATTACTGAAAACATAGATAAATAGACTTGCAGTGACATATAGCAGGTGATAGCAGTTGGAAAATAAAAAATTCTGCGAAGCCTGATTTTCCAGGTCTCAGAACATGTGATGCCCCTGCTTAGAGGTTCCCAAAGCCAAAATGGTGCCTTTGCCATTGAAAAGAAGTTCACTAATAAGAAACTTAGATCTTCAAATGTTGAATTGGAAGAAATAATTAGACAATCACTCAAAGATGCAACAGCTGAAATAAGTAATATCATCATTGCCAACAATATTCTTGGGAACCACACTTCACTTTTTGACATACAATGCTTAAATCAGAGTCACAAAGTGACAAATACATTAAGATGATTAATGCAAAGAACAAACCTGTGATCACCATAGCTATACCAAGAGCCTTTCTTTAGTACAACATCCATCATTTCAGCACAATCCAAAATGCACCCCTGCCCCCCAATTACTAGTCAGATACAGGCCTAAAGAACAAGCTAACCGAAAGAGAAAGAAAGGCATCTATTGCCAAACTTACCAGCTTGCTCACTCCTTCCCCAAATATAATTTCAAACTCAGCTTGCTTGTATGGCCTAGAGACCTACAACAACCATTTGTTAGAACAAACAAAAGCAGTATGTGTATACTTGATATAATTATGCAGAATAACAAAGTGAGATCATGTGGATAATTTATAAAATTTTTAATCCAGAAAAGAAAATTATGATCAAACAGATGGGTTTAACGAATGCATGCTTTGTCCTCTTCGATCAAGGGATGTACTACACTTAAATTTTCACGAAACCAAGGAGCAATCAAAAATGGCACCATTTGGGGAATTCCACCCAAATTTGTGCAAATGATATGAGCTTCATGAACTTGTCAGTGCCAAACTTTTCAAAAGATACAGTGACTCAATCGTGGATCTGAACAGAAGTGCAAATATGATGCATCCGCATAAATCTTCAAAGGCATTATCTACCTTGCTTTTTTGAACTCTTACACGGGCCTTAAGTCCTATGTCCTCATCTCCCTTGGCCTAAAACACAGTGGGGCAAAAATTAAGTTCTGAAAAAACAAATAAAGGAAAATGATACTCGAATTGCTAGTTTGGGTTTTGTACTTACAGACTTTATCTTCCCGATAGGACGTATTTCAAGACGAACTGATGCAAAGAACTTCAAAGCAATACCTCCGCTAGTGACTTCAGGATTTCCATAATATACACCAATCTGATTGACCAAATAAAACAATGTCATTGATCTTAGAGGGAAGATACCAAGTGAAATAGGAGACCATGATTGTGCATGAACTTTTACACTAACAATTCTATATGAATCTAACTTCTATTTATGTGCAAGCATGTACGTGTATATGCATGGAACATTTTCTATATCCATATAGGTATATGCATGTTAAAAGTCCAAACTGCTGTGAGCTTGTATCTTGTCCGAAAACTTGTATCTTGTCCGAGAAATTTCTCTTCTGTGTGTAAGGGACCAGAAAATAACTACTTAATCAAGCCTACCTTGTATCTTATTTGATTTAGGAAAATGAGAGTACATCCAGCTTTGGAAGCATTGCCAGACATCTTTCGCAAAGCTTGGCTCATAAGGCGTGCTTGTAGACCCATTTGTTGCATTCCTATTTCCCCCTGAGTGTAAAATACATGTTAAATGAACTGCAAAACATTCATCAAGAAGATAAAATGAAAATCATCAAGTTTCAAATGTTGGGAAAAATGAGTTCATAACAGACTTCAATTTCAGCTCGTGGAGTAAGAGCGGAGACTGAATCAATGCAAATGAGATCCACAGCACCGGATCTACACATACGATCTGCAACTGAAAGAATGAAAGATCTGATTAATTCTTGATCATAGTTCCAAAAGTTATCACATCATTCCTCGCAATATAAAGTGAAGGAAATTACTCTCTAGTGCCATTTCTCCATTATCAGGTTGGCAGACAATCAAATTTTCGACATCCACTCCCAATGCTTTAGAGTATGCTGGATCAAAAGCATGCTCAGCATCAACAAGCATCGCATTGCCTCCCAACTTCTGCATATGCAGTATTTAAAAAGTGAGACGCTGGTCTTGTAGTATTTAAGAATACTGACAATGACCATTTCCAGGTACCGGTTGCAGAGGGAAAGACATCCGAAGACCAAAATCCTACTCCTTCTCTCCATAAAGCCAAAGCCATAAAAAATATAGTAAAGGAAAACTGATAGTATAAATAACTTTTCCCCCCCTGAAGTTCTCACAATTGTTTTTATTTTATTTTTTTCCTTTTTTCCTTCTTCTTAGCAGTAATTCTATTAATGTGCATCAAGGGGGTGCAAGGTGCAAACCCAAAAATATCTAGATCAACTATTCAAACTATCTATACATTCTTTCGCATACTATCTCCATCAACTTTACAAAAGCACCTTCTGCAGAAACACACGGCTTTTAGCAAATGAAATTTCAAAAGGGAACGAGACGTATCCTTCCCTTTCAAAGCACTTCAGTTTTGTTCATTGTATATGGTCCAAATGATGGCAAGATGAATCATGCAAACCACAATTGTAGTAGTGTTTCAATTTTCAAGGAGGACGTCTTCAAGTAGACGTATTTCACGAAGAAGTATAGATTCTGGTCTCAATTAGGACTCCCACAGCCTCCTTTCTTTTTCTCTTTTTTCTTTTTAAAAAAAAATTTTGGTTAGGGACGAGAAGGTCTCCAAATAAAGAGATCATAGTGCATTCTTGCTTTCTAATACACGCAAGTAACATAAATTTAAGAGTGACATCTACCTGCACTTCTGCAATTGCATGGAGTGCCAAGGTGGTCTTACCACTACTTTCTGGTCCATATATCTGACAGGGTAAAGAAAGCCATTATTAAATTCCTCGACACATAGAAAAGATAGTGAAGTGGAAAGTATACACAATGTAAAATAGAAAATAAATTCATCATAATTCTATTATTTCATAAACAGGCAGAAAAATCTAATATAAATCTGAAATTTTTCTATACACAATCAACACTTTTTCGGTGTCATGCAGAAATAAACTCATGACCACCGTTCTAAGATGTGCATGGTAGCTAGGAGCTAAACCCATGAAGATATCTCAACCCGCTCCCCACTTCCATGCCCCCTCCCCCAGAAACAGTAAAAGGAAGCAATGTTCCCAAAGAAGTTTGAGGCAAACAGGAAAGAGAAAGGAACATTATATGTAACACCTCTACAATTCTTCCTTTTGGAAGGCCACCGCCCAAAGCAAAGTCCAGCGTCAAGCAGCCACTTGGAAAAGTTTCACTGTCAATCAAGAAAATGGAAGATATCATAATAGCACATATAATAGATAAAATATAACACAATGGGCAAAAGAACAAAATTATGTGATATATGAGGAAGAGTGTGAATAGCTATTCATCTGCCTTTGAGATCATGCAATTCAACCTTTAGCTTTTTGCATTCGATTTTTGAATTTTGTTTTCATTTAATGAAGCATCACTTTAACTTCAGTATGACAGAGACAGAAAATGTTTTGAACAGACACAATCCATTTCTTTTAATGAGGCAACCCATCATTGCATGGTGGGGGAAGATGAATTAAAACGCAATCTAGCACATAAACAAATACACATACACTAGCGCTCCACCAGCACTGCCCAATCTTGTAACACTTCCTTTTCCAAATGAGTTGTTAATGTCATTCATTGCTGCTTCCAATGCTTTTTGCTGAAAGATATATTGTTACAGAAATAGGTCAGACAATCAATCACAATAACTAAAGGAAGCCAATTCGAAAGAAGAATGAGAAACATGATCAGAATTTGTACCTATGATTAAACACTCCTAAAAACTAATGGGTGCAAGGAGTTCATAGCCGCAAGTAGTGTAGATATTGTAGACAGGGGATCATTGTATACATGAAAATTACTAAAAGCCATGAAATCCCAAATCATCAACAAACTACAGAGATGCAATGTCGAAACAGATTGAAATTATACATGCACAAGAACACAACCAATATCATCTAAAGATGCTTTATTTATCCAAGATTCAAAATATCATCAATTTTATAATAGCCAAAAGATGAAAAGCTATTCCTTTTCCTCAAACCCCCAATAAAGGATTAAAATATGAAAATAATATTACACGAGTGAAGCAAGAAAATATTTAAAGCCTAAGAAAGAATTAACTTTTACATCCCACCACAAACACTCATGTGCAAAAACGGTAACTTGTATTGACTGCAAAAGTGGTTCTTTTTAGGCTGTCCAACCTTTATATGTCCTGAACATCAGTCAAACATGAAGAAATACCCAATAAAGGTAGCAATTTTATGCTATATGAAAAATTCCACATTTAAGAGCACAAATTATCAAAATATAGATATTCGTCAATAGCCCTTGAAGCTAAATATCATCTTGACTCAATACATCTGACTCAAAATAATTAACTCGAATTATTTCTCAAGCCTAAGATTCTAACTAATAACAGTCACACCCGTGTAATAAGTCTGAAAGAATTATCACTCGGGCATGTGACACTAACCTATACCCTTCTACAAATGTGTCGTAACCTTGAAGAATATACTCAAATACACTAGCTCAAAATCATATATTCGCTTATGAAGCTCGCAACACTAACTTTTACCACGCACTTATATCATGTCTCCACTAATACAAGATAGTTCACGCATGACAGAGACATATACATATAGGTGCTCCCGAGCATATAGAATCAAACTGAACAGGCACATAAACAAACAAACACACACACACATATATATAGATATATATATATATAGATATATATATGAGTTTCGAGTGAGTACCCTGTCAAGAAAACGTGGGTCAGAGTCAGTAGAGAAAGCTCCATTGACTTTTCCATCAAATTCTGAGCTGACCCTTAACTTTTTAGCTGCAATTTTTGGTCTCAAACGAGGCCTAAAGGCTTCAACAACTTGAAGTGAATAAGCGGAAGAAGAAACAGGTGAAGAGTTGGGCAAAAAGTGACAATCTTCTGTGGAAATATATCTGGTTTTTAGAGGGAAAAACAATTCCATCTTCTTTTTTTCTTTTTGACTTATAATGAAATGTTCATAGATGAAGAAATTGCAGAAGCAAAGAGTGGTGAAGAAACAAGAAGCTGAAAAAGCAAAGATTGTCGTGCCTCGAAATTTTCTGATATTTTTCGTTTTCCAGGCCCCGGGCCGGCCCAGATGAAGTGAATTTTGGTGAGGTTGATTGGGATGAATTTGGGCCTTTGACTAAAAGAGAGATGGCTTTGGACTTCTATGGAATTTAAGCCCAGCCCGTACTTTACAAATAGGCTGACTACTTCGGCCCACTAGATGGCAATTTCAGCCCATTGGTCATCTAGTGCAAATTATATCATACACCTACAAGAGCACAGAGCATGGTGTACCAAACTATTTGTTCAGTATTTATAAGTTGTTTGTCCAATAAAATTTACAAAAACATCTATACATAAAAATAGTCATGTATGTTTGTTCAGAATAAAAAGATTATTTATTTAGTACTCATAAATTGCTTGTCTAGTAAACCTTCAAATCATTACAATACTTGTTAACAAGTGTAAAATCCACCGGAACACTTATACATGAAAACAGACATAGATGTTTATTTAGAGAGAAAAGACTATTTGTTCAGTATTCATAAGTTATTTGTCTAATAGAATCCATAAATCATCATAATATCTATTGACAAATGTAAAATTAACAAACATTTATATATATGAAAACAGCCACATATGTTTATTCAGAATAAAAAGACTATTTATTTAGTATTCGAATCATGAGCTATTTGTTCAATAAAATTTATAGACCATCTTTGTTTAGTACTAATAAATTGTTTGTTCAGTACATTTATATTCACAAGTGCATGTTGCACCATCTGCCTGTGGATTCACGATATAAGTTTCCGTCACTGGGTCGATCAGGCAGAGGGAGAGTTAATAGTCGATCTGAACTTGCTCTGCTTTGATCATCTCAATCAGCAAACGCAAAGCCTTATTAGAGAAAAAAAAAATTTTTCCCACCCGCAAATAAAAATACAATAATAAGTTTAAACTATATTAAGTTTCAACTCAACTAATTAATTGTATTGATTTATGCTATGCCATTACTCGTTTTTAAATTTGTATGGCAAGTTAATAAGAATTCGTTTAATAAATCTTAAATTTTTTATGTATATAATATAAATTTTATTATATAGAGAAAAAAAGGAACAGCGAACTCATGGATGGTTTAAAAGCATGGTACGTACTGATCACATGACCTCAAGAAGGTAAAACTTATTCTTTGAAAGCATGCAATAAGTTATTATGTGAACTCTGTTTGAGTCTAATTGGTTAGTTTTTAGTTTTGTTCAGTAATAGTATGTGACACCAGAATGTCTGACTTATTATAACTGCACTTAAATATTGATCATGTTATGGTGGTTGAGCCCAGCCGGTTGAATTTCCTTTTTCATAAAAATAAATAAATAAATAGAATGAACTTTGACAGTTACATCAACGAGCTTATGTAGTTTATCTATCAAATTAACCGATACGTTTTTTTTTCTCTTAGTATTTGGTGACGAGAAACTCATACTTGACATAATTACATTAAATTCGTTTAGAACTCATCTCATAATAAAGTAATGTACCTAAGTACCTTAACCCCCGAGGCAATATATGAAATGGAAAGAAATAAATTCGATGGTGTATGTGACCATCATCACTGAATTGTGGAAAATTGTTATATATGGTTAACAAGCTATGTATTTTTTCACATTTTAGCTAAATAAATGCAATCAATACTGAAATAAAAAGGTATAAAATATCTTAATTGGTCACTAAGATGCTGGCATCTGGTGCACTAATTACATCTCCAAATCATTAATTAGTAAACGTATAGCATAATAAAGCACCCAAGAAATTCATTGACACAATCTTTGTACAATAGGATTGGAGATATGTATATACAACATAAAAGAGGGTAAATTAAAACATTATCTAACTGACTTATTGACAAGGATCATTCCTAGTTATTGATTTTCCCGACTCTAAATGATTAGGAGCTAAGTGAAATCCTATCTATTTATATCAAACACAAATCATTAAATTTTAAAAATTTGACTTTCCATTCATTTTTTCCTTAATTTTCTCTTAATTTAAATCATCTAACCTAAAAGGGGTTCCCTTCCCCAAGACATGGGCCACTGAGAGAGACAGAATCAACTAAAATGCATAGATGATTGATCCCACTCGCTTTTTGGGAAAAAGCAAATTAAACTTGTGGGCAAATTAATTCCAGCTTCAATGGTATGCACGTTAGACATTCCACATGGTAGACAAGCCTAATTCAGATAGAAAACTCTCTGAACTTCCGTCACCGGAGCTCGTCGGCGGCGAATATTGCTTGATGCTAGGGTTAATACTACAATTAGTCGTCTCCATGTTGGTGGTGAGATGATCCAAAACAGCTTTTAGTTCCTTTGTATCATCATCACAAGAGGAAGAGATGGGATAGGTTGGAGCATGATTAAAGATATTGGGGGTCGTCATATGATGCATATGGCTATGTGTGGTTTGGTTTGGGTTGAAAATGGAGAAGCAGGGCACTTGATGATGATGATGCTCATACTGATCATGATCATTAAGGTGGTGATGGTGATGATGATCATCAACAGTTTGGTCAAATGTTGAGATGAAGGGTTCCATTAATGGTGGCAGAGATGATGATGATGAAGAGATTAATGTACTGTCATCAGAGCAGCCATTAAAAGCTTGATCAGCTTCGCCATGAATTTCTTTCTTCTTGTGGAACATTCGGCATAAAACCCAATCTTCCTGTTTCATGCAACCAAAAATATCATCAGGAAAGCAAAAAAAAGACAAGATACATAGTCAATTTCTAAGTCCTATTCATTATCATGCGCCATTAGTAATTCTCTAATTGTCATCATATGCATAACTTCATCATTTAGCATTATATATATATATATATATATATATATATTGCACGATATTAATTGCTTGTTGAACTCTGCGAATTGTGTAAATAATATCCCGTTAAGAGAAAAAGAGAACCTCCAACCTTGGGTGTACAAAATTCAAAATTATAAGCTATCAACAAGTCGCTATTAAGAGGAAGTAAATTAATTAACCTTGGGAGAATTAGAAATATCAATGAGGGGTCCTTCAAGACGGAACTCATGCATGACCCACTGTGTTTTCCTTCCATGGGGAGCCCTGCCTTGGTAAAAAACCAGGGTTTTTCTCATGCCCACAAGCGTGCCACCAGCTTTGTCAAGGATTGGTCTATCCTTCCCAGTGGCTTTCCAGTATCCTGACATCGTTGCCCTATTTTTGCGTTGTCCTGTGGCGTATTTCTTGTCGCGTTGGCTATAAAAATACCATTCTTTGCCTCCCACACATGCAATTACTGTGTGTATTCAATGGCGAAACCAAGACCCGATCATTAGTGGGGACACATTTTAGACATATACATATACATACATATATACATATATATATACTATACATATATATATATATATACACACACATATACATGTCCATATGTGCAAACATACACGATTGTAGACTATGTACAATGATATATATATATATATATATATATATATATATATGTGCAAACATAACACGATTGAAGACTATGTACAATGATAGATGGCATAGTATAGAAGTAATTAATCATGTAGTAGGAAAGAAAAAAGATTGTGATGAAGTCATCATCATGAATAGGGTTGTGATGGTGGATGTCGATCAGGACCCCCTATTTGGCTATTAATGCTAATAACCAACACGTCCCCAAGCATGCATGAAGTGGTACCACATTGACTCAACATTTTTGGCCAATAATAATTAAGCCGCCCCATGATATATGTATGACTTTAACTTATTCCAATATATAATTATATATATATATATGTAGGCAAAGTGTCGAAATCTCCATGCCATATTTAAACCATCATTTTCTTTCCTGTACTTATAAATAGCTGCGCTGGATGAACAGATGTTGATATACATGCAACAAAAGTGAAATAAATAAATAAATAAACACACACACACACACATATATATATGAACAATCATCATATATTCTTAACAAGAGAAATCGGAAATAATTATAAAGATTAAAGATTTTGGCAACCTATTAATTTCATTAGTAATATAATTAACCATTAATTAATGATTATATATATCGGATACATGCATGGCGAAAGAAACACTTAAATTCCATCTGAAATAGACGTGTACGGTTAATTTACAATTACTAGAAATAAGGTCAAGAAGATTTGACCTTCAAGCATTGAGATACCATTATTTTAATCACTGTCACCATCTTTTGGTTATTAGGACGACGCCAAGAGTGTCAATTTCTTAAAAAAGGCCATTGAATGACAAAATCTAACTAGAGGTGGTTGAGAAATATAATATAACCTTTCAATTATATTACTAATTAATACGAGTATTATCAAATATATCCTATATAATTCTCTATCGATCAATAGAAGTTCGAGTTAGCATCATATGAAACAAAGCAAAAAGCCAAGAATACAATATTCACAGTTAAAGCCAACTTTATATCTGTGACTGAATTAAGCATGACTAGGGCAGACCTTTAATTAGTGACGTATAAATCAAGTTGCTATTTACATTAATCCCAATGAAAAGACAAACATCTCAATCATAGTTTCCGGAAAATCAATGATTCATCTGACATTATCACACTGTGACAAATATGATTAATTAACCATAACTATATATCCTCCAACCAAACCAAACACCCCTCCCCCCCCCCCTCCCTTCCCGGTGGCTGGAGTCCGGAGAAGGGAGAGAAGGCATGAGCATACGCATACGCATGCAAATGGCCACATGTAAATAAAAGGCATATATGTTTTTAAAAATTTCTAAAACCATGCAAGATTATCTCGTATATATATAAATAAAATATAGAAAATGGAGTACTTACGAGGAATATCCCAAGGTTCGCACTTGTTGAGGTCAACTTCGATCAAGAGTGGAGGGTGGTCATCGGCGGAGACGGCGGCGGAGCAGCTGACCTTGTTCATCAAGTAATCACACACGAGTTCTTCATCCCTTGGGTGAAACCTAAACCCTGGTGGCAATTCTGCTTCCACCATGCTTAGACTACTCATCATCATCATTCTTATATTTTTAATAAAATGCCCACACTTGTAAAACGAGAGCAGAGAGGACGCTGATATATGAGCAAGTTATCACTACCTATCTATATATATATATCACTACTCAATTGTAATTAATTAGCATACCATCAGAAGCGTATATAAGGAGCTAGGAGGGGTGGCTACCTATCTATCTATATATATATATATATATATATATATATATATATATGTATACATATATATATATATGTATACATATATATATGGTATACTCACACAATGGTCGTAGATATACCCATTAATTAAAGAACACGTCAATCATCGAATATATAGTTATTATTAAGACATAATGTTATATTTAAGAGAAGTATATTCCAAGTTACACTAGAAAATACCTTATAATTTTTGGTTTTTTAAGAAAAAAAATAAAAATAAAAATCAAGTGGCTAAGTTGATGTCAACTTGTATATTTATGCTTGAACTTGGAAAAAAAATGTATAATATAGATTCTTTTTGCGAGCTACGTGTTTGAATGAGGTGGAGGCATCAATGGGTGCCAACTAGCTGACATGGACCCCGACGGAGAGGGATGATCATGTCGTTAACTTCTTTCCATCTCATATATTCTCATTTGAAATTTGAGAATTACATTTTGAAAGAATATTCTTTAAAGATAGATTCAACAACAATATTAATTAAGGGGGCGCGGGGATAGTGACAAAACGAAAGGCGGGGGGAAAAAAAAAGAACAAGGCACGCGTGGAATTTATAATATGTTTAATATTAAGAAATATCGAATTTCATCTCTTAAATACTTTTCTTTTATAAATTACTCATAATGTGAATCCGTCCAACGAGCTAGGTATCGTGTGTTTACGAGATAATTTAAGCAGTCAATTTAGTTTATTTTGTCTTGAACATATCGACATTTATGGAAGATTCCAACTTTATAGTAATTTACAAAATTGATGACATAAAAGATAACAAGAACATTTGTCCAATGAAAAGGGAGAAAATAGTTTCACTTTGTAATATATACGTATGTGTATATATATAGATATATATGCCCTGGCCCACTGTGAAATATACTGTTATAAAATGTGTTCTGGCGTCGTGTCGTGTCTGAAAGACGACAATTTTGGATCATCGGAGTGTTTTGGCAGCATGTGGCATGCACGTGTCTGAGGGCTACAAATTGCCACCTTAACATCACCAACTTTATTGGCCATTTACATTTGTTTGACCATAGCTATCAAACGAACGACGCACAATTTATCTACAAAAGCTTAGCTTGAGTGACAGTCCTCATCACAAAAATCATGATTATTAGGCAACCACTATTTATGTTCGATCTCAGTCAAAAGTATGCCGTCTGACTGTAATGATTATATTGGTGTCACTTTTATTAGTATCCTTTAACTCTTTTTCGTTCTAGAGCTAGCAAATCCAAATTTATGTTCGGTTGAAGTTAAAATCATACAATATAAAATTTATATATATATATATATATATATATATATATATATATATAGGTTTTTCATTTTGCAAGGCGAGATTGAATTGATCATTTTTCAATCTACAAATGCTAGTTTCATTCTTGATTTTGCAATTTCAACTTATATTCTACAATGACACAAAGTTATCGTAACATGGACTTTATATATATATTTCTATAGTTTATAGTCCAGAATCCTAGAATTCTATCCCGTTTTATCACATTATAAGAAGGTCTAGATAATCCTAGAATTCTCTGTAAGAAAGGTTAATTGTTCTCTCAATCTTTAGTACTTGCATCGTGGCCAATTTAAAAATTCCAGTAGAGACATTGATAAGCAATGGATTATAAATAACCCCACAATATGGATACAAAGATTCATGTTTGAACGCATCAAAAAATAGGAAAATTAGTTGGAACAGTGAAGCCGTCTATAATGATTCGGAAATCTTTAGCAATTGATTGAACGCTACAACTAAAGCAAATAAATACAACTTGAACTTTTACGTAACAAGAATTTTATGCATCGAGCGATATTAAATAAAATTTGGCGATGGAAACATAATATATGAGAATATTGTTGATAGTTTAAAGATTGGCTTAATTGCGTGGCCTCCCAAGAGTGGATAGGCCAGTGCAGGCATATTGGGATGACCTCGAGACGAGGTCAGAAAATCTGTTCAACGTTTCAAGTCGTTGTAGATCTTAACTTCTAAAACACTCCAATTTGCTAAAATGTGAACAAAAAGTAAAGTTGACCCAAAAAAAAAAAAAAAAAAAAGAGAAAAGAAAGTAAACTACTTTTTAAAGAAGGTATTAAATCGATGAGATATTGGTTTTCAACTGGTGATTAGGTTCTACTCCCAAGCTAATCAACAGAATTAGAACAATCAGCTACCCCATATTTTTCTTTCTTTTTCTTTTTTGAGAGAATTTTTTATTGTCTTCTTTTAAAAAGTCTTTTTTCCCCCTCTCTCTCTTTATTTTCTTTAATCTACTTTGATTCGAAAACTTAAAAACGTCGTGTAAATGTAAATGAAACCTTGTAATGTAACTGTGAAAACGATATTTATATATATATACATATATGTACACATTGATCGAATGGGAGGAAAAAAAAAGTTAATTATAAGATTGCGATCAAAAGCTTAGTTTGACTGGCAAGTGGGACATTTCATCAGCCATGTGGTGAAGAAAAAGACGTAATTTTGTATCTTGTACTAAGTACTTTGAATGGTTTGAACAACATTTATTTTTAACAAAAATAACGAAACATTGTAAGTAGATTATCCTTTCCCACCAAAACAGTGACATTATCTTATAACATAATTATAACACTTGTGCAAATCCTCACTTATTTGAATCAACCAACTGCTAACATCTGTACTCGACGACAAAAACATTTGTTCAACGCCACTTCCCACGTGTACACTTTACATCTGGGTTCTATCAGGATTCAAACCAGATTGACAGGGACCTGTGATATTGATTCTGAATTTAGATTTTTCCGTAATGTTATAGTGTTTGATAATTTAAGGAAAAAAAATGTAAAGGTGAACTATTTAGATTTTTATGAAAATATTAAATTATTTAAATTGTTTCGTTATATACTTTCAATATTTATGCAAGAGTCGATCAGAAACTGTGGAAACAGAATTTAAGAACAGGATTTATTAGGCGGCAAAGAATAAATACAAATATTAAGGTCTCAATCATTCCAATGTGCTAAACAAGCATGCAAGACTTTAGTGCGTACTACACAAAATTATTAAAGCACGTAGAAAATGCAGAATGTGGAGTTGGATTTAATCAGCTTTTACTTAGAATAGTCATGCATGCAATTCCATTGAAATCTTATCAATTTGTCGGCTAAACCTTTTAGGAAAAAAAAAAGAGAGAAACAATAGTTATATGATCTTCATTTTCCTCACAATTTAATGACTTTATAAATAATGCTCTCTTCATTTTTCTTCTTCTCCTCCTCTTTGTGATATTTACTAATAATATTGGTAAGCATTGGCCGTCTTAAGAGTAGCTTGTAATGACATGTTTAGATTAAAATTTTGAAGAAAACACAATCGGTACGGGGAGGGTCCGTTGACTAATGTCGTGTGTGAAATAATCAATCCTAAAAGCCTCTAATAAAGGATTCAAAAAAGTAATAGCTCAAATTAAACCAAACCAAACTCAGGCTAAGGGAACGGAAGCCACTCTAAGGCTAGTCGGTTTGCTGGTATATATTTCTAGAGTAGCCGTTTCTATAACAACGTAAGTGCCTCTCTTTTGCTATAAATTAGCTACTGTTCTCCAACTATCTAAAAAGATTATACCAACGTGAGAGGCTTCCAAAGGGCTACTTTTCGTACGTAGGTGCTTACAAGTATTGTATTGAGAAAAGCTACACAAGTGCTAATTTGAATTTATGACAAAGAAATAATATGTAGAATTATAACGAAATAATTTAAATAGTTCACCACGAGATCGTGGAACATCATAGGGTATCCGGATCTGGTGATGAGGGGCATGTAAAAGTCAATGACACAGCTGATGGCTGGCGCCACCAGCCATTAGCCTGTTCCACCAAGTAATGTCGCCCTCAATGTGGCGTACGACCAACCAGCGACCACCACCATGGCTGCTGACACTATATATATAGCAACTCACATATACATATATACACACACTAATAAAGCTAATAGCTTGTGAGTTGCGATGACGCCATGCAAATCCAGCTAGATCTTCACAAAAAAACACCTTGCCAAGAAGTACATTAATACATTAGAGTTTGGACATTGAATGGTGACAGAGAGAAGCTAACTAAAAGCAAAATGCTTCACGTTATTATTTCTCAGCTACCAAGATTTAGATCTCATTGTACTTTATGCATGGAGACAACAGAAAGGCTAGCTGCTGATTGCCTGATGCCGTAAATTAGATAAACATGTTTGAAATTGATGAATTAAAGTCTTATAATTGGTGATATTGATCTTGGACGTTAACTTCGAGAGTTCAAGTCTTGTCATCGCTCATTTAAAATATTAAATAGTGGTTCAACTTTTTAAATGAGATGTTTATTCGTAATTATAAACTCATTCCTCGTACATTTATAACTATATTTGTATCTTTTCGGAAGTATCCTTTTTTTTTTTTTTTGGTTTTGTAGAATAGTTTTTAAAAATCATTTTTGAAAATAAAAGAACAAAAAATTTGTTTAGAAAATAAATATATTTCCTTTTAAAGTATTAAAAAGACTATTACATCCTTCTTTATGTTTCTTTCTATTGTATTTCTTTTTCTTTCTCCCAATAGTCATATATCTATGAATATCTATGTATGTACATACAAGTTGTGTATATATATACACACACATATATATACACATTACATACATACGTATATGTATATGTGCTTGTACGAGGTCTTCATGGGCCAGTTATGGGCCGGTTACCCACTGATTGGGCTAGTTAAGCCGCGTATTAACGGACCCATTTGACATTCATGAGTCTTTATAAGGAGGTGCAAAAAGAATGGATAATAAAATACCATATTAGGCACAAGAGAATATCAAGTGAGTAATCCGTGCAGAGAACCAAAATTGGAATGTGAAGTACTACGACTCCTTAATTAAAAGTAAAATAAAGGTCCAATTCATTACTGTTTTCAACCACGCGGTACACAGTGCAATTATGAAGGGTGAAAAAAAAAAAAAAAAAGGGCAAGAAAAATCCAAAGAAGCAAAGGGGGGAAACGACGTGCATGGGAACATATAGATCTTTGCCCTTTGATTTGCTAATAGTTACTAGTTGTTACAAAAAAAGCTTCTATATACTGCCAAATTTGACCACTGCATCTTTCACCCCTATGAGCAATGCAGTGGGATGTCATAAAAAATGCACCAGTTTTGTCTCCAGCTTCGTTCTCTACCCAAAAAAAAAAAAAAAACTAGTTCGGCTGTCCTTGGAATGCCTTGGCCGTTAAAGTTGAGGTCGAATGTGACACATAATTCGGGTTCGATCCTGATTCTATACAGTGGATGAGTGTCCTGAACTTACCTATTCTTTAGTGTAAGGGACATGTTGTGTACCTAAAATTTGTTAGTTAATTGTTGGACTCCGTAAGGTGTTCAGGTAATCGAATTTTACCAATTGACTTTGTTACAATGAGAAAAAAACACTAGTTTGACTGTGCAATTACGTCACTCAGTAATGCATGGCAAAGTACTATTATGGAAATTCTTTCAATCAAGATGGTTTAAATAAACTTTAAAGAAAAGAAAGTTCTTTTGTAATGTTATGACGTGATTTATAATATAATAATATTATATATATATATATGGACCCAACATGGGCCGGACGTGGGACCGGAGTATTTCCCTGTTAAGTTATGGTTGTATGCAGAGAGGGCCATGGATCGATTAAGACAAGAACATATATAGAGGTCTGTTAAACCATCTCCTTCCTACACCTCACCCATAGCCCACCATTATCAGTGTGCTCCTCTAGCAACTAACCCCTCTATATTCACGTGAGCTACATATATATATACACATGTATATGCGTATAATATATGTGTTTTTGTGTGTGTGAATTTTGTATCTAGGGAATCAGAGCAAAGAACCGACATAGCAGGATCACGTTGTTTTACTGTATACCCTGATTCCAGGATCCCCACATTATTCTAATTTTCTGTACACAGAATTATATGCATAACGCCAAAGACACTCCACTGCACCAGAAATAAAGAATAAAATATAAATTTGTAATTATAATCTCAAATTTAAGGCTGCCTGAAGAATACACTACAACCATGTGCTAACGGTTACTCTCTTAATCTGCAAAATTTGCCAGTCTTGTGTAATTAATACTTTAATCTCAGCGTGATCTTCACTATTTGGATGAATTTGGAAGATGCTGGGAAATTTCCGCATCTAATTGCGTAGTTTTTAACTCTCTAAAACACATTATTTCATTGGTTATAATGTATGTCCTTTTACATAGATTCTAACATATCTTAAAAACCAACCTACTAAACCTTCAACATGTGACAGATGTTCAAAGGGAAATCCACTGTATGTTCCAGCAAGGGGATTAGTATGCGATGAACATGGTAGATGAATTTTTGGATGTGTTGTAAATCTTGAGTTAACCGCCAACAACGTGATGGAAGCTAAAACACTCTATGAAGGTGTGAAGGAAAGCCACCAAATGAGGCCCGACGGTACTAGAAATTGAGGTTAATTCTCAAGTACTTATACAGTAGATTAATAGTTCTACACCACATATGGGACTTCCCTCACCTTTGATGGAGGAATGTAAAAGAATGTTTAGATATCTAACGTTTAGAATATTACATATTTATAGAGAAGCAAATAAGTGTATCAATTGGCTTCCAAATTTTGGCCATGCATGCTATTGAGGATCCACTAAAAATACTATTAAGAAGTTCCCACGAGAGGACGTTAATGATGTCCCGTCTTTTAAAATAGTCATTTGATCTCTCGAATGCTACATCCCTTAAAAAGGTAATTCAACTTGTAAACACGAAAAGAATATTAATTAATCATGTAATGCTTGTCCAATCCTTTAACATGTCCCAAAAAAATTTTCCGTTGTGCACGTTCCACTGAACAACATGGTGAGAATTACAAACACCCAAATCTACAAGAAGACAGAAATGGTGTTTAAACCAAAACAGTGGCGTGTCGAGAAAATGACCAAACTGCCATAACCATCGTCGTCCGGAACAATGGTTGGGTCAGAGCACAATTTCCCAAAAACAAATGGGATGCTTGCGTATCCCACTATTAGCCCTAAAAAGGACAACAAGAATTGGGTCCCCAAGAGCCGGTAAAGACCACTGGTCAAACAATTCTCTTCATTCAAATCATAAGCTCATTGAAAACCCACATCTACACGATATTTATATCTCAATATACATACATACATACATACATATATATATATTTAATAATGAGATTGTTGAATGAATCCTACAGTCACGGCAATGCATGAAAAATAATAAAGGCTAGACTTTATTGTTATAATGTTACAAGAGATCTGATGTTTATAAATTAGTAAGCATTCCTCAACACAAGAATCTGCTTGCTGATATAATTCCGTTTAACATCAATTCAAGAGGGGTAACCAATTTGTTAGTTCTCTTAATTAAAAAAAAATTGTGATTCATTCGTAAAATTATAATATTAGGGGAAAAAAAGAAAATTATATGCCTTTTGGAGAAACTTTCTTACTCGAAGTACACTTTTTGGATAGAGATTGATCACTCTCACCTCATTCAAGCATGGAGATGCAGGTTTGTGTAAGGGGGCCACTCAAGAAAAGGTAGCATTACTTTTTATTCGTGTCAAGATCCTCGTCTTTTTAACTTGTTCACCCACTACGTGATTCAAAGAAGAAAAAAGAAGTTTTACTTTCCAACTATTCCCTTTATATATCACACGATGAACACAATCGGTACATCTCCACAGAAAGTTTTGAATTGCAAATGTTGGCTTCAGTGAAACAGGCAGCTATACCAATTGCAAGCTACCAACTCAAGCAACATCTCAGCGATAAAAAGAAACGACTCTTAAATATTACGATATAGTTTAAGTGATTGAGTCTATCACTTTAAGAGTGAGAGTAGAAAAAAAGAAATGGTTTTTAAATTTGTATTATGTATAGTAGGGAAGCCTGTTTGCTTGAGAGATGCTCGGACTCACTTTAAAATCTATATAGAGAGCTCCATTTAATGGATTGCAAGTTAAAGCAAAATTTCAACTACCTAAGCAACTAAAATTTTTTAGGCCAACTGCACGTTGTACGATTCACTGCAGATGTCACATGCTAACAAAGATTTGAAACATTAATTAATGCCATGCATTTTATAGAGTTTTAAAATAAAGAAAAATTTATCAACCATTATATAATTTTAGGAACATGATATTGGTTAAAAAGTAACTTGTTTTGTAACCAAAAGAATTAAAAGAAAAAGGAATAAAATACCGTTTAGAAATAATTAAGTTATCGCCAAAACTGACAGCTCCTGAATGTGTGCGTATGTATTAATTTGAAAGCTGTCATCTTTTCCAAATTCCACCATAAAGAAAGGAGGCAAAAATAAAAAAATAAAAAAAAATTACCTAGAACAAATGCAGGCAGATGCAAAACGACAAAAACCAGGGGCAGTGCTTTTCTTTTTTTTATTTTCCTTTTTCTTTTAGTAAGTCATGGAGTGCGCTTGCTATTAGAAGCAAGAAAGCACAAGATCACAAAGGAGCAACTACACCAAAAACTATTATACAAGAACACGTTCTTTGACCACCGCGCCTAGCCCCCACTCGAAAACATGGAATTATTCCTTCATCACTTCGGAAGATGATAAAATTAAATAAATAAATAATCTCTAACATTTTTATTTTGTCATTTTTCACTTTTCTCTCCTTCAAGTTTCAAATAGTAAACATCTTTTAGGAAAAATTCTTAAAATACTAACAATCAATGGTATATGATTGTCAAAAACTGAACTTTAATTTGTAAAATGTCATGAGATTCGTAATATTATTAACTCGTAAAAGTGCAACTAAAGACAACTTTTTTCAAGATAGATAATGTTGAATGACTCATAGCTTTAATGACAAGAAACAAAGTTGAGGAAATCTCTCAAAACATAACCAACTAATTAAATTAACTAAAAGAGAATTTATCAATATCAAATTTACTTTTTGCTAGATTATCGATATCAGACTGAAAAGAACAGTCATCATAATGACAAAAAGAAGGCTCCGCAACATGTACATCTGGCAAACTTAAAAAAGAAAAATCTGGGGGGGCAAAAAAAAGAAAAAAAGCAAATGCCAACCCCTACTGCAATATTCTCATGCGGGCTTTGCCTCAAAACAAGATTACAAGTGAAAAAAATTCCATATAAGAACCTCCATATAAGCAAAAAAGCAACATAAACTTATGTTAGCATAGGAGGAAAAAAAGTTTAAGCATTACCCAATTAAATACTATTTGTAATTTTGATAATATTCTTGTGAATTTGAGTACGCCGAGTCACCTGGAATCATTGATCAGGATGTTTTTGTAATTTTAATGGAACTATTATAATATTTGCCTGATTAATTAAAAGCTAGCTAAACGAATCAATCTAAGATCCAGAACAAATGATGAAGATGATGAAATCAATTTTAGGTTCGATTCTTGTTGTTAGTGTGCTGCTGATGAGCTTCCTTCTTGGGCTGGGAGGAGGAGGAGGAGGAGGAGAATATCGGAAAGCCGAAAACGCTGCCGGATTTGGAAGAGCTGCCGCGGAGAGAGCAGACCGGGACGTTAAGAACCGGCGTAACACGGACGACGTTTGCTGATTTTGAACGTTCCATTGCCCCTCTGTGTTTGTATCTGGGCCCACCGTAGCTGCTTGGACTGCTTGAGCTTCTCTCCAAGCTATGGAACACAATCTTCCCTGACGAGTTCATCCTCGGACTATCCACAGACACACCGAAACCTATAGCCGTGACATTCTCCGACGACGACGACGACCTGTGCTTGACGATGCTGAGTCTAGGATGGTTTTGATTGGTCGAAATGCGAGAGAGAGGCTTATCTGTGTCGAGGGACAGCCTAGGGAAATCCTCGTGGTCGTGGCCGGAGGATGAAGATGAAAGAGATAACCGCGACGACGAAGAGGAGATCGAAACAATGTCGTTTTCGATGTCCTTCAACAACGGGAGGGTTAAAGATGCATTTGAGGTCGAAGCTTTTGAGCTTCGCTGAAGGAAGGTGCTTCTCAGAGATTTACTAGTCTCGCGATTGTGATCGTCGTGCTTTGCACTGCTGAATTTGTGAGATTTAGTAGCTTTTCTCGAAGCTTCGCAACTTTTGCTGAGCTTTTCGGTTTTGTATTTAAGAGATCCAACGACATTTGTTGAAGAGGACGACGACTCGCGATCATGGCCCCGCATTTCTTTGTTACTTTTCGAATCTTTACTGCCACTTGCTGACGACGAAGACGACGACGTTCTGTTGTCCTGATTCTGACAGTTTTTACCGTTGCTGTTGGAGTAGAGCTTTTTCAGCGCTAAAAGCTCTTTCCAGCGGATCGAACACGAAGGTGCTTTAGGTGAGAACATGGAAGGATCCGTAACCGAACTCTCATTTCTCCTCGGCGTTGCATCCGCTGATTTGGTCTCCGAAATCACCGGCAACTTCTCCGACTGCTCCACCTCACGCCGGACCGCCGACAAATGCAGCGGAACTAACTTTCCGTCTGAGAAGAGCTCATCGGCTGGTAACATAGTCACCGGATCTTCAAGCCGGAACTCGAAGTCAATAGTATCTTTACTAGATGCAGCTTCCGGATCTTTCTCCTCCGCCGTTGACGGCTGATATGAAGCTTCTCCGCCTCCAGCAACCTTCGACGCTTCCTCTTCGTCTGCAAGTTCTCGGCTGATTGACATTCTCGGACTCAACCACCCATACGGCGAGTACTTCGCCAGCTGACGGCCGAGAAATTTCTCCGGCGACATTGATATGTTATTTAGGCATGCCGACGCCATCTCCGGCGATCATGCAATATATGTAGAGAGAGAGATAGTGGTGAGCTAAGCTAGGGTTTGTAGTAAAGCTGCAGTAGAGTGTGCAGCAGTGGAGTAACGTGAGCTGCAGATATATAGAAACAAAAGCGTTCCGCGGGACCCACACGAAAGCAAATAGGGAGTAAACACGTGGCACGTAGTCAAAGTCACGTCCACGTGGCCTAAAAATTTTCAGGAGCGGGAAAGGGATGAGGCCGAGATGGTGCTTGGAAGTATCCTACAAGGGGTTGGTAGTGTTAATTGTTTAATTGTGTGACAATAAACATCGGTCTTGCAATATTAAAAAAATGAGAATAAACTTATTTTCTCGAGATACAAGTTATTAATTATTCAATTTAACAGTATTGATAAAATGATGATTTTTTTTTTTAATATAAGGTAAATCCGATTGGTGAATTTCGATCACCACACATCTAGCAGAGTTTGACGACGGTTGATAAACTTTGGCTGAAAGGACTGGTCCAACAACCCAATTATTATATAAATCTAAACACTCAATCCAAAGCAAGAAACAGAAATCGAACCTGATTCTTAAGCTGCGTCTAACTTTTAACATTGAAACATTTTGGAGGACACAAATGACAATATTTAAACTAGCATGAAATCATGATTCGATTTGTACATATACTAGTTAGAAAGACGGATAATTAAAATGGTGGGTTGATCTTTTGTTGTCTTGAGATGTACAACTTGGGTGAATTATTTATTGGATTGAATTTAAAGAGGAGTCTGCAGACACTGATCCTACCATTTGAGAAAGGCTGTTTCCACTATTGCTTTTGAGGGCTTCAAAGGGTACACTTGGGCCTGATCATTACTCACTTGTTCGTCTTGATCTATTTCATTTTTGTTTTCTTTTCATTTGTTTTTTTTTTTTTTTCTCTCTCTCGCTCTCTACATCAAATTTTTTTTTGGTCAGAACATCAATCTCAGACCATGTTATTTTGCTGTGCCACTGGTTCTTCTGCTCTCTTCTCCAAAAGACAGTGTGAATGCAACTTTTTCTTTGGATTTTGAATAGTTTGTGCATTAATAACTGCAGATCAGTGGTGACATTTGTTTACAAGATGGATAGGTTGTGGTTATTGGAAAATGTAAAGAGGGACAAAATGAGATAAATTGTATAAAAATATATATTATTTAAAAGAAATCTCGAGTACATAAAGCTAATAGAGAATACAATATGAGTTTATGTTGTTAAGTTCCTATAACCAAAGGCACTAAGTAAATCAATTAAAACTTAGTTGAACTTACATTTGATTCATTATAGATCCTGAGAAACTAGTTACATTGGAAAAGCCACATGTAAGGGAAGGGAGCAATTAATCTGCAATTGTCTCCCTTAATTGTTTTTAAATAGTATAAGGAAGTTCTTTTAAAAATTATATTCCCCACCTTTATTATAGATTAATTGGCCCTCTCAGGAGTTATAAATTTGACCAATTCAAAACTCACTTTTGCCCTTAAAAATTAAAAAAAAAAAGCAATTGCTTATCTTCCAATTCTCCTAAGTATATGGTACATAAAAATCCAAAAAGAAGACAATCAATTAGAGAAATACACCATTGGCATAAAGTCCAATCATGTGCTTTCAGATCTGATAGCAATTAGAGGTTTTGCTAAAAATGGTGAAGTCAAAAAAATGATATTTTATATTTATTGGCTTACAAAGTTATAAATGTCATTTGATTTTACCTAATACGATTGCCATGGTTGAGAAGGTACTTTTTACTAAGACAGTTGTAAAAAATATATAACATAATGAGGTATACATGTTGTGTTTTGAGAGTTTGCTTGTTTGATACATATGGGGCTTGTTTTGATTTTTTTCATGAAAAAAATATATTTTTTTTGAGAAAAAAATACATCGTTGTTTTTGTAATAAGCATTTTTTTGACTTTAAAAAACTAAAACTTTAAGAGAAAGGACAAGTCCAATTTTCTTCTAAAGTTAAAAATTATAAATACTTTTTAAAAAATTAATAAGAATACTCAAAAAGTATGTGGCTGCTGGGATTCGAGCCCAGGTCTCCACAGCCACAACGTAGAATTCTTACCACTAAACTACAGCCATAAGTTGACAAAATTGTCCCAAATTTTAATTCAAAAAAATTGCACTTTGAGACCTATCATTGGTAGTTTCTATTGACCCCAAAAAAAAAAAAAACATTAATAGTTTGCTTTGAAGTGATTTCCTTTGTTTTTTCAAGCATTTTGTTGGAAAAAGACAAAAGGAAATAAATATCTCCTATAATAATTTTGTAATTTCAAGGCTTGACCTCTCAACGTGACCAAAAAAATAAAAAATTAGAATTTGAGACAGAAAATTTTTGTCTCAAACTTAAAAAATTTCGTCTCAAAACGAATGTGAGATAGAAATTTTCCATCCCGAAAGCCCTCGTCTCAAATTTTGAAAATTTTCGCCTCAACTATGTATTTACTTATTAGAAAATTTTGTCCAATTTTCTACCTTGATTTGATATGAAAATTTTTCATCTCGAATTTTCCGTCTCAAATTCACCAATTTTTAGTAGTGAAACCACTGTGTTTTATGATTTTATCATACTCTTATACCTTCCTATTCCAAATGTTGATCACTCAAATTTCCAATTGAATAGGAGAACTAGTGTTTATGATATATATATGAATTGTTTATAACTGTACAAAAGAGTGAAATGAATAAAAGTTTATTGATTTAGTTTCAAGTATGTCGGAAGTCCACTATATTATTAGTATTTGATGATATTGTGACTTGGAGAAATGCTTCTTTCTATATTATTGATCACATATTATTTTACATGTTCTTGAGATATAAAAAGCCTATGGGTTCCAAATGAGCTTGTATTTTACAAGCTAGGTATGTACTTATTAGTATTTTCCTCACGATATACATTTGTCAAAAGAATGAGCCTATTCAATGAAGCTTGATTTCGTTTTCAATATTGAGTTTATGTCCAAGGATGGTTTAATTTATGAACTTTAAGAACCATCGTTTGCGAGCCTAAATTGTGGAGAATCAAGCCAAAACAATTTGGCTTAAAGCCAAGCACTTTGCATAGTTCGTACGTACTGCATGATGAATTTGCAGAAGACTCGACTACGGAATTAATTATTCATCGACTAATATAACATAAAGGATTAAAAAAGAAAACTATATATATATATATATATATATATATATATATATGATATATTAATTATATCAAACCACATAATACAACCCGTAAAATAATACACGGTTAGTCATCGTGACAAAGTGATGACAAATGATGATTAACTAAAACGATACATAGAACTGAAAATGACTCCATTAATGAAGAAGGCTAATTAATGATAGAGTACGTTCTTGAAAACAGCGTGATCATTAATAGTTTTGAAGCAAAAAACTAAACGGTAGAGTGTGTCCCACATAATTGCGTGATCATATAGAGTGGCTCGAAGTACGTACCGCGAGCCCTCATATTTTGGCATTTGCTCAGTTCTTGGAAGGTGGTGGAGACAAAGATGGGATGCCTGGGATAGAAGGCTGAATAGGGATGGTGGGAATAGGAGGCAAGTTTGGAATGTTAGGGATGGAGGGCATAGTTGGATTGCTAGGAATTGTTGGAATAGGTGGGATATTTGGCAACCCAGGGATTGTTGGCATCGATGATTGCAATAGATTTCGAGCAGCGCAACGTGTTTGATCAGGACTGCTTGTGATGATGGCAAGAATTAAAATGGCGCTGTAGATGCTTCTACCCATTGTTGTAGTATATCTATCCAAACTAAAGGCTCAAGAGTAGCTTTGGAGGAGAAAGCCAATGTTCAGTTTGAGGGAATAAGTTGATGAATGAAAACAAATGGATTATGCTAGCTATTTATAGAGAAAGTTTCATGCAAAGTTTTGAGTTTTTTTTTTTTTTTTTTTTGGGGGGTGAGGGGGAAATATCTGCTGAGAAGCCCTTTGGCATCACATTATTAGGATCAAATAACCTTTTGACTAATGACCCTATTCCAGAAAAAATATAAATTTAGTTAATTAGATGCAAAACTTTGAGATTGAGAAAAAAATTATATTGAGAACAGAGGCAGACTAAGGACCTATTTGGATTGGCTATATTAAATTTACAATAACTATTTGATTTAGCTTTCAAAAAAGCTGAAACTCTGAAAAAAAAAACTCAAATATAACTTTTTTCAAAAGTCAGAATTTTCAAATTCTAAAAATTATTTTTCAAAAGTTATTTAAAAAAGCACTTTTGAAAAAAGTCGATCCAAATGGGCCTTAAGAGTGGTGGCGGGTGCTACCGTTAATTTTTAATTTTTTTACGTTACTAAGTTAAAAGTTTTCTATATATTGTTTTTTTTTTTCCTTTCGCGAGGAATTTCTATATATTGTTGGCCACCCTCATTCAGCAAGAGGTATCCTATGTGGGTCCTTAATTTTTTCTTATTTTTAGTCAATTCATAACTAATGATACATCAGCAAGATTTCATACTCATTTTTTTTCTTATTTTTAGTCAATTCATAACTGATGATATATATCAGCAAGATTTCATAACCAACTTCCACCTAATGTACAGAAAAGCAGGACATCTTTGATGAGAAAGACAAAAAAATTATATAATTACAGACAGTTAAAAAAATTATATAATTACAGACAGTTTTTAAATTTTGTATGAACTATTTTTTTAGTTTTTAGAACTTATTGATTATTTATTATTTCAGTATTGTTAAAGTTAGTTTTTCTTCTCTTTTTAAACAAAAATAAACTTTGCTACCTCGATAACATTACAAAAATTACAAAGACTCTCGCCTTTTAAGTTAGGTTAGTATTTTTCACTACAGCTTTAGTTTTTAACTACTTTTGTACGAATAACTAGTGCTTATACATATGTGCTATTGATAAGTTGCCTGTGCATTTATCCTTTAGATTTGAGACTATTAATACTGATACTCATTGATGAAAACTTGACTTGAATCATAACTTAGTGTAAATACTTTTTTGGCACCCATTCGATTTCGCACAAGGATCCAAACTTTAAGACTAATGATCCTGTGTGGAAAAGTAGAGTTCAAATTAATTAATCACTAGATTATCGGAATGACCCTAAAGAAATCTCCTCTTAGTTTTCTTGAACCCAATATGCAAAGTAAATTCTCAATCATACTTCAAATATTTTATTATCAAATTAACCCTTATGTCGTTTAATGCTATAGAAGGTACATTGTGCTCTGACAAGTCTTTGATCTCCATTGGTGGTTGAAAATTTTGAAAATGGCCGTTGCTTAATCTTGTTAGTTAACCTTCTTGCGAACAATATTTACTGCCTAACAATTGAAGCAAGGAGATCAAGCTCAGGGGTAATTCAACCAAAAAAGAAAAAAGGCTCTTCCCAAATTTACACGTGGCAATTGAAGTACTGGTGTTTGGTACTAGAATCAACTAGGTATTTCGTCAAAGTTAGGTGTTGGACAAGAAGTTAGTTAAACAACCTCTCTTTTAGGCTTGACCAGAAGATTCATTTTTTGTAGTCATAAAAATGCATGTACACTGTTAAATTTATGCCATCTCGAATATTTCTTTAATCTTTAATTGACATGAAATATGAATTGGAGTGTGTTGGTGTATCTCAAGGCCCAAAACTTTGGAGTAAATCAAATGCGATACTGTCTAAGATGAATTCCTCGTCATAGAAACAAGTTTACTGCTAAAAATTGCGGCATCAGGATCCTTAGAGCTGTCTTCAAGGATTGGGAAGTAATATATTTTGTTCTCCGAATTTAAATGGGTAACCGAAATTAGTTAATTTCTAATTTATTATATTCTCTCTGTTTTATCCTTTTGGACAATTTATTGTATTTGGAAAAGCATAATTAGGAGGTCATCATATCAAGCTACAGAATAATTTCTCTCGTGTAAATGCACGGTAAAAAAGCGTAAATAGACTTTAAAGTCAACCTTTCTTCGAATTCGTTTTGTGAAGAAATCCATCATAAGGACTTCTGCAATTAGAAAAGCAGCTCAGACACACGAATGTAGTAGAACAACAAAGGTGGTCGGTAAACTGTAGATTATAAAAGCTCAGCTTTTAACGTTTGCATAGAAAAAGAATTAGAACGCAAACTATTGAAGCCGAATTCTCTTGTTTAACACAAACGAAATTAACAAAAGTATGCCATTTCCAGTGGGAAAAATAACCATCAATACAAAATCAAGAGAACAATTTGATATCTATCTGACAATAACTCTTTTACGGCTCAACGAACAAGGCCTATAAATATGCTCACTACAAAATCAAAAGTTCTGTAAAGAGGGGAACATGTGATTTACATCTCCTGTTGCACTTGCACCAAGCTCATAGCTTTTGGCGACTCCGAAATCAAACAAGCAGCTAAAGTTTTCATTCCGAGTCTCCCATCAGCCAGCAATCCTGACTGCTTTTGAGTCGACGTCTATTTCAGGATTCAGAAGTAGGAGTCAACTCCATGCCAGTGGAACAAACAATGTGATTGAAGAGAGCTATTGTACAGGTACAGAAACAGAAGGCAATCGCGTCCAGTTAGAACATGCTTTAACAACTTGACTACTCAAAAGAACCTGGAAGCAAAAATTAATTAAAGAATTTAGGCCACTCTGATCTGCCATCAGATTTTGATGTGAAAAGGAAAATTAATTGATTCATCATTGCTTTCACTACAACATCACGGTCACAGAATCTGAGGGACATATAACCATACATGTTAATCAAACCCAGAGAATGAAACTGAAAAGGTCATCTTGCAAGTATTGGTAGTTTTGGGAGATGGGATCTCCTTTGAGGCTTTATCTAACAAGCACAGGCAGACATGTGCAGCAGAGTAAAAAAGGGATAGAGAGATGACATTGGAGGAACTCTGACAGCTTAACCATGTCACATGGATGGGGACTCCCTAGTTATCAGTTGGTCAAACAAAGACAAAAACATTAACATGGTAATTGCAAGCTCTCATGGGGATGCTAGTTTATGATGTTATATCTAATAGTATATCCATCCATTTACAGATTTGAACTGGAATTCACTGCCAGAATAGAGAGAGATTTAGTAGGAAAGTGGAAGATACTTTTTTGTATATGATAATCAAAGGGAGTGGGAAAGCTGCAGTAATTCTTTGGAAAATCCACGACTTTAATGCCCAGTAACAAGTAGATTCATTTCCGTGAGAGAGTTTTGCAATTCATTCAACTGCTGAAAACTTTAACCAAAATAAAAAAAGGCAGGATGCTGCCATAAATTTATGCTGAAAAAATCTGAGAGGGGAGGGTGTGAGCTGTGTGATGCTACATATTTATTTGCACTTGAGATAATCTAGGGGCTTGAAGAGTTAACTTACGATACCACTTCGTAGATTTACAGTATTCCATAATGTGGACACTTTCCCCTGTATTTTCTGTGGGCTTTGTCACAGACAATACACATGGATCATAGCATTTTCATTAATTGTAATAATCTTCCACTAATGCAAACAAAGAACAGAAATTGACACCTTTCTGTAAATGCTGCCCAGTGTAGTAGGACGCCCCACCCCCTGTTGTTGGAATTGTGCAAGCAGCACTTAGTCTTCATTCAGAATGATGAAGGGCGCAGATATTTAAATATTAAGAATTAGGATTTTATAAGTTTTAACTTATCCTAAGGAAACATGTATCTTTCTTGCAAATTTGAGATTACCTACTGCAAACAAATAAGCTTAACAATCAAAGAATGAGTAACACCTCTTCTAGAAAGCCTGTTAGTCTCGACCACTACTTTCTCTTGCCACTTTTTCTGCCATACAAAAGCACGATGTCAGAAATTAAATACACATCAAAATATTTGAGCTAGTTTGCTGACACAAAGTGACAGCAAAAGAGATAATTATGTAAAACTGCTCAAATTCGCTCAAAGAAGTTAATTATATATGACGTATTGCTAAACTGTGTAGACGCACCACCTAGGAAGCCGTAAGAATCAAAATAGCTCCTAATCAATCTGTCTGATTGGAAAAATGCAATTTAATAGCAGAGAAACATACCTTGCAACACGCCAGTAGACAACACTCGATCAATATTATCAACACGTCGTTGTATAGACTTCAATACTGAATTTAATGACGTAACCCTTTTCCTAACATTCGAAATTCTGGCAGCATGCTGCATGATGAAAGGCAATGGTGCATCATCTAGTAACTGATCAAGCTCTGCAAAAGTTAAAAACAATCATCAGCATCCACGAAATATCAACTAATTATCCATAAAAAAAAAAATGCAACCAAAATCAACAAATCCAGTCAGCCAATTACTGGGACTACCACAAAATCCGCAAATAAATGTTATTCAAAATTAAAATAAAAATTGTACCAAGCCCCCACATTGGTTTTGAATATTTGAATGGTTAACAATTTGGGTAACACGGTTAAAGCATTTTGCACTGGTGATTCAGCATTAATATGTATTGACAAGCTAATAGCTGGACCGGATTGCTAACAAAAGTCCTAACTTCATGCATTTTATAAATCCCAGTTGAAATATTAGTAAGACCACCTTCAGAAACTTGACGAATAAAGCGAAAACATTTGAATTGCACCATACCTTGATGAGGAAAGTCTATTAACCAAAAGAATGCTACTTCAAGATAGAAACATAAACATTAAACTTCTGCTATATATGTCAACATTACTAGCAATAATTAAATTGAGAACAAGAAAACATAAAATAAAAAAAAATAGACCCAGAAAACATGATGGTCATGATGATGATAAGGTGACCTGTGGTGAGGCGATCGAGGGCGAAAGCGAGCTGATCTTGGCTGCTAATGGTGGCTTCGGCTCTGGAATCGAAGTCTTGAATCACAGAAGATAGTAAAGCAGACAAGCTTTTCGCCACAGCATGAGGAGAAGAAGATGATGATGATGAAATTGATGGAGTAGTATGTTCGTCATCAATAGTATTGTCGTCAACACCACTTTCAGCTGCAACAGCGCTGCTGGGTGTGTCGTCATAGGCGGTGGCGGTGGCGGTGGCGTCCACATGGGTGTTTTCTGGTACTTGAGCGGACATGGCTGTGTTTCTTGGAGAGAGTGGGTCTACTACACCTGTTCAGTTCGAAGGTGGTTCTTGGGCCTGGAGTGATAGATACCCCGTGTACAAACCACCCCTAATATATTTCTTTATGGAAAACAACCAAAGAAAATTCACCGGGAGCAGCTCAGGAAAGGGTCCAATTCTCGTGCCCCTACTATGAGTTCAATTTACCGGTTAAATTACTGATTGGGTTTCGGGACCCCTTTTGTTCTTCGACGTTTATTAATTGGTGGTCGAGTTCCGTCGAATATCACAGTAATTAGCTCCGCAAATTAAGTTTTCCTTATAATAGAAAAACTGAATTGGTGCATATATTGAAAACAAATCATTACTCGTGGAGATTACTAATTGGTCTTCAAATTATCACAAAATTTTGATTATTAGGATTTGCCAATTGAGTTTTTTTGTCATTCAAAAAGAATATTCTAATTTAGTGCACTTTTTTTTATAGATATTAGAAAAGAGATAATTTGTGAGATAAAAAATAAAGCATGAAGAATTTTTTTTTTTACTCGAAATTTCGCATTTAATCAAGTCATTTGTCACGTTTCGTTTAATTTCATCGCACCGCAAAGAGTGACCAAGAGAAAAACTGGCCCAAAAAGGAGCCCAATAAGAAAGAAATAGAAGATAAGCCCACATTACATATTAGACCAGACATTGCAATCATAATTTTAAAAACAATATGAAGGGAAAAAAAAAAAAAAAGCAAATTAACGTATCCCTAGGGTTTAAGTCTCCATAAGCCACTTCTCAAGGTTTAGGCTTCAAATCCCCTTTTATTTCACGTAAATTCACACACTTGAGCGTGTGAGAGTGAGAGAGATTACGAAGAAGACAGCCGAGCCGGAAAAATGATAAGAGGCGGCAAAAGCTACGTATCGTCGCCGCCGGCGTTCTCCAACGACGCCAAGAAGCTTCTCGTCTGCACTGCCAACACTGTTTCTATCTTCAGCACCTCCACTGGCTTACTGGTTAAGGCTTCACCTCTGTTTTCCTTTAAAGAATAAAATGCATAAACTTCTCGTTTTTTATTGAAATTGCACGTTAAATAGTGCGCAACATAAAAATATATAACTTCTTAAACTTCAGTATTGCTAAAAGAATCACTTTTAGCTGAAGGTTCATATTAGACATGTGTCACCGTAATAATCTAGTAACAGCTAAAAATTTGATAATGTGCAAGCCAAGTGAAGCATTGGTGTTTTTGCAATTTAATGTATATGTTTTGGAACTTTTGTTGAATTTTTAGTGAAATTTCTTTGTTTGATCGGCAGATTGGTGAGCTGGAAGGTCACACAGCCCCGGTGACATCGGTGATAGTGGTGCCAGCAACTACTCCTGCTAGTAAAATATTATGCTATTGCTGGACAGCTTCCCTCGATGGCACCATTAGGTACTGGGACTATTCGGTGCCAGAATCCATGAAAATGATCCATATTCAATCCCCAATTCACTCCATGGTAATAATCCATTGTTAATTTTGTTGTTAAGCTAGTTAAATTGACAATTGATGGACAGTTCAACTTGTTTGATAGGAATGTTTTTGTTATACGATTTTTTTTATTTGTTGAGCCATAAAGGTACACAATTTATGTTAAAGATTACATTTTGCTGCATGAGGAGAGCAGAAAGTTGGATTTTGGATGTAAATTTGTTTTTGAACAGAGAGATCAATAATTTGGACATATTGGCTGTTTTAAATTGTAAGATATGGTTTATTTGTTGAGAAATCAGGGTAAACAAATTCTTGGTGAAGATTGGATCTTGTTATACAGCTGGAGTGGAAAATTGGAATATACAGCTTCTAAGCAGCATCACTAGAAAAAGGATTTATGAGATTTTTAGACTCAAGGCTTCTGTCTCAGTTCTGGTTGATCCAGCAGGTTATGAACGTTCCTGCAAACTTTGAAAGTAAAGCTTATTGCATCAACCAAATGTTTGAGATTTTGATGTTTTGTTGTGAATACTTATTTTAACACAGTTATTGTTAGATAGTTAACAAAATAGGCTAATTGATAATTTGATTTAAAGATTCTTTCAGTTATATAGGGTAGATTTAAGGCCTGGAATCTTCGGTTGCTCTAACCGAGGCAATTGCAGCCATGTGATGCCCAATTCCAACATTTTCCCTTCTCAAGAGAATTAAGAATTTAAGTAAATAGTATGTTTAGGAAGGGGCGGAATGCAATGAGATATGGAACTGGCTTAATCCAGCATAGCATTTTTTTTCCCCAGTTTCTTGTTTATTTGCAACATGTCAAGTCGGGACTTATTATGTCTTGGAATTGTCAGTGAATCACAAAGTCCAATATTTTATCATGTAATAATGGTATGCCTGGACATCTAATTCAAACTTGTTGCATCGAGAGTCAGTGAGTGAAGCAACTTTCTAGCTAACTGTGTCAATTAATATTTGCAGAAGATAGCCGGAAAGAACTATGTCTCTTCTTCACCCATTGTTTGTTATCTGGCTTGTTAAAATTTGACTGAAGAAACCCATACAAATATGAACCTGTTGTCTAAAATTTCTTTATTCATATGAAAGATGAAGAAACAAAAGGGACCTCAGTGTATTATTTCCTTGCCTAATATAACTTACTTTAGTAACTGCTTTTCCACTGTCAATTTCAGGTGATTCCTGGATTATGGTGCCAACCAAAAGAGGGAAAAGAAACACCTTCCGAGCTATTTGCATATATCTACACAGAAGATGTAAGACAGCAGAAAGAACAGCCAAAAAGTATATCTGGACATCTCCAGAAGTGTAATTTAACAAAATCTCGTTTATCTGGTGGTGGCACGTTGGCAGAGGTGCAGATTAAGTTCTGATTGTTGTGCTTATTATTTATGCACTCTAGATTTGCTCATTGTTGACACCACCTTGTCTATCTGATTTATATGCTGGGATAAATAAAGACAGACCAATATAACTCAAGAGAAGACATGTAACATCTTTGTGTAAAAATATCATGGGCATGCCGAAGAAGGAAGAGAGGGAAGTGAGGGATTACTACTCTTGACTTTTGATACCATAGTGAAAGGAAAAGAAAATAAAGGGAAACAAGGGTGTCATCAGAACTTGATAGGTTTCCAAGCCAATGGCCATTGGCAATGCAAATATGTACTTGGCTTAAAAAGATTACGGTACATAAAATTTAGATGCTACATTTTGTTACTTCAGTGCCCTCTACTTATCTGATCATGTTAATCAGAAGACAACTTTCCATTTCCTTTTGTTTCTCCTCAAGAAAAAATGCCTTTCTCAGCTATCCTTTCTGCATAAAATTTAGGTTAGCACCTGCATGGATTTGGGTTTGTGTCTATGGACAATTGATTTCTGAACATGCAGAGAAATTCCCTCTAGCATATTGTGACAAACAGTTACCTAGACTGAAAGCTTTATTTTTCTGGAGGTGAATTTCTTTATGGTCAATGTCTGTTCGCTTCACATTGCTTTTTAGTAATTTGGCTTCTCTGTTTATTCCATTTTCTAGACCTCGTATTTTCATATGATTAAGTTTCTTTTTACTTTGCAGACGCCAGGGCCAATAATCATAAGTTCGTCAGGAAAATATATTGGAATTTCTGAGAAGCGCAAGCTTCGCATATGGGAAATCCCAAGCAAAGATTCTGATCGTGTTTCTTATAAGAAAATCAGGCTGCATCACACCAAATCCTTTACTGCACTTGCATTTCATCCATCTGAGCGAATTGTAGCAGCAGGTGATGTTACTGGAAGGATCTTAATATGGAGGGGCGTTGGCCATAAAACATTTTCTGGTGGGAATACAGTGTCAAAGGGACGATTGGCAAAAGACGCAGAGGAAAGGCCAGGAGTAAGGGGTGATGATGATGCTGATTCTTGCACCACATGGCATTGGCATTCCGGACAAGTGAATGTCCTTTTTTTCTCATCTGATGGTGCCTATCTATATTCTGGTAATTCAGGCCATAGTTACTTGTACTAATTTACTTGGTAAATAGATTTTATATGTCTACATTCATATACATGACGTGCATTGTTCTTCTGAGAAGCTGGCCATCTAGTGACACGTTTTCTTTCCTGCTCTTTCGTTCGTTCATGGGCTTATCTTGAATGTGACGAATTCTTGAACTGGATCTAGGTGGCGAAGAAGGAGTTCTTGTAGTCTGGCAATTGGACACAGGAAAGAAGAAATTTCTACCTCGAATTGGATCTCCGCTTTTGTATTATATAAGTTCGCCAGATCCTACACTGTCCTCTGTAAGAAGAGTTAATTATGGACTGGATCATTGCTGTTATTAGATTAGTTCATACTGAATAAGTTTCTTCAGATTTCCTGTGCAGATAACCGGATTCATCTACTGAAGATGCCTTCTATGGAGATATTGAGGTCCATCTCGGGGATCAAGGTTCTTCCGAAAGCTCTTTCTAGTTTTCTCTCTTTCCTCCCTCTGCAAGAAGAGGGTGTCTGATTAATCTAGATGAGTAAAGATAGAGATAAGTGAAGCATTAAAATTCAGAAAGTTCATATGCTAATTGTGTTTGCTTGTCTTCCCTTGTCGTAAGCTTTTTCAAGAAAAAATGAACGTCATCAAACTGTTCCTTTTATGTCATAAGACAATGTTCATGTATGCAATATGTTGTTAGCAGTAACTGTCTTAGATCTTCTAGTGTACACTTCCCTCCTTGGCACCACTGATTTTTCCCTCAATATGAAGTACAGTTTGAGTGGATTGTACCCTTGTTGCTTTTAACAATTATGCCATATTGAGATCCTGAATATTATAGCATGCTTCAATTTCAGCCTCCTAGCTCAGTTCCAGAAATGTACAAAGGCTCATCTGGTGGTATCGTCTTTGATCAGTCTTCTGCTTTAGTTGCTGTATGTGCAGAGAAGTATTGCGTCCAGTTTTATAGCTTGTTCAATGACCGTGAAATGTCTGAGGTAAGGGTCACCTAAAATTTATTTTCAATGAACATTTTGTATTGTTTGTTAGCATTATTTAAAGTATTTGTTGCATCAGGTGTTCTCTTTTCTTCTATCGAAAGGAAGTTCTAATATTGCTCTGTGATTTATATTAAGTGCATTATGTATTGTTACTGTGGTAGCCTTTTCTCCATTAATTTTATATTTCAATGGCATGAGAACATTTTCTCATTGTTTTAATGGCTGGTGAATGAAATTCTGTGTACTTTTGCAGGTTCAAATCTGTGAAAGAAATTATCAGCCTGGCGAAGATGTCATGGTATATAAAGGAATTATCTATCTTTTCTATATGTATAGATATGTTGCATGTGTTATATTATGAATACATTATGCTATGGTTTCTTAATCATGAGATGGTTGTCTGTGGTGAAAGTCTGGATATATGTCTATATGTGTGTTCATGCGGATGGATACATTAATGCTTGAAGTTCATGTATGTAGTGGCAACCTAAAGGCTAACTTGATGGGTTAATAATCGCTGGCATGTGTGAATGATTAAACAGGTTCTCTTATCAATGCCTATAACAAAACCTATACTTGGGTTGTAATTATTAGAACAAGTTGAAATTAGATTAGATTATCTGCATGTTATTAAATTGGTTGCACTGTTTGAATGATTGATCTATTATTATGACATGTCAAATAGAAGTGAAATTTCTTAAAATCTGGGTGAGCAGGTAGTTGTAAATTTGGTGGCTTTCTCCCCTGATGGTTCTACACTGAGTACTGTTGAAAGTAGGCTTCCGGAGGAAGGAATAGGAGGCCTTGTAAGTCTTAAGTTCTGGGCCTCTAGCCCCCAAAGTAAAAGCTTCATCTTATCCACTGTCATATATGAGCCACACAGGTTTGCCTTGTCTAATTCATCTGCAAGGAGATATCGCTTTACTTAATTCCAAACATTCATTTGAGAACTGAATGAGATTGTGCTCTCTAATGGATACGAATAGGGATGCGGGAGTTTCTGGAATCGCTTTCCATCCTAGCCGTCCTATGGCTGTCACCTCATCATATGGTGCAGACTTCAAAGTAAGTTCATACCTTAGAACTTAATAAGTTAGCTGCTTTTGTATAACACATTTGCATTGGCAGATTTGGGTCTGCAGCAATGGGATTCAGCGGAAGGATGAGATGGTTCAGAATTCTGGCTGGAAGTGCCATGCTGTTGGTTCATACAAGTATGGAATTGCTCTAAATTGACTATCATTGATGAGAGGATTTTTTATTTCTTCTGAGACTAACAGTCAAAAGATAATCAAGTTGTTAAACTTTTTACTTGTGGAGTGTTCAGTTATTTTGAGTTCTTAGAAGATTTTGGAAGATTCATCTCTTTCTGTACTTTGTTACATGTTGTAGTTATACAATTTTGGTTTCAAAAGTATTTGACAAGTTGAGAATTCTTGTAGAATTCTACATAAGAGTTCATTTGCATATTTAGCCATAATAAAAGAAAAAGAAAAGAAAAAAAGAGTAAATTTGCTTTACTTGAGATGAGAAATAAGTACATTGGACAGTAATATTATATATTAATGTTACTTCTCAAAAAAGTTAAATATAATGTCTGTTCTCCAAAGTAATTTCTTGCCAAAGATAATTGGAGTCTGAATTTGATGGCTGATAACTTTTTCTTGTTATTCTAACGTGGATTTATCTTGTAGAAAGAAGCAGATGACAGCTGCCGCATTTTCTGCCGATGGTTCTGTTCTAGCTGTCGCTGCAGAAACTGTGATCACATTGTGGGATCCAGAGAGGAACATTCTGGTGTCTGTGATTGGAGATTCTCTGGAGGTATTTTCTTGATTAATCCACAATTGGTAGCTTCTTTATTTATTTATTTATTTATTTTATCTCTTTTGCATTCATTGAGGAGCTCTAACTCTTGCTTAAATTATAACCTTCGTGCAGCCTATCACTACCCTTTCATTTGTTGGGAAGTCAGAGTATCTTGTGTCTGCTTCCCAAGGCTCAAGCCCTCAAGTGTGTCTTTGGAGTATGTCAAAGTTATCTCTATCTTGGTCGTACAAGCTTCATGCAGAAGGTTTGCCTCTCTTTCTTCTTGTAGTTTCATTTTTTCCAAGGAATAACACATAATGAAGGAAATAGGATAATTTAGAAGTGATCAGCAATCTAATCTTCCCTGGCATCCTTTACTTGACTCTTCTGAAGTGTCATCTATATGAACATTTTTCTTATATCTTTCCTGTATACAAAAGTAAATACTCCTGGTAATCTCTTCCTTGTTATCAGTCTAAAAGATAATGTCCTCAAGCAATGACATGAGACTATTAATAGAGCTTTTCCAGTTGTGGTCGTATAAGTTGTTGAAGTACTTTAGTGGCCTACTAGTTCACTATCAAGATAATTCTTGAGTGAGTGGACTGATCTTTGAAGTGGCTCTGGATGTAAACCTCAGATGCTCTAGCTATCCTGAGATTATGAGTGTAATTATGGTCAACTTTTTCAGCATCCTTAATTTTCTTCTGTTCTCTTCCTATCAAATATTCTTTTGCTCTGGGTAAAGGTTGAAGTACTCAATACAGGAAGAAAAACAACTTCAGTGAGTACCAACTTCTTTTCTTGCTTATCTAGGAGCACTGGCCCAGGTAATTTGGTAACTAGCTGATCCTTAGTTGGCAAGTTTGTCTGGTTTATACAGAAGGTCTGTTCTTGCTCATCTTCATTTTTATGCATACCCTTGCCTAATTAGTCATACGTTTCTTTTGTAGCTGTTACTTGTTCGCTGGATGATGCCTCCTTTGCTGTCCTTGCCCGTCTTCCAATGTCCTTTAAGCAGACAGAGTCAGAAGAAACAGTATTACAGGGTATAGATGGGGTAATTCTATTATTCACTGTCCAAAATCCAGTGCCTGTTGCTACCTGGTTTGTGAGAAAGGTAAGAGTTTCCCTTCATTTTGTTTTGTACCTATTGTGTGAGGTGGTTATACTTTAGATTATGTCACTGAGTTTCTTTCCCTTTTTGTGCGTCTGTGAGCTGGGCCTACATATTTCCACATCTTAATGACATATGCTGTGCATAACCAGGATTGCCACTTCTTAAATCATTCTACTTTAACCTTTAATTGCATGCCTGTAATGCAAAGGCCTTCTGGATTAGAAAGTTGACATCTTTGATGAATTGGAGAAGTCAATATGAGAATGATTCTTGTAATTTTTGTTTTGCAGGCTAATGGTGGGAGGATTGGTTTTATTCAAGCAACTCCAAAGTTGGAAGAGAGCATCACTAATGAAAAGCCAACAAAAGAGCTGCTAGCATACGCGAATAGTGCTCATGAGTATGTTTTGTTTGATCCATGTGGGCAAGAAGCTCCTGAAAGTAGTGTTGCTTCCCGAGAAGGGGCACTTGGACTTGAAGAGACAGGTGAAAGCTCAATCCTACTTTTTGTATTTTTTGCAGCTTTACATTTTGTCTGTATGGGAATCATGTTAGATCGTTCTGGGCTAAAGACTAAAAAGGTTTTTTGATGCTAAGCACATCTAATGAATCAGATGCTGCCTTAGGGTATAAAACTGTTTGTACAGTCTGTTTATGTCTTCTGAGTTCAACTTTGTGTCTGCCCTTTATTAGCATGCAACGTCGACCCTAGACCAGTTGGTGCCCTCATGACGTCAATTTTTTGAGGGGAGCCACATTCAACATCTTTTTTTCTCTTTTCTTGATCATAGATCTCGGGTCTGAACATTCTCTTAGTAATATACTGGTCTAAGAAATGTGCATAGACATAATGCTTTCTATGTGCAAGATTATTGTGAATTTAGCAGGATTATTGATGGACGTGCACGAGCATGATTTTACAGCATCTGCTAGATATTCGCAGCAGAGATATATTATAGGGGATAAACGCCACAATCTGTTGTAACTCAGCTTAGTCTTGCCCTTTCTTCAACAGGGAGGTTTGGGTATGCATCCATATATGGGGAACTACCAGAATTCAAATTGCAAAGAGACAAGAATTCAATGGTCACTGCCGTACCCCCGGAAAGACCTTGGGAGACAATATTTAGCGGTCCATCTCATACTCTTCCTCCTCTAACCAAATTGTGCTCGGTGTTCATGGAATCTTTACTGGAGAAGAGGACAACAACCGTGGAATGACTTAGATTAGAAAGATCGTTTCAATTGTGAGGATATGGTTACTATTGAACTTGCCTGCACCAGATAGAGAGAGCCATTTGTCCGGGAAACACTTTTTCGATATCCACATACAAGACGGTAGACGGTGGATGAATTCTTGCGTAGTTGTACGTTGATGAGGCGAGCCAAAGGAAACTGTTGAAACAACAGCATCAGAGGACCTCCGGCTCTGGACGGAGCATATTCTTCAGAGCTATCTATATCAATTAAGGACACTCTCTTGATGTTACTAACAACAATTTTGATAGCCTATTCTTTTGTAGAATATGCGGCATTTCACGTGTTTATAAATCTATGATAGAACATGATCATATATTGAGCTTGTAAACGTGGAAACAGACTTTATAAGTGCTGCTCGTGATTCAAGATTACAGCTCCTTCCGATTGATCTTTTCTTCCCATCTCCGGCAAAGCTATCAAACCAATTATTTTCACTTGGATTGCACTTACAGTTTGTTAAAAACGGCAGATTATCATGTCTTAGGTTGCGGGGCAGCCGTGTAGAAGCAATTCCCAAAAAAAGGTCTGTTTGCATTGGTTTTTCTATGTGAAAAAAACACTCTTTTCTGAAAAAAATATTTCTTTTATAATAAATATTTGAATTAGATTTGAGAAAGAGCTATAATTGAAAAAAAAAGGGTTCAATTACAGCTTTTAAAAATTTTAGCTTTGTAAAAAGCTCTTTTCGACGAAAGATGAAGCGCAATAGAAGGATTTTTCAAAAACAAGTGTCGATGGAGGAACAGTTATTCGACACAATTGTTTTTGATGTTAGGAATATTGTCAATAGGAAAAGTAAATGTAAAGATGGAACTTTGATTGGTTTAGATGGAACCTTGAGTTTAGATTCGTAGAGCAAGTCCTAGGACAGTTGTATACATTTCTGTTTAATACAAAGTTTTTACTTCACTAGCCAAAAGAAAAAGTTCTTTTTATTTTTATTTTTTAAACACTCTTGAAAAAAATTAATCTAAATGAGACCTGAGTCTACATTGAGTCTCTCTTTCATAACTAAACATCATTACAGGGTTTTAAGGCGAAGCAAAGCAGAGTCCTTTTCCTAATTAATTAGAGTCCCAAAAGAATTAAAAAATTAGTAATTTTTCACCGTCAACAATTAACTTAAATAACAAGTTTCCTAACTAATTAGAGTGCTAAAAAAATTGAAAAAACTACTACTTCACCGTCAACAATTTATTAACTTAAATAACAAGCTCTAATTAATTAATTAGAGTCCTAAAAGAATTAAAAAAGTTACTAGTTGACCATCAAGCATTTACTAACTTAAAGAACAAGTTTCCTAATTAATTAGAGTCCTAAATCAGAGACTAATTAAGATCGCATCAAATATTGCTACTAACTTGTTTGTTGTGCGGTTGAATATTCCTTTCTTTCTTTTTTTTTTATTTTTATTTTTTTAACAGAGAATTATCAGAGGAGCAGTAATGATCGCGTGGCCTCATGGATATGTTTTCTTAGGATTAGAGATTTTCAAGATCCAGTGAATGTTGAAGATCGATGACAGATACCAAGATTAGTTATTGATTTTTGGTTTCGAGATCTTCTTCTTTTTTTTTTTTCCCCTTAAGTTTTTCTTGAAATAGAGGAGCTTGCTTTTGTTTGTGAATTATTGACGACAATTAATTGTTGTAGTAGAACTGTATAGCCTTTTTTTGGACACCTATTGTGTATTTTGTGAAATGAAATCCTTCTTTATTTGGACCAAAAAGAAAAATAAAAATTTGATTAGATGTAATCCTCGGTTTTTAAATGGAAGATACCAGGAATAAATGAAACTTGTTATTTTGTTTCAAGCTAGGACACAAAACTTGAGAAAACAAAAATTTCGAAAAATAATAATGGGCTGAAAAAAGTAAAATGCTTTTTTTAGTCTGCTTTTGTTTTTGAAGTGGCTAAAACAAACAAATAAATAAATAGAAATTATCATACTTGGAATAGTTTATTAACAAAAAAAAATATAAAATGGCATAACATCCTGTTGAAAAATTTTGTGCAGAATGGTGAAGTCGGCATAATGGAAGCGCATATTGGCTTGTTAAGATGATAGTCATATAATCTTTTAAAGTTTATAAATAGAAATTGTTTAATTCGTTAACTTGGTCATTTTAACCTATCAACAAGGGGAAAAAAAGAGAGAGAAAAAAAAAAGAAACTTATACTTATCTTGAGATCTATCCGAAAAATAGTAATCACTTAATTAGTAAACATTTGACGTTAAAGAACAATCTTTTGTAATATTTATTTATAGGGTTCAAAATCTATTTTTTTGGTCAAATATTACGTGCCTAATTTGTATAAATGTGAACAAACAATATCTCGAACCCAAGAGAAAAAGATAATAACAAGTTCATACATGTTGGCAAACAATCTCAGTCACCTAAAAGCCATGGTCAAAAGATATTTCAAAGACACACAAAACTTCACATATGCAATATGCAAATGAGACTATACGAATGAAAAATTTTAAAAGCATAACATTTGCTAGATAAAAGAAAAAAAGAATAATACTTTGTTAACTTGTTATACTAAAAAAAAAAGTAGGTATTAAAATAAATGATGAGACAAAAGAAATCGAAAGGCAAATGTGTGATATCGTAAAAATGCATTTGATGATTAACAAACTTAGGCAATACAAGTTCGTTCACCTGATTCTAACAAGAAATTGGGCAACACAAATCGCTGTTAGAATAAAGTGACAATAGTCTATCGACCTTAGCAAATTCCAAAAACATCCTTAGGCTCCATTTGTTTAGCGAAAATTATCTTGTTTTGAAAAATTAGGAAATTTTTTTGTAAAAAATATTTTATTTGATCTATTATTTGATTATCACAATAAAAATTAATTAAAAAATTTGTTTTACTAACAACAAAAGATATATTTATGTGATAGCGGCCCCCGGGCCTCGAGGCCCCGGAGACGGGTCTCGAGGGGGGTACCGAGGGTCCTGGGAGACGGGTGTCAGCAGCTGGGCGCCGGGGCTGGGCTTGGGGTGTCAGCCAACGAGTCGAAAGGTGGGGCGAGTGAAAGGAAAGTTTGATAATCGTATGAAAAATGTTTTCTTATTTAGATTAAAAAGAAAAGGAAAACGAGGAATAAATTTAATGTATAAATTAGTTCTTATATATTTTTTAATTTTATATAAACATTCATCATAAAAATTAAAATAGTTATTATTTTATAAAATAATACTTTTCCAATCCTTTGCCCCCCATTTCCCCTCGATCCAAACGCATAATAAGTGTTGAGAGTGTTCTTCTAACCCTAGCTCAGAAATCTCCACAACCACGAGAAGCTGTCAATATTTGTAAATTTATAGAAAATGTCGGTAATGATAGTGACGAGCTTGGGAGACATAGTGGTGGATGTGTTCACCGATCGGTGCCCCTTAACCTGTAAAAACTTTCTCAAGCTTTGCAAGTAAGCTATCTTAACCCTATTTCACTTTTTTATCTTTTATTTTTGCACCATAATTTTTGGAATAATACTGATTCTTTTGCTATATAACGTTTATATGTATATATAATTTTATATAAGAACGTCCATGTATGCACTTGTTGTTAATTTTGTTTTATTTGCATAAATTTCTTATACATTCGTGTTTGCGCATGTATGAATACTTGTTTTAGTTTATGTCAGTACATTGGTATGCGTTGTTATGCTGTGTATGTGTTTATATTTGGATAAATTTCTTATAAAATAATATACAAGTGTATGTGTACATACTCTTGATCAGTTCAGATTTCACCAAAATTTCCACTTCATATTTGCAGTGCTCTCCCTTATCTGTTATTGTTTAGATGTCTTTGTTGTAGTACACCAAGTATAGCTCAGTATTTGTTTCTTTAACCCCACGCTATCCCAGGGATTCGAATATCGAGATTACTTGAACCTAATTGCTCAGCACATATGGTTTGATGTATACGGAAAACTATAGGGTTTAATCATGAAAATTTTTCCTGTTGTTTTCCTTATTTATTGTTGACTGTGTGCGTTGCAGGATCAAATACTATAATGGCTGTCTCTTTCACACTGTCCAGAAAGATTTTACTGCTCAAACTGGAGATCCTACTGGAACAGGTTCCGGTGGTGATTCTGTGTACAAGTAAGAAAAAAATTCTTATTTTGGAGTTTCCTATTAAGTCAAAACCATTGGCTGCAATAAGGGTGTTGTTTAAACCATTTTCTTCTGGGATCTCTTGTAAACCAGCTCTATAAACAAGCTTTTATTTCACTTTTTGATCATTCGCTATATCAACTAGATGGCAAAATATATATGTCACTGAACATGTTCTTTCAGATTCTTATATGGCGATCAGGCACGATTTTTTGGTGATGAGATCCATTTGGATCTGAAGCATACCAAGACAGGCACAGTTGCTATGGCCAGTGCTGGCGAGAATCTTAACGCTTCACAGGTATTGCTCTCCTTTATACTTTTTCCGTTAGACAATTGCAGGTGTTATTCTATTCTATAGCTTCCTAGGTAAACATAATATTTTTGGGGTTCCTCTGGTTTGCACTTCCTTCATATTTCTCTTTATTTCTACTTGAGGATCTATACTTTGAAAGTATTAGTTTTTCTCCTTCAGATATTAGGTACTAGTTTTGGTACTGATACTAGTAATTTTCCAAAGATCTCATGTGTTACTTCAAAATATTTTGGTGTCTTTGCCATTTCCTTTCTTTAGGGTTTAAGATTTACTTTCAAACAGACCTTTGTATTTATCTGTTTGTATTGACTTTGCCCCTTTCTTTTCTCAGTTTTACATTACATTGCGTGATGACCTTGATTATCTTGACGGCAAGCACACTGTGAGTGATCTGAACCTGAATTTTATAGCTTCTCTCTCGCTCTATATATATATATATATGACAAAAGATTGTACCTTACTGGCGGTGCATTGGCAGATCTTCGGGGAGGTGGCTGAGGGATTGGAGACTCTGACACGGATAAATGAAGCATATGTGGATGAACATAGCAGGCCATACAAGAATATCAGGTAAGTTTCTGTTCCTTGTTCTTTCTGTCTTTTTTTTTTTCTTCTCCTCTTGATTATATCAACGGACTTGAACTAATGAATCTAATTGCAAACAGGATCAAGCACACTTATGTATTGGATGATCCATTTGATGATCCTCCTCAACTAGCTGAGTTGATTCCTGATGGTTCACCTGAAGGGAGACCAAAAGATGAGGTAGTGGCTGCTAATATTCAGATAGTGAATGCCAATTGCAGTTATTTGTATGAGAGAGGAAAGAAAATCTGGCTTATTGCTTTATGAACAACTGTAAGCTTAAAATAGAAAACATCTCAAAACTCTGGTGTTTTAAAAATTTCACTTGACCTTAATATGGATGGAAATAGAAGGAACCATAAACCTTTGCTCAATTCACATTTCCCATGCATATGTAAAGCAAAGATTGATGAATTCTATAAAGTAAGAGCAAGATGCACTGATTGTCATTCAGATTGAAGGTATCCATTATCCCTTTCACTCTGTAAAACTGAAAGACGTGTTGGAAGAGAAAGCAGGAATACAATAAACCAAAAAGATTTGGCATCTCTTGATGATTGTATGTAGAGATAGTTGATTTAAACTGATAAAGATATGGATAAGTGTAATTCTTGTAGTTTCTCTTTAAAGTAAAGATGGAGGAATGCAGTGGAGTCCTCACAAACTTGTAATAGTCTTCGATCTGGTGCATAAAGCTACCTCTGCAGGATTACTCAACCAGCAAATCATGATTTTTGCTGTCTCTCTTCTAATTTTATTTTCTTGTAGAACTCAAGCTTTCTTTGTCATGTATGGTCCCGTATTCTCATATGAGCTGTAATCTTCTTTTCCTCTACTGCTAGTAGTTCTTATGTCTCTTCATTTTTCTTGGGTTCAAGAAATCTGATTCTAGATGGCTAGTATGGGCTGTAGTAGCATTCTACCTGGTAGCATGATTTCTTCTCCTCATTTCCGTTTAGATTGTTGATGATGTGCGACTAGAAGACGACTGGGTGCCTATGGATGAGCAGTTAGGCCACGAAGAGCTTGAAGAGGTTCTACGTGAAAAATCAGCACATTCCAGTGCAGTAGTTCTTGAAAGTGTAAGAATCTGATTCACTAAGTCAGTTCTAATAAGTGAAATGTTACTGCATTATGGTCTTCTATGTATTCTGCAATGTGTCGTGCAGATAGGGGACATTCCTGATGCGGAGATAAAGCCGCCTGACAATGTACTATTTGTTTGCAAACTGAATCCAGTTACTGAAGTGAGTCTCTGATACATCTTTGATTTATGTTCTCCATTTTCCATCATGGGGTACTCTTATCCTGCTTCCTTGTGATGCTGTTTTTGACATTGCTTTCTCTACTTACCTGGTGCTTCATTTTGCAGGATGAAGATTTGCATACAATCTTCTCACGGTTTGGAACTGTGACATCGTGAGTTTTGTGTGCTTTAACTTTCTGATATTTCTTTATTGTTTCTTTTTCTATATTGTCCATAACATGTACATTTCAACACTAATAACTGGTGCAGTGCTGAAGTTATCCGGGATTACAAGACTGGAGATAGTCTCTGCTATGCTTTCATTGGTGAGTTTCATGTTTTTCCTTTTACGAGAATATGTTGGGTGGTTTCATATCTTTTGAGAAGGAAAGCGACATGTTTAAACTGATTTTCCAATTTTCTCTTTCCGTCCACCATTGTTATGCTTGAATATTGCAAAGGCAATGCAATTTGTCATCCCACCACCATTACATAACTTCCAGATCTGCTTCTGCTGCATTATATATCATGTTAATGTACTTCCTTATAGACAGCAACTGGAGTATGAGAGGCATAGATCCCTTATACACCCTTCTTTTATCTTAATGTGGGCATAGATACTATTTCATTGACTCTACATAAAGCACTTGCTAATTGCTACAATAAAAGGAATCTCTGATCCTATGCTTTCATGATGTAATTTATAAATGCAAAAGCAACAAACTTCAGATCATCTCTGTGAAGGTGAGTTTGTTGCTCCGTATCATCTGCTTGTCAGGAGTAGTCATTCTATGCTTGCATAAACTTTTAGATTAAATGACCAAATGCATGGTGGACATCATGTTTCCAGGTTCACCAAAAGTTCCTTATGCAGAAAAATAATTCCACATTTGCTTGTGCTATTTTTTATTTGGCCTAGTGTATTTCAAATCAGTTCTATATCTTTTTGAGCTAAGAGAAAGGGTGGCATTTTGCACTTTTTCTTGCATTGAACAAAATCGTTCTGGTGAGAGTCAATTATAATTCATGCGTGCTGCACTGTTATTCAATTATGTTTCTACTAAACACTGACTTGGGTGTCAGTGAACTGAAATCTGATCCTATCCTTTCAGTTCTGCTTCCTTGTTTACTAATGCTCTTTTCTCCCAGAATTCGAGGACAAAGAGGCTTGCGAACAAGCATATTTTAAGGTAATGCTGAAAAACTTTCAAGACTTCCCTACTAAATATATGCTTGCCTCACCCTGCATGAAAGAGGCTTCAATATTTCATGCGTACTTATTTCAACTTTTTGCAACTTCCAATGGTTTGTACATGTAGAGATCTATTTCATGTGGACCATACATTTTTGATGAATGGTAGTGAGTTGCATGTCTTTTGTGATTGTGGTCTATATTCCTGCAATTGTTCACCCATTTATACCTCCCTTAAACCAAACCAAGGAAGGAAAAAGAAGGGACAACCAGAATAGGAGGTTTATTTGAGTGTTCATGTAGCTGCCTATAGATTTACTGCATGTTTCTCGGTATTTTAATCTATTTGATGGAGCTAAATACCTGTGATAATGTTCTGTACAAATTCATTATGAATGATTATATTCCTGTGCTGTCACGGCAAGATTTTGTTTGATCTTACATGATATATGCTGTTTCCTGTGTTAGATGGATAACGCTTTAATCGATGATCGAAGGATTCATGTTGATTTCAGTCAGAGTGTTGCAAAACTGTGGTCGCAGTTTCGACGCAAAGGCCAAAAGGGTACAGGCAAATTTTAGTGCTTGTAGAATAATGATTTTCTGATGATTGTATATGTTTTAAATAGATAATCATTATCGTAAGGCAATCCAAACAAGCCCAAGATTTGTTAAGGGCCTTCTGCGAATACTTTTATGCCCTGGACACATTTTTACACTTCTGATAGGTATATGGGCTTGACCAATATTTCTGGGTAGAGTAGATGAATTTTAGCTGGGTCTATTAATATTACCTTTATGAAGGAACTTCTGATTTCTATATGTAATGAGCATACGGACTGTTGGGGGCAATCTTCGTCGCATTTTTCATGAATCCAGTTGTTTAAAAGATTGGCATAGGTTGTCACATGCATCTCTGTGGGAGATAAATATAACTAGACATGTTTATTCATGGGAGATAAATATAACGAGACATGTTTATTCATCAAAAATGCCACACGAGAAATTCTTTAGAAGAGTGATTTATGAGGAATCAACATAGGAGAGAGGTCTTTTCATTCTGACATGAATACTTCTGCTGGCCATTCTATGTTGAGATAAATAGGTAAAAGGTCCATTCGCAAGGTTAAATTGTCAAAGTTTTAGTTTGTATTGTTTTTCTTGTCTATTAAAGCAATCTCGAGGCGATGTTGAATGGCATTTATGTCAGTAGCAGTAGCAGCTTGATTCTGTAAGCAAGAAATTCTTTATGCAAAACTGCATTGCAAAATTTATTTCATTAGCTGCCAGCAATATGAATCTCCTTTGTGTAATTCTACCGAAGTTGAAGTTGAGGATAGTCTGTGACATATATGATATTTAGTCCCTGCAGTGTTCTTTTTTCTAATTATCTGGAATTTTCTGATCACCTCCATTGCAGGTGGAGGTTGCTTCAAATGTGGTTCTGTTGATCACATTGCTACGGACTGCCCAGGAGATCGTACTACCAAAGAGCAACCTACTAAGTACATATTAAAAGACACCAACGCTCAACGTGGTCGTGATTACAACTCGAGGTAGCTGCAAGCTTTCCCGTTCCCTGCCCCCACTATTCAGTGACCTCTGCCTCCCTCTCCCTCGTCCTCTCTCTCTTAAATGCTTATTTGTGTGAAATTATGTTTGAAGGTACGAGATGGTATTTGCTGAAGATGCTGCTGGAAGTCCAAGAAAAAAAAAGAGGCGAAGAGACCATGAATATGAAATTGAGAAAGGGAACGACCTTAAAGACCGGGATGACAGAAAAAGAGACCCACGTGATCGGAGTTTGCATAGGGACAGAAGTGAACATAGCAGAAAGGTTGATGGGGCTAGCCGCAGAGACAGGAGAGATGAGACAGAGTATGACAAGAGGCACGCAGATGATGTCGACCGTAGAGACAAGAGAGGTGACAGAGAGCATGAGAGAAGAGAAAATGACGACTTCGGCCATAGAGACAAGAGGGAAGGGAAAGAGTATGACAAGACACGACAAGATGATGTTGGCAGAAGAAATGACCGAGATTCTAGAAAGCGAAGCATCGATGATGATACCAGAGGAAGCCACAGGGATCATAGTGGCCATCGCGATGGTAGGCAGGACAGTAGAAGTGAGTCATACACTCGTAAAGGAAGAGGGGAAGAGAGAGAGCGTGACAGAAAGCGGGATGATAGAGAGGGCTCATATAGTCGAAGAATGAGCGACAACGATGGTAGTAAAGTAAGAGGGGAAGAGAGAGACCGTGAAAAGAGAAGCCTGAAGAGCGACAATGCTCGTGATCGGGATCGGGGAAGAAGGCACTGACCCGACAGAGGGGTTCAGTGTCCATGATGATGTACGTTTTTGTTTCTTAATGAATCTAAACACCATGTCCATACATAATCATTTTATTGTATCTTCTGAATCAAATTTTCGTTGGTGACACAATTTCTCAATCCAATTTTTCATGAACTGCAAGGGCTCTTGTTTTTCGCTTGCAAATATCATTTTTTTTTAATTAAGATGCACCAGCCAATTTAAGTGTAGAGGTTCTTCTCTTTTCGAAAATTTTGCACTCTGAAAGCGGCTCATGTTGAAACACCACCGAGTTGGGGAGTTAGCCCCAAAAAAGAAAAAAAGTCCCAGTGATGGGATTGTTTGATTTTCTGTTGATTTAATGAAATCTCATAAGTTTTCGGGTGAAAAAAAGAACGAAAGGAAGGGTAAAATGGTTAATTTATTAAAGGTGTTTCTTATTTTACAAATACCATTGAAACGATAAACTAGCTTTTGTTTTTTTTTTTTTTTTAAAGAAAAAAATCCATCCAAATAAATCAATAAATTACCTCTTACAAGGTCATGTGTGCCAAACATGATACTATATAATGTTATGATCTCCAACAAGTAGCAAACGCTCGATAAGTTTCTTATGAGAAATATTTTTGAAAAAAATATTTTTCATCAAATATTTGGTTTAATCTAAAAAAAAAGTTTTAAAAAGTCCAAATTTAATTTAAAAAAAAGTCCAAATTTAATTTTTTTTCAAAGTTAAAAAATTAAACTTTCTCCAAGAACGTTTCTTTTTCCCCAAAAGTTGTAAAAATTGTTTCTAAAAAACTCAATCTAAATCTAAATGGGCTGTTAATTTTATTGTTTTGTGCATTGTTTAAGAGTGTATTTTGGAGGTGTTTATAAATTATTTAAAATGAATTTAAAAAGTGCGATAATTTTGTCGAGAAGTATAAGTGAATTCTTGAACACGCACACAGAAACACACACCGAGAACACGCAGAAAGGGAGAGATGGCAAGAACAGCAATATGCAGTCAACTAATACCATCCATAGCTCATCCACTGAAAACACCCACTTGTCTGAAATGGCAAAAGCTCTCAGCAGCAACCACCACACTGTATGGCTATGGCTATGGCTTCTTTTTCCCGAGAAGAAAGTATGCATCAGCCTCAAAGATTAGCATGAGCTTGCGAGCTGGCATTGTGGGTCTCCCCAATGTTGGAAAATCCACTCTTTTCAACGCTGTTGTAAGTTTCCCGCTCTTGCTCTTCTCTTGAGTAATTTGTCATTTAACATTTTGCAAACAACTTAGCTTATAAGTTAGTGTTGCGGCTTAAGCATTTCACAATATATTATTGCAAGGAGCTAATATATACTGTTATATTTTAGTAGTGCATATATGCTGATGAATTTAATGGGTCTAGAATTTAGGTGCCATGTAGATTGTTTAATGTATATGCTTAAGTGAATTTTTTTTTATTTTGGGTAATTTTCAGTTAGTGGAACGGTATGCTGAAACCATGGTGGTATTTATTTGTTTAACTATATGCGTATATTTTGATACGTGATATAGGAAATGAGAGTGAGAGTGTTAGAACTCATTTTGATTGGTTTTTCCAACAGCACTTTTTTCCGAAACTTTTGAAAATTAAGTGCTTTTTTGAGAAGCTAAAAATTATGGTTTTTGGAAAATAAGCTGAAATTGACCTTTTCTTTTTCATAGTTTCAGTTTTTTCTTTTGAAATCTAATCCAAATGCTTATTGCAAAAGAAATCTGACCTTTTGAGGAAAAAAGTGCTTTTCATGGGAAAAAAACCGACCCAAACAGGCCCTTAAGTGTAAGAGCAATGCTAAATGCACCTACAAGTCTTAGCATCAGACTTTGCAGGAGCATTTAGCAATAGCAGTAATAAGTATGCTGTCAATGTAGGTAGGCTTTTAGTGAAGGCATATCAGGACACACTGTGGGCTGTCTTGTTGCTATAATATGATGCACATCTTTAGATTCTAAGAGAAGTAATGAAATGTGGCAGGCTGGCAATCCATGATTTATCTGAGAAACATGATTGTATGTGAAGAAGTTTTTAAGGAGGGTGGCTCTAGATAATGTTGGGATTAGGCAATACCGTTTTACCTCTCTAATTGATTATGTATGCCTTGTCAGTTTAGTCTGGATTTAATCTGTGAAATTGTAAGACAGAGTAAATAGAGAGAAGAATGAAGTGGATATGATATGTCGTAGAGTGAAAGGCATGCATCCTAACCCTGTATTTTGCATATGAAAGACACACCCTAGATTGAGGACTAAGATTTGGGTGCTATGTGAACTGTAGATAGGCATTCTTTTGTAGCATCTCTAATCTTTTAACTCAGTCAAACAACAGGTTTTCTTATAGCGATTAAGTTCTTATGCTATAGTCCTGCATTTTATTCTTAATAGCCTACTGAACCAATGGAACTTCTTAGTTGCAGCAGCAACTGCTGCTAGCCTACTGCTACTCTTGACTTCTTTTTCTTATTCTGTTTCAGTTATAAATTTGCTAGTTAGTTGTCAAGTTTTAAACATCCTATCTTTTCCGCTTTGCAGGTTGAGAATGGAAAGGCTCAGGCTGCTAATTTTCCTTTTTGTACAATTGAACCAAACGTAGGAATAGTTGCTGTTCCAGATCCACGTCTCCATGTGCTTTCTAATTTAAGCAAATCACAGCGAGCAGTCCCTGCATCTATTGAGTTTGTTGATATTGCTGGGCTTGTAAAGGGGGCCAGTCAAGGGGAGGTGACAATCTTCCATATCTAGTTGGTTTTCCTATTTGTGTCAATAAAATGAGTTTCTTTAATTCTTTTTGGTTTCTTTTGATTGGTCGACTATCAAGATATTTGTTTCATCACACAAAATTTATGACTGCAGGGATTGGGTAATAAATTCTTATCACATATCCGTGAGGTGGACTCCGTACTTCAGGTTGTGTACAGCTTCTCCAAATTACTTTTCCTTTTTTCTGTTTGAAAGTTCATAGGAAAAAAATGTTGGAAGTACAAGATTGCAATTTGGCAATAAATGTGGGAAACTTTGGGGTGGGTTTGCTCTGTAGAAACTGAACTTATTCATTTTCATTATGATAGTGTATCTTGCATTAGGAATTCCTTTCAGGAGTCCATCTTTTTATCTCAAATGGGTTTTAGTGTGTTTTCTTTTAATTGAAGTAGAAGAGAGTAGAATAGAATTTCAAAATTCTGAAGAGGCATGATTTGCTTTTGTCTCTATATAGTTCCATTTCTCATACTTATGTTGATGAATGGGGTTTCGATATGGACCATTGGTTAACCCATAAGCAGATGATTAAGCCCAAAATGGGGCAGACACAATGTGGACCATTGGATAACAAATATACCTAGATGATTCTGTCCAAAATGAGGGAGACGCAACTTAATGAGGCAAGCATACAGCAAGTAGCAACAGCTCCATTTTCTTGCAATGGATAGGAGCTAGATATAGTACACGAGTTGGAGGGAACTATTGAGAGGAACTGGAAACAGAACTTGACCCTTTGTAGCTGTGGCATTAGGGCCTTAGTCATTGTGATTTTGAGTATAATGGGCTACAGAAGTGTGATCTTGGTTCTGGTGCAATGTGTGTACTCGTGCAAGAAAAAATGGAAAAAGACTTCCTAAGGCTGGGAGAAGGCATATTTTCATAGTTGTGGTTATCACAAACTTGGGCAGTTTGGTTCAGGGATATCTGGCAGAAATCCTGGCATTTGCTCTTTGCAGTAGACCTCACATATGCTCTTCTATGCTACCAGAACTCCACTAGACTCTAAACACCAAGTCAGCTAATCACCACCTTCATGGCAGATACTCATAAACATTGAATATACATCTCTGTGAGATAACATGCTGCCAGCTATTAGAATAGAGTCGTAATTTTCTAATGGGTATGTAGTATTCAAATGCAGTTGTGAATCCAATGGTAATATAGAATTCAAATGCTGAGAGTTCTGAACTCATGTTCTATAGTTGCTTTACTTTGCTATCCTTGATGTCCTGGAAGCAGAAGACAGGTGGCGCTTAATTGGATTGCCCTCTTCTTCCAGCTTCAGAATTGTATATAAATAATTATCTTTTGATGTTTCAGGTAGTACGTTGTTTTGAGGATAATGACATTGTGCATGTAAATGGAAAAGTTGACCCCAAGACTGATATTGATGTCATCAATTTAGAGTTGATCTTCTCCGATTTGGATCAGGTATGCTATCAGAATTTTTATCCATGCTATCGGACAAATGATGACAGTTGTGACGTGAATTGCATTTGATAGTTTTAATTGACAAATGGCGTATTACTTTTTTCTTCTAAAAAATAATATTCTTTCATGGAGGAAAAGTTTCCTATTTCATGGATTACAAACTATACATTGTGCTGGACTGCATTTCTATTTTAATCTATGGCATCTACATCATGCCTTCAGTAATAAGTATAGGCAGAAAGGAGAAATTATTTCATGCACCTGGCCTTTGTTGTCAATACAGGTTTTGTTAACAACAAAGGTCTAGTCTCTGAGTTTCTAAAGAGCCAAAGGTTTTCAATGTTCATACTCAAGAACTAAACAACTTTGGTATCTGAATGTGGTTAATATTTGAGATTTATGTCATTCGTATCTCTTTTAATTTGTAAGTTATGAGCATAATGCACATGTACCATTCAATTGTAAAATTCAAGGACTTTGCTCATCACTCTTCTGTTGGTCAATTTATGTCTATTTGAATACCAAGGAATGGCAGAATAGTTACTTATCCACAAAATCGTAAGGTAAGCTATGTGCTTGTTCCTGAAAAGAAACCTACTTGAAGAATTTGGTCCCCTTGCCGGTCTGATATGCAATCATCATCAAAGTTAAAGAAGTCTTACTTTGACTTTGGTCAGAAGTAGCTAGAAAGCCTTCATAAAAATATGGTCAAAGTAAAGGAAATGACAACCCAGACTGGAAATAGCCTTAGCGTGCAAATAAAATCTGAAGTTTTAGTTGAGTCTTGTGCTCCAACATCCCCAGGCCGGACCAGAAAGACTAACATCATTTGGTTGTCAATTCATCTTTCTCTTATTTATATGGAGAATAATTTAAAGATTTGCCTGCTGGCGAGCTTTATAGCTATAGAAGAAATTTTACACTAAGATGGTAGTGCATTTTCAGAGGCTTTATTGACATTGTTGTGGATTACATTTTGACTCTTTAACATATTTGATTAGAACTGATGGAACTAAATTACATCTTTACAAGAAATGCAGATTGAGAAGAGAATGGAGAAACTCAAGAAAGGGAAAGCTAAAGATTCGCAATCTAAAGTTAAGGTCAAGTTACACTGATCTTTTCTTTGTAAAATGTTCCAACATTATCCTTACTTATTCCTCAGTGAGGATGATAATTTGGATGTTTGGATAGTGATACTCTTGATTGCAGGAGGAAGCAGAGAGGTCTGCACTGGAGAGAATCCAGCAGGCGCTGATGGATGGAAAACCAGCACGATCGGTGTCAATAACAGAACTTGAAAAGGATGCTATAAAGCATCTTTGTTTACTCACTATGAAACCTGTTATATATGTGGCAAATGTTGCAGAATCTGATCTAGCTGATCCTGAAAATAATCCTTATGTGAAAGAGGTGAAGAACCTGGCTTCCAAGTTACAGTCAGGGATAGTAACTATCTCAGCACAGGTTTGATTCTTTGTTGCAGCTAAAGCTTTACCAGTGCATACGAAAGCAAATAATTGTAGTCCGAATGTACATAAATGTACTTCTTGCTATTGTTTTTGGTGTACATCCACTATGGAGAAGCCACCAGAATATTTCTTTTTCACAAACATCACTGTGAACTTCGCCAAACATCTTTGAAAGCTGAAGGATATATTTTTGATGGCACAGTTGGAAAATGACTTATTGACATCTGCTCTTTTTTTCCAAACAGTGCGACTTTTAACAAGTCAGAATCACTGTGTAAATTGTTTCTTCCTTAAAATTAAGAGTCCTCCTCAAGCAAGTACAAGATTGTTTATTTAAGATGTTAGATGGCTACCGGATTCATATCTTTGTTTCAAGTTTACACTAAACTCGAAATATCTGGTGCAGGTTGAATCAGAGCTTTCTGAACTTCCTGCTGAAGAAAGGACAGAGTATTTGATGTCCCTTGGTGTCAACGAAAGTGGCCTGGGAAATCTCATCAGGGCGACATATGGCCTTCTGGGGTTGCGTACATACTTCACTTCTGGCGAAAAGGTGAAGAAACTCGGGATTTCTTTCATGATCAGATTTTACCGATTTTGTTCAAATATAAACCATTCTTTTCATTTTTGTTGCAGGAAACAAAAGCATGGACCATCCTAGCAGGTTGGCACTATGTAGTAAGATGTTCTGAAACATAAGATTGCTTGTTCTGCTGCAGTTCTAAACTTCTCTTTTAGCTCTGGAAAATGTAATGCTGTTGATAGTTTTTGGTGTCTCAACTTATGATTGATATTACTAGGAGAGTGCAGTAATATGCTAAAATATTATTTTTATTTTCTGTGGACAGCAAAATCTACTGATATCAGCAACATAAGATGGATAAGGCTGTGTGAAATTTTACTATTAGGTTGCACAAATTTAGCTGCTTTTGTGGGACACCACTTGATCTCTAATTTTACGTGTTTCTAGGAATGACGGCACCTCAAGCAGCTGGAGTGATTCATTCAGACTTTGAAAAGGGTTTCATTAGAGCAGAGACGGTGAGCTCTTACATGTGCTTCAATTATTTGTCTCATGCAATTTTTTTAAATATGCATATGAATCAGATGGAGACCAGTATAAAGTAGTGCTGCCTTTCAGCAACCAGTAGTCTGCAGTTGATGGAAAATTGATATTAGATTTCAGTTGTGGTTCAAAACCTGATTTGAAGTACAGAACTTTGCTATCTGCAAATATATGTTCACAAAGTTCAAATTCACTTTAGAGATTGTCTATATGTATTATGATCAGCCTTGCTGCACATATATCTCCCTTCCCACCTTGTTCATACCTTACTTTGAAAGAGCTGAGTAACTGTCTCTTCTCTACTGAAAAATAATCCCTGAGCTATATGTATTTTACCAGGTTGCTTATGGTGATTTTGTTGCTGCTGGTTCATTTGCAGCTGCAAGAGAAAAAGGGCTTGTGAGTTTGTTCTCTCTTTTAGCATAGTTTCTTGTATTATTTAATCTACGTATGTGTGAGCTGGGGAATTTAAATTTAAGGAATGTTCAAAGATGTGATGTGTATTGAAGTCATCCAGCTCAGAGTATTATTTAGCTATCTACTTCTTTATGGGCCATATGAAACACCCTAGATCGACAGAATCTTCATTGCATCAATTCATGCTTTCCTAACAACATATTGCTGGGCCGTTTTTATGTCACTGGCAATTTTGTCAAGTTCACTCATAGAAGAACATAATTAACGCCAGGAATTCATTAACTCCATGATGAGCGTAATTAGTGCCAGGAGTTCATTAAAGTCATACCTAGCCCACAGGGCTCCTGCCAATTGCATATGTGCAGCCTTACCTCTGTTGTGACGAGCTCATCTGGTCTCATAATTCTTTTGTCCTGGACCTACTAAATAAAGAGTTGGACCAAGAAACCAATCAGATATATGAATATGCTCTTTCTCATAATTTCAAGCATCACATGATAGCTCAATGAAGCTGATTTTAATCTTCGCTCTGGATATTTGCAGTTGAGATCAGAAGGAAAAGAGTACACTGTACAAGAAGGAGATGTAATGTTGTTCCGATTCAACGTGTAACAAGAATTAGCTCTCCTACAGAAGCATGTTGATGAGAGAAGATGTCTCAGGTGTTACACAAGCCAATGGCATTTTTGAAAGAACCAGGTTTGCCTTAGGAGATCAGGGTCTCATACACAACCAAGTTTGATAGATGAAGCCACAAATTTTGTTTGTCAGAGCTGAATTATTTTTGCCATATCTCGTGAATAATATTGTTTCTTATTAATTTTACTCTATTCATTATCTTTTCTCCTCTAAGTAAGAAAGAGGAGAAGAACTGGTCACTTTGTCAGAATTATTGGTCTGAAATCTCAACAGCTTTCCTGCTCATCTTTCATGGTTTTGTTTTTCTTTAAAGATGCATTGCATCTTTGTGTCTGCTGTGTCAATTCATTTCTTTGGTTTCTGGCATCATAGTCTGTCTATCTGCCTTTCAGTTACTACCATCCTCTCGTAGTGGGATAAGGTTCTTTGGTTTCTGGCATCATAGTCTATCTGATTTTCAGTTACTACCATCCTCTCGTAGTGGGATAAGGTTCGATTTGATTTGGTTATGGTGGTTGTCGACCATAACTTCAACCCACTGTTTCGTACAGGATCAATGACCACCACATCAACCCACTGTTTCTTATAGGATCTGTATTCAAGTAGATCTCTGACTGGGTGGTATTGTGATTTCGATCCTCCATTGCTAAATGATTAAGGCACTACTGCCAAACTGAAAGAGTTGATGTCTTGAGTAGGTCTACAGCTGTAAGTCCAGTTGATCCAAATAGAAAGTGGGTAAAGTGTCTTGGTCTCAATTTTTTTTTAACTTTTTGGTTGGGGTATTAATTATTATCATTTGTTTTAGATTTAACGTTTATGAAAGACTAAAATGATATTATTATATGCACATGAATGATTGAAAATTTTTTCTTATATCACTACGAGTGAGTAATTGATATAAGACGATTCAAATATGGTGCTCTGCATTATTAAATAGTTCTCCAACCAATTCGTCATTTTCTTGTTGGTTTGAGACAGAATGATTAGTCTCTTGGCTGTTTTCTGAATTGGAGTTATTAGACAGCTGCTGCATTTTTGGCTTTCAAGCAAATGCACTAAATTTCGCTTGGAAGTGAAGATTGGAAGAAAAAGCTCCATTACTTAGTCAAATCTCCACAACTACTAATGCTTCTGCCTATGTCATTGTCTAATTAATAATAATGGAACAAATAATTACATTGCTAATATCCACCTATATATGAAACCTGAAAGTATTATGCTTTCTTCTCTCACCTTGAGATTCTAGTGCAAATTTTTCTAAATAATGGGAAAGTTATTTTTAAATAAAAATATATTATATTTATCTCCGAATCATATATCAAGTAATGTAGTGGTTATCCTAACATAATTTAGATTTATATATGAATAATTTTTATGGTAGGAATTTGATTTTTTTGGTCTAAAAATATCTTAAAAATATACACGTCTTTACGAAAATTGAGTCACATGCTAACCTATAAATAGATTATAGATCAGCCGTTGTTTATGGGCATGTGGTGCATCCCCGTTTTGAACATAGAATTACTCGAACCACATGCATGGGTGGCCAATGCATTGTGAGGACTGAATCAGCTTCTCCGTGGTTCCCCTGAAATGAGCAAGAAGCCCCTGTTAGTTATATCACATTACATGCATTATGTTTTAAGCCAAGAATAAGTTGCTTAGATCGGTCATTGCGTCAACTTTCTAAATACAGCAACCAGCCGTTTAACTGCATTATGCAAGCCCACCAGAAACCTCATTAATTAATGAAGTTTTTGCATGTGGTATATGTTGTGTTTGGTATAAACTTATTATAGATGCTTATCTTAATTATTTGATGTGTTTATGTATAGAAAAATATGGTTTGTTGTGAATTTTCATAAGATTATATATTGTGATAAGATGTCTTATTTATAGTTGTAGAAAATAAATTGAGGATGGATTGCTTTTATCTTATAAGATAAACAATATAGTTTGTACGGAGGAATGCAGCAAAAATAATGGAGGAGAATCGAGGTTTCCCTATCAAGCATATTTATAGAGAAGCTAATTGAAATGCAGATTAGCATACTAATTATGGCCTTCACTTACCTTACCTCTTGGAGTACTTCATATATCAAAACCCCTGGAGAAGCTCAGAAATATACTTGGAGAGGAGACAAGAGTTGTATCCTCTCTTAAGCGTATCTTAGTTTAATTTGGCTTTGCCTCCAGTTGAAAAAATAAAGTATGGTTTGTTTTGAGTGTTTATAAAATGCTTGTGATAAGATGTCTTACATCTTATGAGATAAAAAGAGAAAATAAACATTACTTTTTCACATCAATGAGATAGGCTTCTTATAATAAGCTTATTCCAAACACAGGTACCTTACCTTTAAATCCGCACCTTATTCAATTCTACCATGTTGACACCAGTCAAGCACAAATTGCCTACATCGCCTCCAATTCTTAGACGTTTGGAGGCGAGATTAGTTAGTTACATTGGGTCGATAAGCATAAATAATTACCTATAATACGATACATACCATATATGTTAGTCTCTCTTAATATGATCAAACTACTAAAAAGCCTTTTTTCATTGCTTGTTTCCCCCCTAGGAAATCAGGATATACTTGTTTACTCTTAAATGCAACTCATGTTAAGGATCTGCTTCTTGAAAGCTACATTATGAATAAAAAGTTTGATACGACAAAGTAAATGCATGCATGGAGGCGGAAAGTTCAGTGAGGAAGTGATGCAAGTGCCATGTACCCACACCTCCTGATATAGATTATGAAATGGTACCCAATGCCCATGTGGAGAGGTTTGGGTCAGAGCCAAAATGACACACGTTCGCAATTCTGTCTCTTTATTCATCAAAGTGAGGCCGTTATTCCAGACTCCATACCCGTGGGGTACCTCATGATGCGGCGATTTGGTGGATCTATTTTATAATATTATAGCGTTATAAGGAAAATTTAATTATTACGAAGAACATAATGAAAAGATCCAATGTATATGTATTCATAATATAACCTTTCTTTAAGTTTATGTAAGAAGATCTTAGTAACTTACTTTGGGTTGAAACGAAGAGAATTTCAATAGTACCTTGTGAGATCGGCAACCTATTATTCAATTATTTTTAATCCAGTTAAGTAACAACTTTTTGATAAAAAATAATCAATGCACAAAACTTTCGTGATAAACCAAGTTTAGGGGAACATGGAAGCAACCTCTTTGATTTTATGACGCTAGCTGGATTGGATTGCTAGGATTAGTTGTGAATCGTGTTTCTCATTTGAGGAAGGCTAAGAATACGACTCAACTCATCGTCATCTCCAGCTATACATAATTATTACATACAAGGGAGTTAAAATTTATAAACACGAGACATTATTGGTTCCATTATAGCATATATATTCTTCGTGCAAATATGTGTGTAGTGATCGGACATCTGTTTGCAAACAATCGATTCACTTATTAGCTTCTCTAAAAATGTCGAATATCTTAAATTTCGAGAGAGTGATATAGAATGCACGTGTCATGATCTGTGTATATATTCCCACACCAAAAGAAGGTAGCATGTTTATGTCATTGGGGATATTTTTTCGGTTGCCCAAGTGGGTCACAAATCCCAAGCACCAGAAGACACTGACCTTGCACCCACTATCCCAATTCTTTATCTCCCTTTCTTTTAAAAGGGTTAACCAAAGGAGAACCCCTTTCCCACCTGGCCAGAGGCCCCTTAACCAGGCGGGAGGTAAATCGAGGGATGTGCGTGAGTGGCAGCCCGACCAGGGAGAGGACCAACGGGCGTGGAAATCCAGCAACAGCCCCCGCAATATTTCAGCGGAGTACTGCCGCCACACGGACTCGATCCCGCGTTGTCAGGGTGTCTCCACCCAATTTATCTCCCTTTCTGCCTTAGCGCTATTAGTACGTGTGAGGAGTGTGTATCAAGTCATATACCATCTCTCGTCTCACTATACTCTCCCCCCTGCTCCAAATTGCAAAATTAATCACCAAAACACACACACACACACACACAACACACACAGTGATCAAGATAGATATATATATATTCACACAGAATCAAGAATGAAGAAGATCAACACATTATTGAAGAAATGCAAGACACTATCAAGACAACTGAGCAGAAGTACATCATACAGCAGCCTGAGGTCAAAGTCTGCAAGAGAAGATCATTTGTGGGCTGATCATCATGATCACAAAGAACAATGTGAAACGGTAAAATTATTTGTGGGTAGTACAAGAAAGCCGTATGTGATACCTTCCAAGTACTTAAGCCATCCATTAATGAATGCTCTCATCGAAAAGTCTAAGCAGAAGCCATCAGGTGGTGATGAGGACGAGGATCATCGTCTACAAGTGAAATGTGAGGTGGTGCTGTTTGACCACCTGCTTTGGATGCTTGATAATGCTGATCCCAACAATCTCTCTTCTGATTCTCTGGAGGAGTTGGCTGAGCTCTACGTGTTTTGATTATTGTGTGTTATTAATCATCTCATCATATATCATGAAACTAAATGTGTCAAATGTATTTGTAGATTGCGTGATTGCAGCCTCTCAAATGCTGGAGAAAATTTGATTAGTCGCGCATTAGGTGCGTGCAATTTTTAATCTACCTCTTGAGTCTACTAATGTTTCTTTTTTGTAATTTTTGGAACTCCCAACGCATTGAGTTGTCGTGAAACATTACTCGATGTTTGTTATATATATTCTCCTTCTTCAAAATGTAACTTTTTAATATCTAAAATATAAATACCTTGTTTACACCATTCTAGTACGTTATTGGTAAAAAAGAAAATGATTGAATAGTGTGATATTGGAATTTAATTTTGCCCCTAGTTCAAAGAAAAACAGATGATGATGCTTAATTTTCCTTAAGCCGAAGCTTTTGGCTACTGGATGTATTTTTACAAAACCAGTTTTTTATTTTTTATTTTTATTTTTATTTTTATTTTTATTTTTTGGTTGAACCTCAATGCTAAACGGGTCCGTAATACTAGAACATAGGTTCATTAGGTCTGAGATATGAGACAAAATTTATGAACATGCTTAAAAAATTTACGAACACGCTGCAACTTTATATTCATGTACAGTCCAGAATAAAAGGGGCTGTATAATTATACTCCAATGCGTTTTCATTGTTCCAGCTAGGATAGATCAGTTGTTGTCGGTCCTAGTCAAAGTTAATTCCTAAAGTTCAGGAACCGTGGTCGGATTTTTTTATAACATTATAACTTTTCTGTAAAAGATTAACTCGTAAGTAGAGGATAAAAATATACGTAATTTTCATCTTTCTTATAATATTATTACAATAGTATTTAGAATTTGTGATAGATGTTGGGAAAGTTGGAGAGTTTACCTATTTGATGTACTATTCTCAACTTCTGATAGACTTATTTGAAGCTGCAATGTCATTTCAAGACTAATGAATTTCCCAAAGGTAAGAAGATGAGGAGGATCTTTTTTTCTTTTTTCTTTTTTTTTTTTGTTTTTGTTTTTGTCCAATTAATATGAGGATCATTATTTGAAAGATATAAACGGCACTATCAACATGCATGATCGATGTCAACAGGGGAAGTCGTATCGAAAACTAGGTAGCTGAATTTTTTTGTGCTTGAGTACGCCCGTCTAGACATTAGTCGACTTGTATGATTCAATAAACAAATTATAAATCTTCGTTCACAAATTAAGAATGTGATTTTTAATATGATATAAGAGTTCGCATCACCAAAATAATTATTGGCAACACTATTGTTACCATGTCCTTTTTTGATGCATATTTATATTTTCGCTTTAGATTAAATGTTTAAATTATTTAAAACTTTTCGCTGGAACCGTTCGGGTTTTTGTAGTTTTCACTATTTCGAACCAAAAATGAACTTCAACGCAAAAAAAAAAAAAAAAAAGAAGAAAAACCCAAAATGAACCGAAAAGTTTATACAAAATAAATAGATGACAATGGGCTGAATGGGCAAAGCACTGAAACGTACCACTTTTTAATGGGCAATTACAAGATGGCCGCAACATAAATGGGCCATTATCACTAAAGCCCAATTCTCAACCCAAAGACAAATTGTTCAGCCCACATTCTTCTGATCTTTCTTCTTTTGAATCCAATTAGGAGGTCCATGCACTAAGGGTTTCGCTCCAATCGCTCACAGTGAGAGTCACAGGCACCGTAGCGTTAGCACTTTCTCACCAGCCATGGCGAAACCAGGCCGCGGCCGTCCGTCTCCGCCGTCAGGCTCCAATTCGGGCTCGTCGTCTCGCTCGCGCTCTCCGTCGCGGTCGAGGTCCCGCTCTCGTTCGTACTCCGGCTCCGGCTCCGGCTCCAGCTCCCGGTCACGATCTGTGTCTCGCTCCAAGTCGTATTCTTCTTCGTCGCCGTCTCGCAGCGTCAGCTCTCGTAGCCCTAGCCCCCCTCCCCACAGAAAAAGGTGTGCTTTTTTTTTCTTCTCCTATATATTCACTTCTGAATACTCGTATATTTAGGGTTATTAGATTGGTGCGCTGAAACGTGAAACTTTGACAATAACACTGTGCTACATACGAATGTGCTTACTGTTACAACACACAGGATGTTGAGGTAGACTCATATTCTAGGAGTTCATTAGATTCTTACAGTACATCGGAAGTACAATTTTGGTATAAATATGTGTTTGTTTCTATTTTTTGTTTAATTCTAGCATTTGAGTGTCAGGGTTTAGTAAATTGTCCATTTTCCTTCTCGCCTTCATATGCAAATTTATTATTATTTTTTATATATTTATACACTTATATATGTAGGTTAGATTACAGGGACCCGACATTTTGTCTAAATTGAAGTCTAACATGCAAATTTAGCAAAATGCTACAGGGTGTTTCTCTTTGTTTTATATATGCGAGTGGTACAGATTTTTTGACTAAGATTAGCTTTTGAGTACTACGGCATAGTTATTGGGTATATGTTTTTGTTGGTTGGACTATTTTTAGGGACTGTTGTGCAGAAGTGGCATTTTAGTTCGATAAAAGAAAACGTGGAATTGTTAGAAAGTTTGAATCTTGAAAGAGAAGAATTAGAAATTCTACCTATTTGTAATCTTGTGGCTGTATCAAATTTGTTTCTTAGAATAGTGTAGCATTGTTAAGCCATGCAAGACTGGGAATGAGAGTTTCTTGTTGTGGGTTTTTACCTATATTTTAATCCTTTTCAATTAAAATTTGGAATAATTGGCTTAAATGTGGTTCTCGGGCATCATCTAGGATGATTGGTCCTTCTATGGGGTCAGTTTTCTTAATACCAAGATTTCTAGTGTTTCAAGAGTAGCTAGTTATCTATCTGTAGATAGTAAATTGCAAAATCAGAAGGGAACCAAGCAAACTACTTCAAACTGCCTTGTCAATGGGGCTGGTGTATGTTTCTTCATTGCCTTATTTATTTATTTGGTCTTAGCTCTCAATAGTACTTACTAATTATGAATCAATGCAATACCACTGCAGTCCTGCTGAAGGAGCGAGAAGAGGTCGTTCTCCACCTCCGCAATCTAAGAAAGTTTCTCCGCCTCCACGGTATATCTATATTCTTTTTCTTTTGTGGAGGCTTTTTTTTTTTCGGGGGGGGGGGGGGGGAGGGGGTATCCTTTTGTATTGCATGATGTAAAAGTTCCATGCTTCTAGTTTTCTGTTTTACCTTGCTGAACTCTCTATCAAGATGGATTTACTTCAAAATATGCAAGAACAAAAATAAAGAAGGCTCGATGACATTTTACCCGTGTAGGTCTCTTATAGTTTTCTATGGTCTTGTTTGTTTTAAGTTTATGTCTGCCGGTCTCCTGAAAATTTGGAGAACTGAGAATCTTAGGACAGGTGGATGTCAAGTACCTTGCCCGGGTATCTTGACTATAATATTACTCTTATCTCTAATTTAAGATGTTAAGGGTTTTCACTTGTGGTGTCATGGTGTCTCAAAGTATTTCTCTCCTTGCTTCATCTTATACTTCTGCATACAGGTGGAATTTTTCCTATACTGAAATTAGTTATCTGATTTTTCAGGAAAGCTTCCCCAATACCTGAGTCTCTCGTTCTTCATATTGACCAGCTCAGTCGGAATGTCAATGAAAACCACTTAAAAGAAATATTTGGTATGTAAATTTATTATTTCTGGTAGTTTTTGAAAAATTTCTCTTAATACTGACATCTGCTGATGGTTTAAAAGATCATCAGAATACACACTATTGTAATGAATTTCTATGCTTGCATAGATTTCTCATGATTTCAATCACCATTTCTGGGTTTTCCTTGAAAAAGAGACAGCCATCTCCTATTTGCTGGAGATGTTAGTTCTTAGCTTTCAGGTGAACTTTGTTGTTTATGATCTAGATAGGCATGTAAGTCACTAATGAAATAAACTGAATAAGAAGTTATTATTTACTTATTTGAGGGCAGCTTCTAATGGGAGGAATTTTCTTAGACTTCTAATTTGGTATATATAAAGAGCCGGTGCAGCACCAAAAGAAGTTGCTCAAAGCTGTTGAGATAGATATCTAAAATACGAATGGGCTACTGCTGATAAAATAGCAGTTCACATGGACCACTCTTTTGTTGATGTTCTTCATAATATGGTTTATTATGGGAGCTGTTGTTCTAATTTTGTTCAACCCTAATGTTTAGGTAACTTTGGTGAAGTTTTTAGTGTGCGACTGGCAATAGATCATACTGTAAGTTATTACTGTTCCATAGTCCACCACATTACAGAACTAAAATCAGACTGGTTGTGAATTCACTAAAGCGAAATTGCTGCTTCACGCAGGTTAACCTTCCGAGAGGCTTTGGATATGTTGAGTTCAAGAATAGAGCTGATGCTGAAAAGGCTCAGTTATATATGGATGGTGTATGGATTTGTTAGGATGTTTATCTCATCTGATTTTTCTATTCTGTTGTTATTTCTACAAAATAATGTACTTACTAGTGGTAATGCAGGCACAAATTGATGGTAAAGTTGTTCGTGCTAAGTTCACCTTGCCTGAGCGGAAAAGGCCTTCTTCACCTCCCAAGGATGCTGCTACTTCTTCCAGGAGAAATGGCCCACCAGCTGAGGGTGCTGGTGCTGGTGCTGATGTTGACAAAAAGGGGCCCAGACAGCTGAGAGAGGGTGTGCTATTTATTGTGGTTTATAGTATGAAAAAATTATCAGCTTTTACTTAGCATATATATAATTTGGTTTCCTACTGCTATCAGCATCTCCACGCCGGAGGCCTCTTTCCCCGACACCGCGAAGGAGATCTCCTGTTGCACGAAGAGTATCTCCCAGGCGAGAACCAGATTCTACTCCTCGTCGACGTGGAGAATCTCCAGTTCGTCGTAGAGTTGACTCTCCTTATCGCAGAGGTGACTCACCTCCTCCCAGGAGGAGAGCTGCATCACCTGCAAGAGGTCGCTCACCATCCTCTCCCCCACGGCGTTATCGGTCACCTCCAAGGTAATGCACTTATCTTTTTCCTCTTTTATTCTTTCACTTTGTTTCCTTAAAGATGCATAATGTTTTTCCAATTCTCTACCTATTAATCCCTAACAGGGGATCTCCCAGAAGACCGCGAGGTAGTCCTCCCATTCGCAGGCGTTCTCCTCTTCCTCCAAGGCGACGGTAATACAATTGATTTAGAAAGCAATTGCTTGGATAAGTATCCTGTAGATTCCTTTTTTTTTTTTTTTTTTGCTTATTGTAACATTTGACTGCATGAGATGTGGAGATCTCTCTTTTACTTATCATAACATTTAAACTTGCAAGTTGGAGCCTTGGGGAGGGAATAAGGGAACTTGTTTCTTACCGGAAAGGTGTTTATGAGATAATCTTTTCAAGATGAATATCTATTTTGGAATTGTATTCTTGAGAAAGACTAAATCATGTGAACATAAAATTCATGAGGGCTGGAGATACCTAACTACTAATTAGGTAGCATTAGATGGAGTAGATGACAGTTGTTCCTTCTAATTAATTATTGATGAGGCCAATGTCTAAAAAGATATGCTTTATCACTCTTTTGATGTTCTCCCTGTTTTATGTGACAAGCTTGTGCTTCTTTAAGTGTAACGGTTATTACTTAGCACGCTCTCTCTCTCTTTCTTGCGGGGTTGTTATTACTCAGCTCATGTAGTCATTAACTCAATTTGTTGAGGATTTGCTTTTTCCATACATTTTGTGCGCCTATGCAGCATATGAGGAATCTCTTGTTGGTTTACATCCACTCTTTTCTTTATTTGTTTAGTTCTCCACGACGAGCTCGCAGTCCACCAAGAAGGTCTCCTGTTGGTCGCAGACGCAGCCGCTCTCCTATTCGCAGGCCTCTTAGGTCTCGTTCAAGATCCTTGTCTCCAAGAAGGTAATGTCCAAATATTTTGACCCTAATATGAGTTCATAATCAAACTCGGCATGTACATTTGCTGACAATCTGTGCGTGCATCTGCATCACCAGGGAATTAGAGTTACTTGTTAGTTTTGTCCATTGTTTTTTGTTCCCCTGGGTTTTGTTTTTGGTGGTTTTTTTTTTTTTTTTGGGTTTTGGGGGTGGGGGGTTCACCAATATCAGTGATCTACTTGGGCTGGCATCTGAATCTCAATGTCAGTTTTCCTCAGTCCCTTGAATATGTTTTTAGAAATGTATGATTATTTGTAAACTCACGTGCATTGTTTATTCTATGTGAACAGAGGACGAGGACCGCCTTCTAGGCGTGGGAGGTCATCATCCTATTCTTCGTCTCCTAGCCCTCGCAAGGTTTGTGTGGCTAGTGTCTTTCAACAACCACATCCCCAACCACCATCCCCTACCCCCACTAGAACTCGGTTTAAGCTCTAATGAAAGGTCCTGGTTCTTGGATTGATGCAGGGACCTCGGAGGGTATCGAGGAGTCGCAGCCCTAGAAGGTAGGTCGAATAGTTTCAGCTTGACTTTAGATGAACAATTGTTTCCTTTTGTTACTTTTTAACAAGAATGGACGAGGCTTGGGTTGTTCTTCGGGAAGCATTTGAGATGATTCAAGAAGTTTCTTTATTTACCTTAGTTTTGCATGAGTTGCCATACACTATTTGCTGTTTGCAGCATAGTTCACATTGATCAAGTAATCGTCTTCATAATTTACCTGCTGCTTATTCTCATGTTTTTGTTTTCTTGTCAGACCCTTGAGAGGAAGAAGCACTAGCAACAGCAGCAGCAGTAGTTCGCCACCTCCGCCCCGTAAACCTTGAATGCTGGAGCGGTGCAGACTGTAACAAAATTTCCATGCCAACTTTCTAGGACTAAATTTAGCATGGTCAAATGCTACAAGATATTGATGCTCTGTTGCTATTCAGTGTAGGATTGTTTTATATATGTTAATCTCCTGTATACCTATGAGTGTTGAATTCCTATCGCTAGGAGGTGCTTGAAGCGTACACGGTGTTATTTTTTGTTTTGCGCAGAATCATGTGAGATCTTAGACTTCTCTTTACAATATTACAATCCTGCTACTGCTCTCGATGTGTTAATGATGATTCTAACTTCTGTGCCTTTGGAAATTATTATCACTTGTTTCCATTAGCGTAGTTATGATGAAATAATTTGTCTTCCGCCAGTGGATTTCCTTCATGATATCTTTTATTACGAGGGATCGAACTCCGTTTTACGATGCCAAAGTAGGGAATAATGGTAAAATTTGTGAGTTCCCTAAAGAAAGCTACTAAATCGACGCTTCACAGCATTGTCTCGAGGGCAATACGTGTATGTGTATGAATATGAGTTTGTTTGGTTTAGTTTTTGGAGACTTAAAAGTATTTTATGTGATTTTAAAAATTGAAGATGATCTGTTTTGTCCGTTTTTAAAAAAGCTTATGTATAAATGTTGAAATTGATAAAAGTTGAAAATTTCTAAGTTTCAAATTAGAGTTTTCAGAAAAAGTTTTTGAGAAGTTGTTTTTGTGTTATGTTATAAATTGTTTTTATTTTTATTTTTAATTTTTGAAAGTTTAATATTAATTTTAAAATAATTAAATATTTAACTCTTAAAATTAATGTGAAACAATCAATTGTTTTTTATTCTATAGTAGTTTTATTTTATAATTCATCAGCTAAAATTTCACAATTAGATTAAACAAAGCCTTTAGTCTATCAAGCGGCAATGCAAATTTTTAGAATATGTTAGAAGCATTAGGTATGCTAAATTTTGGCTTCATCACGAAATCTACGCCTAATTTGAAGACAAGCATAGGTTTGATTATATAGAGACAAGAACGTGGTTTCGGATTTCGAGTTTGCATATAAGCTTTTATGTGGAATAAAGCCTTTCTCTAGTCTGGAAAAACAAAGTTCCATTCGTGCTAACAGCCCCGACCCGAGCCTCGTTTTCTAAGCGGGGCAGGCTCATAGTTGAAGCCGAATGGCTGAACCCTTTTTTGAGTACCAATCCGATTCGTGTGATAGCTTGCCATGGGAGGACGGTACCCAAAAAGTAAAAGTTTTTTCGCAGGTCGAGGAGTTTTTTTCTTTTTTTTTTCCCAAAAAAAAAACAAATAAAAGGAAAAGCTGACGATGCGAGGATTTTAGGAATTTTCTATATGTAAAGTTACGCGAGAGAGCACTTTTTTTTAACAAACAAATTTAATTTTATCCCTTTATTGTTAACAAATAGTGATTTTCCCATAGTTGGAATTCTCAGCCCAAACATGAAGCCATCTACGGAGTCCATGGCCCAATGAGTCTTAAAAGAATATGATTAAAAAAAATTAATTCGACACCCCCAAAAAAAAATAATAATAATAAAATATATTTGATGGGAGATGTCAGGCAGTCAAAATCATAATACAAGTGAAAAGTTGTTCCCTAGCTTGTTTTTCTTTTATTGGGTTGTTTCCATATTTGAGTGGATTCAATTCAAACGACAAAAGAGAAGCAAAAAGAAAAAGAAGAAGAAGGAGACGAAAGCATTGAGAAATATCTCATATCTTACTGGTGAGACTCTGCTGCTCGCTCACACAAAAAAACAACACACTCTTTTGATTCTTTTTAATGTTTACTGCTTTTATGATGTTACCTCATTTTGCTCTTTTAAATACGATTATTCTCTTTTCGTTCTATTTTATTTCATTTTGTTTTTGATTGAAAATTTGGAAGAAAAAGGCAAAAAGGAAGAATCTTTTCTCAATTTACTTTATGGGGTCTGTTATTTGTGTGAAATATTTTTGATAAATTGGATAAAATGTTGAATGCAAGCGTTAAGATGGAAAAGATGCTTCTTTTCCAAGTGGAATTGCAAGCTATACAAAATTAAACTGGACAATCTATTGCCTATAGGTGAGGTTAAGTGCAAATAAGCCATTGTGTTTTGCTAGAATTATACGTTAAAATACTATTTTGTGCTAAGGTGGCAAATGATTATACTACTGTGAAACTTAATAAGTATCGAGAAAACTTATCTTTTGCTTCGTAAGTGTAATTAAGTTGTGCTGTTTTCTTTTTCCCCTCAAAAATATAAATTGCAGCTTTTAAAATATGCACATTTGTTACCGTACCTGTAAAGTACGTCGAGGGTTGTTCCTCTCTTTCTCAAGGTCATTTCCATCACAATAGTGTGTCGCAGGTCACTGTGAGCTTATGCAATTGGTGAACCACGTGCATCTCTCGTGTCCCTTTAATTTGCTGCTATTGTTTTTCTGTGCAGGTGGTTTTCCGTAACAGTCATAGAGGTGGCTTTGTTGGGGGGTTCAATGGCAGGCAATGGCCTGCCAACATTGGGCCGTGTGAAGCTTGTGGACCTAATACCCTGTGAAGGTCTTCCTTCTGACACATACAAACTATCGGTTTCAATGTTGTCTCAGTCGCTGGCTCAGTATTCGGCTGCCATCATCCAGCTATCTCCGAGTGATGGGGCTCTTTTAAGGTCTTGTTTGGAGTCTGCTCGTCTATATTTTCATCAGAAGCCTGCCTACCCATCTGCGGATGTGATTGATCCCGATGATCATTCCCGTGAGTGGTGCAAGACATCTGGTTACCGTGCAGATCCTGAACAATGGCAAGAAATGTATGATTATAGACCTGGTCTTACTCCCACAGAGCCTAATAATGAAATCGAGTTCCCTCCAGTTGGTTTGTCTGAAATATTTGCATTACTAGGAAGAGCAGCCAGAGACATACTAGACGCAATCAGCTTCTGTCTGAATTTGCGTAGTTCTCCGTTCACTGAAATTCTTGATAATGTTCCGCTGAGAAATCGGGAAGTATCATCATCTGTTCTGTCGGTATGTTGCCAAGCAAGGCCATCTTTTCAGGGTGCTCAACATCATAGTCTCGCAACCCAGGATGATGGTCAGTTAGGAATGTTCTCTGACCATGAACATCAAGTTGATAAGAGTCTAATAACTATTGTCAAGTCAGATAAACCTGGGTTCCATATGAAGGATTTTCATGGTCGTTGGGTACTTGCAGACGGCGATCTTGGTCCTCAAGAAGCTATAATTTATCCTGGACTTGCGCTTTACCAGGCAACTGCAGGTTATGTCAGCCCTGCATTGCATCGAACAGAGACTAGTAATTTACAAGATAACATGTATGGACGATATTCCCTGGTTTTCAAACTCATGGCTAAATCTATGACCAGTCTTAATTGTTCAGAAATGAGGGCAGCTGGTCATGGGGTGGAAGCTCAATTTCAGCTTCCGGTACCTGTTGATGACTTTATGCAAAGATCAACAGACCAACTCCTTAATAGAAACAACTTTCAAACTTTCAACTTCCCTACTGCACAAGAGGGTATGGAACATTCTATCACCTATTTTTTCAGTCCCTAAGTCTATGTAAATTGTAATTTACCTTTCCAAAGGTCGTTTGTTGATGATATTTATGATTTTAAGTACTCCTGCTGAAAATGTTGACTTTTTAATTGCCCTGAAGACTGGTACAAGTCTTCTCCGGTCCAACATTATGTGACTGTGTTGTAGCCGGCTGGCTGTTTGGTATTAGTCCTATGTGAATGTTTGACCTTCAGAACCAATTCAGTCTGTTTGGTCATACACTTCTGGCTTGGCATGATTAGGTCCTCTTGTTGTGCTTTCTTCTGTGCAGCTGATATTTTCATACCTTAATTGTGTTTTAAACGACTTAAAAACAATTAGTTTGGAGTTTTTTGAAGAAGTTTCAATTGTACGATAGAGATGGTAATTTAAGGAGTCACAATGGTGCTGTTGGATTCATTTGTGGTTCAAATTCATAACAATATTCCTGGAGTTGACAGTTTTATACCATTTACTTCTAATTTATCATAGAACAGCTACTGTTTTCTCAAACTATGCTCATACTGGAGTCATAGTTATCATTTCCTTGGAGAACGTCCAAGGTTCTAATGGCAACTGCATTCTAAATTTGGAGAGAGAATTTCTTTCCCAAGTGGTAAGGGGTCCCCTTACTAGGTAGTATGCCTGGGTTCAAGCCTGACAAATAACAATCCTTCGTCTTCTTCCAGCCTTGACCGCTTTCACAGATTGAGGATTATCTTAAATTAAAGGAAAAAAGAAACAAGTTCTTGTCCTTCTGAAGTTATTTTGCAGTTATGTAATTTATCAGAAATGCTGTCTGGACCTCCAATCTGGCATTCCTTCAGACTATTGACTGTTAGACTATGATAAACAAACTTGATTTACTAGCACTAGGCATAAATTCCTTGAGAATTTAGATGATGGTTGATCAGTTGGAGTAGCCGGTTATAGATGTTAGAACATAGATTGTCACAAGTGATGGACGTCCGAACCTGAAATGATGCATAATGGCGACAAAATTGACCGAAAATATTAGAGAAAACCTTTTAAGTTTCTACAAAGTTTTCTAATTTTCATATTAGTTTTACATATGGAGTATGCACAACAATAATGGATTATCATGTTCATAGGATTAGAAATATATTTTGATGTCAATGAAATGCTGATACAGGATCTATGAAACCAACGATGAGGAGGAAAAGCAATTCAAGATGTAAGCCTCTTCCTCCTTCGAAGAGGTTGCGACTTGAGGCACAAAGAGTTCTTAAAGAGAGGGTTCAAGACATTGCCGACAAGAAAGGTATCAAGCTGAGATTTTGCACCCTGAAGGAGTGTGAGAATCACATCCAGTCACTTGACAGCCCATGTGCAAATATAAGGATAGAGATTGGATGGCCACCTGGAGTTCCATTTGTTCACCCACATGATCTTCCTAACAAGGCAAAGATAGGGTTCCTTGAAACGTATGAACCTGGGTGGTCAGCAACACATGATATGGAGTTGAGTCTAGTTGAACCAGGACAGCAAAGTCAACACACTGGCTAACTGTAGTTGTAAATCTCTTATTTAATTTTTCCTTTTTCACTAGTATGAATCATCAATACTTAAGCATGCACTTGTATAAGGAGCTAGTGTCACCTGTCTTTTGAATTTCGAAATAGACTACACTTGGTAAGCATTTCTGAAAATCTATTATGCCAAGGCCCGTCTTTACAAGTAAGCATTTACTTATAAAGTTGTTGCAATGTACAAACTAATCTGATCTATGTTATGCCTTAGTGGTCGTATTGGCTGTTTAAGTACCACTTTGGCATCGATATTTTTGCAGGTTGAGATTATTTGCATTTTAAATCGACTTCTTTTATATGAGTTTTCATGAAGCAACATGTGACTGTTGTCCTGCTGAAAATCCAAAAGTTGTGACAGGGCTTTTGGCACACAACATAAGAAATCAAAGTGAAAAAAGGATTACTAAATTGTTCACCAATGTAAAAGGACATTTAGGTTACTCTGTTCTGTAATTTCCTGAAAAGAAAGAAAAGTTTATTGTACGTGAAAATGTGATACACAAGGGCGTCCTTCATGATTGAACGAGGCCATTATGTATTGGTAAGTGCATCTTAAATCATAAAAGAGTAATTCTTTTTAAAGTGAATAATTAGCATTCCATTGGCTTCTCATTTTATTTTAGAACAGAATATTTATAGCCTTATAAATATAAAAAGGTTGGCAAACCAAACATGATTCCATTTTAATGTTGCGGTGCGCTCTCCTCGACGTATGCTTTGGGTTTTGCCGAAATGCTTCTCAAATTCTCTTCATAAAGTAGGCAAACCTGGATCCATGTGTAACTACTTTAGACATTCTTGAATCTGCTTTGTTCGAGTTTATTATCCTCATAAAGTTTTAACCATGTTAACAAATGTTTTTGTGGTGCATTAGCTAGGAAATTTTTGTAAATATATAAATTTTAGAGGTAAGAATTACACAGAGAGTAATTGATTCCAAAAATTACTATTTTTCCTTCTTCTGAATATGAGTGGTTATAGCTCATATACAGGAGGCCATGATGGGTATCTTCGACAATGGTTCCTGTTTGTCTTTTGTAATCCATTTCGTAGCCAAACCATGTATTCATAAAAGTACTTCCTCTATATGACTTTTGGTTATGAATTTGTCTTTTGAAACCATGATCTTGATTGTAGATTCAAGGGTTTGCATAAAACAGAATTAAAGCTCATAGCTCTTTCTAAATTAGTGATATCTGTTCAGAAAGCTAGCCGAAAAAATTGATTTGTAATATGCAAGAGATTATCCTAATCTTGGAGGGGCGTCGACATCATGCTTGCCCATCCAGAGTAATTGAACACAAAGCCCAGGCAATGAACAAGAGCCCTTCCCAGGAATCATAATAAAAGCCAGCGAGATATGCAAAATTGATTGTGCTCTGATTCCTTCCGCCAGACTTGTATGTGCTCGTCATGACCATGTTTGAGGCTAAACTGTTGCACAAATTGTGTATCTTTCTCATCCGCGAAATGACTGGTTTTCAAAAGGTAGCTCAATGGGTGTGGCATTAGCATAGAACTCTTCCAAATTGTAGAACTTGCGCTGTTGAGGAAGAAATAGATGCACGACAACATCACCTGGAATCAATAACATATCAATCAACGAGTAACAATACAAATGACATGCAAATAACGATTATTTGTTTTCATAGCTTTCTGGCAGAACCCCAAAAGAGATATTCCCGTTCAGATCTGCAGGAAATATGAGTACAAACTGGAATTGTATCTTTATCCTTTTTCTTTTTACTTGTTCCCAAAAAGCATGTAAGATATACTTTAGACAATAGTTATAGATCAAAATTACTTGTTCCCAAAAGGCATGTATCATAATGTGTAAAAGTCAAACCCAATTCTTCTGCAATCCCGTGCACCAATAAGCAAATGGTAGCAAATGCTAAGATATGAGAGACATGCTTTACTTGAATTTTTGTCTGAAAAGGAAGAATGCTTATTAGTGCTTATTCATCAAAATGTGTTCTATTTGAGTGTTTACACATCAAAATGTGTAATATTTTGCACTTCCAATCTAAGTAATGGTGTTAACAGCTGGTAAATTTTGGCTTTTACAGAAATGGATATTTACATCAATCATATTTTTACCGAGTGAAGAACATCATTGAATGAACATAAACAACACAACACTTACCAAAGTCTAACAATGTCCATGAATTGGGTTTCAAGTCCCCTGATGCAGTCTTTCCGAACTGTTTCTCTGCCATGTCTCTAATTTTTGTTCTACATGACGAAAAAGAAACAAAATCACTAAGTAAATATCCTTCAAGTGATAGTATAAGGAAAATATCTTTTTGATCCATTTTTGAGCTAATCACACATCAGATTGAATACTAAAAGTTTGGATCAGAAGAACAAATCATACCCAATAGCATCAATCTGAGGGCGAGAAAATGCAGTAGCAATGATAAAAAACCGAGTCCAGTACACCAAAGGCTTCACGAAAAGGACTTTTATATCTCCAGCCTTCACCTCATTTGCAACTTTAGCAACTGCTACAGCAACTACATCAATGCCAGAAAACCACGAAATCTTTAGCATAAATGGCCCTGCAAGATTTCAGCTGTCAAACTACTCTAAATACCCCCAATTGCTTCTGATACTTCTCTTGTTCGGGTGGGTGCAGACAATCAACCTGAAAGCATATTATCTATCTAAAAGAGGACAGACATTGAGGAGGATGAACAAATGTAGTATGAGAAAATTTCATATCAAGATCCTCAAAATCACTGGAAATGAGATTCCAACAAGCAGATGGCATTATCCTCACCACAAAATCTCAAGGAAACATATAGGTTTGAAATTTAGGTATTTCTGAACTTACACATTCAGGTGGTTAATATTGGAAAGAAAACATTTTACAGTCATAGGACCCTTTCTTTGGCATTGAAAATGAAACTGCAAATGCTGATGTAATGAATGGCATCCTCAGCAAAAGTATAATTCTCATACTAAATGTGAAGGAGTAGCAGCCAACAGAAGCAACAATTTTATGGTGTCAAATATGATCAAAACAAGCCAAGATATTTAAGAACTATGAAAAGTTGTTGAGAAACAATAATATTGGTGCTATTCTTTTTGAAGGAGATGGAGAAAAGGTGTGACTGTTAGCAAGAGAATGTCAAGATATATGACAAATAATGGGATGCATCGATTTTGAATTCTGCCCGACACCATATATAGATCAAGAGTAAGAGGAGCCTACAAGACAAGCTTTCAGCATCATCATCAATTTCAGCTCTGGCAGACTTTTGGTCATTTCTCCGATATACAACTTTTCCATACTTCTTGAATAAGTCATCAAACATATCATCTGTATCTTCACTGACATTCTACAGAGAACAAAATACTCGTGTTAGGGCCACGTATGGCATTAGAGGTATGAGTTTTCTTACAGAAGAAACAGCCATAAGAACGTTAACATGTAAACAAGATTAGACTGCTATAATCGCTCCATTGCAAGTTAGCAACTTCAGCAACTATCTCAACAAAACTTTAATCTAAATTTTAAATGCACAAAATCCTTTCGCAGTGCACCTCAGAATTAACATGAGCACGTACAGATTACTGTACCTGTAAAGCAAAGCTTCCAACTCTAGCATCTGTCCAAGCTTTAGTTTTGTAAAGCTTCCAACTTTAGTAACTATCCAAACATCAGTTTAGTAAAGCTTGCAGCTTTAGCCACTATCCAAACATCCGTTTGGTAAAGCTTGGAACTTTAGGAGCTATCCGCATTCAGAATCAAATGACACTAAACTATAAAGTGTGCTTGTCAAGAATCAGGCTAGAAGACCATTCTCATAGGCTTAAGACGAGAAATAGTTTTCACAGCCTCAACTACACTGACCCAACAACAATTATCGAACTATACACGAACATCTAACAATTAAGCGTAGAGAATTATCTATATAATTAAACCCAGAATTATCACTAAAAATCCAAGACACCAAATTATAAACCCAGATGTTATCATAATTTTTCACAAAGTTAAAAATAAGTGAGAGATGATACCGAGCCAAGAGCCATTGTGGAAACATTGAAAGAGCTTCTGGAAGGGTCTGAAATGGGGTTGTGGTTATGTATCCATGAGCCATGAGGAACACGTAAGGTAGTAGACCAAGAAAGCTTGCCGGGTCTCGTCGGAGGGCGGAGGTGGTGGCCGGAGGTGGAAGTTCCGGCGAGCGCAGAGTGAGGAAGATAATGTCGAAGTAAAGGGGCAGAGCAGATTTCCATTGGCATTCTTTTCTGGTTAGTTTATTTTGTCACATTAGCCTTAAACTATCTCTATCTATACAAAGCTGAGATTTTTTTTATTCCCTAGAAGAAGGAGAGTTGTAGAAGCCAAGTCAAGTGATTGATAAATTGCCCATTTTGCCCTTTCCTCAATAAATCCATGGCATGGCTCAAGAACTTGCTGGTCTCTTATTAAATTATCATTCAAAATATCAAGACATGGTTCATTTTATTTACAACAGAAGTGACAAAATATTCATCATACAAATAACATTAAATTAAAAAATTAAGTCGAGTGAATGTTGAGAAGAAAATAAATCAACTTTCTTTGTCGTGTAAGGCGACGAACCATTTTAATTGTCTGGCAGGTGCTTCTTTCTGATCCAATTTTGGGATCAAAATTCTTTTCTTTTTTTTTTTTTAATTTTATATGTTTAAAGACCCCCATTTTTGAGCCTATGTATATGCTAGGATGTTTTGATTTATATATTAGGCTGCACTAATTTAATTTGATGAAGTCTCATTGTGCCCTGAGGCTGCTAATTGCTGAAAATACCATGATACCATAGTTTTTGATTCATTGCCCTTATGTCCAATAACTATAGGAAGAATATTTATGCCATAGCGCATTATTAAGCTACTCCGGTACAACTTCTAACATGCGACTTTGGCAAAATATATTTGAAATTTTGGTTTCATGGTGTATTTTGCTTGGTGTGGACGTACTTTAGTTTTCCAAGCTATGTATTATAACTACTCTGTATCTGTTTTTTGGCTATTTACTCTTGGGAGACATAAACTTTGATTTAATCATTTGCTAAATTGTGTGCCAAATTATCTTATATATTAATTAATAGATTGAATATGAGAGAGAGAGAAACATATATAGAGAGAGTTGAAATAAATCTCATAAACAAATGTACCAAGAGCACAATCTTATCATACAAGGGTATATTACACAACGAATTTAACTATTTTCTACAAAAAATATTACAGTCTGATAACAAATCAATTTAAAAAGAAAACATACTACGCAACGAATTTAACTATTTTCTACAAAGAATATTACAGTCTGATAACAAATCAGTTCAAAAAGAAAAGCATACACACAAAGCACAAAACAGACGTTTCACAAATGAAAAGCCAAAAGTTGTGCGGAAGAGCGTCAGCTTTGGTTTGCTTTTCAAAAGCAGGCATCCAAGAGACAGCAGCAGCAAAGGGCTGCACAACTGCAGAGCAAATCGCAATTTGTGGAGTTAGTTAGTATACCCTAGATATCAAATTTAGTAGATAAAATTGGAAAATTTTGAACATTTCATGAATTAATCATGAATATAGAGAGCTTACCATCCCTTCCAAAAACCATCACCCCTAATTGTAGTCTTGTCTGAAGAATGTTTGAGGTGGTCTTCACCATGATGATCATCTTTTGTTGGATAACCCATTGGTGGAGGTGCCATTACCTGTGGTGGTGCACTTGAAGCTGCTGCTGGATATGCAACTGCAAGGACAATTATCCATTAGCCAAACAATCATTAGGCTTTTCTGGATGATATTAACACATTAAACTCTTGATCTTGCACTTACCAGGAACTTGTTGGTGATTGTAGTTACTCATGGTGCCAAGCCCGTTCTTTGCAAGAGAAACGCCTATAGCGGTACCGCGCTCACTTGATGGGATAAAAACTTGATTCGATTGAAGAGAAACGCGAATGTGCAACAAATATGGAGGACACTCGGAAGATATGGAAGAATGAGAATGAAGAAAAGGGAGGACAAGAGTTGGTATATATAAGCTTCGCTTTGTAGATGTTAGCTTTGAATATAATGTTTTCTAGGTTAAGGTTGTTCACGCGGAGACGAAAATTCCTGGAAGGGTTGTTAGGACAGTTGCGTACTCTTGCAATCTCCAGAACAACAAAGGAGGCTGATTCTACTTTGAAAGTCTTCATTCGTTATCAGCATTTTCTAATAATGGCATTATAAATATTAAGATCACGCGGAGAAGTAAAAGAAGAAAAAATACGGGCAAGACGTATAACCAATTAGCGTATTACAAGTAACTCAAAGATTGTAACATGTCGTGAAGAAGTGGATCACCATTTTCTGTTTAATACAATAAAAATCAATCAAATGCCAAAATCGTTACATGTGTCCTCCCCTAGATCCCCTTTTCTCACTAGGGTGGGCTGCCACGCTAATTATTCCAGCCATCACCTTATATAAAAATTTAAATATATTTATGCATTTATTTTTAATGTCTTGATACACCTTCTCACGTATAAGCGAGTTTCTTTTTAAATTTTACGCACAAGTAATTTTCATGTTTTTAAATAAATGACAGACCTTTCAATGTGTAGGCTTTGATACCATAGCAAAATTACTACCTCATCTGAAAATTTACACTTGTAGAGAGATATTGGTGCAGTAATTCTGTTACTTCAAAGAGAGCATCATAGGCCGGGCAAGTCAGGACTTGGCCTATGAAATGAAATCATCGCCATCTTTGGCTTTTGTTCCTCGTTGTCTAGTTATACATTCATATATGCAACCTCGGAGCCAGAACAATGGTCAGCCCTCTAATGCAGGCCAATTCATCTGGATGCAGTGATCCTATTTCATTTTATAAACGAGGAATCTTGGATGTTCGAAAACCAAAACTGAAACAAGAGAAGCTGTCGATTAAGAATCTGAAACAGAGAATGTTGTTCCCGAGACTCTCAACACACTCACACACGAGTTCATCAATAACATATCACCTTCTCATAAATGATCTAAAGATTCTATCATATTGAAGCAACTAAAAACAGTCCTGCACATTTACAACTAGAAGAATGAAGGCTATTGTTATAACAAATGAAAGAATGAACTCTTGCGATTATAAATCAGAGAACTAAATCAACTCGTCTAAAGCTCACCATGGAATGAATCTCTCTCCTCGTCCCTGCTAGTTCTCTTGATTTAGCTATCAAAAAATCCTGGGCCAGCCAATGAGAGTAGTTCTTTGCCAGCATCCTTGCCCATCAGAATCATGTCGTCAAGAACGCAGGGGCCTTTTCTTGAGGTTTCAAGCACTGAAAGATTGACAAGAAAAAGGAGGAATGAAGGATGATATCAAAATCTCAGTGATATTACATGCAACAATAGCAAGAGAGAAAGCATAGCTATTTCCCAACTTCACATGCTCAGGCCACAATTATTATACCTCGTGATCCATCTGGGGAGGCCACCAACCCTTTAAATACACAATTTCCATCCTCATCTCGACTAGCATAACCTGCTATTGGTGTACGGCAAGAGCCATCTAGTGTTTCCAGAAAAGCCCTATCGCAAGCAATTGCTAATCGGGTCTCCTCATGATTCAAAGATGCTAGGTAGTTAGCCTGCAGTGGAAGAACCGAAACCAAATAGAAAGAAGCGAGGTTGGTAGCAGTAAATACTTCTTATAAGCACTAGTAGATTTCCTTTCACAGAATTAGTAACTTTGAGTGCTGGAGAGATTAAGGGGAGACTTGTGCATCATGGCATTACTTTTTCACTTTAAATATCAGATGAGTTCAATAAACATGAAACGCAATCTACTTTTGCTTTCACATTTGCATTCATCACTTTGTCAAGTATTAATTTTGAATTAAATAACATCCCACTGGAAAACATAATTTCCAGAAACCTCGGGAATCAACAGTAAAGGATATAGACAGTTTGTTGGCAGTACTAATGGTAGTAATGTAAACCCACCACTATCCCCACCTCATCAAGGAGAAGAAGAAAATAAAATAAGCTAAAGTAGGAGCAAGTTAAAAGGAAAAGTCTCTAATAAATGCACTAATTCAAATATAGCTAGGTAGAGAAAATGCCACATACCATCTTTTCATCATCACTCCTACATGCTATTCCAATGGCCCCTTGAGCAACAGCAGGAAGCATATCATCAATTGAAAGAATAGAGGTTACATTCTCTGTCATACTCAGCCGTTTAAGCCCAGCTAAGGCCAATAATGTTGCTTGGACTACTCCTTCATTCAATTTTCTTAGCCTTGTCTGAACATTGCCTCTAAAGTTCTCTAACACCTACAGACAACTGTCAATCAAAAACATAAAACTGAAAATGCAAAAACAAAGATGGCAGAGATAAATGTGAGAACTACAGTCCCTGCTATACATCTAAGCTAAATGACTAGTTTGTGAAATCCAACAGGTAATGTTGTCTGTTCAGCAATCAGTTATTAAATTAAAAAAGAATAGATGAAGCAGAAGGTGCATCAATGTAGTTATATTATTGGTTAGTTAACCACAAGCTTCTAAATGGTTTTATAGAATATATGTACCCTGTGATTAATCAATAAATAATTACTACAAACTTGATTGTACTTGATGCCCTCATTGTCTAACAGGGATCACATCACAGTTCAGAAAATAGGTTAATCCTATGAACAAAGATACTTTAGGACATAAACCTTAAGTGGTGGATATCGGTGACGTAGTTGTGATTTCCTCCTCAGCGAAGCCGTACCCACAGTGCTCCCCGCAGGAAGATCTGCCAGTGAACTTGCACCCAAAGAAATAAATGTATCCCGTACATCCTCACACGGAAGATTGCAAGGCAAAACAATCTTGTCTGGAAGATATGTTGGTACATCCTTCATTGAATGAACAGCTATATCAATGTCCTGGTTGATGAGGGCTTCATCTATTTCTTTAGTGAACAAGCCCTTTCCACCTATGTCTGCAAGTGGCTGGCTTAAAATTTTGTCACCTGTTGTTTTTATTATTACAATTTGGACAGCCCCCTCTTCAGCCAAGTCAGAGTGCAATGCCATCAGTTTATCTGGAGTCTCATGAGCTTGGGCAAGAGCCAGTGGACTGTCCTACACAAGGAATATGCATGTGCCCATAAGATAACTGGTAAATTTGACAATATCTGGTTAGAGAGAGTGAGAGAGAGATACGTCATAAATGAAACTTTGAATATTTACATGGAATATATAATCCATACATTTGCAGTTAATCAACATCTCATCCCCCCAGCATGGTCTCTCCCAATATTGTTGTTTCCCGTTATTTCCAGTCTCCAGATGTTAGTGTCATGCCCAATTCTAGAAACTTAGCTTTGTAAGTGAGATCAGTGATGTCGCCTTGACAATAACTAGACCCAAAATGATTGATCAAAGTTATTAGTTAAGCCACCGCTACATCTATAATCACACTCATCCCCTGTCCCCCACAAATGTAAGATAGCACAATCATAAAATCCAAAATGACAAAGCTTTCATTATTCAATTTTCTCGTAGAAATACATACAACTTGAAAGCAAGATCCACCTGATGGGCTACCTGTAAGAATTAAAATTTTGATGTCTAATACCTACCTTATTAACACAATAAATTGATTATCTTCAAAACCAATCAACAAAGATGCAATCTTGACAAAACCAAACATAAACTAAGTACAATTCAAGCTCAAGGAACATCTGTTCTTCATCAAAGAAGCATCTTTTTACATCACATTTTGCAAATCTTACAAAACGAAAACAAAGAAGCAATCATGACAAATATTTGCACAAACTGATAACATTACAAGCAAGAAGAACTTCTGTTGAGCATCATAGGAACATCTTTTACATTACATTTTGCATATTACATTTTGCATATCTTCAAAACCAATCAAACAAAGATGCAATCTCGACAATATAATGCATAAACCAATTACGATTCAAGCCCGAAGCATATCAGTTCAGCATCATTTAAACTACATTTTAGAAAACATTAAAGCATACCCAGAACGCTAAAGTTGAAAAAGTTGAGAGCTTTACCTTCCTCTGGTGCCAATTCTTATGACAGCAGCTTTTGTCTGTGTCTGCTGTTCCATAGCAGCTGAAGCTTTTGTCACAAAAGATTTTCCATTTTGTTTCTTTTGGGCTGCAGATTTCGGGCATGGTAAAGACAACCCAGGAGCTGAAATTGAGGATCCATTAGCCATTTTTTTTGCTTTTGGTAAAATAATTTGATTTAAAGAAACCATTATGGTTTCCATTTGAGACAGGAAAAGAAAAGAAAGAAATTTTTGATTTGCAAGGCGAAAAGGCAGAATCTTTTGGCAAGGTTTTGGCTTTGCTTTTTGGCTTTTGTGCTGCCAACTTATCCTCCAGGTCAGCAGGCAATGATCTGCCATGTCAGCACTAGAAATCTTAATTCTGAAACAAGTGGCACATCATTTACTCTCCTGACACCTCACCCAAATCTGCCCATCAGCAACATTTACCTCGCTTTCGGTAGTGTGGAATTTGAAGGAAAAATTTTATTTTTAACCTTATTTTTTAATTTGCTTTAAAAAATAACCCAGTTTTGAAAGGAGTTGTAAAAGTAGACTTTTCGAACTTATGAAGTTCAAAAACGAAGTTACAAAGTTCGACTATGTCAAGGAAAAAAAAAACGACATTATAAAATGAGATATCGAACTAGAGAAGTTCGACTAATGAATTCGAAATTCAGAAGCTCGGACTCGAACTTCTGAAGTTCGACTGTGGATCTCGGAAACCGCACAAGGAAGCTGGCTATTTTCGAAATTTGAAAGTTCGAATGCGCACGTCTCGGAGTAACTATCGCTGCACGTAACAGACAAAGCATTAAAGCAGAATCTCGAAACTCGATGTCGAATTTCTGAAATTCGAAATACATAAAATCGAACTTCAAAAGTTCGAATACCGTATATACTCGAACTTCAGAAGTTCGAAAACTAGCTTTTCTTCCTTGATGTCGAACTTCTGAAGTTCGAGTATACAGGGTTATCGAACTTCTGAAGTTCGATTTTATGTATTCAATTTGAAATTCGACATCAATTTCGAGATTCGCTTAACGCCTGTCATTACGTGCGATAGTTACTCGATGATGTCGAACTCAAGTTCGACTCCTCGAAACCGCAGAAGAAGGCCGTTTTGAACTTTGAAAGTTCGAATCGTGCGTCTCGAGTAACTATCGCCGCACGCAATGCAGGCGTTAAAGCGAATCTCGAACTCGATGTCGAATTTCAAATTGAAATACATAAAATCGAACTTCGAAGTTCGATAACCTCAGATACTCGAACTTCGTAAGTTCGATAACCTGTATCTTCGAACTTGAAGTTCAAATCTAGCTTTTGTTCGCCGATGTCAAACTTCAAGTTCGACTTTCTAGTATTTAAACCCCTACCAAACCCTCCTCTTCCATCCAAAATCTCACCTCTTTTGCTTTCTCCAGTGCTCTCTGATCCCTCTCTCATTTTTCTCCCACCCAACTCGAAAATTTAGTATAAATTTTCCGCATCCTAGGATTTTGCCTAAATCTTGTAAGTTTTCTCTTTTTTTTTTGTATCGAATTTATATGTTTTAATGTGTTTGTTTTTTTAATTTATATGATGTTAAATTTCGAAATTATATGTTAATTATATGTTGCCTACGTTTAATTTGAAAATTAGATTATTGTTTAGTTTAGTGGAATATTAATCATATTGGTTTATTTTATATGTTAATTGTATGTTGCTTAATACGTTAAATTTTAAAATTAGACTATTGTTTAGTTTAGTGGAATATTAATTTTGTTGGTTTAATTTATATGTTAATTATATGTTGATTTATTTTTGGAATATTAATCATTTTATGATGATGGGATGTATTAATCATTGTGTATATAATTTGTGTGCATATAATCAGTATGCATATAATTAGTGTGAATTTATAATTATTCAATTAATCATATGGAGTTTTAGGGTTTTAGTGGAATTTTAGGATTAATTATGTTAATTATTAGTCAATTTAAGATGACGTTATGTATTAATTAAGTATTAAAGTTGTAGTTCTAAAGTATTTAGTATGAATTTTTATAAATTTTAAATAATATAAAATTTAAGAAATGAGAAAATTAAAGTTATAGGGCATATAGTAAGTAACTAAAGTTAGGGTTTTAGTGGAGTTTTAGGATTAATTATGTTCATTATTAGTAATTTTAAGATGAAGTGATATATTTGTTCAATATTAAAGTTGTAGTTCTAAAGTAATTAGTAATAAATTTTTTGACGTTTAGATAATGTTAAGCAGTATTAATTTTATTTGTTGTGCAACTTTAATTTGAAAATTAGATTATTGTTTATTTTAGTGGAATATTAATCGTGTTGGTTTATTTTATATGTTAATTTTATGTTGCTTAATATATTAAATTTCAAAATTAGACTATTGTTTATTTTAGTGGAATATTAATCATGTTGGTTTATTTTATATGTTAATTATATGTTGATTTATTATTTGGAATATTAATATTTTTATGATGATGGGATGTAATAATCACAGTAATAATAATTAGAATGAAATTAGAAAAATTAAAATATTATGAATTTTACAAAGTTAGCAAAATTAGTTAAATATTAAAGTTGCAGTTCTAAACTAATTAGTAATAATTAGTACTTTTACATTTTTTTTATTTACTTAATGCTCGTAGGATCTATGACTCATAGACTAGCTCCTAGCGATAGTTCAGTGTTATGCTATTACTATGACCACTAGGTGAATTATTTGTCATCACCCCATCAGTTAGAGGAACACAAGATTTATAAGAGTGATAGAGAGTTATTCCTATGGATGGAGCATCCTGCTGTGCAGACAGCTTTATTGAGAGCCGAATTTTTTGGATGTTATGCGGCGCGCTTCCATCAGGTTGACAATCCTCTTATTACTGCCTTGATTGAGAGGTGGCGACTAGAGACGCATACATTTCATTTGCCTGTAGGCGAGGCCACGATCACACTCCAGGATGTCGCTGTATATTGGGGATTACCGATTGTTGGTCAGGTTGTCCCGGTGCTCGACGATACTAGTCAAACTCCGGAAGAGTGGCGGACACGTATTCATCAGTATATGGGGGTATATGTATCTTTGGACAAAATTAGTCGAAATTCGATTAACATACCCCATCTGAGGGAATTGTACGTAGCCCAAGGCACTCCGGAGAATCTTGAGGTAGAGGAAGCGGAACGGCGGGCCCGTTTGTGGATTTTTTTGTTATTTGGCACCCATATGTTCACTGATACGACAGGAAATAAATTATTGTTACATTGGTTAGACTTTTTGATTGACTTTGATCATATCAATGAATATAATTGGGGGGCAGCATGCCTTGCGCATCTGTATAGATGGCTTTGTAAGGCTTGTTGCCGTGATTGTAGAGGCATGTGCGGGGCCGTCATGCTCATTCAGGTAGCACACTTAATCATCTCATTGTTGTTAATGATATTTGAAGAAGTATTATTGCTTATAATATAATTATCTTGTACAATGCAATTTTTTGCTTGGGACAGACTCACGGCTTTTAGGCCAACACTGTGTGAGCAGACGGATAGGCACTATCAGAGGGATGGGCACGCTGTTCACCCTGATTTCCCGTTGCCAGGCCCACCACGCGGCTACATGTTCTTTGCGAGGAAGGATCTGAAGTGGGTTGCGGGCCGGGCTAGTTTGAACGAGGCGCGAGACATGATTGACCGTTTGCAGCCCGGCGAGGTTTGAAAAAATTTACATCTCACATTTATTACTCTCCCTTGTTAATTTATGTTGTATGTTTTATAAACTAATCTGCCGTTATTGTTGTGTTCCCAGTTTATTTGGCAGCCATTCGAGCATGCAATGGGTGGTTTGCCATAGTATTGTTTGCAAAATGCGGAAGCGTGGCGAGCATGTGTACCCCTCATCGTTGGTAGACAGGTTGAGTGGCACCGTCCTGATCGGGTACTTCGGCAGTTCGGCATGCGGCAGATGATCCCCGTTAATCCACCAGCGTGGCAGAAGCACCGGGACGGGAAAGAGAAGATTACAGCCGAACAATATAATTCGACAGTCGACATGTAGGTCAATTGGGAAAACACTGCTGTGGCGACGGAGTTATAGGACTTTCTCGATCCTGGGGCTTTGAGGGCGTATATGAGATGGTACCGAGGGATAACCATACTACATGTTGGACACCCTCGGACTAGTCATACAGACAACGGCTATGTTGCGTCGGCCCACAATGAGAACAGTCTGGTTAGTGCAATATGAATGTTTTCCCATAAATTCGAATTTAGTATGCATTGATGCAATACCTATTGACAGTACCCGTAAATTTTTCTTTAGGCGGTATACGCTCGGCATGTTGTTAACCACAGTGGGAGTATTATACGGTAGTACGAGGCGGGAGACTTACGAGTAGATGCGGCTACTCTTGATTTTATGGTGAGTCATCTACAGGTCCTGCACATCAGAGGCCAGGTCATACTTCAGTAGACCCAGCATGAGCACCTATTGGACGACACGACAGCCATGTATGACGTCCAACGTCCGCAACCACCTCCACAAATGTTACATCGGTCGGGACAGCGGGGCCGTTATCATCATCCCACTCAAGAGCCCAGCACTTCGTACACACCGCCGCAGCCTGGTAGGTTTAGCCAGTTCGAGTATAGCGGTCCGTGGGTCGATCCCAGTACTTCATACATGCCGCCACACCGTGGCAGGTTTAGCCAGTTTGAGTATGGCGGTCCGTCACATCAGGAGCCCCGCACCTCGAACACGCCACCGCAGGGGCCATTATCTACCAGTGATTATCTGATAGATGATCAGACTGCTGAGCTGGTGCTCGAGGAGGACCATCTACTGCATCGTACTCGTAGACGCACACAGTCACCACATCCATCACCATGCGTTTTACCCGACCGGACCAGTAGGGGTCGGAGGCCCGATTATTACACTCATTCTTAGTATTGATGTAGTTGAATAAACATTTTACATTTCAAACTTATTTTAGTAATTCTATGCAATTGAACTTTCATTTTTCATTATTTTTTCGTACTTATTATCATGTCTCGATATAAATTGTGTTGATGTTGATAACATTTTGAGATGGAGAGATTTGACAATATCTTTTATTGAAAACATTACACACCATAATAGAAAAGACCAATTAGCTTCACATGCTACAACTTCATGATAACCATTCGAAGCTACGTATCTATTATTAGGGGGCAATTTGGTGCAATATGCCCAGGGTTACGACAATAACCACACTTTCTTTTGCCTACTTGGTCGGAATTGTCTATCTCGTTTGGTATACGCCGAGCTCTTTCACGCCCACGTCTTCTGTCGCGCACTCGTAAAGCATTCGGGAGTAACGTCCAACTGGGTCCTAGAGGCCAGTAAAATTCATGTTCAAGGGGTTGAAATGTCATATTATATGTTGCCTCGAATGACTCTACCATATAATGAAGATCAACCATGGTTGAAGGGTTTTCACCCCTATAACGGGCAACATATTGGGCATGAGAGCATGGCATATGATAGGCTGTCCACTTGCCACATGTGCATGTTCGTCCCACCCAATCTACCTCTTGTTTGTTGGGAACATCGTTCCATCATTCTAGCATTCGACCGACCTGGTACTACTCATCTAGTCTGAATGCATGCAATCGCATCCGGTGTGAAGACGTATCCCACTTTTCATATTTTTCTCTCGCTCGATCCGTCAGAATACGACCATCTCTATGCATGTGCATCGCGTTTTCCAACCTATCATGGAAATATCCCTTTAGCTTTAAAAAAGTGTTATTTACTAGTGCTGTAATAGGCAATCCCCTGGCTCCGACAATCACACCATTGAAGCATTCAACATTATTTGTTGTCAGCACTCCCCATCTATAACCCCCATCGTGACTCAATGTCCATGAATCTGGACCGAGGTCGGCTAACATCTAGTGCACCCGTGTACCAACGCCAGTGGGTCGTGGGTCGATATTACGAATAATGTCCATGGCGGCGATGTGCTTCCGTTTCTGGCTTTCTTTTCTAGCTATCCAACACATGTCTTTTGCGAATTGGTTATGCCATCTTTTCATCACATTGCTTTTTAGATGTCTCAAGCAAATGCAACGCTTCACTTGAAGTCGGCCGTCGGATGTTATTTTATTGATGGCTACAGCGATTCCTGCGTGCCGATCAGACATAATGCAAACTGTTGACATGTCGTTTAAGAAACACTGACTTACCTTCTCCAGGAACCACCTCCAACTATTTGTACTCTCGCCATCGACAACGGCAAATGCCAACGGTAATATATGGTCGTTGGCATCTGTCGCTAAGGCGACGAGCAGGTGGCCCTTGTACTTCCCATGCAGATTTGTTCCGTCCAACGAGAGTACAGGTTGACAGTGCCTCCATGCCATGATGCACGGACCAAAAGCCCAAAAAACATAGTGGAAAATTTTTTTTGTTTCAGTTGAACCCTGGGCGAACTTTTAGTGGACAACGGTTCCCAGATTCTTTGCAATTACGGCGGCAAAAAATGCGCGGCAGCATCTTGTATGACATGTCCCAGTCTCCAAAAACTAGTTGGATTGCCTTATTCCTACCACGCCAAGCTTTCCCGTATGTTATATCAACATTTAAAGTCTTCTTTACGTGGACTTGGATAAGACGTACCTTGAAATCAGGCTTCTCTGCAACAAAATGCGTAACCATGTAGCTGACCAGACCAGATGTTAGATTTCTATGGTTTGGCCCGCATTTATCTCCCATGCAAATATGCATGCTTTGGTACCTCGTAATCTCGAACATCTTGTGTGTGCATTTTTTTACTGCATGAACCTTCCACTTGCATGGTGTCCTAGGATTGCTTGATTCGTAGCAACGTATGTCCTACAAGGACTTATTCAACTTCACCACCTTCTATTCTCGTTTATGTTTGATCACATTTTGTTGGACAGCGCGTATAAGATCAACCCTTTTCAGGAACACCATGCGTTTGGCTAACTCGATCCGTCTCTCGTCCCGCATTGGTCTCTCCATTGGAGGCTCATTTGAAGTGATGTAATACTCTGTCCTAGCTGTGTGGAAAGCTACTGGTTCTTCCTCCTCTAGATCCGGCTCCAGCTCTTCGCCATTGCCTGGCCCCACATCAACCTCTTCGTTTTCGTAGATTAAACTTTCTACTGACACAACATCTTCCTCCTCGTCTAACTGGATGTCCTCATCTACTTCTTCCGGTTCAGATAAAATAGAATCTAATCCTACCTCGAACATCTCCCGAATGTCACTAGCTTGAGAGGGTCCTTCAACTTCAAATGTGGGGCATGGCGGTGGAGAAAGGGAAAATATGGCAAACCTTGTCGTTGTAGTTGGAATGTTGATTTCCGCATTGACATAATAAGGTGGTTCCACATTCAAATCTGGCAAATCACCAACAATTTCTTATAGTGTTGCTTCTTCATTTGAAGGCTGTGGATTGTACATGACATCACTTTGCACGTCTACGACAACGTGCGCACATCTCCTATTCATATCCATGCAAGCTGTTTCGTATATGTCCTGTACATCTTCGTCATCCTTAATGCCACTGGGGTAATAATATATTTGTTGTAGGTTTGTGTCCCATTTGGGATCACGATAACACACCTCAACTCTATCGATAATAGGCCGCAATTGGAGCTTTGTGAAAATACGAGATACAAACTGATAGTATGTCATTCCGGGAAAAATTTTTATTTTACGTGGTAAGTTTAGACCTACATAGTCGAGCCCATGATCTGTTTCAATTTTGTTGCCACCGTAATATAAATATACGTTAACTGTATCAACATTTGCATTCGTCTTTTTGGGTGAAAAAAAATGTATAACGTGACTTAGATGTGAATGAGTTGCAGAAGGGAGGGAAGTGGAGTGGTTAGTGGTATAGCAGCAAATCCAAAATTTGAAAATGCTACATAATGTGACTTATCGTGTGAACGTGTGTAGGGTTAGTGATTTTGGAACGAGATGATGAAGGGAGAAGTGGGGTGTGCATTATATAGTAACAAATTCGAACTTAGAAATTCGGATTTTAAACTTCTGAGTTTCGACTAATAACCTAACTCGAATTTTAAAAACTCGAAACAACAAAATCGTGCGTCAGAAGTTCGAAAGTGCGAAAAATTCAAACTTCGAAAGTTCGAATTTTTCAAAATTTCGAACTTCAAAAGTTCGAAAAAGGACATATCTGACAAAAATTTTATTCTCTACTCTGCTCTGCCCTCGATCACGTCGGAATCTTGTAAACTCGAACTTTTAAAGTTCGAAACACGATATTATTGTCTCCCTTCTGATATTATTCTCTGCCCTCTGTCACATCGTCGTAACATCGTCACAGAAGGAATCCTGCAAACCCTAGCACCCTATTTTCGAACTTTATAAGTTCGAAGTTGTTACTGTTGATAATTTCGAACTTTTGAAGTTCGATATTGAAGTTCCGTTATTTGAAAATATTTTCGAACTTTCGAAATCCGATATCGAGTTTTCATCATTCGTGATCGAGCTTCTGAACTTCGAAAAGTTTACTTTTGCAACTTCTCTTAAAACTGGACTATTTTTGAAAGTAAATTAAAAAATAAGGTTAAGAATAAAAATAACCCGAATTTGAACTTTGGAGAGTTATAAGTCAAGATTAGTCAATCAAGAATTGCTCCGAGCTATTTATTGTCGTATGAAAATATCAATCATAGACTGATGAGTCAAGATTAGCTTCTGTTATTCAAAATATTCGGTCTCTCTTATCCTTTAACTCTGGTAATTTTTTTAAATATTTCAGGAGACAAATTAATAGTGTGACAGATTAAATTGTCACAGTGATTGGGTAAAATCCGTTCTCTCTCCCTGCTTTTGTAATCTTCCTTTAGGATTATCTTTGCTTATAAAGAATGGTATGGTCTCGATGCCACTGACATTGACAAATTTGTATCTTTGCTGATTTTATATATATATATATATATATATATATATATATAAATTCTTGACCCAAAAAAAAAAAAGGGCCAAGATTAATCAATCAAGAATTGCTCTAAGCTATTTATTGTCGTATGAACATATCAATCATGGACCAATATGCAAACTACACAGAAAGAAAGACAGTAAGGATAAAAGATTATTCAGTATTTTGTTTTAATTTTTGAAATCAATCGTTTGCCAGGCAGAACAATTCATCGGCATTTGCAAATTTATTTTTTATTAGTATCACTTGCATCAGTGGCTTCTGATTTTACAATATTCTATTGTTAAAAGCAATTCTTACACAGTTATTCGGTCTTCACAGTCAAATATATACACATACTATATGCTATACGATGCGCAGGATAAATTAATATTTTTAATATTTTTATTCATTATTAATGACTAAATTTTATAATGAATGTAGGATAAATATAAATAATTTTATAAAATTTAACTTTTGATCAGTTTTTAATATTAGTTATGTTTTTATAAGAGGTCTACAATAATTAGTATAACATTTGAATTAAAAAAGCAAATTCGAAAATGATATAGTTTGGGGAAACAATATAAGATGAATAGTATATTTATTAAAGTTTATCTTATTTTTAGAATAAAGCAATAATAAAATTGGGACATGTGATATTAAAAATAAACATGTAGTCTACTTTATGTGAGGTGTGTGTATATATGTCATATACGCTAGCTTTTTATAATGGGCATGGTGCATGAGTGTCAAAATAAATTTAATATCATGAAGTTACATAGCCAATTTAATGTATTATTTAATTTTTAAACATCTAATTTGACTAGCAGTTTGACGGTAATTTATATTATTATTTTATTAGAAATAATATTTATTTGTTTATTTATATGGATGAACTTACACGTATTGATCAACATAAATAAATAAATCAAATAAAAAAGATAAATGTTAAAAAAATAATTTGTTTATTTTTCATGCATAAAAAATTAATAAACTTTTACTTTTTGGAATCATTCATTTGGCGCATCAGGTGCTGTGCAATGAACCACTGGATTGTAACACGTCACCTACTTAAATCCTAAGAAAATTGTAATTGAAGACAACTGTAATATGTCGGGTGAGTTGCACTTGATTTCCATTAGTGATTGGTTAAGCTGAAAAGCATGTTACATGTTGGTACACAATGAGGCAACCGAATGGTGGCAAATGGCTATTGGTTTTTGGGAGAAAATGAACTTCTCTATTCTTTCCTTGCTTTAGTATATATACATAAATATATAAATATATTATAGCCTATGTGATACATGCATTTTGTAAAATTTTATTTTTGGTAAGCTTTCAAATCACGTAACACTTAGAAATAAATATATAGATATTATAGATATGTCTAAGATAAGTTATAGAAAGGCGCCCAACACTTGGCTAGAAAAGAATAAATTCTAAAATCATTGTTCTCTTATTTGGACAAAAGGATGATATTGAATGTGGTATAACATGATAGTGTAACATACTATATTTAGTGCCACGTGAAAGAATACAGTACATTTGATTTTTAGAGAGAAACATTCTAATATTTTTGGTATGCATTTTGATATTTGTAATTGTTACTATATATAGTATGGATAGATGGACTCTGTCTTGATATGTAGTATAATTACATGCAAGATATGGGTAAATTATAAAGATCATTGTATATTTTATTGAATCACTCTTAAACTTTGCTTTATTGTAATAATATAGTAGCTCATTTTATTTCAAAAAAACTTGGCTTGAAACTTGCTCATATAGAATAAAAGGTTAGTTCTAAGTCATTTTCTTATTGTTTGGGAAAATTTTTGGCTAGAATCGAATTTGCTAGGTTTAGGTTAATTAAATCACTATTGGAGCATATTTGAAATGTCAAACTCGTAGTAAGAGAACATGACAAGCTCAATCTCATGACATATATAAACTTGGACATTCAAAATTAGTTTTGCTCTAGAGAGGTGAATGAATGCCAAGAAATTAATGTGAGAGAAAAGCATTACTACCCATAAACAAATGGATCTAGGTGTATTTGTAAAGAACAGTCATTTAATTCCATGTGTAGTACACTTTTTTGCAAGTTGATTGGCTTATAAGGATGTTAGATTTAAGTTGTTCAGGCATATAATTGAGATAGGGCGTCAGTAAATTTGGAGGTGGCACACTTTCTGATACTCCTAATGGTTGTGTTTGTCTCCGCCATCTCTCTTTTCCCTCTATCTCTGAGGGAATTTGAGATGATTCTTGACCTTGATCTACAAATTATATGCGCTAGTTTGTTAGTTACATATTTTTTCTTGTCACTTACAAATCATAGAATTTTAAATGATTACATTAATATAGGATTTAATAAACAACTTTAGCAAACACATGATAACTTTCTTTTTTTTTTGGTTTTTTTGCTTATATCCCAACACAGATATATATATATATATATATATATATTATATATAACGCAAGTTTAAGTTTGACACAATGAAGAAAAACAGATGAGAAAATTAAAAGTGAGCAAACCCAGCAATACAAGATGGTCCAATGGGCCTTAAAAGGTAGCAGCCTGCTACCTCCACATATTCTGCCTTTCTCCACAACTGATTCAAAAAAGAAAGTTGATCATAATGACATTGGACACAACGAGCTTGCTTAATTAAATTTATATCTTTTGTGTTAAATAATAATATCATGCAATGTGCGACAAACTCACTTTTCTGATCTTTCAACTCTTACTTTTGAGGTCTTTAGAAATTTTTGGTGGATGATTTAACTGAAAGTTTAGTTTAGAATTGATGGAGGGAATAATTGAGCTTCGAGGGGTGGTGAAAGCCGAACTTAAAAGCTTATTGGGGCATCCACCTATCCCTTCTGCCTTTTTATCTAGCAATTTTGCCGAGTAATCTTATTTCTGCAGTCTCCTACTTTATTGCCTCTACTCATGAATTTTCTTGCTAAGTGGGGCCTTCAAATTGAATCTTGAGAAAAGAAAATTCGATCTTCTATGAGGCATTGGGTTAGACATTCCATTATTAGCGTCAAGTGGAGCTCACACCTTAATAATCAGTAGACGTCTTCTAACTAATAATATCTAGTTTGCCATCATATCGAGTCATATGAAACAAGGTTAAATGTTTCGGGCGGCCTGACTCATGATGCAATATTACATCTTCCCACTACATTTTGTTGTTTGGCATGTTTTTGCTTTTCCCTGTTCCTTAGGGAAAAAGAAAAAAAAAAAAAGTTAAACATTCTTCTCATAACAATAATATTCAATTAGTTTTAGATAAACAAGCACATTACGACTGTAATAATCCCATGTGTGCTTACACACCATGTATTTGTGATGAACATGTTGGCAACTTCATCAATACTAATCTATCTTCTTGATACTAACTAATAGCTTCTTGTGCTTGTCTCCTAATTGCACTTTAATTTATCTACAAGATGCACAAGTTACTACAAAACACACAAATGCATCACATGCATTAAAATACTCAAAGCTGCGGCATAAGTAGATTTTTAGTACAAGGGAAGATTACCTTGAAAGCATCACATTTCCTACTCTTTTAAATTGCAGATACATATACATATATATATATATATATATATAAAGATAAATATAAATAATATAGTATATCATTCTCTTTTGTCCTTGCCACTTTAATAAGGAAAAGGAAAATCCAAGGGCAGGCACATGGTGATAGCATCAAAGCATGACAGCGCACTTGATGGGTTTAAGTGATCAACAGATGCAACAAAAAATATTAAAGACACTTGAGCATAGACAACCACGTTGCATATACCAAACACACACACATACACACACAAAATGATGATGTTGTCTATATGCTTTCCCCTGACTTTTATTGTTGGTATCATTTGACCGATCAAGAAAAGCAAGCCAGGTAAGAAAAAGCTAGGGAAATTTTATTATTTCTAAAAATATCTTATTATTATTTTTTATTTAAAAAAGATGTCATAAAAATAATAATTTAATTACTTAATCCTTTCATGCCTAGACGCATATACCAATGCTCCACAGCTCAACTATTTTTGATGATGCACTATGACAATATGTAATTGATAGATAAAACTTATACCTCATGAAATTTCAAGGACAATCAGATATATCTAGCTAAGATTGTGCCATGATTTAGTTATTGTTCAAATATATTCCTAGTGAGATCACTGTATTCTATTTTCTTTTGGTAAATAAAAAGTTTTTTTAAAATAATTTAATTGTCCGTTAATGATGTCACGTTTTATCCCACATGGCAACCTCCAGTCAGAATGGCAAACCTTATCTTCTTTTCTAATTAATAAAATTAATTAGTTACTGCAATTAGTCCTCATCATCAATGAATTGCCTTCATTAAATTTAACTCTGTTTCTTAATCAAGTCAAAGAAAACAAACGAATAAAAAGAAAAGGAGATTTTTTCTTTTAAAAAGGAAGCTCTCACCTTAGACATATACCCCAAGAATTTCGCTCTATTTACTGCTGAGAAATCTCTACTATTAATTAACAACTATAGAAAAATATTAAGTGAGTAATTACTATTCTTTACTTCCCAAAGGTCAAGTTATGAGATTGGAAGTAAGGGAAAGGCTTGCACCTTTGAAAAGTTGACGAGTCCCTCATTAAAGTAATACGTGTTATCATCACCATATCTATAATATCATATACATAAATATATATATATATATATATATATACACACACACACATACACACACTATATAATAAAGCAAAATAAGTTGTAATTTCGTGTTACTAAGTGGTGATCTACAAACTATAATTCCTTATCAATTAATTAAATATGCTCACTCTTAAATCATTTTTTGTTTTCTATCATCTATTCAGTTCTATTCCTATATTAAATATACTAATATAATTAATATTATGCCTTTTCTTTATATATATCATCATTGGTTTATTAATTCCATAGTCCAATTACATATGTTGCTCCCCGTACATCACATGGGTGTCATACTAGTATATATATATTGGTCCATTAGTCAATACTTAGTAATTTTTATAATATTTTTGTAATCTTAATTAATTTTGATATGCATATACTTGTAGCCATCTACACTATGAAATCAAACTAAATCTGTTATTTGAAGATTTTATTTGCATTTTTTTGTCTTATCAAATTAAGAGTAAATGACATTCATGGCCCATTATATTACTTTTCTTAATGATTAAGTTTTTTATCTTTAAAATTGAATTAATAGTCCTTTATTTTTTTTGAATGACATCGTTAATTCTCTACCTTAGTCTAATTTGATAGAAGTCGCATGTAACGTACACTTGGCTCGTTAGTTCTGAAATGCATGTGTTTTTTTTTTTTCTTTTTTCTTTTTTGACTGATTTCAACTAGAGCACTGTAATATCACGAGAATAAAAGATGAGAGATTATTAGGCTCAATTTTAGACATTAAGAAGTCAAATTACAAAATAAGTAAAGCCAAGTTTGTCATTAACCCTTAAATTGAATTATTTAGAGAAGCAGTATATTACCCCTCTAATTTTACCCCCTACACCTTTCTTTTATATATATATATATATATAAAATTGAATTTTTGACACAAACCTAAAAAATTAAAAGACTTAACATTCAATAAATTCCTATTATATAAAGAGGGTGAAGGGATAAATGAAAACATTACTCAATTGATTATCTAAATTTAAGAAAACTATTTATTGTTCTTTATAATGAAATCTTAAATATCGACAACTTCCTAAACAAACAATAGAACAATTAAATCTCTTTGACTTTTTCCTTATAAAACAAACATCTTTTTCAGTCACTTTTCTTTTTATTTATTTATTTATAATTTTTCTTCTCTCACCTAAAAACACCAAACCCTTAATAAACCCACCTCGTACCATACCCACCAACCATTTTCCGTTGCGTTGCCTTTGCATGTTTTTGTTCTGTCCTCTCTTCTCTTCTCTTCTCCAAACGCAAACGCAAACGCAAAAAACACAAACACATACTTATATACATATACAAAGTAATATATATTAATTAATTCATATCTTTCATGGCTGTTGATGCTCAACATCTCAATCTCTTCCCTCCTCAGATCCTCTGCAACAACAGGTACTTCTTTTTCTCTTTGCTGTTAGTTTCTATGCCTACAAATGCATGTATATATGTAATAAATACATGTATGTGTTAAATGTTGCAGGGATTTGAGTTTGATGAATCTGATGGAAGGTACAGGAAACGTATATAGTGCGGGAATAGCGTATGGTAGTGCTGCAGCTGCGACGGCGGCGTTGGCTCCAAAGACTATGGCGGAGACTGTGATGCCGATGTACGGTTCTGCGATAACGGAATCGTTTCCGGCGAAGACTGCTGCTGCTACAATTAAGGCTGCCGACAGTGGCCTCACCTACGCTCTACCACCTTCCGTTACCGCTGCAGGAGGTTGTAGAAAGCGATCCAGAGATGATAACATCAATCCGTTGCTTTCCTTCGCGGCTGTCGCTCGGAATCACAACCACCACGGCCATACATCCTCCGTCACCGCCGCTGCCGGTAGTCCATTCACTTTTCTCGGCGAAGATATCTCCTTGCAGATCCAACAGCAACAGTTCGAAATCGACCGTCTCATTGCTCAGCATGTATGAATTTTGCATTTATTATCTAATTTATTAATTCTTTTTAATTAAATTAATACATCAGTGTTTCTCCAGATTTTTTTTAATCCAAAGTTTTTTTGATTTTTTGAGAAAAAAATGTATATGTCTTCTTAATTAATTGAAATTTTAAGTACATAATGACTTTTCTAATTTTTGGCTACTTAATTAAAATATTTGAGTTAATTTAAGATATAAAAGATAGAAATAGATTCATTATCTTTAACTATGATATATTAATTTAGTTTTAGTATAAGTTTTTTAAACTAAAATTATCGCAATAAAACTTTCACTCCACTAAAAAATAACTTTCATAAAAATATTTTCTTTTATCTATATTGAAAGAAGGTGCTTAAATGGTGTTGTTAATATGATGATTGATAAGAAGAGACAAAGTCCAACATTATGAACCTAACCAGTAAATTTTTATTTACATAATCATATATATATTTTTTTATAAACACTATTGTTTATAATTACTAATACATAACACAAAATAATTTTTAACAAAAAATTTAGCCGTTATACTTATTTATTATTTTTTGTTTTCCGAACAGAATGAGAAGTTGAGGATGGAGATTGAAGAGACGAGCAAGAGAAATTCGAGAAGAATAATAGCTGCGGTTGAAGAAAGTGTGACGAAGAAACTTAAAGCAAAAGATGAAGAAATTGAGAAAATCAATAAATTAAATTGGGCATTAGAAGAGCGCGTGAAGACACTCTGCGTTGAGAATCAAATGTGGAGAGACTTAGCTCAGATGAACGAAGCCACCGGCAACGCTTTACGAACCAATCTCGAACAAGTCCTCGCTGCACAACGCCAACGCCAGCGCCAGCGCCAGCGCCAGCAGCAGCAGCAGCACGGCGGAGACGCGGCGGCAGTCGTGGCGTTGGAGTTGGCAGACGATGCTGAGTCATGCTGCGGCAGCAATTTCGACGATGAAATGAAAAGGCGCACGTTAGCAAACGGCGTAGCAGAGAGCAGAGGTGACCACTGCAGCTTAGCTCCGGCGAGCAATATCAACGGCAATGGAAACGACGGATGCGTTAACGGCAATAACAAGCTATGCAGAAGCTGTGGAAGAGAAGAGTCGTGTGTTTTGCTTTTGCCATGCAGGCATCTTTGCCTTTGCACCGTTTGCGGATCGTCTCTCCACGTTTGTCCAATCTGTAAATCACCCAAAACTGCTAGCCTTCATGTTAATTTTTGAAGATACATGGCACCAAAAAAAAAAAAAAAATGAAAGAGAAAAAAAAAAGCAAGGAAAATGCATTCAGAAGTTTGCACAGAGTAGAAATTTTTATTAGTTAGTCTCATCCAATTTCTTTGTAATTATTACTTTTTTTTGGGTTTTATACTACTAGTTTCTTTTTTTAACTTATAATCGATCGTTTTGTGATTATTTGTTACAAAATCAATACTAGTTGCATAAGCTTATTATGTTGAGATGAAAAGCACAAAAAGCTCTCTCAACAGCCAAAGGGTAATAAGTCACGTACAATGAGAAAATAGTATGAGAAAAGATTTAGTCCTAATATTCTAATGTTCTTATGAACAAAATTGTATTAATTAAGATATTAATTATAAGTTTATATAAGAGCTTCCTCACGATGTCTATTAAAGATATTATCCAAAGAGGCGAAAGAGTTATGTATTCTTGCATGTATAGAATTATAAACTTTAGTTATAAGGTTGTAGCATTATGATAATATTAATCTCACTCTTTATTAGGCTGTCTCAGGAGAACGCGATGTATATATATATTATCACGCATGAAATCGTTAATTGTAAAACCTATAGTGGGCGCAATTTAGCAAAGGAGACAATAGGGATGCAGAGGGTGCGCGTAGTAATGCAAATGCGTGTTAAGAGGAGTGGGGCCCCACGTGGGCGGAGGGAGGGAGTGGGACCCGCCGGGCGGGGGGGTTGCTGTTTTCCAAATTTCGGGGTGCAAGAGTGGGTTATTGGAAATGGGATGCGTAAAAGGGCGCGAAGGTCAACGGGGATGACTAAAGTGAAAGGAGAGTGAAAGTGACACGTGCAGCATAAAGGCTGACACGTAGGACGCGGGCGCAAATGTCGCTGTTGTTTGTTTTTGATTGATGAGTGGATACTGTCCCTCCCCGCTGCGCATACAGGTAAAAGGGAGAGCGAAGGATAAAACAACCCCCCCCCCCCCCCAAACAAAAAAAACTAAAGCTGCATGATTGGCATGGATCTGCACGAATGTTTATGTTTTTGTTAACGAGGTTTAAATTTATATATATAATAAAAAAGAAAATTAATATAAAGATTTGTTTAAATATTTTGTAATAATAAAATATTATTTATTGATAAGGAATAATTTTGCGGGATTCTTGATAAGCATTGATTCGCACGGCTCTCGGAGATGATAAAGAAATGTGGGGGCTCATGTTGGGAGATAATGGGGTAAAAAAAAAAATTTGCAGACAGAAGACAATAGGTTCAGTTTGGTGTGATGGGTGCTTCCTGCCAAAACTTGTTAAAAAAGGGACCCAATGTATTGTATAGTATGGGAAAGATAAAAAGATGAAAAAAAAAAAGAGAGAAAAGGAAAAAGCCTCATTCCTTCTTTACTATGAAAACATATACATATATATATATATATTTTCCTATCCATTTTCTTTTTCTTTTTTTACTGTGAAAAAAGATTATATGCTTAAGAAGCTTTCCAAATTTAGGAATGCGTAGTTTTATTTCAAGATTGATGATTCTAAACTTGAAAACACGCATGCATGGAAATATAAAACTAGTTTTACTCACGTCTGGAATACTTTTATTTATCACTCAACTATTTGAATTTTATTTCGAGTATATTTTACGCGGATTAGGATCATAGTTATCAAAATTAATTGAAAGAAAAAGATAAAGAAAAAGTGAAAAAAAGATAATAAATGACAAGTTTTCTCTGTTTTGTCTCTGGGGTCCTTTCATTTTACTAATAATGCAGAGATCTGGAGGGCGGCTTATTAGATGGATTAAGCGTGGGAGCAAGATTGGTTGAGGTGGTAGCGTGTGCGGTGGTTTGGTTTTTTTTTTTTTTTTTTAAATAATAATAATAATAATAATAATAATAATAAAGGAGGGATCCTCGGAAATACGTACGTTCGATAATTATGTGTAGGGTGGTCGAGGTTTATCTCTAGTCTTTGTCAAAGAAGGCCACGACACAGTACCAGGATTAAGACTATATATAATTATATATTTTACATGTTCATTTGTTTGTGTGATGAGAAATAATGATAGTGCGGATAGGAAGGTGTAGATGATGTGGTTCAAACATTGTATGCTCACTTTTGATGGGGTAGAGAGAAAAATAGTTGGGGGGTGATGCTAAATTTAGGTAAGAGTCGAGACAAAATTATTTAATGTTAGGCCACATTATTGTTTGTATGAGTGTGAGCTGATGGCGTTTCTTTGAGCTGCATTTGGCGGATTCAGGTCATTTCATGTTAATATTATTATTAGCACAATAAAGAAAGATATTATCAATTCTGTGGTTATAAATGATTTAAATATTTCTATTATAAATTTATTATTATTCAAAATTTGAGGGTGCCTTCAGCAGCCGCTTAGGAAACGTTACTTTTGAATTGATTGATAACACCAGACTCAATGGGAAATATAGCCCAAGGGAAATGGGCATTGATTGATGGCAGATTTGGTGTTTGTAATGACCAGTCAATTTTGGCAACAGTCTGATTAGAGATGAATTTAATGTCATAGGAGTTTCACCAAACCGTTAGAAATACAAGGGTTTCTTACCTTTGAAACTTTAGTACCATTTTATGCTTATTTATGTCTAACTCTAATTTGATTTCCCTTTCAAATAAGATTTAAATTTAAATCATTATTTTCGGCGGCTCAACTAGTTGTGGATAACATTGTTAACTATCATATAATGTTCACAGTTAAGATTCAAAATGTGAAAAATCTCGATTCAAATGAAAGATAAAGACATTATAATCAATGGACTTAGTCAATCGCATATATCATCATGTATTTGTCAGGAGTTTTTGTAGCGTTTGACTTGTGAAGCTGGGTAAATTAGCGAAAAAAGTGGAGGGTCCCCGAAAGCGAAAAAAGAGGTGTCTGTATTGCATATCACTACGTTAAGTTGATAAAGACGACTCTTAATTTATGCAGTACTGCTCTCTATATATTTTTTAGATTAAGTTGTATACTACCTCTCTGTACTCTAATTTTTGTGTATTATATTCTTGTAGTATTAAAATTAATTAATTACTCTCCGTACTTTGGCCTATGTATACCTTATATCAAAACTAACTAATTATTCCTTGAAGTTTTTGAAAGTGTAAAAAATACCACCCCTGCCATCATATATTTCAGGGGTATTTTGCAGATTTTTAAAAATTTTAGAAGATATTTTGTACATTTTTAAAAATTTCAAGGGGTATTTTGCACACTTTTAAAAATTTCATGAGATAATTAGTTAGTTTTGATATTAGAGAGAAGTATGGTACATATACATCAAAGTACAGGGATAATTAACTAGAATAATTAACTAATTTTTGATATTATAGAAGATATAGTACACATATATAAGAGTGTAGAAGCTAATATGTAATTTATTCTATATTCTTTGCTGTAAGTTTCAATGAAAATGGTGCTATGGAAATTTGAGTTTGAGTGAGCCACGAAACGAAGATGCAAACAAACTTTTTGACCTTTTTTTGGACTATGGATTGTATTCCGGCATACATTTGTGCATGCGTGCATGCAATGTTTTCTGATATTCTTTACTGGTGATTTTTGGCCAAAGGTGTGATATTATGGTGTATATGTTACAAGAATTGATTTCTTTCATAATGTTATAATTTTTAAAAAGTAAAAAGTAAAAATTAAAAATTATGAATGAAGTAGACTATCTATAATCGTCAAATTTCATTATCATATATCAAATTACGTCTGAGGAATACACGCATGTATATATATATATATATATATATATATATATATATATATAAGAATTAGAAAAATAAGAAGAATGTCAGAAGTTGTCTGGTGGATGGATCTTGGAGGCTTGTTGCTTATGGGTTGGATCTGGTTTGACCACTTTGTCTGAATTTGCCAACCAAGTTTCCGCATGCTGATCATTCATATTGTATTATTATGTTTAAGGCCATATAATAATAATAATGATATCTTTATATCAACGATCACAATTAGTGTAAGTAATCAAGTTTTTCTCTGGTCAATTCTTGTTGGTGATTTGATGCATTGTATTGCGAAGCTTTTGTAGCTTGTCATTATTATTGGTGTGTGGTGTAAACTTCTAGCTACCCCCAAATGTCTAGTTTATTTCTACATCAACGAGTAATATTGATCTTTTAAAGGGTTATTTAACTATGACAAGTGACAGATGATAGAATTTTATTTTACTTTTATGATCGAAAATGCTTCTCCACCCCATCATGTTCACGGAGAGCCTATAGACTAAGACACATTATTTTGTTTGACAAAAATTTTGGGATTAGTTAAACACAAAGTCTTTTAAGACATATTAAAAAATTTAACTAATTAATAATCCTTGATCTTGATATGAGATAAATTTTTTTTCTTACAACAAAGAAAATCTAATTGGCGAGTCTCATCATCAAAAATAACCACAAAACTTGATCACTAATTGACAAATTTTATATGTATAACACTTTTCATATACTAAATGCTAGATAACTTGATGGTACTCAACTCAAGATATAGGATTAGAATAAAAATTGGCTCGATTAATGAGCGGCATTAGATGTCATCTTTTACTGCTGGATATCCCTAACACAAGATAATGCTTCCAAGTGCTTGCATTGCCTTCTCGTGAAGCAATCGTTGATTATTCTGATCTTTTACTGCACATATATTTAATATATGAGGAATAGGAATCCATTTAATGAATGGAATCAACTAGTAATGGTTTGTGGGAAACAAAGGGCCACCCCACCAAATTAAAATTCATTTTCATGAAATGCAATGACGTCGTAAAAGGAGAAATCGAGAATTGAGACAAAGCCATTTCACTGGGACCCGCCCTCTTTATATCTGCAGATAAAAACGCCAAAGTATGGCAATCTGACACAGGGACGACGCATAAATATTTGGGGGGGGGGGGGGGTTGGGGGGGAGAGAGAGAAAGGTGTACAATAATTTCTTGTCTTAAAAGATTTTTTTTTAAGCGTAGATGGACCCCACCAGATCAACTCCATCTGTCGCTTTACGACCAGCATGGTCTCTCTACACGTGAATCTGATTCCCCCCTCCTTCCCTCTTTGCACATTGGATTGTCCTTTTTGGGTATCACGTTAAACTCTTTTAGTACATATCATAGTTTTAAATTATTTATAACACTAGAGTACACAACGTGCAATATGCAAGAAAAATATGTCTTTTTAATATTTTATTTATTGTTAATAAATAATTTTTATATTTTATATGAAGATAAAATACAAATATATCTTTTGAAATATATTTTTTGGTAAGTTTTCAATAATAATATTGTTTTTATGAGAGAGTTCTAGTTATTGAGTAAAACGTTTATATTGTTTTTGAGAAATTTTCAATAATTGATTAAACTATTTAAATTGAAAAAATAAAATTAGAAAACAATTTGATATGGAAAAAAGATTAATAGTGTCATGTAGTATTATTAATTGGTCATTAAATAGATTTAAATAAGGTAATAGTTGTATATATATAAAAAGGTAAAGTAAATGCTTTGTTGGATGAAGAAGTGAGCTTAAAATAATAATGAGGCATGTAATGAAAAAGTTGTGTATATATATATACATATATATATATATTTATTTATTTATATAATATATAAATTTATTTGTATTAATAATTAAAATTTATATAATATATTATCATGTCATAATATTATTTGATATGTGACAAATAAAAAATATGTGTTGGGACACATGACATGTGGTTGTATATTATCTCTAAAAGCGCCTCACATGACTTTTACTCGAAGTGTGTTGTTTTCATCTCCACCATAGAAAGTGTGTTACTCCATTTCGACCCAAAAGAAATTAAAAAAGAAACAAAGAAAAAAATGGGACCAAAGAAAGTGTGTAATTATTTCAATGGTGATATATATTAGCTGCCCTCTTGGTACGAGCCACTTGAGGTCTTGTTTGCCCTTTTTCTCAGGCAAGAGATGCCCAACCCATGCAAAACTGTCCCTCTTTCTAAATATCATCGAAATTAAAACACACACACACACACACAATTCTTTCCGTTCGTCCAAAGTTTTAAACGAGATTAGGTGGAAAGAAACGGAACTTCCTTTAAAGCTAACATAATATTTTGCTCTAATCTTTCACATTCGTTAAGCCATACAAGCTTAAGATGAAACATGTTCTCGTACACAAAATTTTAATTGCTTCCTTCAAATCTACTCTAATGCTATTCTTGTCTTCATTGTGGTTCGTTGACAGAGAGTTGTGTGGATTTGTTTAATGTCGTCACTAAATACTTGTTCACGTAAAGAAAAAAATTTAAAAGCTTTTCGACAAAACAGCATAATGTAATAAAAAGCTATTTGTATATTGGGATATCAACAAAGAATAAAAAAAAAAGAAGTAGAATACAGAAAATAAAATAACGTTGCGCTTTTTCCTTATCTAATTTGGGTTTTTGCTTGTGACTTCTCAAAAGAAATGAAATGCTTATTGAATAGTTTGTTCATAATGATAGACAAACATACTTGACTTTTTTCCCCTTTGATTAGACGAGCAACGAACATGAAGAACTGTTTGCTTTTCACTTTCGCATTGTTTAATGTTGTTTTTTTTTTTGCAGCCCCACCATGACTGTACGAAACTTGGATGAAACTTCAAGCCCTTCTTCGTAGGCAACAGCATAAGATGTGAAACCTCAAAGTTATTCTATTCCTTTTCCGATTGACATCACGCCTTTGTTCTTTTCCTGCTTTTTCAATAGCTAGTAAAAGTTTGGCTAACATCAATTCATACTTGATACCCGATGTCGCTGTAATTACCATTACATGCAGTACTTTATATCATTTCCTGTTTGTTGTCCGACATATTTACCGAGAAGTAAACCGAGGAACAAATTAGATGACAAGTTATGAGTTTATTAATACTCTTCTTGGGTGCACTTTAGTGGATGAACCTTGCACGAGCTAGAAGATTATTTTGAGAGATGATATAAAAAGAGTGTCAACCTCAAGAAACATTACTTATTAACCGCAGTTGTCTCTTTGAAAGAGAAAAAAAATATCTCGAAAAGAAATAAAAAAAGAAGGGCATATGATAATTCTTTATATAACGCGTGAGATACGTTTGGGGACATGATGAAGCAGGCTAGTCACCAATCAATTACCTATTCTTAGGCCAACATATTGATGAAATTATTGTTGATAAGACAACTATAATAACAGTCCAATGAGAAAAAAAAAAAAAAATACATATCTTTCCGTCATCCACTTCCATATGCTCCTAAAAAATACTCACTATTTTTATCCAAATTCTGATCGAGTCGGCTGTTATGTTTTGTCAAGTCGTAATCAAATTCTGAGGTGTATGTCATTGTCAAATTTCAATGAATTGAGTTGGGATATAATTAATTTAATGTCAAATAATACGTGACTTGTCCCAGTGTTCAATTGCTATTTACTTTTTAGGAGTTAGCGATGATGATCCACAAGCACCTAATTAATTGCTTCGCTTTGCCAACCTTTCTTGGTGTGAAAATGAGTTTTCTGACGTTTGATTAATTTGGAGGTTTTAAAAGTATTTTGGAAGTCAAGAAAATCGAAAGTCCACCACGTTTTCCTTGATGGGGTGCTTATCTCATGCATGAGATTAAACTCTAGCTCCTACAATTGAATAAATCTTTTATCTAATAACTAGAATACCTTCTCGTGCAATGCTCGAATTTTACTATTTACATAATATGATATAATATTAAAAATTATATAATAATGTTTAAATTAAAAAATTAACAATTTTTTCAATATTTATGTAATATAATAGTACCCGTATAACACATTAGAGAAATAAGTATTTTTATATTTTTACCACTATTGATGATCAAATTTGACAATTAATGTGAGGGATAAAACACACACACACACATATATATATATTATCATATTAAATTTATAACATTAGTTACAACTTTTATATTTTTGTAAAATTTAATAATTTAAGAAATATGGATGATGTAGATTGATGCATTCCATCATGTATTGAGCACTATTTTTAATGTAATATATTAACATTTTTTTTAATTGTGTAATGTATAATAAATAATAATAGACAAAAAACACACGGCAAAAGTTTAAGTACGGTCGCGCATCACAAATCACAATCAAATAACAGGCTATACGTGACACGTGGTGGACAATGAAATGCAAGAAATTAAAATCAAAATTAAATCACCCTGGTTGTTATTTTATATATTAGTATAAATATACGTTGGCAGACATTAAAATAGCATTAAAGGCCAAAAAAAAAAAAAACGACCGTTGATGACACTAATAATCTACGGTAGCGAGGCCTACAACGTATATATACACATATGATAGCCAATGAAGGCGGGAAACGCAGCATGAAAAGTGGCAGCCGAAATAGATATATTGGGGGTTAGATGATGATGATGATGATGATAATAATAATAATAATAATAATTGATTTCAACCTCAAATTATGCTAAGTTTTTATTTCACTGGATAAAACTTAAAAGAGGTAAAGTATACGAATTTTTAGGAGTTCCTCATCTTTTACTCTTTTTATCGAAACACGCTTAACTTTGAAAGTTTGATTGAATTAAAGAGTAATTTAATAATAGTGTAATGTAAATAAGTGATATATCCAAATTAAACCATTAATTTATATGCTATTATTATACGGTTAGATTAATAGATTCAACTACCTTGTTTTATTGGAGACCTTATAATATTAGTTGTGGATGAAGAGACCAATTATTTTGGCTAACCTAATATATATGCATGACCTAATGCTAGATACCACATCAATATATAAATTAAGGGAGAATATAATTAAATGATTTAATTGCAACTAATGAGTGGTTTGTGGTAAAAAAATCGAATAAGCATCATGCTAAGTGCATACTAAATACTGATAGGAAGGCCCATGCTGAATAGTCATCAAATTATACGAAAGTGACCATATCACATTTTAAAAACAATTGGGTATAATCTTGGTATCTTGCGATTGTCAAAGGAGAATTAAAAATACATGTCAAATTGTCAAAAAATGGCACGTATCATGTGATGTTTTGGTTGGGTGGTGCAAGCACATTCGAAATCATCTAATCCCCGTGTCCAAATACTTTTAATTAACCAAATCATCACTATCAAAACATTATTAGTCATTAATATATTTGCCAAAGAAAGCTAACCTACACGACAATTGAATGCTAGAAAAAGATGCGCAAAAGTAAACTATTCCGTTTACTTTGGTTTTGTAATTGTTCAGATTTAACTATTGGTCTAGTTATCACCACATTATACCTAGTCAATTAGTTCAAAATATTTAAATTCGTGATAATAACAATAGTAAACTCAATTCATTATACAGAGTATATTACAAAGAATCGATACGAAAGAGCATTACTTTTCCAAGATATTAATACTTTACTGTTTCGCTCAACTCTCCGAAAGTTATATAAGATATGATTGAACAACTCGTTGTCACGCACGCAACACGTAGTTGGCCGACGATGAGGACAGTGACATTTTGGCAAAGAAATTAAATGCTCAAAGTGTATAGGCCCATGTCCTGCTTGTATACATTTTATCATATCCTTTTGCTTTTGGATGTATAAAGAGATTGAAACGTGTCTACTAAGCTGATGTAGATTCATATTCCAATTTTTAGTTGAGGTGGGGCTCTGGAAAAGGAATGAATAGTAGAAAGCATATGAATATGAATATGAATATTGGATCTAATCAAACACAAGCATGGAGGCCATGATGTGTACCCCCCCAACTTTCTTACCTTGTGAAAAGGGGGTGGCATCTATGCACTTGTCATCATCTTGGAATTGATTTTGTTTCCTTTCTTCGTTCACTCATCACCATTCAACATTTTTTTTACACAAGGCCCCACCAGACATCATTCATTGATTACTATAAAATATTGGTAAATTAATGAGTCAAATAGTGGTTAATGTTTCGCCAATTTAGCATCCCTAGGCGATTGTGTGGGTCAAGAACTTTGATGGAACAAATTTGCAAAATAGTGGTATTTTCTTTTCAAATACCAAACTCCAAATTCTAATGAGATTACTAGAAACTACATGGAATTATGAGTAAAGATATAATGGAAATAAGGATAAATTTAGGGATTGAATTCAACTATTAAAATTCTGATTATTTATTCTACAAATAAATACATCAATATTTGTTACAAATTATAATTGAAATTTGGACTCCTCCTAGAAATCAACCCACTGAAATTGAAGGGCGTCATGTTTGAATAGCACTTCATATAGTACTCATTATATGCGAGGACAAGAAATAAAATTCGTGGCTTTCATAAATGGTAGGTGAAGATAAGAATCCACAATGCCCCAAAAAGAAAAGCAAAGCACACAAACCACACTCAGCGTCAAATCATATCTTGCACAATGACTTACTTTACGCGAGAATTTCAATGACAGTGCCCCCTGGGATAGCATACTTTACATGAATGGATTTAGTGAAAAATATAGGTGGAGTAAAGCTAAAGATAAGTTCTTGTTCTTTCAATTGCATATTTGAATGCTCGAAACACTCTCCACTATGTGTAAAAAGAGAACTTTAAAGATTCACTCTTGAGTAAAAAGAAGGTTTTTTTTTTTTCCTACTTTTTTGGGTTCCAATTACTCCAAGTTTTGGGACACATTGATGCTCAAGTGTAAACATCAAGCAGAAATAATCCATGTGCTAAGGAGTACCATCACAACTTTCATATCCCATTAGTGACGAATTGAATTTAAGGGTGTGGTGCCAACTGCAACCCCAACTCCCCCCATTTTTGCCTATTATGATTCTGTTCTCCTCATAGCTAGCCAGTGGTTAGCTTTTTCAATGGTGTCTGATGTGGACTACGGGACACCAAGTCCGAAAGGATTAGGTTAGTTGTAAAAAATTTGGGGAGCGGCCGGTATGATATTTATTTACGTCTTAAGTTTGATTAATTAGTCAAATAAAGATTAAACTTTATATCTGAATAACTTCACTCATACTTTCGTTTTAATAAAGTCATATACTTTCAATGCTTGGCACCAAAAAGAGCTTGTCAAATAAAATTTTCATCGCAAAAATATAAAATAGGGTAAATGAGAGGTTCTGAAACTATAGTTGTCCAAGAACAAATGAGTATAAGCAAAAAGTAATTCAATATGCAACAATCTCTATCATGGCCTATTGGTAATGTGTCCCTATAGGCTATTTATCCTTAGTATTTTTCATCCGCTTCTCTCTAGAAGTTGCACATACTGAAACGGTGGCTAGAGACAAGGGCTATAGGAGTCAAGACTGATACAGCATGGGAATTGCATCTGCTCAACATGTTGAATGCAGGAACCTCTTTGGCCCACCCATTGATGGATGATGACATGTTTATATATATATACTTACTTCTTCAAACAAATTGAAACTTGATATGTTACCAGATGATAAGTAATAATAATAGCTCATGCCATAATAACTTCTCCTGCAAAATAAAGCAGTCAATGTGCATTCATCAAACCAAATGAAATCAAACTTTATCTCATTATATAGGATTGGACACATTAAAAGATTTGATCACGCTACTCATTTCTTAAAGGTAATTTCGTTATTAATTCCATGTACTAAGCTATGAACGAAAATACATGCCTGCACTTGTGTAGGAAACTTCCGAATTAGCAAAAGGTAAAAGAAAGTTTGTTCATCCGAACAATCCACCTATGTTTTTGCCGTGTCAATGTGCAGATTTCAATACATTAAAAGAAGAGTAAAGATAGTCAAGTCTGAGAGTCCTCATCTGTCCAAGGACAACGTATCTTTTCTTTTAAAAACCTGTAAAAAAGGACAGAATGCAATTAGTCTCCTTCTCAACAAAGGTTAACAAAGTGCAAAAGAGAAAAAAACTATCAGTGTTTGCTGCTCACAAGACAATGCAGTAGACTGCACTGCATAGGTCAATGCCATGGCCGAAAGTCTGGGTAGTGGCAAGAAGGGTCCTCTCTACACTTCATTACGGTTGACGGAGAGATACTCATTTTCATTAAGAATCATCTCCTCTGTTAGTTTCATTCAATAGAAAATCCTGAACATGATTGCAGCATTTCTGTTAAATGTAACTCTGGAGCCAATAAGTTTTGAGAATGTTAAAGAGGAACCTATCATTTCATCATCCTTTCAATGGGTAGGACTACTGTGAGTGGTCCATGTAAAACAGACTACAAATGATTCACGTACCAGCTGGGCCAGAGAGCACAGACCAATCAAGAAATGCAAGTGCGATCTTGTTTTCAAGCATTAAATGACCCATTTATGATTTCAACCAAATGTGATCTTCTGGATGAGAATATTAATTCACGAGGGACTCAACTTCATATTTGTGATGTCCGTCCTTAGTGTGTATAGGTACATAATCTATGTAAGTGTAGTTTATTAGTTCCAACTAGTTTGTAACAGAAAGTTATTCAATTCAAGATTTAATATACTTGTTTTCAAGTTTACCGCACTAGTCAGGTTCCACATTCTGAGAGGGTGGATTGGGTGAACTGAAAGGCCTAGGATCGAAAATGCTGCTTGAGATTTGCCACCAGTCAAGTCCGTCCACCCCCCCCCCCCCACACCGCCAACCCAACAAAAAACAATAATACGCTTGATTTTCGATAGAATCGATCTTTCCAACCAACTCAGAAAGAAAAATCGCCACAGCATACACATACTTAGAAGGGGGAAGACAAAGCATACAAGCGAAAGCCAGACAAGCGATTCTGCAAATACAACTAGATAAAAGTTCAAAAAGTGTGGCACTCCAGTCCCACTTCATTATCCAGACCAAGAGAAAGGACCCAGTCTCTCAAAAGGATGAATACATACAATTCTAGCAGAATAAATTTACTTATTCTTTCTTCTTCTTCCCTTTTTTTTTTTGGCTGAAAATTTTTCATATTCTCCAAAGAAATGCATCATTATTTGTTTCTCTCTGTGTCTCTCAGGAGAGATGAGAAAAAGGAACGAGACGGCGACAACAAATGGGTTGAACAGAGGTGGGAACCTGAAAATGAAGAAGCAACACGAGAAAAGGGAAAAAGAATACTTAAAACAAGATTCACGTAATTTAATGACCCTTATAATATCTTACCCCCTCAAAACCAAAAAAAAAAAAAAAAAAACGGACTACCTTTCCTGTGCTACCATCAACCAGGACAAAAAGCCCAGAGGTTACTACGCTTAATGAAAAGGAAAGAAAAAACAAAAAAAGCAAAACAACAAACCAAAAAAGAAACCACAATAAAGCCACAACATTTCACGGATCAATGCTAAGTATTGTTCATGTAATGAGCATCCAAAATTAAATATAACATGACCATCTCGTCCTCGTAAAGACATCTAAATTGCAAAACAGAAAAACACCGCTACTAACTCCAGTAACCCAAAACACTGAACCAACAATAGTGAAAATAAAGGGAGGCGTCCAAATCAGAAACGGAATACAAAATTAGAAGACAAAAATTATAACATGCAGCTTTGACATATATAATTGTCATTACTCTTGACCAAAGCATCTTCAATTGCCCGCCTCTTACAGCTTGTCCTCGTACTCCGAGAGTGGTGTCATCTGTTCCTTCAAACCCTTCCTCTTACGGATGTCAGCAACGAGTTGAGCCGCTTGGGTTCCCGACTCCAATGGATCAGAAGACATCATGTCCCAGTGATCAAACACGCACTGCGGGAAAGCCTGTCCTGATGTGGCAGCTCTCAACGTACCAGAGAATCCGAAAGACTCGATGACAGGTAGGTAAGCCTTGATGTTGTATAGAGGGGTACCCGGCCTCTGCATTTCCTCGAACACGTGCCCACGTTTTTGGTTCAGAACACTGTAGATGCCACCAAGAGCTTGCTCTGGTGCTTGGATCTCCACCAGGTACACAGGTTCCAACAGCCTAGGCTTGGCAGTGAGCTGTGCAGCATATATGACTCTCCTAGCAGTTGGAATGATCTGGCCACCGCCTCTGTGAATTGCATCAGCGTGGAGAACGACATCACAAACTTCAAAACATATACCCCTCATGTTTTCTTCTGCCAAAGCACCTTCTTTAGAAGCCCATTGGAAACCAGCAACAACAGAATCCTTTATTTCATTGAGGTACTGGACTCCCTTACACATATCTACCACCAAGTTAGGACCAGTGGTCTCAGGCCCAAAGCACCAAATTTTCTTTGCAAGATCCTTGTCCCAACCAAACTCCTCAGACAGGATCTTAGATCGGACCTTAGGGTCATCCCTTGGGCCAATACGTCCATCATCAATGGCCTCAGCGAGTCCCTCCTCCATGGGTCTAGCTTCCATGTACAGACGGTTGTGCTTGTTAGGAGATTTGCTCATCACAGTACGAGAAGACTTCTCGAGGACAGTCTCGCGGAAAGACACAACGGGGTCAGACTTTATAATTTCAGCACCACCCATGAAATCTTCCTGCAGATCCTTCAAACAGATCTCAAGGTGGAGTTCTCCAGCCCCAGCAATGATGTGCTCTCCAGACTCCTCAATGGTACAGACAACCATAGGATCAGACTTAGCCAAACGCTTCAATCCTTCAACAAGCTTGGGAAGGTCAGATGCAACCTTGCACTGGACAGCAACACGGACAACTGGGGACACAGAGAACTTCATTGCTCTGATTGGATGAGCATCTACTTCCTTCTCATTCGTCAGGGTAGCATTCTTGGTGATAAATTGATCCAGACCAACCATAGCCACCGTGTTACCACATGGCACATCCTCGACAGTTTCCTGCTTCTTACCCATCCAAATAACAGTTCTCTGTACATTCTTAACATACAAGTCCTTTTTCTCCCCAGGAACATAATTTGGACCCATAATCCTGACCTTCATGCCAGTTGCAACTTTACCAGAGAAAACACGTCCAAAAGCAAAAAATCTACCTTTATCAGATGCCGGAATCATCTTGGACACATACAACATGAGAGGACCATCGGGATCACAGTTCCTGACAGCATTGGCATAAGGATCATCAAGCGGTCCTTCATACAAATTCTCTACACGATATTTCTGAGCCTTGGCAGGTGATGGAAGGTGAAAGATCATCATTTCCAAGAGAGCATCAGCAGCAGGGAGCCAGGTTTGCATAACACGCTTCATCAAAGCCTTGCCCATCAAATCCTTCTCGTCAGACTTCATAGTGACTCCAAGCTTTTGCAACATTGGCCACAACTTATCCTTCTGGTCATTCATGCAAGTATTGATGATCTGCTTAATAGGCTCATAACAGAATTGGACGAACCCACGCTTACATGTGGCAGAACCAGTGTTTTTGTTAGTCCACTTTTTGGTTGCAGGGTCAAAGAAGTTCTCTCCCCACAGCCTTTCCATCATCTTATTCTCATCAACACCAAACTTTGAGGCATACATCTTAGCAAAATTGCTGAGAGTAAAAGCCCAGCCATGCAAACCAGCAGAGAAAGCAACTGTTCCTTTCTCTGGGTAAACTTGGACATCACCAAGGAGGGGGTCTTCATATGTGGCCATTATGACATTTGCATTCTCAATAACCCTGGAGAAAGTCTGGTAAGCCTCTTCACCATCAACCTGGAGCTCAAGGAAACATCTGTCCATCTTGTTCACAGTCAAGACAGGACGAATCCTCTCTCCAAGGGCTTGTCGGAGGACAGTTTCTGTTTGGACACAAACACCTTCAACACAATCAACCACGACTAGTGCACCATCAGTGATACGGAGGGCAGCTGTAACTTCAGATGAGAAGTCAACGTGTCCAGGAGAATCAATAAGGTTAATGAGGTACTCATTTCCTTGCCTCTCTCCCTTGTAGTTCTTCAAGTCCTCGTCCTTCATTTCATAGTACAATGAGATACCCGTGGACTTGATGGTAATACCACGCTCAGCTTCATCTGCACGGGTATCTGTCATTCTAACATCACCGGCAACTTCTTGGGCAATGATACCAGCAGCAGCAACAAGAGAATCAGTAAGAGTGGACTTCCCTATTAGAATAAAAATGCAGGGGTAAGTAATAAGTATATGCATCTAAAGAGAGAGATAAAATTCTGATTATTGACTATTAGGCAGCGTAAAAACATCAGAGGCAGGAAAAGACAAGCAACAGCTCACCATGATCAACATGAGCTATAACAGACATATTACGAATGTTATGCTTGAAGTCCATAATCCTACGGAGCCCATCAACTGTAAACTTCACCTGCAAATATCAAGAATAATTCTCGCATCAGCAAACACATTTTCAGAATTCTAAAGAAGATTTCGTGACTGAAAAACCTGCAACTTACCATTTTGACTTGTTTCTAAATTTCACAACAGGAAACAAGCTTTCAAATGGAGGGTTTCCTCCAAAATACCTGGCAGCCAATTTAAGGGGGCAATAATTAGAAGCATAAACAGAATCTCACCAAAAAAGATCAGCATATTTTACCACAATAATTTCTATCATCAAAATTTACAATTATTACCAATTTAACCTTTGAAACCGTACTTGATATTCCTAAACAACTTATGAATCATCATATCAAAATTAACACTGAATTCAATTATATTAAACTTTCAAAATAAAGCCAAAAAGTCACAATAACATTAGAAACGATTGCTTCAAATATCCTCTCAATACAACTGAGTATACTTAGGGCTCATAGGGATTGGCTTTTAAAGAAAGCACTATAAATTTGGCTTCCAGAAAATAAACAGCTCTTAAAGGAAGTGCCTTCAGCCAAGCTAGCCGTTACCCAGCGCAGTTTTGCAACTTTCTGAGTGTATTTTTGCACCATTCCATGTTTAGATCAACGTGTTAGATTTAAATAAGATCTTAACAGTCAAATCAAATAGCTCGAGCCACAAAACAAGCTAAACTTGAATCAATCTAATCACTAAAGCTATCTATCGTGTTCCAAACTTAACCTGTAAAATCATTACAAGCTAATATCACCGTTTCTGTATAAGATTCATAAAAACTGAAAGAGCTTTGGCCTGAAAAATTAAGCTAAATGAAAGTCAACATGCATCTAAATCACCATATACTAATCCAAAAAAAAAAAACAGATTTGCAATTTAGCCATGAGATACACAATTAAAACCATGAGATCACATAAGTTTAGTAAATAAATACACAGACAGATACAGATCGGAGTAAAACATCACGAATATACCCATATCCATGGTCATACATACATAAACGAATAAATATACAGAAAAACAAAGATGCATATATACATATACACACATATATTAACAAATGAATTAATTATACATCGAGAGTGAGAGAGAGAAAGAGAGGAAGAGGAAAGCCGAGGGGAGTGGAGGAGAGTGCTTACAGAGAGATTGAGAGATAGGCAGCGGCGAGAATATGCTCTCAATGTAAGGCGAGTGTGTAGTGTGGGGGCTCAAACCCTAATATAAGCCTAGGGTTTTTATTTGCCTACGACGCCGTTTGTTTTGTTTCCGTACAACTTAAATATGCTTATGCCACGTGTCAATGATTTGGGCCACTTCTAATGCAAAAGCCTGAGATGATATTTTCATACATTCGACGAAATGGACTGGGGCCTGTCAAGCTCCTACAAATGTATAAATTATAGAAACCATTGCAAAGTGTTTAGGCAATATTTTGGATGCATTTTTGTAGATTTTACGTGAAATATGCAACGTAATTTTCCTCGTAAAATTTGTATTTTCCCATTCTTTATGTTAAAGTACAATTTCAATTAGTTAATAGAGGTCACGGATTGCTTGTATGTATAAATAGAGTTATCGAATGATGACTTATTACGACCAAATATTCTGGGTTTGGATTTGTATTTTTTATCATAAAAATTGTTGATATGACGCCACTGTGTCGCGGGTTTTATATAGCCTAAAAGTAAATCTGATATGATTTCTTCACCTAATATAAGTACGCTATCCATCATTCGCAAAGAAAAAAGGAAAAAAAAAAAAGATAAGGAAAAAAGTAAATCTTTAATGAATATCATTTGTAACTTAATTTGAGTTTCGTAGTAGTTCAATATTCAACGTTTCATATAGCAAGCACACTTTAAAATTTCAGTAGAAGTCCAAAGTGAAAGTGTTAAGAGAGATAAAATGGCCAAAATATCAATGAAATAGCTCAACTGTTGCTGACAGATATGAATGGGTATTGCATTATATAATATTACAAAGCAGATTCAACTTTCGTAAGATTTACGCTCAAAACCTTTTTATTTTATGATGATATAATAAAGGAATCCTTCTTCTATTTTGTTTGTCTCCGAGAAATAACAGTCGAAAAGAATGTATCCTCAAAGTACACAATACTCACCTTCTGCCTGCATCTTTCCTTCGGCATTATTAAGAGCCAAGATTTTGCATTTCAAGCAAAGACAGTGTCGTCCCATCACACACAATCGAAGGTGTGATTTAACAAGAATTACCAAGCTATAATTCAAAAAAAGAAAATTAGAATGCTAGCACAACATTTCAATACATAGTGACCCATAAAATCAATCATCGACCGGGTAAAGTATCCTATTCCTCCCATTATAAATAGAAATAAAGAAACTAAAAGCACGACTCAGTTCCTGTAGAGTAGCTTTAGCTAATAAGACTCAATGGTGATATCAGAATCACTCTCTAGTCCAGCGGAAGCATTATAGGCCGCAAAACTGGCTACTTCACCTTCTTCAGGAGCTTAGACGTTTGAAACTTGGCATCATCCTTGATGAAACTCCACCATAAGAAGGTTAACGGGATAGTGGTGGCATGCCACAGAGCATGTGCGTCCACGAGTCCTTGATATGGAGGAAAGTCATAGATTTCCAGAAGCATTGCCAGGCCGCCTCCCACAACTACAAACCACAACTTCCAGCGAGATGGATGACAAGTTATACCAGCCCATATGGCCCAAATGAGAAGTTGAGCAGCAGCCATGACAATGCATACTTTCATGTTCCACCCTGAAAAGTTCTCAGTAAAGTAACCAATCATAAATGTTGGTAATCAGCCGCGTGCCAATAAGCAGAATCAACTAGATAACTTAGTTAACCCAAAACTTCATCGGTGCCCTCGTTTTGGCAGTTATTCAGTCCTAATGTAAGGAATGCTCATTGAAGTAAATTGAGATAAGAAGTTGGTGAAAATACCATAGTCCATCTTAAAGTTGTTGAGGTACAGTATATGGGTGGTTATAAATGCAAGAAGTGGTGCAGCAACCATAACTCTGGCAGCCTCATCCCTTACATTGAAACTTCTTAGTATAGACAAAAGCAGCGAATATCCAAGCAAGGCTATAGCAGACGAGTAGTCAAGCATCTCTGTTAAGTCTACATCTCTGCAATTCAGAGAGGTAAGCAGCTATAGTTGGGTGTAATATGACGATATTGAATAGTTTTCACTAATTGGATTCCCATAACCATAAGGGCCGACAATAAGGTTAACATACGATTGACATGGCCATGAAAATAAAAGGTGAAAAGCTTACCGACCATGGAAAACGGCACTCCAGAACCATGAGTTCATGGACAAGAGCCCATATATATGCCACAAACAAGTATAATTGTAGTATGGTCTCCTATTAGAATTTAATGGCAGCTTGTAGTACATAAGGATGAAGAAGGACAGCCAACCATGGAAATGCATGGCAAGGTTGAGTGCTGATAAAGCTACAGAAACAGGCTCCTGAGTAAATTTAGCACATCAATTCATGCATATTCAAGAATTTCAGAAGCTGAACTGAATGTATTGCTTCAGTGAATCATAAGAAACTTGCATATAGAGCCAAAAATGACAAACCTGGAAACCAAAGAGACGTTTGAAGGGCCATTTACCATGATACTTCACAGGCCCATGACCCAATGCTGCTTGATCTTTTTCTCTGTCGACCATACAGTGGTACCGGCAATCACTTCGGCAACCCCATTGTTTCCACTTCAAGTAAAGTGGTTCTTGCATGTACCAAGGGCCATTAATTGCAGAACCATCTGAAGAAAATTTGCAATGGCCAAAGCATTCTTCCCCGACACATCCAGTTTTTTCACATTCTGCAACACAGGACCTGCAATCGTCAAGATACAATCCATAAAGAATAAGATTCTATGTAACCCACTTGATCATTTTAGGAAAGAGAAAATGGCAAAGAAGTTATCATTTTCAATAATATAAGATAATGACCGAGAAAGGAGCATTCCTATCTCTTGATATTGACTCATTTTTTCACAAATATAGGTAGATAAAGAAATGCAGATCTTACATGTAGATAGAGGTTGTATAAAACACATGCTAGTTGTTATATCCTAGATAAGCTGAAACCAGTTATATGAATAGCCCACGAGATAGCATAAAATCATGCATATATATCTGAATTTGATGGTCAAAACAATTGCTAGTGTGATGTGAAGTCAAACTCTCCTCCTTCCTCCACTTCGGGTTGTGTCTGTGTGTGCGCGGGCAAAACAATTGCTAGTGTGATGTGAAGTCAAACTCTCCTCCTTCCTCCGCTTCGGGTTGTGTCTGTGTGCGCGCCCGCAAAACAATTGCTAGTGTGATGTGAAGTCAAACTCTCCTCCTTCCTCCGCTTCGGGTTGTGTCTGTGTGCGCGCGCGCCCCTGCCCGAGAGAGAGAGAGAGAGAGAGTGTGTGTGTGTGTACATCAAGAAGCTAGATAAACAAATAAAATGAGACAGAGAACATATCAATGATAATAATGCAAGGAATGCACAACAACAAACATTCATTATATTGTTACTAGTGGGGAAACACTAGTTGAAGAGATGGACATAAAGGTCATAAAGGCCGTTAATGTCCTCATTCAAAAATGAAAACCTTATTAACTCAGTATAGAGGTGAACGAACAAGGTTTATGTAGAACCACCATGCTTGCTCCAGTCATTTTCCTCTCTCTTCCACCCCCTCCCTAAGACACCTATTGAATGAAGGTTATCACAAAGCTATTGGTTGGTTTAGGTGGGGGTTTCAGGCACAATGATCAGGGGAATTGTAAATAAATATAACAGAAAGCACTAAACGCTTAATGTAGGAAGCAATCTTACTTGTACAATGGATCAGCATCTCCAGCACTAGCATCGAACACTTGAAAGATGCAGAAGACCACTACAAAGAAAATGCCCCAGTAACGATCTGCCATCTGCTGAGAAGATTATAAAATCAGAGTTTCCAATACTCAAAGATAATTAAATAGTAAAAATGTTTGAGGATGGGAAAGCATAGATGGAAGCTAAACTAACACAACAACAAGCACTTTTCTATTATTCCCTGAGCAGTGCTTTTGGAGCCACTCAAGAAAACTAAGTTAGTACACTGGATAAGAGAGAGCTCACAAGAGTCAAAGAAGACTAGAGAACAATTATGCGTGTCTAATTTAAATTTGTATTTGCAGAACAACTCAATCAAATAGAACAGTGACCTATAAATCAACTACAATAATTAAGGTACATTCATCACAAATAATAGAACGAAAAAGAGGAAAATGATTATCGGGCACATCCTGACTGCAAGATAGTTGAACAATCAATAGTCAATTTAGGGATGGCAACAGGACAGGCACCTGTCCCAAGCTGTCATCCCAAACGTGATATTTGGTTCTCATCCCAATCCCAGAACCCGTTATAAACTCGCTTTTCAATTATATATCAATTGCAAAACTGGAACGTCCTAACCCCGCAAAACCCAATAATTACAATATCATAACCATCTTTCAACCCAAAACAATTATACACTGATTACATATGCCACTGAAGAGTGAACCATTTTCCCCAGTAAAAAAAAATTATACACTCATTACACATGCCACTCAAGCTTCACTTGCCATGCTTTTTTCAAGTTTTGCATAAGGCATTCAGAACAGTGGTTCAAATATTTATAGTTACAAAACAAATAAGAAAAAGACAGATGCAACTACCTCAAAACTATATATTTACTAGCGTCTAAACAGTTTTCTTGTCTTACTCAAAGTATCTTAACAGCATAATAAACGCTCCTACCGCAAATCCAAGTAGCAGAAGAAAAAAGGACCCTGGCATTACAATGCTAAGCTGAAAATTTGAATATAAATTAGAAGCAGAGCCTCGTGAGGCATATTGAACTCGAATTACTAGACTAGCATATCTGCTCAGCTAGTCAAAGATGATGCATCCGAGTTCCATCGAGCCAACTCGCTGGTGCAACTCAACGAATCGAACGAATACAATGCAATTTAGAAGAGTCGAATCGAATCGAATCGAATCAAAAGAGCCTATCGAACTTAAAAACTCGCAAAACCCACAAATGCAAACCAATCAAAAATGTCCGAAACATATCATAATAACATGCTACGTATCTTAAGACAATTTGATATCAAGAAATCAAAGGCTAAACCTTTTTAAAAAAACTGATGAGTAGGGATTGAAAAATTAAAGCTTAGATATTTATGAATAAGAAGAAAAAAGAAAGATGGATTTTTGTTGTTTGTATGTTACCTCACTGAAGTATCAAAAGATGGGGCAGCTCAGAATTTCGTGAATTTCTTCAATGTAACAACAGTTTTGTTTAACAATTATTTAATTTTTTCCATGAGAAATGAGAAATGAGTGATACGTGTCAAAAAGACTCAAAACTTTGACATGAATGAGCCCAGAAAATGGTGGCTCACTGTTAGTCTTGGCTTTTGGTGGAAGACTTTTCTGTTTTCTGGTCTAAAAGATTGATGTCTTCATTTGGGCCCTTTTTTTGTCATGGCCCGTAAACATTTGTTTTGCCTCCCTTGGGTACTTCATCTAATTCTTGTCCGTATATATAGGTTTTATTTTTATTTATTTTTATTTTTTTATTATTTCAAGAAAAAGTTATTCATTTTGAATCAGTCAAACTAAAATTTTGATTTTCATAAACGTCTAAATTAAATACTAACAATTTTTATAGTGATGATCATGGTAACAAGGTTAATTATATTAAGATTAATTAATTTGCAAGACCCATGCATCATGTTAATTTTCCGACAACAGGCTGCATGACAGTTAATTTTACGGATAATGGTATAGCTAGGACTAACCTTGGTCTGGATGACTTATAAAATAAAATTAAAAAAAAAAAGAAAAAGAAAATGGGAATCGAGATCATTTAACAAAACCTAAAAGTGAGATGTAACCATTTTGAAAATCTTCAATCATAACTGTAACCTTTAAGTTTTTAAAAGACGACGCTTAATAGTAACCATAATAGTTTAGCTAGAAAAGAAATAGTTTAAATAAATCAATCTAAAAAATATTAACAATCTAATTTGAATGTCAAAAAGCCGAATAATAAAATAGATTAAAACATATGCACAATAGCCTAGAGAAATTCAAAATTAAAATATATGAACGATGTAATATTTGTCCATAAATTTTTTTATTTATCAATTTTATATGTCATAAAATATTTAATAAGTTAATAATCGGATTTTCCGTTGTTTACTCATTATGAAAACCAATGCATAACGCGAATTCGACATTGATTTTCATTTGTCGGGCACATACCCGTCAATTTCAGATTTACACCTTAACAGCTGTTATTGCTAGGTGCAGTTTTCAGGCTTGATGAACAAGTAAAATTATATGATCTTGATAAAGGACCTGTATTTGTTAACGGAATGCAGTTCAAGTTAACATGGACTTTAGTATGCAATCTTTTTTCCTTTTCTTTTTTTTCTTTGGAGACTACACCATTTACTTAAGAATATTTCTTGGTGATGAGACCCCTCGTGCATCATCCCTAGAAGATGATAGATTGAATTTGGAGGCTCCTAAAAAGTTTTTTTCTTTGGAGGCTACACCATTTACTTAAGAATCTTTCTTGGTGATGAGACCCCTCGTGCATCATCCCTAGGAGATGATAGATTGAATTTGGAGGCTCCTAAAAAGTGAGTGCCTAATGGAAGAATGAGTCAATGGCTTGCAATTTAATCTGCATATTTCTTGGCCTCTCTATAAACATGTAAAAGATGAAAATTTTGGTAGCACAGGATCTTTGGGCATCGCTGATATAAGGAAGAGTAGGCCTCTATTTCCTTTATTCCAATGGAGAAGAACCTGTGAGTTGATCTCAAAATCAAGAGTTGTTAATATATCCTCTTCTAATGGCTTCCCGTAGGCCCTCATAAAGAGCCATTACTTTAGCCATATTATTGGTAGCGATTCCTAGATTGATCAAGAACTCCACAACTCATCTACCAAGATCATGTTTCTTAATCTCCAGCTACAGCATTCTTGGTTGCATTTTGAGTAACCATCAGCATTAAATTTCCAACCGTCGGTCAGGGCCAACCAATGAACAAAGGCCATCCAACGTCGTCGCATCAAAGAACTCTCAATAATTAATCAGCCAAGCATCTCTCACTTTTTGGGGCGCTATTCTTTATAATAATAGAAACCTCACTGTGTGACTTCCAAAGGTTCTTTTGTTATACTATTTCCATATCCACCAAAGTGTGACATTAAAAAGGATGCACCAATGCAATTTCAAGAAATCTTTCTAGAACGGAAGGAAATGGTGTAACAATTTACAACACACCCCAAGAATATTACAATGATTTAGTTTATTCACCCATCAAGTATAATTAGAGTTATTCCATACACGGATCGACTGCACGATGATATGGCGCATCCAAGTCAATTACAATTTTAGCAAAACTGACAGTATCTCACTAATGATGAAAAGTATGGCATCCTCTATTAATACATACTACATGCTTTAGTTTAATTTTTGATTTTATTTGTTGCACCATATCATCTATTCAATACGACGCATGTCACCCTGCACGAGGTTTTAGGAAACAAATGGATCTGCGGCAAACTCCACCACTGATCTAAGTTCATCCCAATCATGCTTGAGCAGCTCATTCATGTCTGCAGGAGTACTCGTAAAACTTGAATAGGATGTAGTTGATGGAGCTTGAGAATTTAAGCTTTCCTGACTCAAGAACAGCTGGTTTGCTACATCAACATAACCACTAAAAGGCTTCTTCTCGTAATTGCTTAAAGGTCTGATCTTTTCATTGTGTGTAATAGCAGGAGTACTAAAATTAATGTAAGCTTGCCTATGGTAATCAGAATACTCCATGCTGCATATTTTGGAGCTTGCATCAACAGGATTATTTCTCTTGCCATGTATCTCTTTCCAATCTGGTATGCACTTCTTGTATGACACTTTCCTCTTGAAAATTCGACATAGGGTCCAAACTTCCTGCAAGAAACCATCAATTTATGAGGCATGTGAGTCACATGATTGACATCGTCACATATCAACTAGCTGCTACTTCAAGTGTCCCAATGGTGTCTTGAATATTCAATTTCATATTGATTGGAATAGCCTTTGTCAGCAGAAATTAGTTAGTACGTAGTTTTTAGAATCAAAAGTAGTGGAGATATGGGAGTTGCTAAATGAAGACAAAATTGGTTTTTTCTATACACACATGTACGTGTTGGAAAATGTGATTAATAGCGACATTCACAGAGTTAAAGTTGCACCTTTTCTTTAAACGGTGCATGCTATATTCAAGATTTTTGTTGAGGGTTAATTTTAGAATAGGTTGTTATTAGTTTCTTCTTTTTTTAAAAAAAAAAAAAATTAGTCCACATTGATTTAAAAGATTCAAATAGGTCTTGAATATTTGGTAAATATAGTTAAAATAGTCCCTATTTTTTGAAACATATATATTAATCCTTAATGTTTCATAAAGATATTCAATCTAGTCCTTATTGTTTGAAAATAATAATATTAGTCCTCAATATTTTAGAAATTTACTCAAGTTAGTCCTCGTTTTAAGAAAAAATGAATAAAAAAATTGGGATTAATTTGAGTAAGTTTGTAAAATATGAAGGATTCATATGAATTTTCTTTCAAACAACAGGGACTAGTTTGACAATTTTTGTGAAACATTGATGACCAATATAAACATTTCTAAACAATAGGGACTAACTCGGCCATATTTTGTGAAACATTGAGGATTTATTTAAATATTACTATGGTAAAAACACTGAGGACTAAATCGAATGTTTTAAAACAAGGGGGGACTAATTTGAAAGAATGAGAAAACAATGGGGACTAATGTGAGATTTCTCCTTTTGTCAATTCGTGCAAGTAGAAGACTTGACTCTCCACAAAATTTGCTTCATTTGCACACATTTACTTATTCACAACATTCACATCATAGGGTAAGAAAGTAACAACAGCAAGAAGTGGTGTCCGTGTGATAATTATTGGTAGTGCCTATATAGTAATAACCTATCATCGGGAAATAAGAAATAGAGAAGAACAAAGCATGAAGAATATCGCAAACAAAGTTTTCTTGTGTTTTTTTTTTTTTTTTTTTTGGTTTAAATGTGTATCTTGGCGCAATAATAACTGTGTGAGGTAACAAATAAAAGAGGAGTAAGTGATTGATATATAAACTTACGGCTTCTTGGGCAATGGTTATAGCATCAAGGTGCTTGGTGCTTCTCATGTCATGCTCAGCAGGGAGGCGAAACTCGTGCATCATCCAATCAGTTTTGGTGCCTTTTCCTGCATTCCCACGATAATACACCAACGATTTCTTGAGGCCAATGCAGTCGCGGCCTTCTCCATTGCCGGAGTATATGGGTTTATCGATCCCAGTTGCTTTCCAGAACCCCGACCCTGTGATCACTCTATTGGGTCTCAGGCTGTTCCTGTATTTTCTTCCTCTTTTGCAGAAGAAGTACCATTCTTTGTCCCCCACATTGCTGCTGCCTTCTGAAGCTCCATCAAATTCGAAACACTTTTTTTAGGATATCTTTCAAATTAAAGAATTATTATTGAATTCACGTTAGTCACACACAAGATAACTGAGTGACACTACTATTGGAGATGGCCAAGGCCACTTGAAGTCTTACGCATGACAAAAGTTGATGGTACCTGTTTCTTAATTATGAAAGCAATAATAAACACCATGCAATTTTACGAGGTATTTAGTCTTGTGATTTCATTGAACCTATTCCTGTTTTTATCATATAAAAACCTACTATATATACTCAAAACCTAATTTACTCGATCAACCTTAAATTATGTGGTTAAAAATTGATTTTTGCTCAATTTCGGTTTACAGGGAAACAAATTAAAGAGAATCGCTCTTGACAGAAGAATTCCTTGATTAATCTCGATTTGCTTTCTGTTTCGCGTTGATTTATGTGCAGAATAAGCCAAAAATGGTTGCAACTTGATTTATTATTACCGTACTTTTCATTTGACTAAGATTCATGCCTTAAAATTAAACTTGCAACATGAGTAAATACGAAACTAATTAATCAGAAATCTGGACTTGTTAATTGATTCAAAGCATCGGAAAATTCTCTCTTTCCCGAAATAATAAATGGTAAACTAAAAGAACGTCTTATAAGATTCATATAAGCTACTAAATCTTGCAAAAAATTTCTCTATAGCTAGAACTTGCTCCTGCCTGCTTCCGAATGTACTGTTTCGCTCTAGACACATGATATATGCAAGATCGAACTGATCAGCACATGTAAGAAAAGCTAAATAATATAATTAACAACACACGAAATTGCGCTTGAAGTTACATATGCTGTGTTTGTTATATACTTATCCGAAATCAAGCATATAAAAAGTATATGCTTTTTAAATTTAAGATTTCAGATAAGCACATGACAAACGCATCAGCAATCACGTACTTGGAAGATTGGACGGATCATATTTGTAGATATCTATCTGTTTGATCAGCTCGATGCTGATTGGTCGCTTCTCAACTTTCCTCCGAAGATAGAACCCTACAAGCTCTTCATCTGTTGGATGAAACCGAAACCCTGGAAGTGCAACATCATCTTCTTCTTCACCTTTACTCGTAACTACGCTGCTAATGTTTTCCATTTCCATGGCGCTTTTTCTTTGTTTCTCTATATATCTCTGTTTTTTCTTTAATTTTTTCAAAGGACAGTTGATGAAAAACCCAGGTTAGGTTGACAATATATATATATATATATATATATATAGAACCCTCTCCTTTCATATATATGTATAGACACACATACGTATACAGAAGGTGACATATGGAGAGTCCTAGAGGTAATGCCACTTTTGGTCAAGTCATGAGCCTTGACTTTTATGCCCATGGCCCGCATTTTTTAGTCATAAAGCAATCTTAGTCTTTCTATTTATTGTCACAACTTGTAATAAATTTCTCTCTCTCTCTCTTTTTTTTTTTGTTTTTCTTTTCTACACAATGGAGAACTCTTCTTAAGAATTTTTTTTGAAATTATTAAATGTATTGAACTTTGGAAGATATGATTCTACATGAAGGGATATAATTTACGTTAGTTAAACCTAAACTTTAACAGGATCCTCAGGCTGCTTCAAGTTTATTAAAAAGGAGGAGGGAAAATTCATTTAATTAGGAGGATTTTTATGTAACTTATTTTGACTTTCATTTTTGGAATAAAAAGGAAAATAAATCTTGATTCATAAATCATACTTCAAACAATACTTTACGCCTATAGCATGTGATCACTAGCTATCCTTTTCAAGCTTGAAATATATACAAAGGAGATAAAGAAAAAAAAAAAGGAGGAAATTGGGTGGGTAAATTTGGATGAGTTAACAGCATGCTGATTGTAAAATGACGCAATTTCTTTTAATTTTCTTTTATTTGGTGGTTCGAGAAGCTTGGTCAAAAGACCACAATATTGGTTCGGAATTATTGTCTCAAGCTGGGTCAAAGAAGACCGACTTGTAAGCTTCACATTGGTGTAGTCATATGAGAAAATATCAACCTTCTTAATTTGCATGCAGAAATCAACGATGTGTACGTTTGCATGTTTCTGTCACTCAGAAAAAAGCCTGTCCTACCACTATTTTATTTCAGCCTCATCACTTGTTAAATACTTCACTAATATTAGATCCAAATAACTTAAACAAATAATTGAATATATATCGAGCAATTGAAATGTCTGCTCAGAGAAATTTTGTCGCCGAAATATCATCTTATAAATTGTTCTTAGCAGATCAAATGCTTCCTTACATTTAATAATATTAATTAATTAAATTAATAATGAATAATATTTTGGCTAATTGACCTAATTCAGTCGACATATTCAATGCTTAATGTTTTTCTTTTTAAAACAAAAAATCAAATTAAACTGTATAGATTAGTCATTTGTGGAGACAATACGGTCCACAAATCTTAAGACATTTTGAGAAAAAGACAAACAATAATAAAGGCAAGTGAACAAGTCAAAAGAACTCGTTCAAAATGCTTCTTCAAAGTTCATCTACCCGTTGAAATTCCTCGCTGAATACATTGGTGAATATTTCATAAAAGAATATGTGCCTGAAAGTCACTCACCCAATAAGGGTTCCTTACAAATGTGGTCTTAATGTTTTACACCACTCCTTCGAATAATACATTACCCCTCTTTTATGTGATAAGAGTTAAATGTCAAATTAATAAGAATTCTTACCACATAGAGAGTGGAATGACAATATTTGGGTGATATTTCATTATACATGCTTCATAAACTTTATAAATTTATTTATTACAGTTACCATTTCATCTTAAAACTTAAATTTTTTAAGAGAATGTTGGTGTATATTTATTTATTGTCTCTGTTGAATGTGGCCCGAATTCTTTGGCAACAAGAATAATAAATTTCCTTGTTAGCATTTACCTTGTTTGCTTCTACCATAACAATACATAATTAATGTGTCATTTTCCATCAAGTATATTGTTTCCTTTTCTTAGTAGTATACTGTTTCCTTATCCTTGTAGAATACTGATTAGGATACTTGTGTATTATAAATAGGGGCTAGGACATAGTATTATGGGTGTAAGAGAAACCAGAGTAAACCTTGTAATATTCGAGATCAATAATAATTTATTCTCTGCTGCCCGTAGACGTAGGCTTCAAGGCCGAACCACGTAATTCTCTTGTGTCTGTTTTCTTCTCGTATTCTTCATGTTTGCATGTTTTTCCCCAACAAACTGGTATCAGAGCTTAGGTATTAATCCGCTGCTTGAGGGAAAAAAAGGAAAAATCAAAACTCACTGTGAAACCAAAATTTCTCTAACCAAACAAAAGGTTTTTGCTCGGCGAGGAGTGCTCCGGTGCTGTCTACATTGAGCGTTGGTGGCTGGGGTAGAAGCTTACGTCGGTGGGTCCTGGTTCGTGTTTGGGTTTGAAGAACAAGCGAAGAAGATAGAGTTCGTGTGCTCTTGAGGTTAGTTTTTTGGGTATTTAGGAATTTTTTTTTTGTAAATTGGTTCAAGTTTGTAAAGCAGGTTTTGGGTTAATAGGTTTTGGGTCTTTGGGTTTATTTGGATCTGGTCTGGGTAGTGGCCTTGTCCAACTTTGGCTAGGTCTCGGTTCTTGGGTTAATTAATTTTTTGTTGGCTTGGGTTCTAGGCCAGAAAAATAATAAATTTCTTTTTTGGGTTTGGGCTTAGTTTAGGCCAAAAGAAAATAAAAAGGAATTTTTATTTGGGCTTAGATTTAGTCCTGAAAAAAAAAATCTAACCAGTTGACCTGTTTGACCGGGTTGACCGGGGTTTGACTTTGATCGTTGACCGTTGATCAAGGGTTGATCGGGTTTGACCAGAGCCTTTCCCCACGTTTTTCGACGTGTTGAGTCTATTTTTGGGCTCTGTTTTTCCAAATTCTGCTTCGAAGTACGTGTTTAGGGATAGTGTTGACTTTGACCAACAGGTTTGACTTTGACCGGTGTTGACCAAAGTTGACCAAGAGTGTTCCTAAGGTTTATCGACGTGTTGAATCCGTTTTTGCGGTTTGTTGAGTCAAATTCTATCCCGAAGTGCGAGTTTCATGCAAACAATGATGTCTTCCAAAGGTGAAAAGTTTGACATCGAGAAGTTTGACGGGAGAATGAGTTTCAGTCTATGGAGGATCATATTCAAGGCATTTATGATAATGCAAGGACTTTGGAAATTCATTGAAGAAGTGATCTCGGAAAAGACAGAACCAGCAGCGAGAGAAGAACTCGAAGCGAAAGCCTTGAGTGCAATACATATGTCTATGACAAATGAAGTATTGCTAGAGATTGCTGAGAAGACGACAGCAATTGAGGCTTGGAATACTTTGGTGGAATTGTATGCATCTAAATCTCTCACAAATCGTCTCTACTTGAAGAAACGATTGTATCATCTTAGAATGAAAGAAGGTACATCACTAAAACAACACCTTGATGAGTTTAACTCTTGTTTTATTACTTTGAAGGATGTGGGTGTTAAAATTGATGACGAAGACCAAGCTATGATCATATTATGCTCCTTACCTCCTTCATATATGAACTTTGTGGACACTATGTTGTACGGGAGGGATAAAATTACTTTTTGAAGATGTGATTACTTCATTAAAATCGAAGGATCTTCAAACACATATTCCGGAACATAGAGAAGAAGTTCATGGGGAAGGTTTAGTGAGTAGAGGGAGATCGGAGAATAGAGGGGGGTCTTCGGGTAGAAAGAAAAGCAAGTCAAGGTCAAAATCAAGAGCAAGGAAGCTACGTTGTTTCGAGTGTGGTGAAAAAGGTCATATTAAGAAAGAATGTGCAAAACTGAAAAAAGGGAAAGAAAAAGGTGGAGAATTTAGCTAATGTGGTGGAGAGTGTTGACAGTGATGGAGATAACTCGAGTAGTATCGGGGAAGTTTTGACTGTGAGTGCATCACAGTGGCATAATCAATGGATTCTTGATACTGGTGCAACGTTCCATATATCTCCTAGGCGTGACTGATTCTCTTCTTATTCCAAAGGAGAAGGAAAAGTCTTTTTAGGCAATGATCTTTCATTGAAGGTGGAGGAAATGGGCATCGTAAATATCAAGATGTTTGATGGCATTACAAGATCTCTCGAGTGTTTACATGTACCGGAGCTGAAGAAAAACTTGATTTCTCTTGGGCGTTTGGATTCTCATGGATACAAATTCCGAAGTGAGAATGGTGCAATTGTGCTCTTGAAAGGGAACTTGACTGGCGGCCTATATATTCCTCAAGGTAGTACAGTTACAGGTGTTGCAGCTGTTACATCCGAGAAGAGTGATAATGACACTACACAGTTATGGCACAAAAAGGTTGGGCCATATGAGCGAGAGGGGAATGACCAAGCTGAGTAAGAAGGATTTGCTTTGTGGATAAAGAACTGGAAAGTTTGAATTCTGTGAGCATTGTGTCTTTGGAAAGCAAACCAGGGTAAAGTTTAGCAAGGGGCAGGAGAACACCAAAGGTGCACTTGATTATATTCATTCTGATCTTTGGGATCCTAATAAAGTTCCTTCCAAGAAAAGTGCCAGGTATTACATCACTTTCATTGATGCATACTCTCGGATGGTGTGGGTATACATCTTAAAAACTAAAGATGAGGCGTTTTCAACATTTGTCCAGTGGAAGACGTTGATTGAGAAGCAGACTGGGAAACAGATTAAGCGTCTTAAGACTGACAATGGGTCAGAATACTGCAATAAAGAGTTTGATGAGTTCTGCAGGAAACATAGCATTGTGAGACACCGCACATGTGTAGGGACAACACAACAAAATAGAGTTGCAGAACGCATGAATGGAACTCTGGTAGAGAGAGCTCGTTGTATGCTTTCTCATTCCAGCTTGAGTCAAGACTTTTGGGCCGAAGCTGTTAATACAGCATGCTACTTGGTGAATAGGTCTCCATCCAAAGCTATTGAATTGAAAACTCCTTTTAAGTTATGGTCTGGTAAGCCTGCTGACTACTCTCGATTGAGGGTGTTCGGTTGCCCTGCATACGCTCACGTGAAGGATGGTAAGTTGAAGCTGAGGGCAAAGAAATGCATATTTCTAGGCTATACGTCCGAGAGGAAAGATTACAGGTTGTGGTGCACAGATCCAAAGTCTCCAGGTTTCCTCATCAGCAGGGATGTGACATTCAATGAGTCTGCTTCATTAGACCAAGAAAAGGAGAAAGCAGTAGCTAGTTTAGACCACGGTGTCAAAGAGCAGGTGGAGGTATTTGCTGATGTTCCAAATGTTCCATCTAGCAATAGTAGTAGTCAAATTCAGCCGACTTAACCAACTAAGGTACATGATCAAAATGTGCCTGAACAACAGAAGTACAGCATTGCCACTGGGCGAGCAAAGAGACAGATTAGATAGCCTTAAAGATATGGATACGCTGATCTTATTGCTTATGCTTTGACTGTTGCCAAAACAATTAAAGGACATGAGCCAAATTCATACAAAGAGGCCATATCTGGAAAAGATTCTGCTCAATGGGTAGGCGCCATGAGTGAAGAGATTGAGTTTCTTCATAAGAATCAAACATGGAAGCTTGTTGAATTGCCTAAGGGACAGCAAGTTGTCGGTTGCAAATAGGTTTACAAGAAAAAGAAAGGTACTCTAGGGGTTGAGGGTCCTCGATACAAGGAGTGATTGGTGGCAAAAGGCTACACACAAAGGGAGGGTGTTGACTTTAACGAAGTGTTCTCTCCAGTTGTGAAGCATAGTTCCATCAGGGTTTTACTTGCCTTGGTTGCTCTTTATGACTTAGAGCTTGAACAGCTAGATGTGAAAATGGCGTTTTTGCATGGTAATCTTGAAGAGCAAATTTACATGAGTCAACCGGAGGGGTATATAGTTCCTGGTAAGGAGAACCATGTTTGCAAACTGAAAAAGTCCTTGTATGGGTTGAAACGGTCACCTCGGCAATGGTACAAGAGATTTGACACATTCATGGTAGGTGCTGAATACATAAGGAGTGCCTATGATAGCTGTGTGTATCTCAAGAAGCTTCTAGATGGTTCGTTTGTGTACTTGTTGTTACATGTCGATGATATGCTTATTGCTGCTTGAAGCATGTTTGCCATCGACGAATTAAAAAAGCAGATGGGTGATGAGTTTGAGATGAAGGATCTTGGAGCAGTGAAGAAGATTCTTGGCATAGAGATTCACAGAGATAGAAACGCTGGGAAGCTGTTCTTGTCTTAGCAGAGTTATATTGAGAATGTGCTGGAGCGTTTCGGGATGCTTAAAGCAAAGCCTGTGAGTGTGCCGCTTACTTCAAGTTGTTTGCAGATTTGTCACCTAAAACTGAGGAGAAAGTGGAGCATATGTCTCATGTTCCATACACGAGTGTTGTTGGTAGCTTGATGTATGCTATAGTGTGCACTCGTCCTAACATTTCACATGCAGTTAGTGTTGTGAGCAGGTATATGACATCACCTGAGAAAGCACATTGGGAAGCGGTGAAATGGATAATGAGATATTTGCGTAGCACTGAGAATGTAGGTTTACTGTTTAACAAGATGACTGGAGATTACGCGAGGTTGGTCGGTTATTATGATTCAGACTTTGCGGGTGACCTTGATAAGAGAAGATTTCTGACGGGTTACGTGTTTACTCTCTCTAGATGTCTTATCAGTTGGAAAGCGACATTACAGTCTACTGTGGCATTGTCGACTACTGAGGTGGAGTGCATGGCAATTGCAGAAGCTATGAAGGAGGCCATGTGGTTACAAGGCCTGGTTCGTGATCTTGGACTGCAGCAAGATACAAGTACAGTCTTTTGTGATAGCCAGAGTGCAATCCATCTGACGAAAAATAAGATGTATCATGAGAGGACTAAACACATTGATATCATATATCACTTTATCAGAGATGTTGTATCACAAGGAATCATATCAGTGCAGAAGATATTTACCCATGAGAATCCAGCAGATATGATGACTAAGGTGGTTCCAGTCAGCAAGTTCAAGCATTGATTGAACTTGGTTGCTATTTGCGGTGTGGAGCATTGAGCTTTAGGGGCAGTTGGCAGCAGTGATGATGGTGTGTTGATTGGAGTGAATACGTGCCAAGGTGGAGATTTGTTGAATGTGGCCCGAATTCTTTAGCAACAAGAATAGCAAATTTTCTTGTTAGCATTTACCTTGTTTGCTTCTACCATAACAATACATAATTAATATGTGTCCTCTTCCTTCAAGTATATTGTTTCCTTTTCCTAGTAGTATACTATTTCCTTATCCTTGTAGAATACTGATTAGGATACTTGTGTATTATAAATAGGGGCTAGAACATAGTATTATGGGTGTGAGAGAAACCAGAGTAAGCCTTGTAATATTCGAGATCAATAATAATTTATTCTCTGCTGCCCGTGGACGTAGGTTTCAAGGCCGAACCACGTAATTCTCCTGTGTCCGTTTTCTTCTCGTATGTTTCGTGTTTGCATGTTTTTCCCCAACTGTCTCAATATGCACTCCTCACTTGTAGATTTGCTTATGGACTTTACACGTAGATAGTTTGAATGTTTTCTTTTAAATGGATGGTGGTAAATATTAGACGTGTTACCTTTTCATTTCTGAATTGTCATGTTTTTATGTTCCTTTTCTTTTTCTTTTATTTTTTTCTTCTAGTACTTTTGAGAATGCTCAAGTAGTTGGAGCTTATGAATTTAATTAACCACCTTATCAGAAGCGAAAGACTTCCAAAAGACAGTGTCAAATTAAGTTTAATAAGGTGTTTGGCTTTGCTTATTTTAAACACTTATAAGTACTAAGAAAAAAGTACTTTTTTATATATTTTTTACTATTAAAATGCTTATAAGCACCAAATATGCAAAACCAAGCAGGAGACTCTTATTAAATGGAAAGGTACCATCGGCAGGCGGAGGCGCATGACCTTTTGACCAAAGCTAAGCTGGGAAAGTTTCTGGTATACTACTCTACTACAGGGCTTATCTCTTTCCGCCTGCAAAGAATCCTACATATATATATATATATATATATATGTATGTATGTATATATTCCAATGACTGGGGAATTCAAAGAAGTCAAAAAAACAACCTGATCATATGTTTGATTCCAGTACATCATCTCTGACTTACCCCTCCAACGCTAACACGAAACCAACTATAATTTCAACAAAGAGGAAAAGTTAAAATTAGCCAATTAGAGAGAGTTTTACCTTTTCCGTTCTTCATTTCGGATACTCAATTTGAACTTTTAGTAGGACAATAATACTTGGTTTGATTTAGTTTTAGAGTAAAATGCAACTATGTTTTATTAAAGTTGCATAAAATTTTTTACAATTTCAAAATTCATTGATATATCCTTACCCTTTAAAAATTTGTACATTAGCTTCCAAAGTTAATGGAGACTGTGGAAAAACACACCTACCGTGCATTTGACTTGTTAACGACAAAATACTTAGGTAAATAGTGCAAATTCCTCCCTCTATTTTTAGAAATGGTGCAAATTTTCTCCTTTAATTTTAAAAATAATGCAAATTCCACAATCAAATTTTAAAAATATTGCATATTCTTCTCTAATTTGAGATAAAGTGCAAATTAAATACACCCCAAGATGGGTAAGAAATTGAAAATATATCTCCTAAATTATGTACATTTCTTAGTTTAAATGACTCCATATTAAACAATATAAATATACTCCACAATAACTGAATGCATATAAACAAAGAAGTTTACATAATTTAAGAAATATATATTTTTTATTTTCACCTTGCAAGTGATGTATGTACACCTCATTTCAACCAGGTGAAGGAATTCGCATCATTATCATAGGAAGAATTTGCACCAATTTAAAAGCTCTTGGTTATTTCTAACAGAAAAACTAACGGTAGGATTTAACCTGTAACATTTTTTAAACCATAAGAGGTATCAATTAATTTTGAAACCATAGGGGATTCTATATAACTTTGGGATTCTACACAACTTTCATAAAGCACAAAAAGTTAAAATGCATTTCACTCGTAGTCGATTCTCCTTTTGAATATTTTAACATAAAAAACTGAGAATTAATGGTCTATTCACTACTGACCTACAATAGTTTGATAGCCATTTCGGGCAACTTGTGTGCCCTATGCGTACGCATTAAATTCTGCAATATCTCAACCTTCAACTGAAAGCGCGCATGTCTAGCCCCACAAGGTGAGATATAACATTAATTGACCACACACATAGGTCGTCGATCGATACCTGTGTGCTTGGTTAGCCAATATTGTCAATTTTGGAAAATTCATCACATGAGAAATTAATAGATGTCGAGCCATTTACTTCAAACAAGACTTGGCTTTTCTTACAACTAGAAACTTGGGGTATGAGATCAATGGCCGGTGATGCACTAAAATTCGTTACGTGTGTGTAGATAAACTTTAAACATTGACTAAATCGAAGTTCAACTAGTGACATGTATAATAAGTATTTGGGTCCAACTATCTCAAATCTATTCCCGGACCAATTTTTGGAGCGGTTTTCACTCGTTCCAATTAGCATGATCAATTGCCTGTCTATTTGATTAAAATTAATTAGATTTTAATTATATTTTTATATGAGCTCGCTTCAATGTATTTATAGCTTGTCCTATATAGAAACGTAATTTTTTGCTGTCAAATCTGCTCATGCTTGAGCAGAAATTGTGTACCACGTCAAAAATGAAAAGAGAAAAAAGTTAAGGATGACCTGGTTTTTCTTTGCGTTGTATTTATTTATATTTTGCATAATTCGAGAAATTTAACTAATTTCCTGCATGAAATTAAGCAGCAGAGAATTATCAAACCATTTGAAATTACTTCTTCTATACATTTACCTGTTTTTCAGTTCTTCGTTGAATGGTGGAATTGGCACATAATGTTGTATTTCTTTCTTGTGGCCTCTATTTTACTTGCTCATTCAAAAAATGTATAGTTTGACTTTGTTCAAGTTTGTCTAAAGTTGCCGGGTTTGATTGTCTCCGGAATAAGTAAGAACATATATACAGGCATGGGTGAGCTATATATAATTGCTTTTGTTGTGTCGTGTTTATATTAACGGTGTATATATATGTATACATATATATTTATGTGTGTATATATATGTTTATGTGTATGTATGAAATTTCAATTTATTCGGGTCTTTTTCTGTCAAATGGTTATAGAGTAGAGATACCAGTAGAGTTAAAAAATCCTTTCATACTGCACATTTCTTAAACATCAAAAGCCTGATGATTACATTGCTAAAAAGGAAGAGGAGGTTCGCAGAGAGAATTAATGGGCATTTGAGTTAAAAGATCAAATTATATATAATCATCATTAATTAGAGGATGACTATTGGAGCTAGTATTTTTTACTTGTTAATTGTGCTACTTATGATATATTGCACGAAAGTTAGTTTTGATAAATTCTTGATGCTGAAATTTATATGGATGTAACTAATTTTTGATAAACAGTTAAAGAAAATTGCTGTTAATTAAAAAATATATATGTGTGTGTGTGAGTGTGTGAAGTTAGAAGTGTAATATTGTCTAGAAAGACATTTTTATAAGTGATATTCTTCTAAAATCTCGAAATACCATGCATAACACTCTCCGTCAAGTCTCATAGTTTTTTATTTTACAGCAAGGGATTATGAGCTAACTTTTAAATATATAAGGGGGGTGATTAGGAAGTTTCGCAAGTTCAGATACCAAGTATGCATTTTTATTTAAGTTCAGGGGTATATGCTATTTACTCAAATTTATATCTACAATACTATAATGTAATCTTTTGAATAAAAAATAATCACAATGAAGAAGAAAGAAGTTATAATTTTGCCATATTGCATGACTCAAATTTTGCGGATCGGAGCTTGATTATTGTATTTTCACTTCTACATCAATCTTTTAGGAGCTTATAGATCCAATATATATGAAAACTTTTAATTTCCGTTGTGCACAACTGAATGCAGTCTTAGCTTGTATGTAAATACTTGTTATTTTGCTCCAGTTTCAGCATTCAAATCAAGATCTTCTATACATACATGGAGCCCGTTTGGATTGGTTTTTTTTAAAAGCACTTTTTTTAACAGTTTTTAAAAAATAGTTTTTTTTAAAAGTTGAAAATTCTGGCTTTTAAAAAAAGCTGTATTTGAGCTTTTTTCAGAGTTTTAGCTTTTTTTGAAAGCCAAATCAAATAGTTATTGCAAATTTAATACAACTTTTTCAGGAGAAAAAAGTATTTTTTTCCCCAAAAAAACCAATCCAAACAGGCCCATGATCTCTTGTTAACTACTAGCTAGGATTTTTTAGAGTACCCAATCGAGAAAATATGTATATTCTGAAAATAGAGTCGTATTATCAAAGACCAGTGGTCAAATAATATATCTCTTGCTTTTAGTATGAGTGGTCCAAAGATCAGTTCTCACTAGATGCATATAGTAATCAGACTTCGACCTCCTTTGAGGAGAAAAATATATACATATACATACAGATATATATACATATACATACATATGTATATATATATATACACATATACATACATATATATGTATGTATGTATGTATGTATAGTCATGTGGATATACATCATTAATCCCTATAAACTGCTGAATATCTTTTTCCAAAAATTTGCGCATGCGGTTCTCCATTAAAGGTTTATTTGGATTGGCTTTTTTTAGGAAAACAATACTTTTTTTTCTTGAAAAAGTTACATTAAATTTGCAACAACTATTTGATTTGGCTTCCAAAAAAGCTGAAACTCTGAAAAAAGCTCAAATACAACTTATTTTAGAAGCAAGAATTTTCAGCTTCTAAAAAAAAGTTATTTTTTTCAAAAGTTATTGGAAAAACGCTTTTAAAAAAAGTCAATCCAAACAGGTCCTAACTCCAATTTCATCAAGAAGAAGTTGCACTAAATTCCACTAGCGCAGCGATATAATCTCGTGTAAAATATATACAGAATAATCAATTAACAAACATTTCAATTTAATTAAATTGATTATCAGAACAAGTCCAAAACAAAAACCAAGTATTAAGTTAAAAACAAAAAAAAAAGTTTAGTACGGGGACTTCTTCACTTGCAACAGGGATGAGTGCATGTAGTTTTAACAAATGATACCACATCAAAAAAGTTAGTCTTGACTTGAGATGAGCAAAAAATCTGTGTTTTTCAACATTTTCGGCCAAAAACCTGCAGCAAAGTCAATATGATGGAGCAGTGGGGAAGCTTCTTTAAAAGCTAAAAGGTGACAAGAGAGCAGAAAATTTCGAAGCCTTCAGTCAAATAACATTAGACGGCTCCATTTTCTTTATGATTTTCTAACATGAACCCATTAAGAAAAAAGAAGAAAAGACAAGAAAAGAAATTATCTTGGCAAACGTAAAGGCTACAAGCCAAATCACCGTAATTTATAATGTGTTTGGAATAAGTTTATTATAACATGTTTTAGCTTATTGACGTAAAGGAGTACTGTTTATCTCTTTATATTTTATAAGACATAAGACATCTTATCACAAACATCTTATAAGAATTCAAAATAAGCTATACTTTTTATCTTATAAGATATAAGGAATTCGTCATTGACTTATATCACAAGCATCTTATAATAAAAACTCAAAACAAACTGTTCGTTTTTATATAAATATCAAATAAGATAAATATTTTATAAATTTTTACAACAATAAATAAGATATTATCACAAGCATATTATAATAAAAACTCAAAACAAATTATTCATTTTTATATAAATATCAAATAAGATAAACATTTTATGATAAACTTCCACCAAACACAAGATTAGGAGACCCCACTGACAAAGATTACTCACTAACTTAACACAGTGTAACAATCCACCCATTTCAAAGCAAAATAAATGAATTCTTATCCCAGGTCGATTATTGCACTCCATCTACATTTGACTTTTTATCTCAGTGGATGAGGTCAATTATTGATTCATCCCATTCATATCTAATGCAAGATACTGACCCCACCTTCTCCCCACAAAGGGAAAATATATAGGAGTAACGAACCTATACATATAACGTGGAAATGAAAAAACTAAAAGAAATCATATTCCAAATTATTTTAGACTGTTCTATACAGAAAATTAACTTATTTTTCTTTCTCCGGATAAAATTCAGATATACAAGGGCAATAAAAATTGAAATTGGAAAAGGTAATATGTTTACAAGATCATGTATTTATATGTGTATGTCTGTGTGTGATGAATACCGAAAATGGTAGTAGAGCTCGTGATCAGATCTAGCTCAAAGCTAATTTAGGTTGGTTAACTCCTTGTATAAGTTAGTTAAAAAGAAGTAGGTCAGCATAATTAATTCACAGAAAGTTACTTAGAAGAAGCTCTGCCACTTGCACATAACTTGTAATCAACACTGCTATGTAATCAAGTATCATTTTTACGTAAGAGTTTGAGCTCCATGATATATCTCTCTAAAATTCTCTCTCCATTTCATAGTATATCAGAAAAGACCAAGCATTTTATAGCTTACGACTAGCAATTGTGCAGGAATTTACAATTTGTCAAGTCACACTCCACGACAATTTCATCTAAAAAATTAACTAGAAAATGCTCGATTTATTTATATTTAATATTTTTAACACGTTTTTACATATGCACCAATTTCTTTTAATTGGGCCAAGCAAGCAAGTAGATAGAGTACTCTCTAATCCGATGGGGGTGAAAACCCGGGCCTCATATGGATCCTACTTGGACTGTTGGAGGCCTTGTTGCTTTACCTAATACATCTAATTCTGTTCTCGTTTTAAATTTTCTTTCTTTAATATTTTTCTTTGCTCGTGCTTTTTTTTTAATCGTTTGGGTCGAAAAGAGAATCGATCTATTTTGAAGTCATCTCCTCCAAGGACGTTAAATCTAAATTTGTGTTCAATCTCAAGTTCCTCTTTACAAATTATAAGGGGTGATTCAACGAAATAAACAGTATTGTGAATATAAGTCGATTATTGTAATTTCTTCAAAGTATTCAGCTACGATACAACTGTAAATGCAAAATATTAAATTATTAATCACTGTATATATTCAGGTCACGGTTATATTCCTAATTAGTTAATTGGTTTTTTACAATAAATTTATTTGTTTATACTACCATATAATAGCTTAATATATTCCTATTTTAACTATTTCACATGTCATTATACTCTTTAATTTCTTTTTTGGCCTAAAAAAAGTTTTCTCCATCAAAGTTATTTCCTGAACTAATGAATTTATTCTTTGAAATACATTAAGTTTTATTTTTGGCCAATAAAAAAATATTTTTAAATTACTTTTTGGCCTAATGGGCATATAATTATATTATTTTGGTCAAGTTTCATAATATATATACACACACTACAGAAAAAGGGTCCATGTCATTTTTAAGAAATGTCACATGTCATCCTCTCATAGAAACTTTTTCTCCTAAACAAAATTCCTTATGAGAATAATTTCCTAGTTTTGTGAATTTACTTTTTCTAATTATATTTTATTGAATAGAATACAGAATTCAAGTAATTATATAAATTTTAGCTGCAATCAACTATGGTAAAGTGTTGGAATTGGCAGATAGCTCAAGTGGTTGAGATTATCTCTCTCTTAAACGTGAGGACCTAGGTTCAATTCCATGGGGGTGGGGGTTTTAATTAAAAAGAAAAAAAGAAAAACTATTGTAAAGAGTTTCTTATTTTGAGTAAAGTTAAATGTATAGTCACATAATTAATTGTTTTAATATAAAATTTTGCACGTTTTTAGTCAAATCATTCAAGCATAAAGACACACAAATTCAAGAAACGTTTCTCAATATAAATTTTGTCTTTTGTAGGCAACTTACTTTGAAATTAATTTATGATCTATATCTATATATCTAGAACCATACATTATATATAAAAAAAATTTATGAATACCATAATCTACATTGTAATGCCACAACTCCTCATTGTACGAATTTTTTCCCCTTCAGTACATAGAATAGCAAGATGAGCACTTGAAGTCTCAAATTATTTAATTCATGATGATAATAGTGTTAAAATTATTTAGTTCATGACTGAAGTAAATATCTACATATGCATCATGCTATTATCATTGCATGAAATGATATTATATTAGACTATGAAACTATCAAACCAAAAATTATTCGTTGCCCGTGAAGTCGTTGTTATGTTGCAGGTGCGTTTGTAAGTGCTGGTGCAATTTAATCAAATGCCCTCATTTCATTGAAAAGCACCATAATTAAATATCACTACACCACAAAAAGAGATGACTGCGTACTGGTCAGACGAGGCAGCAGGTTTGACCATGCACACATGCTCTATTTCTATTCATATGAATCACTCACCGTCGTTGCACCACCTCTGGTGATATTCAACTTTCATATATATATATATATATATATATATATATATATATATATATATCTTGTAATGGATTAATGTGTTTCGTCAAACATAATCGACACATTGTATTATGTAACCCCGCATTAAGAGAATTTAAGTGCTTCCTCCTAGCCCACTTACGCGTGTAGAGGGATGGCGTTATAAAATCATTGCAATTGGGTTTGACTTTGATTCTAACACCAAGGATTACAAGGTCGTTACAATTATTGAAGTTCATCAACTCGACGACCTAAGCTACGAATATATTGTTACTAGTAAAGCCGAAATTTACTGTTCAAATACTAAATCCTGGAGAGAAATCTACCTAATCATCCGATACCTGGAGCACGGATGTTATTTTCTCCTGGAACATTATTCAACGGAGCATACCATTGATATTCCGTAATGATAACAGTTTTTGTATCCTTTGTTTTGATATGACGAGCGCACAAATGTTTCCAGAGATGGAGCCTCCCGGTGATTATCACCTGCTTGAACGTCTTTGCAGAAGCACGTCTCTCCCGATTTTATTTGAATCTCCTGCCGTGCTTTTTACTTTTCTGTTGACATATGGATAGTACAATGTGCGAAAATGGGGTGGCAAAATCTTGGAAGAAAAAAACTTATCACTATTGAAAATGATTATGGCGATTGTGGAAGAATGAAGCCATGCTCGTGCAAGATATCAAAGGTCGACTCGCCTTGTGCGTGTGACCTTGACACCCATATCTAAGATCACTGATTTTAATGTATGTAGCTTTATTGGGGAATATCAAGTCGTATTTTATCAGGAAAGCTTAATTTCTATCAAATGAGATACATGGTGTCACTGATGCAACTGCAGAAGTCAATTAATTTACTCACCTCTCTGTTTAATTATTTTTGCATCATTATTAATGTCAGTTTTTTTATTTGGACTTGTTTTGTTTAATCTATAAATTAGGTTTTTGTTAATTGTTAACTATCTTGAATGCCAAAGGCTTACAAGTTTCCCTGGCCATCACACTGTAACTTTAGTTTAGTAGTACAAAATTACAGGAGCTATGAGTGTTCACTCGTTGGAGATCCCCAATATTTTTTTCAAACTTTTGGAGTTTGGAGGGATATGGAGAATGGTCAATTGGAGAAAAAATATTGGATATGGAGAATTTTTTGAGAAAAAAAGTTGGAGATTGGATAAAATTCTAAATTTTGGAGATTATCTAATTTATTCAAAATTCAATAGATCAATTTTTTAAAAGGCCAAATATACACACTACACATACTTCACCCGTTACAAACACTACACGTACTACACACATTTCACACACTACACATTATACACACTACCCGCACTACACACATTTAACATACTGCATGCATTGTGCCTCGGCCCCTGCCCCCGGCCCTCAGGTGCCGGGGCCTGGGTCTCGCGAGCCCACGCACAAGGCTCGAGTCCCTGGCCCTCGGGCACCAGAGCCTGGGTCGCTGGGGCTCACGCACTGGGCTCCGGCCAAGTCTCAAGTCCTGAGCCAGGTCTCAGGGTGCAAGGGGCCGGGGGCCGAGACCGAAGGGCCTAGGCTGCATCCTTGGTCCCGAGAGCCTGTGCATCGCCCTTGGTATCCCAGGGCACTAAAGGCTTGCGCACGAGGCGGGCCACCAAGGGCCAGAAGCAGGGTCCTGGGGCGCTAAGTTCGGGACCCGGCGACCTAGGCAGAGTCCCAGGGCACTGGAGCTTAGATTTTTAGTGTGACAACCGAACAATGAAAATTTTTTCTAGAGAAAATATACAATTTATTTTTTGTGAGTGTTTGTATTTTTAGTATGTGTTTACATTTAATGTAATTTTCTTAAATTAGAGATCTCCATTCCCCAAGGAGTTTTGTCCAATTTCCCCATTATCCAAATTGTATTCCCCATTGGGGAATTGTGCAAAAATTGGTAAAATTTTTTTTCTCCAAAATTATTTTGAGGAAACAATAATATTTTATTTTGGATTGAATAATCTCCAATGAACACCCCTAACAGGAGCTCCATGCACCACTCAACATTTAGTAATTAAGGACCATAAACGTTGGCCCACTGCAAAAGTCAACACCCAAAATATGTATATGACAACGATCTTACTATTGTATATTGTGTAAATTGAAACATACATATATGATCAAGAGTAAATTGTATATTACTCCTTGTATTCTGATTTAGGTGCATCATATCTCCTATAGTATCAAAATTAATTAATTACTCTCTTGTACTCTGATCTATGTACACCGTACCCCTGTAGTAACAAAACTAGCTAATTATCTTCTTGAAGTTCTTAAAAGTGTACAAATTCCTCTCTGAAATTTTTAAAAGTGTACAAAATACCTCCTGAAATATATGACAGCAGGGGAGACATTTTTCATTCTTTTAAAAACTTTAAGGGGTACTTAGCTAATTTTGATACTACAGGGGATAAGGTGCATATAGGTCAGAATACAGAGAATAATTAGCTAGTTTTGATATTATAAGAATATAGTGACATAGGTCAGAGTATAAGGAGGTAATATGCAATTTACTCTATGATCAATAATACTCTCTTCCATAAAACTTAAAATATGCAGCACAATGTTCAATAGTTGATCAAAATCTTGATTCATTATTATACAAGGTCTCATATATATATATACCAAGAACACAAAAAGAACTTGCTTCTTTCATCAGATCAAATTTTTGTGATTCAATCAGTCTCAATCTAAAATACAATCCTTCATGCAAATAGTAAAAAAAACATGTGAGGGTTTTTTTTTTTTTTTCTAGGAACTTATAAACTGTAAAATAAGTAGAGCCAAATAAGCTCTTGCTCTCTTTTCATTTTATCCTTCGGTTGCAGTTGATAGAACACTTGGTTTCTTTTGTTAATAAGGAAAAATAAATTAAACTAAGGTGGTAAATACATATGGTTTGAACTAAGGTGGTAAATATATATGGCACAATTGAACTTTAATTCTCTTGTAATGTTAAATAATATTATAAATGAAATTTAATAATAATAAATTATCTAAAATTTTAAATTATAATTATATGAATAGGTCATCATTGATTGATCAGATTCTAAGCTGGTATGTCAAAATAACACAAGACGAGAGATTCATGTGGTTGGGAGCTGGAGTGGAGCACATAGAACTAGCTAATAACATTGAAACTCATGATGATTTGAAACAAACTAGAAGAGTGGTCCTTTCAGGTTAGATAAGAGAAATATATCTAGTTGGAGATGAACCTCCATACGATATACACTCCCATTGTATACAGTTGATTGCGATGGGGTGAGTGGCTCGTGAAGAAGCAGCATTATGATTGCGTTGTTCCATTTTTGTCATTCAGATTCCAGGACAATTAAACCGATCCACACATTACAATGGAGTCAAAAGACTGGTCACTTTCATCTTGATCCACCGCCCTAACTAATGGATATATACACCCATCCACGTTTTAATGTAACTTAACGAGAAGCATTAATCAACCAGACACTTCTCATGAAAATCATTCTTAACGAGAAGCATTAATCAACCAGACACCTCTCACGAAAATCTTTCACATGTACATGAATTTTTTGAATAAGTCATATGGACTATTTTTCATAACGAAGAATTCACTTTAATATGGAAATTAAATGTACCGATGTTGTGTTTAGTATAAGCTTATTATAAAATATTTATCTTATTTGATATTTTGTATAAAAAGTGTGGTTTTTGTCTTGAGTTTTTATAAAATATTTCTAATAAGATCTATTATCTATAGTTGTAAAAATAAAATAAATCAAAGATAGATTGCTTAGGTACGTTGTCTCCAATAATTTCCCTATTTTTTTTCCCAACATTTAAGTAATTTGAGTCATTTCTTACATTTTAGAATCTCCTTTTTTCAGTTCTACTATAATATAATAGCTATCTTATTTTTTACCAAACTCTCAATTTGGAAAATCCTTATTTCAATTTTACTCTAACAGCTTTTCTATTTTACACCATTGCAGTTTGCAATTATAGGAAATGGGGTTTGGGGGATGGCTTTGGGGGATTAAATAAAACCCCTACATATACGTGTTTTAGTTTTCAATGGGAAGAATCGTTAGAATTTGGGAATCTGATAAGGGGGCTGTTGGAGCATATAATCCCCAATAACTCCCCTAAGTACAGGTATTTTGGATGTTTAGACATATGTAGGAGTTAGTTTTATATCTTATGTAATAAAAAGTATGGTTTATTTTGAGTTTTGACAGTATACTTGTTATATGGTATCTTATATCTTATAAGATAAAAAGAAACGATAAACATTACATCCAATGGCGGAGCTAGGATTTTGTCGTAGTCGGGGTGAAATATTAGATTTTTTTACTCAAAAATATCAAAGAAAAAATTTGTAATAAAATATTATGTACACAAATGCGCACACACACATATACATATAAGCTGAGGAGGCAAAATATGCATATAAATTTATTTTTTGGTAAATAAATATAAAAGATTTTTGTTATTTTTTGGACTTTGGGGGGTGGGGGGGGGGGAAGGGGGGGCCGGCGGTGCCCCTACTCGTACTTGCTTCCCTCTAGCTCCGCCATTGATTGCATCCTCCACATCAATAAGATAAGCATTTATAATAAGTTAACGCTAAACACAGCAAAAATTTATCCGAAAGTTACAAAATTTGTCGTACAACAATATGCTTAAACATATGCATATTTTCAAATCGCACAGGTCAGGACTAATGAATAGTGATTATTCCATCACTCAACTCAAAACTGAACAAGTCATATCTTCTCATTACAGTTATGAACACGACTTGCCATGCCTTGTCAAGAAAATAGGTAGTCAAGTTATTATTGTAATGCTTTCCAGCTTGATGCTTCACAATTGTACGTGGTGCAAATTCTCAGCCTTGAAGATAGTCTGACCAGGACATATTATTATCAGGAAAAAAACTGCTATGTGGTCATCTGAGCTACAAAATTCTCACAAGAAAAGAGTTTGAAACAATTACTTAACATATATACATTGAAATGATACCAAGGGGACCAGCAGGAGTACATAGATATGGCTGTAATTGCTTCTCCTCATCTTTTTCTGTATCAAAAATGGATGCAAAAATCAACTCGCTTGTCGCCGACAAATCTTTTGCACGATCCTGTGATTGTATAAAGTCTGGCCGGGGCGTCGATTTGGAACAAACATTGAAGCAAGAGTTGAATTCTTTTTAAATCAATGTGACAGTGCCTACTGTTTTGATGCCACCCCATGATCGTTAATCTTCAGGACATTGATGAATTTTAGTCCCCACAATTGGGTTTTCCTTCTTTTGGTGAGTTATACAATCATTGTAATGTCGCCTTGACAATGACTTTGCTCTTCTTACCATTTATGACTCCGCAACCATCTTAATCATGGGCGACGATTAAAGTTTTATTTGTTAACGATGAGGAATAGAATCCTACTGTATATACAAACTTCAAACTTTATAAGAGTCATACAATATTAATTAACGCATGTTTCAAATGTATACAATATTAATTTAATACGTGTTCTAAGTGTTTACAATAATAAAATTTCAATCACATAAATTGTATATCTTATTGCTCTATCTAACCATGCATTATGCCAAAATTTGCTCAAAGAAAGAAGAAGATGAACATAAAGTTTTCAAGTTTTAAAGTCCAATGGTGAAGGAGACAATTTATGGGAAGTTGGCCAAAATTGGAATATAAGGTAGCCGTTAGGTTGTTGAGGAGGAGATTTTTGTTGATTGTGACGATGATGGAGTCAACTCGGTTTAGTGCTTTCTTACGATTGGTAGAATGCTTGCTTGTGGCACCCATTTTCATTTTGTTTTCCACCTCCAACAAATTACTTTCCTGAGTAGAAAATAATTACTTTATATATATATATATATATATGTATGTATATATGTGTGTGTGTGTGTGTGTAGTGACCGCTTGACTTAAATTTAAATTTTGTAACGATCAAGCTGCTTCATCAAAATGGTGGATTATGTTACGATCAGATTTGGCATAAAAGATAGAAGCCACACACAACTTGTACACTTCCACAAAATTAAGAAACTTGAATAAGGAAGCAACTCAAAAAAAAACTTGGATTAGTATTTAGTTTGTCTGTCTTCTATTTTTTCAAGAAAATAAAAATATATCTATGATAGAAAACATGTTTGATTGATTATTTGTATTTTTATTTATAGAAAATTGGAAAGTATTTTGCTAAGAAAGTTAAAAGATATCTACAAAATAATTTTACTATTTTCAAATGGTGTTTTCTAAACTCACACTACAAACACATAATTTTCACATACACAAACCAATAATTTTCACATACATATGCATAATTTTCATGGACATTCTTCAGACACATATATGCACATATTTTTTATACACACACAAATAACGTAGTGCATATATAAAGCAAAATACACGTTTTCTAAACTTTATAAACTGAAAATAAATATTATCATCAAAAAATAAAAATTAAAAATCATTTTCAAACCCAATGCAGCCTATATCTTCGAATTAACGACATCGAATACGATATACAAAAACTCCCGCACTGCATGCGAAGAAGTACACGGTGTTTGGCCCCAACAACGACACTTGGAAAGAATTGTTCTTTCTACTTTAGGCATTCCTTTATGTCTATCCAGTTTGAGCATTGTCTTTTACGTCATTTTTTCTTTTTTTACAAGATAGAGAATATATATGGTGGAACATGAACGAATAGAAAATGTTAATATTTTCTTTTGGTTTCAAAATAATATATTTCTAATTTCTTGAGAGAAATTATATTTTTCTTTGCACAATTTAGGGGTACGTATAATACGTTAACTTCTCAAATTAATGTTTTCTAAGTTGTTTTATTATTCATCTCCTTGTAAAGCTCACATGCATGAAGAAGTATGCATATGCTAAGGATCTAACTGAAGATGGTGCACCAACGGGAAAAAAATTAAAAGAGTATTATTTTATATCATAATTAAGAAGAATTTGATAAGAGGGTGTAGCTTAGTGGGAACACCCTTCACTTGGGAATGATAGGTCTCGGGTTTGAGTCATCAATGAGGGTATGTGGAAAACCACTGTTGATCCTCTTTTAAAAAAAATTTATTAAATGCCAACTACAGTTAAATTCTATTATATGAAACGGATAAAATAAGTTTATTAAATGCCAACTATAGTTAAATTCTATTATATGAAACGGATAAAATAATAATAATAATAATAAGAATAATAATAATGTTCATATGTTAAAGTTTAGCCCGATGATTTAGCAACGATGACCGAGAAACATTTAATTTCCATTTCCCAAAGGGATTTACGTATACGTAGTCTGAGAAAAAGAGCTTTTATAATTTGGCATGGGCGAATAGCTTGAAACTCAGAAGTAAAATTAAATCGACAGGATTTAATTAGTGTGTTATTAATTGCAAGTAGAGAAAAAAGGCTTAGATGTCGAAGTAAGACGCTCTTGCTTTTGCTAATACATTAGACAAGTCAGAAATGAGAACGTATTGAATTACAATCTTGAAAAATCAACTGAAAAACCTTGTAATGCAACAGAGATAACATGAATAATACAAGTTGAGATCGAGCTGTCTATGTTATCCTATAAAAAGCTATGGAAGTCATCAATCCACACATGGTACATACATAAGACTTGCAATGGCTTCTTGCAACCATTCCTCATCTTCGCGATTGATCTGCAAAAGTACCAAAAGATTGAATGGTTTATTAAGTAATCTAGGATTTATCTTTTCAATTAATTTTAATATGACCATGTATGCGGTTACTAATTAAACACAAAAGAACTTGTCAATTTTTACTTGAAAAAGAAATGAAAAAGAAAGGTGCATATTTTTGACATTAACATTAATGATAGTGATGGGATCGATATTCTTCTAACTATATTCTTCATATTCGAAATGAGAAATCACAATCCGGTCTATCCAATTCAAAAGTTTACTATATGTTATTTTTTGGAATAACATAGGATAAATTTAATTAATCCTCCAAATGGGTAGAAATATATATCCAACCAATCATGAAATCATTGTGAAAAGTACCTGGAGGGAGCCATCAAAATATAAATCCTTAGCTTCACATGGACTATCATTAGCCTTCATTATCGTTTCATCTTCATATGTTTCACTATTCTTGGCAAATCTTCCACGAACGCGAACTCGCCTATCAGCTAGGGTTTTGCGACATGCATACTGTACATATAGAATACATTAAAAACACTAAAATTTGAAAAGAAAAAAAAAAAAAGAAGCTACATTAAATCACAATAAGCACCCAAATATATATATCTTCGATTATAATATTAACCCATTTTGTGATAATATGAAAATTTTGAAAATTTCCAATCATTTGAGAAAGTTTCGGTCATAATTATTAAACAAGAAAATTAGGCAATATATACCTTAATGGTCTTGTTGAAGTTCCTTTGGTTTCTCTTCTTAAGATATTTGAGAATCCTTTCCTTCCTTTCTTCCACTGAGTACTTCCCCACTCTTGCTGTGGACTCTTCAACTTTCTGCCCCGATTTCGCTTGGATTCCCTATAACGTACGTATATATATGCAATTACCCTCACGATCAATCTCAAGAATAAGTATAATATATATATATATATATATATATATATATATGTATATGTATGATCACACATACATAGTATATTTCGAAGTGCCAATGCTTCACACGTCGACATAAAACTATATACACGCGCGTATAACATTAAAATTTATCTAAGCCTTATCCCACTAGATAAATCGGCCGACTTGTATAACTATTTGAAGCAGAAGATTTAAAGAAAGAATACCCAATTTTCAGCAGACATGGGATGAGCTGCAGGCCAAAAATTAGACACCAAGCCGTTGCATTCCTCGGCAAAATCACTCATCTCAGGTTGACATTTAGCTGCAGCAGCATGAGTAGTACTCCAGGCATATTCGCATGAACCAATATCTTGAATTGATAATGTCGCAAAATCTGGGACCCCATATTGCTTCTGAAAGCTCGACGCCATCGAGATTGATGATGATGATGATGATGATGATGATGATGATGGCATAATATGATGAGAATCAAGCTGCAGCAGGTTAAGTACTCCTTCATCAAAGAAAGGGAAGGTTTCTTTGCAGCACATCGCTATTGCTGGAGCTTCAGTAGAGAAATTAGGGTAATTATTAGAAGAGTAGTAATGGGGATCATAATTAGAAGCCATTGAAGTAATAAAAACTATAGGCTTGATATCAGTTGGTTTTCTTAATTGGTGGTGTACTCTCTGTGGGTCAGTGGGATGTCAATAAGGCCTTTATGCCCTAAACTATTTATAGCAGCATGCAAAGGCTTGATCAGAAGCAACTTGTCTGGCTGTACCGTTTTTTCCAGGGAGTGTGATCATGATAATATTGATAATGTGGAGAATCTTGAATCATTGACCATACCCCTCTATAAATTCCACCATCTCATCATAGCCTATATAGCCTAGCATATGTTTCTGTTGAACATGGCTTGCATTTTACTAATCGCAATATTCTTAAGTCTAACTTGTCCACCTCGGTTGGTGTTATGCCTTGTAATTCCTACTAGTATGCAAGTTGACCCATGTGATGCCGTGAGTGTTATATATTTTATATTTTGTGTAAATTAAATCATTGTATAGTTTTATAAATTAAATAATTTAATAGTGGACTGAATTTGTATATTTTTTATCTAATTAAATATTCATGGGATTTAAAATAAAACGTTAAAAGTCAAGAAATTAATTTAGTTTTTGAAATTCTCTTGTCAATTTTTTTAAAAATTGACATTTACTATGTACTCAAGAAAAATAAAAAATAAAAAAAGAATCACATGGCGCTCATGACATCCCTCCTAAAAATTGAACCAAAAGAAAAAAACTCATCCTACATATATATTAAAAAACACTCATGTGGCATCCCAACTTCTCAAAACCTAAAAGAATACTATACTAATTTATCTTTTGAAAAAGTTGTATTAATTTATCAACAACAAAAAATTGATTAACTATAAATAAATGAAATATAAAAAATAAAGAAGGAACCAAGGAGAGTCAAGCTTCTTGACAAAAGAAGGGGAAGAAAGAAAATGTGTGAGATTATTGAATAATTAGGTAGCTAAAATTAGTTAGAAGAGATCGAAATTAGTTATATGTATTGATTAACCTTTCATTCCTAGGTTTGGATTCTCGAACTTAAAAGAGGGCCAAGATGAAATATTCTTTCTTATCGATGTCCAGAACACAATTAGTTTCACATCATTATATAATGAATGAATATCAATGTTTCTAATTCCATAAAGGGGGAAAAAAGAAAAGAAAAAAAAACTTCATTTGTCATGTACTCGTACATAGTGGAATAGTATCTATTACTCCAAGCACAAAGTGATTAATACTCTGTTTGATATAAGTTTACTATAAGATGTTTTTTTATTTAGAAAAGTATGGTTTATTGTGAGTTTTCATAAGATGCTTGTGAAAAGATATTTTATTTAAAGTTATAAAAAAAAAATACAGAGATAAATTGCTATATCTTATAAAATAAAATAAAAATATTGGCATGTTTTAAGTTTTCATAAGGATCTTGTGCTAAAATGTCTTATATTTTATAAAGTAAAAAGAAACAACAAGCATCACTTCCTTCACATTAATAAGATAAACATCTAATAATCAGCTTAATCCAAACACACCATAAACCTGTGGCCACCAATCATTTCAGGCTTGTTTTTGGTGGCCTATACGTACATCTAATGTAAAAGTTTTGCAAGGGTATCTCGTATCTACTTTCGAGTGAAGAAAGGAAGAGGGTGTGAAGATAGGAAAATTCCCAAAGACTAAGACCTTGTTCGGATTCTCAACGGAAAGCATAGGAAATTAAGGAAGTAAGATAAAGGAAAAAGATTATACAGGAAAAGAAAAGAGATTTTCGTGTTTGGATTGAAGAAGAAGATTAAGAAGGAAAAGAAAAAGGTTAATTTTAAATGATAAGTGACTTAATATTCTTTTCATCTTTAAGGATATATTTTAGAACTATACAAAGTATCATTGACACTTCACTAGTCAATGAAGTGAAAGCTTAAGCTACCAATTTTTTTTTTTATCTTAGTTACCATTTCATTTGAAAGCTTAAGTTTGTAGAGAAAATTTGATTATATTTATTTATTGTATTTAACATGTGATCTAAAAGCTTAAGCTTGTAAAGAATATTTGGTTATATTTATTTATTATTTGTTATATTTAATACGGCCCCTTTTGTTTAGAGTTTGTATGTGAATAATTTAATATTTTTCAATAAATGGCGATGAGGTTTAGACCTAAGACTGTTTGGTTTCTAGACTCTGATATCATATTAGGTTACTACCTCATCTAAAAATTTAAGCTTATAGAGACCTCCTAATAATTGCACTAATATGTGGTCGGTATAAGTTTATTATAAGATACTTATCTTATTTGTTAAAGAATGATTAATATATGGAAGAGGCAATGACGTAAAGTAGATAATGTTTGTTGTTTGCTCTAAGTTGAGAAAAAAGTAAAGAACAATGAAACAGGACTAGCTAAGGGCTATTATGAGAAACAAAAAGTTGCATTAAATTTTCAAAAACACTCCCACCATGTCCTTTTTTATCTTATAAGATATAAACAATTTATTTTTGATTTATTTTTTAAATTATAAATAAGATATTTTGTCACAACTATATCATGAGAAACTCAGAAACAATTATATAAAAAACTGAATAAGATAACCATCTCATAATAAGCTAATACCAAATGCACCGTAAAAATCGTCTTTGTTAAAGCTTGTGGAGGGATTGTTCGATCTCTCCTTTTATAGACCTCGTCTGAACAAGGGAAATTAGGGAAGGAAAGAAAACGAAGAGAACAAAAGGAAAACGCACTTCTTTTTTTTCTTTTCTTTTTTCTCTTTTGATAGAAGGAGAGGAGCTGATTCTGAAGAAAAGGTTACAAAAACAGGATAGGACATTGGCCAAACCACTCTTAAACTGTCTATGTGGAGAACAGTCCCTCTATTGTACAAAAGAAATTAAAGCCTAGTCAAGGCCTATATTAAAAAAATGAAAGTAAAAATGGGGGAACGAAGTACTACTCCTAATAAATACAAAATATAGTCATGCGAAAAAGGTTATAGAAATACTCTTGTTTGTATTGCTTAAACTTATAAAGGAAAGAAATGACAAATATAATGTAATGTTATATATTTTATATGAAAGCAAGGGAAACCCTTCTTTTACACAAGAACTAATGCAGTCCATGCAACATACACCATGCCCACCCTAGCTATTCACATTTCATCTTTTTTTTTTTTTTTTTTGGGTTATACTAGAGTTTGGTGTTGCAAATATGGAGAGAAATAGAAAGGTAAAATGGATATCACACTAAACAGGAAATTAATTTCATTCATTTGACTCCAATTTTAATTTGGAGGAAACAAAATTTGACTCGTTAAAGAGTTTAAAAACATCCCTCCTCGTTCTTTCCCTTACTCAGGGGAATTTATATAAAAGAAACAAGAGCAAGGACTTCCAATCCCTCCTCATCACTTCTAGCTCTTCCCCCATTTTGCCCTTACCAAAGCAAAGTGCAAAGGCAAATTTTATCCTTTTATTAAACAGTATACAATCATAAGACTTGTTTTTTATCCTTCAATTATCTTTTGTCCTCATCTAAATAGATAAAATAGCATTCGTCTGTAAAGATACTTTAGCTTTAGGTTACTGGAAAACAAAGAAAGGTGACCCAAAAAGATGATCAGCTAGCTAGCAAGAGGCCCTCATGTGTGTGAAAACTATTTATATATTCTTGTGCTCTCTTTAAAGATGGTACGCTGTAACTTAGTATATTAAGGATCGCACCTATTCATTAGGGTCAGAATCTAACACATGGGGCTACTTACATGTTGCATCGTGCATATTTGTACGCACAACAGATTTTCCATTTCCCTGCGTATCAAGTATGCTGTTAAAAAAAAAAATGTTAGAGGACTCACCGTAGTGCTTTTTATTCAAAGTTTCTTTTTTTAAGTGGAATTCATATGATTTTTCAATTTTTTGGGGGGTAAAATAAAGAAATTGTATCAATGTGAAAGCTAGTCAATTTCGTTCTCTAAAAAGAAATATACCTCTTGTAATCGGATAGAAGAATATAAATTAAAAACTGTTTATAATTATAAAAAAAAATTATTTTCAGATCAATGTTGATACCTTAATATTCAATTGAAAATATATTTAATTTTCTATATGTAATTAACTAGAGCAATTGAAAATTTCCTAAGCTAGATGCTTTCTCCAATATAATTGTTTCAGTTGTGGGATACATTCTCAATTCTCGACGTACGTATTTTATTTCAGTAACAAAAGGAGAAAATATAATGCTTCATCGAGATGCAGAGATCGATTAGGTTATAATTTACTCGTATTTAATTTATAAAGTAATGATATATGTTAGGAGAACGAAAGAAGTTAATCAAGATAATTTTCATTCTGTTGTTACTTAATTAATTTAATGCATGTTAGCTTTTCACTATTAGTATTTACTTTGTCATTTTCATCGCAGCCAATATTTGTCTTCCAGTTAGTCCCAGGTATGAACTTGGATCCATTATAACATCATGAAAATATCCAATAATAATAAAATGATTAAAGTCATAGAGTTATAGTAAAATGATTAAAACATGTAATGATCAAATAAAATAAATCCAAATCTTGGCTAAAACGATTAAAACTTGTAAAGATCAAATAAAATAAATCCAAATCTGGGCCATCTTCTACCTAAAAACTCTTTTAATTTATTTTTTTATCCTAATTTGACTCAATCTAACCTCCAACCACTTATGAAATTCAATTCGAACTTAAATTATCACTTTTTATAAAATAATTTTAACTAATTAAACTATTCCGTGAACCCCACCGTTCCCTAGAATCTTTAAACTAACCCTACCCTTCCCGCACCCAAAGGCAAAACATGAAAAGACATCCCAAACAAGAATCATCTTTAACTGGATATATATTTGGCCCAAAAAGCTTAGAGGAAAAGTGAAAAAAGAAGAAAGACATCGTACACGCACTGTTTTTGTATCAGGTGCTTAGAGTTTCTCTTCCCATCCCATCAAACAACTTCGCCAACCGCACCCTGGCCCTTTGATCCACTTGCAACAACATCGTCGCACATATCTTAATGGAGCACCTAATTAATTAAGCGGCCACTTTGAAATTAAGTTGAACAATATTGATTTCAGCTAGCTTCTTAATCTCATGAATGACCAATATGAATCAGGTAACAATCATTAAGTGCAGTATATTCCATAATATTGTTAGTTATATCAGATGGTTTATCAATTCTTTAACTATTTGTTATCCAAAGTGGATGATGCTTTATGAACATATTCATACAATAAATTATTAAACCAATATCCTCTCTACAAGTTTAAACTTTTAAATGAGATAGTAAATCTAACATGGTATCAGAGGTCTCAAGTTCGAACATTAGTTATTACTCTTGAGTTACTAACTCATCTAAAAGCTCAAACTTATAAAAAGGATATTGGTTTATTTATTTATTGTGGTTAACACAACCCCGTAACTCATCTAAAAGCCTAAACTTATAAAGAGAATATTGGTTTATTTATTTATTGCCTCACGTGTGCAGACATTAGCTATCACTCTTGAGTTACTAACTCATCTAAAAGTTTAAACTTATAGAGAGGATATTGGTTTATTTATTTATTGTGGTTAACACGCCCTCTCACATGTAGCGTGATTTGTTTAAAACTTGTATGTGGACAATTTATTTATTTATTTTAAATGAGTGGCGGTAAGGATTGAACTTGTGCCGTTTGGCTTTTAAACTCTGATACCATCTTGAGTTACTACCTCATTTAAAAGCTTGACATTGTAGAGAGAATATTAGTTTATTTATTTATTATGGTTAACAATCACTACCCATTTAAAAAACATTAAAACTGAACTTGCTGACCTTGTTTTATCCAAGTTGTGAAGAACTAATGGTAAAGGTGTTAATTAGCTTGTAGACTAAATATATGGAGTTTGAGCCCCCTTCTAGCTAAATTGATGCGTGTATTACGATATATTATAGTTCCACGAAATTTCTGGTCACTTAATTGTACGTGGGACTAAGTTAAAGAAAAAAGGGAAAAACGAAAAAGAGCCTCGCGACAAGGAAAATGATGTGCAGCCTTGGTTTTATGCTTCCACCTTTTAAACCCACAACTGCAACTTGTTTAAGATATTGTACATTCTGCTTTACGTTTTGGTTGTGGTATAGGGCTAAGAAAGTTTGGATTTTGTGCATCTTATAATCTTCTACGGACATATTTTCCACTGATGTGATATCCAATCCAAAAGAACCAACCTAATAAGCAAAAACCCTTGATGGAATAAAGCTTAAAAAGCGCTCGGCACGAATTAAGCATGTTAGAGTTACCGCCCCATCTAAAAGTTTAAACTTATAAAAAAAATATTAGTTTATTTATTTATTATACTTAACACATCCTTTCACATGCAGGACGTAATTTATTTAGAGCCTTGCATGTAAATAGTGGTACAATATTAGAGTTATCAGCTCATCTAAAACCTTAAGCTTGCAGAGAAGATTTTGGGTTATTTATTTATTTATTGCGCTTAACAGAGCAAGAGATGATTTTCTAAGAAATTCCCGATCAGCTGACAGTTTGTTCCCTTCTCATCTTTTGTTATTCCCATTGGTTTCATGTGCCCAACAAGCTCATGATGTTTGGTTCCTGTTGGACTGCTGCAGATGAATCTGAGGCCAATAGTTTTGGCATAAAATCACTGCAGATTTCTCTTTATCTTTTCAATGCATGATTTTTGCGATGATGGAAACTATTCTGGTTCGTCTAGAGTACACTAGCTTTATTTCACTAAGCAATCTGAGATCCTTCAGTCATGGATTTGTCAATCTTTTGTTCTACATGTTCAATTCTTTGCATGCTACGAGCAGGGCATGCCAATCACTTTAGTCAAAAATAAGATCAGACTGCTTTTCCTGCTATCACATGCATGGTGAGAGAGAGACGAGATGTAATTCAAACTCATCTCTGATTTAGACTTCTGTGTTTAGGGTCGTTCCTTACTATAATATGCCCCCCAGCCCAGTTGTTGTTGCTGAATCCTCTCATGATCGATCATATTATGTATCATGCAGGTTTTTCAGCCATTCAGTTTAACAGAAATGAAGCTCACTCGACTTAATAATCTGTTTAATTCCGTCGATTATATATATATATATATATATATATATATATATATATCCTGTTTGACAATTTACAGTAAGGAAGAACTTCTCAACTACCTGAGTACCTTCTATCGCAAAACAGCTATTAGCTACTTAAAAACATCTGGTAGAATCCTTAAAACATGGTGGGACCGTGGCTCGAACCTTTGGCTCAAATCAGTTAAAGAAACTAATTTCTTTGAGGTCAGTCGTAGTAGACCTTATGCTTGATTATTATTTAAGAAAGAAAGAAAGAAGAAGAAGAAGAAGAGGAAAGATCTAGGATTACTTAAAAGAATTTATGGTTTTCTGTGATTTCAGACAAAATCTCTTCATGAGATGTTAATCATCGTCATAATGTACATCTTCTTCTGCTGTTGCTGCGGTATACGATAACTGCTCTGCAACTAGGAATACTTGATGCATGTCTGCATGATTTCATGTGCAGCCTGAATTGGACCAACTGACCAAGAGCTTATTTAGTGCTTAGATAAGAATTTCCACTTCCTTATCAGTACAGTGCTAACGATTCTAAGCAAGAAGCAAGATATGGATGAAGAGTTACAAGTTTCAATTTCTTCATTTTAATTGTTTTTTTTCTTTCTCCTTAAGCCAAGTAAGCAAAAGAAAATTAAACTGATCAAATGTCTTTAATTTATCCTGTAATGACTGTAACCATATATAGTAATATATTTCTAGTTGCGACTTGTGATGTTGGTCAAGTAGAAAACATTATGGGGCTATTTGTCGCAGTTATCAAATTTTATTCTTACAAACAGTTTTTCTCCAATGAGAGAGATTTTTTTTATTTTTCCTGCTTTTTAAGACAAAAGTATCTTACTTTGATTACCAAGAATGAGTGTTTTGTCGAATCAAAACCAAAGCGGAAAAAGGAGCCCATGAATGGATTAAAGTAGGAATATTATCAGATATTTCTTTTTTTTCGTATGGATGCTTGTTGCCAACTTCATAAGCAGAAAAAAGAGGAAAAGAGACTTGATTCCACCATAGCCTCCTAGCTCCTGTACTTGGAGCCTGTTTGGATTAGTTTTTTTTTTTTTCAAGAAAAAACATTTTTTTCTTTAAAAAAATTACATTAAATTTACAATAACCATTTAATTTAACTTCAAAAAAAATTAAAATTCTGAAAAGAAAAAAAAACTCAAATACAACTTTTTTTAGACGCCATAATTGTCAACTTCTAAAAAGAACTATTTTTCAAAAGTTATTAAAAAAAACGCTTTTGAAAAAAGTCAATCCCAACGAGCCCTTAATCATGACTTGGAAAGTCTTAACCTTCGATTCTACAACTTTGTTTATTATTCTTTGTACTTGATTTCATTGCAACAAATGATTAAGATGTTAATTGAAATTAATTAAAGTGTCTTGATTATGTATTTCTTTTTCTTATCCTTTTCCTTTTCTTCTCTGTGACACTCTTTTTCTTTTCTCTTTCTTTTTTGGTATTTTCCCTCTGTTTTTCTTCTCCCTTTCTTCTCTCACCTCATCCACTGATCCACATAAATAACTTAGCGTTCAAAATCATAAAAAAGGCTCTGCTGAGTCCTGAAAGCTCAAAGCATAAATAACTAGTACAGAAAACGCTCCGGTTGGTTCTTCTCACAAGGATCACCTGTACCTTGTAGTCTGTGCCAAAACCTCATCTCCTGCCGAGAGATGAAATTTTGTTTATTTCCGTGAGTGATTGTGACAAAGTATCTGGCACCATCAGCAAGGCCTAATTCAGTGTTTCATGTTTCAACTAGTGTATGCATTTTGGTATTAACTCATAATCCTGCTTCACTTTTCATTGACTTGAGAAAATTTTAACGCAAACAGGCACAATTTTAAATACAAATAAGCCTTATCTGATGCCGAGGAACCAATTTCGTTAAGCATATACAGTCACAAACTTGTTGGAAGCTTCAAGGGTGGCTTCAAATTGGCAAGAAAAGAAGCTTAGCAGAGCAGAGGATAATTTTGATGAGTTTTTGATGCCGTCATATCTCATTCAAGAGTGAGAGATTATGTAAGAGGGTTATTTTGACTTCTGGACAGTTCCTTTAAGGCAGTCGAGGAGAAGAGTGGTTGATGTTCCTGAAAGAATAAAGAGAACACACGTTTGAATTTGGATGAGAAAAAGACACCTTGGTGCTGCTCTTTTATGGTTTTTCTGACCCCCGGCTACATTTTCTATAGGAGGAACCAAAATTCAAGAAAAGATCATAAAACTATGGCTTGTGAACGTCAAAAGGTTGAACTTTCCCAATCTAAAGAGCCCAACACATCAAGATAAAGCTTTATCTGAATCTCTACACCTGTGCCCATCAGATGGACTTCAGCAGGAAGCTCCAATGGAACTAAAGATCCTTCCAAGTGGTCATCACATCAAGCCAGATACAAAGACATATTTATTCTTCCATTCAATGGTAAGGATCAAGACAACTCCGCACAAGTTTAAGCTAGTGGGTTGGATCTCAGAGCAAGGAGAAATCAATCTTGCACCATCTTTCAAGTTTCAGCCCTCAGTGCAGGAGGAATTGTTTAGCTGTTGTTATTTACCATTTCCGCATAAAGGTGCTAGGACATGTATTTCACCAAGTAATTCTGCCATAACATTACTTAACAAGAAACACATTCAAAGTTCAGGGCTTCAGAACATATATGTTGACTAGACCAGAAAAAAGGCCAATTCATTATGAAGGTGATGTATGCTTCACATTATATCAGATGACCTATGATCCTGTGCCACTTAAGTTACTAGAAAGAGAACAAAAAGAGACCATCTCCTTAGCTATAACATACGTGTTAGTGGATCACTTCATGCCTCTTATTAATAAATCAAGAATACAACTCTATTGATGCCAATGCAACATCAAAAGAGCTAATTTTAACTTACTTGGGAGTCGCACTATAATCTTTACTCTTCAAGTATCTGAAGCTTCTAATCAAGTCAGGAATAGGCTTTCTTTTTCCCCATCAATTACTGTATGGATGCCAACATAACATCAAAAGAGCTAATTTTAACTTAATTGGGAGTCGCACAGTATTTCTGTAGTTAAACTATATGTACAAGAGCAAGGGCTTTCAGCGCTTTCCCAAATTATCTATTTATGTTCCTGAATTGCATCTGTAGTAGAGATGAAAAGTTGAGTGTATGTGTGTGCAGAAACTAGGATGGAGCAGTTACTGAAGTTAATAATAGTTTTGGTATTGCAAAATTGTTGTACAAAACAAGAATTCAGAAAATAATATATGGAAGCAAGCAAACATCAGGAGGATAATCTGACAACCATTTTGTTCTTCTTTCCAGCAGATAAAAGCAGAAGTTTACCATCAATAATGTCTTCAGCCTCGATTGTTTTTGCTTCACTATCAACTCTACTATTATTCAAGTACAGCCCCCCTTGCTTAACCAAACGCCGGGCAGCTGATTTACTCTCAAAAAGACCAGCAGAAACCGAAACATCCACTACAGAGACACTCACAACCTGATCATAAGCCAACAAGCAGGATGGAACATCCTCAGCAATCCCTTCAATAACCTTGGAATCTAATTTAGTACTTGCCCCAGGTCTTAAAGCCTCAGTAGCTCTCAATGCCTCGTTCAGGCCATCTTCTCCATGAACAAACCGCGTAACCTCTTCAGCCAGCCTACGCTGAGCAGTATTGGGTACATAATCCGGCTTGCCCATCTCCCTCTCTATCTCACCAATCTCCTCCATGCTCAAAAAAGTTAGAATCTTTAGAAACCTAACCACATCAGAATCCGGTGTGGAGTACAAATACTGATAAAACTTGTAAGGCGACAAGTGTTTAGGAGAGAGCCAAACGGCTTCATCCTCTGACTTCCCAAATTTCGTACCATCACTCTTGAGTAAAAGAGGAAATGTAAGTCCATACACTCCCTCATCCTCATTCTCGTCCTCATCTTCATCTTCTTTCTTAATTAGCTTACGAATAAGCTCCGTGCCGGCAGTTATATTCCCCCACTGATCACTTCCACCTATCTGTACCCGAACCCCTTCATTCTTAAACAGATGAAGAAAATCATATCCCTGCAACAACTGGTAAGTAAACTCAGTATAACTCATCCCCTTTTCGGATTCTAATCTCCTACGGACACTTTCCTTAGACATCATAACCCCAACCCGCGCATATTTTCCCACATTCTTGAGAAAATCAAGCAGTTTAACATCTTTCCACCAATCGTAATTGTTCAAAATTGTAAAAGAGAAAGAGTTATCCCGACCCAGAATACGGGAAATGGTGGCGGAGATACCTGCAGTGTTCTTTTCCAGGGTGGGTATATCAAGTTCGGGCCTTTCGACGCTTTTGCCAGATGGGTCGCCGACGCGGGCGGTGGCGCCGCCGATCAGGGCGACGCCGAAATGGCCACAGCGGAGGAACCAGGAGAGGACGATTAGGCCGAGGAGGTTGCCAAGGTGGAGGCTTTCGGCGGTAGGGTCGAAGCCACAGTAGACTTTGAGCGGCTGGTGAAGGCGGCGGTCGGCGGCGGACCTGAGGTTCTCGCTGGTGAAGGAATCGAGCAGGCCCCTTTCTTCTAGAATGTTGACGACATTGGGCCCGAAGAGCCCAGAAGAGGAGGGGTTTGAATTATGTTCACCCTGGGCTCGTTGATCCAAAGCCTGAGAAGAAAATACGCGGCGGCTGAGACGAGAAAAGGAGGATGAAAAGAATGTTTGACGACAGCTGACGACGTTAACGTTGCTGAATACGAGGAAGGTTCTGAGCAGAGATGTGTTAGCAGCGGCAGCAGCAGCCGCCATTTTTGTTTTCTCTTTTCGGTTGGTGGATTTCTCTGTTTCGTTTCTTATCCACTCTCCGTTGGGCCCGAGGCCAACAATTAACAAGATCGACCACAAGCCCAATTATATAAGTAGGAGCCTTTTCGTACATAAAAGCAATTTTCATAATCCCGAATAATGAATATATATATATATATATATATATAGATCAACAATACTGAAAATATTGAAAAAATTAGTAGAACGTACAAAAGATACAAATTATTTATAAATGTATTTGATAAGATAAACAAAATCTCTCATACACAAATATTAATAAAAGAAAAAGCTCACAGCATGAATAAGTAAAACTATCACAAACATACAACTAATCGCAATAAGTGAGATCAACCTTTTCCTCTCCTTTTTAGTTTTTGTGTGTATCAAAATAAATAATGTTAATAAACACAAACTAACTCGAAATTAGAAAATAACTCAAATGATTAAAACTACATTCCTCAATAATGAAGTCCTAGTTCAAACCCCACGCAACCGTGGAGGGTTTGACAAAAAAGAATACAAGCTAATTCTATGGTAAGAGTTGAAACGTGAACGAATTTCCGACTTCAATTAAATGGAGGTGTAAAAATTTTCAATCTTTGTGAGACAAAACTTCGTTTAGGTTTGATTAAACACGAACTTAACCACGTGTGACAAACAAATCATCGCTTGTGAAGAAATAACACTCGCTTGGTGTCTCATGAATCAGATTCTAATATTCCTTATTCCATAGAAACAGAGATTCAAAGAGATATAATATATGTCCCAAGCCAGTGAGGAGGGAAAGAGAGATTTCATCATCAGAAGCACTGAAACAATAAGTTCCTCAAAGTCCAGACTAGTGACATCCTCAACACATCCAACAGTTTCCTTACAAGGGGGCTGCAGGCAGTGGGAAAAACACGACTATTTACACCACTTGCCAAAATGAATCGGAGAACAATCGCTGCTAGTCTTACTATACTTTCTTTCAACGAAGCACTATCAAGTCAAAATCCACTTCAATTGATTTCGACAAATTCTCTGCAGGTGAAAGATCTTACAACAATCACCGGTTGAAGCCAATAGGGCACGAGCTTGAATTGGGATCATCGATTGCTTTGACACAATGGGTTATGTTGGAGGACTTATTACAAGGAAAATAGAGGGAAAATGAGTAAGGCTTGTAAGTCTCTAAGCTTAAGATTTACGAAGAGTTGCAAGAGCAATTTGTCAATTAGCATACCTTCTCTTGCAAACCATCTCCCCCGGGGGTACTCTAGTGTACGTTACGACTAAGCAAACTTTGGAACGAGAGATAAAGATCTTTGTTATCAATCCCAAATATCTCTTCCGCTTTTCTCAAGGTTTCCTACAAGAAACAGAGGTTGGAGGAAGAACTCCGTTAGTCACAAGCAGACAATAGTTAGCATGCAGATTAGGATTTGTATGATGCCCTGAAATTATTGCAGATCACCTCGCGAGATTGCCTATGGGCATTTAGCTCCTTTATGTTAGCTAGAAAGGCGCTGAACTGCTCATATGATAGACGGCTCCTGGAATATCACATAAACAATATAATGAGGCAGAAGTCCCTCAAAAGTGATTAATTAATCATAAATTTAGTAAGAACTGACAAGTGGATTACCTTGCTTGACGGAAGAATTCCTTTCCATCAATCCGTGGAGTATGAGCTTTAAATTTCATAGACGAGGAAAGAAACAACTTAGCAAAATCTTTGCTGTTTATTAGGATATAACATGTAAAAGTTTGTTTCTACCTGATCCAATTGTAAACAACTGCCAACAAACTTAATATTTACAGTTGCAACAGCTTTTACCCACCTGTCATAGGGCGTCCACGTGGAGGAGAATTTGCTGCAGATGACTTCTGACTTGATGGATACCAAGAAGAAAGTGACCCCCCTCCTCCATATTGCGCCTTTATTGGAGAGGTAGTGCCAGAGGTTCTCTGGGGTGATCCAGCAGCAGAATACCCTCGAGGAGAAACACTAGCTGAAATCACATTAGGAGTTCCAGTTGGAGTAAAACGCGGTGTTTTATATTGTGTAATTGAATATCTTTCCCCAGATTGCCTTGAAGCTATAATCCCGAAGAAGACAGAAAAGAGATTAAAAAAGAGAAAAAGTTAACCTCAGACTATAAAAAAAATAAGGCAAATATAGCAGGAGATGAAATGGCAATCAATTAGAGATACCATCATCTGTAATGCTACTAGCACTATCTGCTGACCCATTTACAGAATGTTGTGTTGTATGACCATCATCGTCCTCTGCACCACAAAGTCATTCATAATAGCAGCAAATGAGATCCAGAAGGCCAGAAATGGGAGCAGAAGAACAATTTCTCTGCTGTAAGACAAACACTACAAACCATGAAGCAATTGAATAATGTATACCCAAAATGAAAGCAAAATTACCCTTAGTAGCATAGGCTTTGGGAACTGATTGATCATAAGTGCCAATATCAACAGTTTCAGCTGGCTGACAAAGACATAAATATGATAGTTTATCAGTTTCCAAGTCAAACCATGTTCACAAATACTTGAGATATAATGAATCCAAACTCGAGTTAGCAAGGGCAGGACAACAAGAGACAGTATGGCAATCTTACAGATGAATTATCATCATTGAGTGACTGCATCAGTTGCCGCTTGAATGTCTCCAACTGCCAAAACAAAATCTAGTAAGTTGGGCCATCTAAATAGAAGTACATACTGAAATTTCCAGGAACTTTTTGGTCACAAAACTTTCAGGTTCAAAGTCAGGTAAACAAGCAGGTAAACACAGCAATGCATAATGCCTCATCAATTTTCTTTATAGTCATCTTCAAGAAAAACATAGCCACAAAGAGCAACATCTCATGGTATAAATGCAAACAACTATAAAGTAGATGAGTGTGACAGGCAAGGTTGACAAACTTCAGAAGGTCTTGGATGACGTTAGTCAAATGTCAGAAAGGTAATTGAGAATAGCAATCGTAGACATGCTCCACTTTTGGAAAAGTAGTTTTGATCCTACCCAATAAAAGGTGATTGATTAAATGTGTAAAACAGGGAAACAGTAGGCGTAGAGCAACAATTAATTTAAAGAATGCACTCTTTAAAATGGAGACCAAATTAAAAATTCAAAATCTGCCCAAAGAAACTTAACTAAAAATAACAGCACGGCCATCCGGCATACAAGATGAACTCGTCTTCCAAACCATTTGCCAATTTGTATGGGATAAAACCAGGAAGCTTTCATTGGCTCCAAGAATTAATATAAACCTCAAAACAGCCACTACAACAGAGTTACTTCCCATTACTAATATTTTTGAGATGGTGACTATAAAATTTATCCAGTACGTAAAAGTGTCAAAATTAAAGGTAGCCTGACAAAACAATTTCTAAGCATCTCGTGTATTGGTGATTTATGGATATATTTTTGTCTTTGAAACCAACTCTGCCTTGGAATCATTTCATCTACTCTAATCTCACATTTTGGACCATTCTATCAATTTATTCTACACTTAGAAATGAAATTACCTCAATGCCTTTATGGAAACTGTTCTCAGCAACACTAGCCACTAAAATCGTTTGCAATACAAATTCATAAATATCAATATATCATCCAATCAATAGCACAAAAATTTTAATTTTCAGCAGCAGCAGCAACAACAATACTATGGAGATAAAGTCTCCAACTTTAACATGAAAAAACTTCGAAACACACACAATTATCTCAAATACATACATATTAACCAAATCAAAATTCACCTTTGCCAAATCACGACTCAGCTTCTTAGCTGTCATTGTCAAGGAATCTCTCTCCTTTGCAAGCTTCATCTTCAATTCCCCAAAAAAAAATTTGAAGAAAAAGAAAACTCCATTATAATGTTATAACAACATTCATTCTTGGGGAAGCTAAATGTACAAAAGCATACATTCTAATAAACACATATATAACTTTATTTTTTTATCTTAAAAAAAACAAAAAACTCTCAATGAGTATCCGATAAAATATTACTCCTTAAACAAGGAAAAATTACAAAAGTAAGCATTTTGATATCCTAACAAAAAAAATAGAAAAAGAAGGCATTTTAATGAATAAATGTAATTGCATACATTATCTTCGAGGGTGATTTTCAAGCGCAAGTCAGCTTCGTGGAAGGCTTGTTGGAGCTGAGAGACTTTGTCTTCGAGCTCGACGACGACGCGGTCCTTGTCGTAAAGCTTCTGGCGAAGGCGGCCGACCTCTGCCTCGAGCTTGGTGACGCGGGAAGCGATCGCCATGGAGGTGATCTTACGCGCCAGATCCAACTGGTCGTACGGGTCCGTCGGTATCACCGATAGTATCTCGTCCGGCAAATCAAAGTCCGGGCCCACACTTCCGCTGCTTCGCGACATCTTCAAAATTCACAACCACCAAAAAGGGGGGAAAACCCTAATTACATAAATATGTGAGTGTAAGAGATGAAAAAATCTGAGATGACACGACGTCGGAGAAAACGATGAGGAGGTAGGAAGGGGTTGTTACTCGTTAGTATTAGTTGTTGAGAATTAATTGTTAATTATGGGTGAATTGATTAGGGAAAGAAAAGGTAGCGTTGAAATTTGAATATTTTTGGGTAATATATTTTATTAAAGATGGAATTATACGAATTTGTTTTTCTCTTTGATTTTACTTTTCTAACGATTTTGGGGAATGTGTAAAGGTCGAATGATGATGTCGTGTTTTGCGGTGGCTTGTCTCTAGTTTTCAAAACTTTGGGGGGTTTCCCTCCAAAATTGAATTTTGACTCTCCCCCCCCCCTCTAAATCTTTCTTTTTCTCTCTCTTCTTTTTTGTGTGTGTTTTTACAAAAGGGGTTAACCAAAGGAGAACCCCTTTCCCACCCTACGTATGCGCCTAACTGCACGGGAGGTAAATCGAGGATGTGCGTGAGTGGCACCGACCAGGAGAGGACCAACGGCGTGGAAATCCAAAGAACACTCGCAATATTTCAATGAAAGATCGCCGCCACACGGACTCGATCCCGCGTTGTCAGAGTGTCTCCACCCTAATCACCTGGCCACTTACCAACTCACCGCGTTATCCCGCGTTGTGTGTGTTTTTAGTGTGTGGGCAAGTGTGATAATGGCAAAGCAGAGCTCATGTTCATTTGGGGGCCGTTAAAAGTTGATTTTAAGTTAGTGATAAATAAATATAAATGTGTTTGAATAATATGTGCTTATAAGTTATTGATATTTTTAATAAATAAGTGCTTATAAGTGAAGATAATAATTAAAATGACTGAAAAGGATATATTATTAATTAATATGATAAAGGCTACTATTGTAATTTGCTTATCATTTTTAAGGTTAAATATGTTTTTTTGTTCACTTTGACCAACAACTTATAAGCACCCAAGAAAAAGAGGCTGCTGGCTAGTGCTTTTTTTTTTTGCTAGCTTGTAAGCTGTGACAACCCAAACATGTCAAATTATATTTCTGGCAGCTTATAAGCAAAGCCAAACACCGTCTTAATCATTTGGATTGGATTTCATTTATACGTGAAGCCCAAGTTCTTTCAAGTGATTAGAATGGACCAAATGGGCCCAAACAGAGTGTTGATGAGTGTGAATAGCCCAAAGAAGCTCGCCTCATTCAAGGCTCTACACACTATATGCCATTTGCCCACATGGCGTGACCATAGAAAGGGCGCAATTTTCCTCTCAATGGCATCAATCACCCTTTTTATTTGGTGTAAATTTGTTGCTTTACAAAAAAAAAAGAAGAAAAATTAGAATGTGCCCAGTCAGGTATCGACAAATTATGGTTAAATAATTTAAATTTAAAATTTGTAACTCTCGACACAGTGCATTAGGGTGTACTTATATACATCATAGAATTAATAGTTCTAGAATGGATATATAAGCCCGTCTGATTTTTCTTATTTTCTAGTATTTTCCTTCTCTAAATTTGGTCGTTACTTCCTAGAAATCTAATCTAAAATCTAAATAATATAATCTGTAGTAGGACCACAGACGACAAAAAGCCATATAAGATTAGGCTTATTCTCTTTCATTTTTTCTATCCGAAAGAAGTCCAATGACATGTGAACCTAAGCCCAATAAACCTGATCCGGTGATGGAATAGCTTTACAATAATTGGTGGTTTGTCTGAACTTATTTGATCAACGACAACGACCTGTCGAGAGACTGTCAGACTGAGGAACATGACGGGTTTAACACATGTTTAACAGATTTTTTTATTAAAAAAAAAAATAACTCAAAATTTAAAATCTATAACGAAAATAGTCTTATTTTAAAATGATTTTCAAAAATAATTTTTTCGACTTTTGAATAAACGAAAATGATGTAATTAAGAATACCACATTTTTTGGCTTCTGAATAGCCGAAATAGGTTATTCAAAAGCCAAATTTTGACCAACTTGAATGCATTGCGGGAAATGTGCCAAATTCGGCATTTGAAGCACAGGTCAAAATTTGGCTTTTGAATAGTGTATTTCGGCTATTCAAAAGTCGAAAATTGTGGTACCATTAATTGTAGCATTTTCGTTGATTCAAAATCCGAAATCGACTATTCAAAAGTCTAAAAAGTTATTTTTAAAAATCATTTTAAAACATGGCTATTTTCGTTATAAATTTTAAATTTTGAATAATTTTTAAAAAAAATCCTGTTTAACATGTCTGCACTGATATTTTGGTCTTCGTCCCATATAATCTTGCGCGACAGATTTGCATTGCCAACGTGTACCATACAGTTTTTTGCTAAATATATTGATCTTAACACTTTGTTCCATTTGTTGTGCTGTCCTCTTTTTTCTTCAGAATTCGCGTGAAATGTTATTGGAGATGTACAAAAAATCAGAAAAATCGCAACAATTATTTGGACCAAATCGAGTCGACCATAAATTAGTGATTTTTTTAAAATAATTCAGTTGGTTATGGTTTTGTTTTCTGAAAAGCGTAGGCCGAGCGTTTTGATTTTTAATTTTCGAGAATAAAAAACAGTGCAAAACTTCTATGTGATAAAATACATGTGAGTTTTTTTTTCTTTTTAATTATTGGTATATTTCAATGGCAAAAATATTTTCTCATAAAACTGACCGAATTACCATTTAAAATTGCATTAAACCGCGTTTATCAAAACCATCGGTTCTATTAGTGTTTTAAGCTATTCTGGTTTTATTACATAACAAACTGTCCAGAATGGTTTAATCAAAAAATTAGTACAAAATCTGCACCAAACGGCCCACATAATTTACACTCCCTAAATGTTATTATCTTATATGCACTCCTTGCATGATCAACCAAGAACTGTTCCTTTAATATATTATCTTGGACCTTTTTTAATTCTCTTTAATAAGGCTTCCTTTGTTTGCTCTAAAATAGTTTTCAGAAAATATATTTCTTATTTTAAAAAATTAGTCAATTAGTCTTTCATAGCCAACCCATCGGCCAGCCTACGATGGAGAATGATTTATCTAATAATAATAATAATAATGTCAAAATATTATGTCATGTTATCGATGTTAACAACTACTACACAAGTTGGATTTTGACAACCCTTTTTGCTTCACAAGTTTTTTTTTGTATTTTCTTATCCTTTTAATGAATATGTATATATTCATATGTTGGTAAAAGTAAAATTTTCAAAAGTTAGTCTTTCAAACAGCAAACGCTTTAGAGCAGATTATATCATCCTTAAGTTTTTCCCTTTTCTCTTCTTGTTTTTCGTCATTTTCTATTATTTATTCACATCATTTGTTGGACTCACCTCATTCTACTCTTTACTCTTTTTTTGCGTTCAATCACTATCTCTTGCCTTCAAACGTGGCAAAGCTAGCATGTGAGAAAATAATTCAAAATAATTGTTATTTAAAAAAAAATCATCTTTTAGTGCGTAGTTACATTTTAAAAGAAGGTGAAAATTCACAATATGGATTATGTTATTTTCTTTTCACCGCAAACTATAAATTTTCAAATAAGAAAGATTGTTAGCCATTTTAAGGAAGATTGTTAGCCATTTTATATCGACAAGTGTTCATTTTGTAAGTTCTATTCTGTTTGGCGATCATGGATCTGATATATTAATTAAATTATTTTGCCTAAGCCTACACTACATGAAATTGATACCTAACCAGCTTCTGATCAATTTAATAGTTACGGGTTTGAATGAAATATGTTTTGTTTTGGATAATGATTGATAACGAATTTTTGTTTTTGTATAATAATGATTGATATACGAATAATTAAAGATTGCCAAAAAATGTTTACCACAATGGATAAAGATTGATATACGAATAATTACGAGTTTTTTTTGTTTTGGATAATGATTGACATACGAATAATTAAAGATTGCCAAAAGTGTTTACCACAATGGATAATGTAGTGTCAAACAACTATTTCTTAATTTGAACATTATGGTGTCCGATCCAATGCATAGAATTGAACCAGGCCACTAATAGGTGAGATTTAATTAAATTATGGTAAGAATTCTCCGTAAACATAACCTTTATTCAAAGAAGTTATATTTCTCTTTAATTTACCTTTTATAAAGTATCTATTAGTTTCAGAAGAAGTTGCTTATTCAATTTCTTTTTGTCTAGAGTTGATTAAAAACTATAGAAATAGAAAAAAGCACCATAATTGAGGGATATTTTTTTGCCGCAAATTCTGCTAATTTTTAGTCAGAATTAGCTTTCTTTATAATTTTAATCTTTCAAGCTCGAAAGAGAAAAAGACCCACAAGGCAAATTTTTTTTTAGATATTGATCCTCAATCTTTCGTAAATATAATCAAATTAATCTCTAATTGTCTTAAAGAAAATGTATAGTACAAATAATTAGGGAATAGGTGGCAATTCTTTTGGCTATTAGCGGTGATTTCAAATCAGCGCCTATGCATAGTGGGGCGGTTTATACACCACAACTGTCACCTATACAACCATTTGCTGAAAATCGCCTTCAGAAAACTGTCGCCTATTTTGCATTTTTTTGTTTTTGGTATTGGAGTCTGCGTTAACACTTTCGAACAACTTATAACACGAAGTTTGGTTGGTGATGGTCATAGCTGCAGGGTTAGCAGCAGGCATGCAAGTAAAAGATGATCGTTACATTAATGTTTGGCAGCATGCATGCATGCAGTCGAATAATCTAAATGGCCATGGAGATGCTTAATTGTATTATTATATTGGTGCGTGTAAGATGTGATAAGCTAGTGCTTACAACTTATCTCTCAAGACAAATACCTGAGTACTGGATTAGCTAACAATACATGTGGTGATCACGAGCGTCGTGCAGCTCCTTTTCGAACTGTGCGACAATGGTCGAAGAGGATGGCAAGAAAATCATGCCCACCGACATGCTTTCTCCTAGCTAATGATCCACCTTGAATTATGTTTTATATGCTCGACTATTCTTTTGTTTGGAGATATGTTTGACACGTCAGTTTTTTTTCTTCATGTCAGTTGTTTTCTTCTATTTGGAGATATAATTCGACCATTCTTCTCCTCGGAAATATGTTTGATTACATCGGTTTTTTTTTCTTTTCTCCTAATGAAAAACAACTTTAAGCTTAACATGTTAGTTTAAAATTTTATTAAATATGTTAGACATCGGTTTGGATAAACTCCTGCATATGTATGCATACTACTGTTGAAATATGCATAGATATGATATTTGGTATTATATATATACATCTACTCTATATTGATTTTAATTGAAATGCCAAAATACATTATCACATTCACTTCAAGCACAAACGCTATATATGCACATGATAATATTCATGGATATAGCCATTGTAATAATGAAAAAGAATAGATATAAATACTACATACATATATATTATTGACATGTTAGAAAGCGCATGAACTCTTATTTCTACTAATATGAATAACTTAATTGGCAAGATTTGGAAAGTAAAAGATCCAAAAAAAGTTATAAAATATTTCAAATTCTAAATTAGAGCTATGAAAGGTACCTATCGATTTGGAAATATATAGCTTCCGGATTTTGTAGGAAGTTATCCCCTTCTTTTTTTCATTTATGGTTTGTTAATGAATATTATTTATGAAATATTCCTTATTATTAATTTAACTTTTTATGAAGTGCATGGCGGTTATGTGGTTATTCAGGTATAATTTTTAAAAGGCAACATCAATAATTGGTACTTGCCAAAACTTTTAACACTGTGCGCTTACATAAAACACACGACTCTAGAAAAAGTTTAAATACGTACAAGGGCCATCCATGTCTCATTATTCAGTCCCGGTTGAAATGGCTATCATTGAGTATCCAGAAGCTTTTTTGATAGTCTTGTTTTTACTTTCTCTCTGCTACTTGAAAAGTAGAAGATCGAATATTCAAAGCTCCATACCAACAAACTGGCCTTTTCTTGGTATGCTTCCAGGGCTCATTCAGAATGCTCATCGCGTCCATGATTTCACAACTGAGGTTCTAAAAGAAACTGGAGGCACGTTTGAGTTCAAAGGCCCCTGGTTTTCCAACTCCGACATGTTGATCACCACAGACCCTGCCAATGTCCACCATGTCTTGAGCAGAAACTTCTCAAACTACCCGAAAGGCCCTGAATTCAGAGAGATATTCGAAGTTCTTGGAGATGGCATATTCAATGCTGATTCTGAGTTATGGGAGATTCATAGAAAAGCCACCGTGGGTTTGATGAACCATGCCGGGTTTCATCAATTGTTAGGGCAGACCGTATGGGGCAAGGTGGAGAAAGGGCTTCTCCCAGTTCTTGAATACTTCTGCAAACTTGGAGCTGAGTTTGATCTGCAGGACTTGTTTCAGAGGCTCACTTTTGATAGTATAAGCAAGTTATTACTGGATTATGATCCAGGCAGCCTTTCCATTGATTTACCTTACATCGCGTGTGAAAAGGCCTTCAACGTTGCAATTGAAGCCTTGTTGTATAGACACATACTCCCGAAGAGCTTGTGGAAATTGCAGAAAGGGCTTCGGATTGGTAAAGAGAGGAAGCTGATAGGAGCTTGGCGGGCTTTTGATGAATTTACATATTCATGTATTTCAATGAAACAAGAAGAGCTAAGCAGAAAAGGTCTGTTGCAGCAAGAAGGGGATTATAGGTTGCTAACTGGTTTCTTAAGATCATATGATGGAGTCAATGGTGCTAATTCTGGTGATTCCAAAAAATTCTTAAGAGACACCTTCTTGAATTTGATATTTGCAGGCAGAGACACCACCAGCACAGCCCTCACTTGGCTTTTCTGGCTCCTTTCCAGGAACCCCTCAGCAGAAGCCAAGATCCTGGAAGAGATTGAAGCAAAATTGCACATCAAAGAACAGAAGAAATGGAGGTTTTTCAGCGCAGAAGAGTCACGTAAACTTGTCTACCTCCACGGGGCCTTGTGTGAATCTCTGCGGCTATTTCCACCTGTTGCTTTGGAGCACAAAGCTCCAGATCACCCTGATGTCCTTCCAAGCGGCAATCGCATCGATGCAAACACAAGATTGGTGATATCTTTCTATTCAATGGGAAGAATGGAGACCATATGGGGGAATGATTGCTTGGAATTCAAGCCTGAGAGGTGGATCTCGGACCGAGGAGGAGTCAAACATGAACCATCTTTCAAGTTTCCAGCATTCAATGCAGGGCCAAGGACCTGTATAGGTAAGGAGATGGCTTTCATACAAATGAAGATGGTTGCGGCCTCCATCATATACAATTACCATGTTCAGGTGGTTGAAGATCATCCTGTTTTCCCCAGCGCTTCCATCATAATCCAAATGAAACGTGGTCTCAATGTCAGGCTTGGCAGAAGAAATGTGTGATCACCTGCTAATGACAATAAATATGAAGATATAATTAAGTTCAAGCTAAATGAAATTAGTAGATGTATGCTGTATGTGTGTCTGTCTTTTACATTGTTCAGGAATTTGCATAATGAACAGGACTTTAATTCTAAATCTCTGCTTACTCAACTTGAATATCATAGATTAGACTGGATTACTATTTCACAAGTATTACACACTCAATATTCTCTCTACAAGTTTAAGATTTTAAGTGAGATGGTAAATCTAATAAAAATATTAAATTATTCACATACAAATTCTAAATAAATTATGTTATACTTGAAGGAACATGTTAAATAAATAAACTAATATTTCCTCTGTAAACTTACTTTTTAAATGTCCGAGTCAACAAATCTATTTGTTACTGGAATTTTGCTTTTATGCCGTAATGGGGTGGTCTGGCTGAGTGTGACCAAGACATATCTAAGACTAATGTGGGACTTGCGTCAGCCTATTGGGCGCATCTTTCTACGCACATCGAGGACATTTGGTGACAGAAGCAAGATTTGCCGCACGATGATGCCTTGGTTTTTTTTTTTTTTTTGGGGGCTAAATAAGTAAATATTTTCATTTATTAACAAAAACTTTACAGCAAAAACCATGAACAGCAAAAAATTAGAATAAACAAAATCTATACTAGGATGTTTAAGTCCATATTCTATGCATTATAGAATAATCTATTTTCTCTACTGTTAGCATATTCTTACTGGAGCAAAGTGAGAATCGAACATCAAAAGAAATATTAATAAACAGTTGTTCCTCATATACGGCTTTTAGAGTATAAATCTTCCTGTTCCTTTCTCTCTGTATGTGGTATATAACTGTCTCAAAAAATAGTTCAATCATAATAGCTTTGAGAGAATTTACATTCAATTTACAATTAATCCATGTACAGATATCTTCCCAAGTATGAATCCTGTGTGGGCCCCTCATTTTCTTCATTCCCCTTCGCCAAATACGTCTGCAAAATCCACAATCAGAGTGAAAATGCCCTCTGTTCTCAACACTTCTTCCGCAAAAAAACACAGAGCGGATCCACTTCCACACCCCAAGAAATCAACTTGATTTTTGTTGGGTCTCTATCCAAGAAAGTAAGCCAAGCACAGAAAGTATGTCTCGGGTTATAGCCACGAAACCACACAAATTTAGGATCAGTTTGGATTGATTTTTTTCAAGAAAAAGTACTGTTTTGCTCGAAAAAGTTATACTAAATTTGTAATAATTATTTGATTTGGCTTCTAAAAAGCTGAAATTCCAAAAAAAAAACTCAAATACATATTTTTTTAAAATCCAAAATTTTCAACTTTTTCAAAAAAAACTATTTTTCAAAAACTATTAAAAAAAAGTATTTTTTAAAAAAGTCAATCCAAACGAGCCCTTAAGCCAAGAAATTGGATGGTACCTGATTCGAGTGACATCACCCGCTGACTGGGAGGTGAATGAACCATTAGGATTTGGAAGCCAGCATATTAAATACTGGCTACTTAAAGTACTTTAGACTTTAAGTGACTTTTTTTTATTGTCTATTTTAAGTACTTACGTATTTGAATAGAAGTTATAGTTATTAAAAAAAGTATTTACGTGTTTGATTAAAGTAGGTTGAAAAGTATCTTATATGGTTGAAATAACTATTAAGGACACTAAAATAGAATTTAAAAGGTAAGTATAAGATAAAAAAAAAAAAGGATATTTTAGTAGTACAAATAAAAAGGTAAGGATAAGATGGTAAATAATTTGGTCAAACTTGCTTTTTTTCAAAGTGCTTAAAGCCATAAAAAGTAGAAGTTGGGGGTGAGGAACTTTTTATTTTCTATTTAAAGCCATTTAAAAAAAGTACTTTTTAATTAAAACAAACACTTCCATTAACTTAAATTAGGCTTTAAGTAGATTTGACCAGAAAAAAAACCAAACCAAACACCCTCTAAGTCATCAGGGCTGTGATTGGGTTTCACAACCCCAATGGTCCGCTGGATAAAATCAAAATCCACGTGGTTCGGCTGGGTACAGATATAGTTCTCAACACTGTCATCCAAAGAGCTCCACAAACAGTAATCATCTCCTCCCTAAAGAAAACTTGGCCCCAAGTTAACGATGCTCAACGAGCCCCGCCTCATTAATGCACTCAACAAAATCTTCAGAACCAATACCCAAAAAATTGAAGTCCCCACCCACGCAGAGGCTTGTCACCATATTTAATGACCCACTGGTTGATCTGATCCCAAAGAAATCCTGTCTGCTGCCACTCATTATGTGCATAAATAAAAATACACATGCACGCAAAACCATTTGTATTAAAAACAACACTACAGACCAAAGCTTGATCAGATTCCTCCAATTTATTCAGCAAAACTTTATTGCAGTCCCACAGAACCACCCATATTCTACAGAGATATCACTACAATAATTGTCAACATATATCCAATTACCAAACTTAGACTTCAAAATAGTATCAGCATTCCACGCCTTAACCTTAACCTGGTTAACTCTATTGTTCACATAAACGCATGAATTCAGGACTTTCTTGAGTTCAAGTTACTAGGATGTGCATTTTGGTGTATTAGATTTAAATAGATAAATTTTTGTCATTTAATTAAAAGTATAATTAATGCATTTAAAAGAAGATATTTATGTTTCTTGTTTTATATTTTTTAATAAAAAACTGTCAAAGAAAAAAAAAAAATTTTAAGTCACAATTTAATCAGAACATGAGAGCTCTCTCTCTCTCTCTCTCTCTCTCTCTCTCTCTCTTTCATTCGTGTTCCTCTTCATCCATGTTCCTATTCCTCTACCAGAATTTTAATCCACGAAGCATGCAGGCTTTGAAAGTCTTTCTCTACCACGATCTTAATCGGAATGTGCTTTTAATGATGTACTAATTTGACGTTTTTCTGAGATATATATCCTTTCGTAAAAACAGTTTATATATTTATATTTAATATCAATAAGCTTCATTTAAATTTTCTTTTATTTTTCTGTCAACAACATCTAGGACTCGAATTCAATATTCTATTTTAGAATAAAAACTTTTGCACCACCAACTGTTTGATTGAATAAAATCTCCATCCACTATGTCTTGATTACTGAATTGTTCTTTCAAAATTTTTGAAGTTATAGTAGTATCATCCACAAATTATAACCAGGAAGATGAAAGGAATGCTAAAAAAGACTTTTAGCATACATGCTGTCTGTGGAGTTCAAAGTATTCACTCTCAAGCGAATTATACCATAGCCTCTCATAAGGTGTTCTTTTATAATTAGATGCACCCATGTTATGTATACGTGTGTGTGTGTATATATATAAGATCTAGATTTGATCGTCATGTCCCACACTTCACACACGGAAACACGTACTCATACTTATAAACATAGACGCACACACACCAACACACTAGCACACACACACACATACAAAAAATTGTGATGATGAAGATTCACGCAGATCTATATTTTTGTTCAAAGAAGAAGAATTATAGTGAGGTCTTGCTTGCCTATTCTCCTATTTTCTTCGTCATCACCTTACTTATCGCCCTTGTATATATGTGTTTGTGTGTGAATGTGTGCTTTTGAGCATGAATGTGTGTGTGCCTCTGTGTGTGTGAATGTGTGCTTCTATGTGTCTTCTGTATATTTGAAGTTAGTGAACAAATAGTTGTAAGAGAATAAACAAATAGTTAGTAAACAAATAGGTGTGCGGTAGTGAACAAATAGTCGTGGTGTATTGATCAAATATTTGATTATATATGAAAGTTAGTGAACAAATAGTTGGTGAATAGTGAACAAACAATCAATAAATAAATAGTTGTAAGGTAGTGAATAAACATTTATTGTTCATGAACAGTAGTGCTTACTAGTTAAGCGCGTTCGGCTACTGAGCTGTTTGCTTTTTTTCTTCTTTTTTTTTTAATACATAAGAGAGCATAATGCTTAATGAAGGAATACCTTGTGAAGGACCATGATATAAGGTTCCACACCTCTATATCCTCCCTCACCAATTGTTCTAGTTTTGTCAAAATTATTAGTAGCCTCAGCAATCTCTTCTAGACTATACATTACTAGTCTTTCTGATTAAAAAACTTAATATCCGGAGAACCAAAATAACTTGAGTGCATTAGTCTCTCATTCTACTCCTTTCTCAAGTCTAGATCAAATCGTGCATTACATTTAATGTATCCTCCTCAGATTAAAAATACGGTTGAGGTAGAGAAATAGTTACTATCATCCTTTTTTGATTAAAATTGTGTCAAAGAATTAAAAACTCGGTTGAAGAGAAACATGGAAGAAATGAGAGAGAGATTTGATTAGAATGTGGTTAGAAAAAATATAAAAAAGGAAATATAAATGTCATTTTTAAATGCATTAATTATATTTTTAATTGAATGGCTAATGTTTATCTATTTGAATCTGTTGGCAGGGACGGAACCAAGGGGACCAGCGGGGATCCTGGCCCTCCAAACATCGATAAAATATATATTAGTGTAGGTAATTTTTTTAATTTTCTTTCTCGTGGTCCCTTTCCCCCCCCCCCCCCAAAATTTTTTTTGCTTGTTTTCTTTTGTTTGAAGTTCTTCTCATAATGGTTCTTTTAGTATACATTTTTCTATGTAGATGATATTTTTGTGATCAAATTTTTATAATAAATAGATAATTTTAGAGGATAAATTTCAATGATACATTATATATATATATATATATATATATATATATTGTTGGTTAAATTTTACAAGATAAATTTAAAAAAGTTCATAAATTCTGGAAAGCTTTTCATAAAGAATTTATTTTGGTAATTATATATTTTATTTATTTCATTGGCTATATAATTTGATAAATGAGAGAAAAAACTAATTTCTCCTTTTTAATCAATAAACTTTTTTTTAACATAATCTAAGCAGTATTTTCTTTACTTGTTTACATTTTAAATATCTAGTATTACCCAACCTTTCTTGTTATGATTATTATAAAAAAAAATGTGTTGTTATCCCCATCTCTTTAAAAGAGAGAAAGACTTGTTATTGTACTTAATACTATCTCTAAGGTAATTTATGTTCAAATATGTAAATAGATCTCGGCCCTTCCTCGGTGACATATTTCTGGTTTCGCCCCTGTCTGTTGGACTAGAATACACCTCCTAGTCATTTGGAGAAGATCCGAATTCATATGCATTGGCCACTATTTTTACAATCTCTTAAAACTTTAACAATATATTTGGTTAATCTCTGTTTGGATTAGAAAATTTAGTAAAGGAAAGAATTATAAAGGATTATTCTTATTTGGATTGAGAATGAAATGGAAGGAAGGATAAATTTTATGTATAAATTGACATTTATAACCTTCTCTTATTGTAGTAACAAATGAAGAGATAATGGGTATAATAGACATTATTGATCCATCTAAAACCTTCATTTGTTTAAACGTTCAAAGAAACAAGGGAAAGGATAGGAGAATCCTTCCCCAGCCATTCTATTCTTCCCAACCATTTCCCCCAACCCAAAGATGTAAGACTATCAATTTTTAAATATTCAATTTGAACAGTAAAATATCATCAAATATGTTAGGCTATCTCTATCAATTTCCCTATCTTGATAATAATTGTCAAGATAGAGAAACTGATAAGGAGCTTATGCTCCAATAGACTCCCTAATGGCTTTTACTTAAAAATAAAACACACACTCACACACATACTCTTAAGTTTAGTTTGTATCAATAAATTTTTATAATTTTAGCTAGTTAACTTTTATAGTTTATACTTAATTGTTTACCATGAGTTTACAAATTATAAAAATTGAATGGTAATTTTTTTATTATTCTTCATTTAAGTTTTAAATAGCACATATTTTATAATTTACTTTATGAGGCACCAAATTTTGACAATGACCTTTCAAAAAAAATTGTAAAAACTAAATAAAAGATAAATTTAATTTAATGCTACTATTATATTTAAGATTTTAAAAAATTATAAAACAATGCATATTGAAAATATATAGAAAATACTAGGAGTGAAATTGAAAAAGGAGTGAAAAATATAGAGTCTGTTGGAATAAGACTAAGATATAGAGCCCACGAGAGATTGTTGGAGTAAAATTAATTATGGAGGATCTGTAAATGTAGAGAAATGAACTTTACATGCTACATGTAAGAAAAAATAAAAAGGCGGTTGGAGTTAGGACAAAATCACAATTTACTATCTTGTAGAGAGATAAATATGTCACCACAAAAGTTAATTTTAATTCAAATTCTTTAAACGTCTCAACAACATATGTTAATAGTTTTTGTGATTTTGAATTTTTGTGGTTTCTTGACCAAACATATGTAACTAGTGAAAATTTTAACTGTAAACAAATATAAAATCTTTATCATCATCTAACTAATTATGGTACCTCTTTAAAAAATGACTACCTAGATTCAAATCCCGTAAGCATGGGGCGGCATTGGGGGAAGGGGCTTGCTAACAGAAACTATAAAACTATAGCAGAATCTAGCTTTAGTATTCCTCTTGCAGCCCAAGGACAATCCTGGAAACTCACAGAACCATTTTGTAACACCCAAATTCGACCGTTGCAAAATTCAAAACCAAACTGACCGTTGGGAAAACATCCTCCCATTTCTCCTCTTCCGTACTCTCTTCAACCCACACCTTTCTCTATTTCCATCTCCATCTCCATCTCTCCCAATCCCCCTCTCTCTGTCTCACCACACACAGAACAGAAACATGGCTGAGCATAATCACAGTGAGAATACATCAATAATAGAGGCCAAGCCATTACACCCTCTACACCAAATAGCTGAAACACCAACGCACAAGCTTCTATTGAAGCAATGGCTGAAAGAAGAAGAGCTAATCCTCAACAGAATAGCCCTTAAAGAGACCCAAGTCGACGCGGTTCGTCAAGAGATCATGCACCTCTACTGCTTCTTCTTCCTTTTCCATTCCATTTCTCTCATCCTCCTCTTCAGCGGCAGCGCCTCTTCAGATGGCGAAATCTTCTGCCGCAGGTATTGGATCCCCTCACTCTGTTCTCTCATTTGCTCTCTCGGGATCATCTGGGCCGTGCGATACAAGACTGACGTGGAGGGTCAGTTGGAAAAGATGTTGGAAAGGCAGAAAGAAGATGCGAAGCTATTGGGTAAGTGTGTTGAAGAGCTGAAGAAAAAGGGTGTTGAGTTTGATTTGCTGAAAGAGGTTGATGCACTGAGGAGAGCCAAGAGTTTGAGAGTTGAAGCCAAAGCTAATCAAGTCAGAAAATGGTCTGCTAGAGACTTTGTTACCCTTTTCTTCTTCTTTGTTTCTTGCTTGGTTCTTGGGCTCACAAGGGTCATTTTGTGTAATTAAATGCTTAAGGTAGGGGAGATCTTGGGATTAGGTACTGGGAATTGCAGAACATTTTGTTCTGCTATTGTAATTTGGGGAGTATTTGTGAAGATTATATGCGATAAATTTGATAAGTTTCTTTTAGTTCATTGCTATATAAAATGGTGCTTTTTATATGTTTATTCCTTTAGCAGAAGAATGCCTTTTTCTGGTATGAATTTTAGCTTAAATTTTAATCACTTTCATGAGATTTTTAGTTTCATTTATATTCTTCTGTGACGTCATATTTTTGAGGGGAAAAGCTTATGTGAAAGACATTTTTGTGTTGGTATTCTTTCTAAGGCGAACCAAGGAAAAGAAAAAAAAAAAAAAGAAAAAAAGGACCAAAAATGCTATTAAATCATTCATTCAACAAGGAATTCTACAACCAAATTAGATAACTTATTGTACATAAATCACATAGTGCACAATACTAGAGAAAATTAAATTAACTTTTAAACTTGGGGTGAAATGCACATTATCCTTATGTATTTTGTCTAGTTAACTAATTACCCTTTTATATTTTAAAATTAGCAATATTACCCCATGTGCTTTTCAGAAAATGGCATACAATATCTTACCTTGACATTTTTCGTCTGAATTAGTTTATTGTGTGTCATAAGCATTCTTTTTTTTTTTTTTTGGCATCTATGAGTATTAAAACTCGTTATGTGTTATATATTTTCACAAAAATAACCTTATTTTAGCTAATGAGCTAGGATGAGATAATAACCAAAAAAAAAAAAAAGAAAAGATTATTTTGCCATTTTTTAAAAAGCACAAAGGATAATGTAGTAAGTTTAAAAAATATAGGGAGATAACAATTAACTAAACAAACCATAGAGGGTGAGCAACTAATTAGCTATATCAAAGGGGGATGACGTGCCACATTTTGAAAATCACTGGAAATAATGTGATAAATTTTAAAATATATAGGGTAATTATCTAATTAAACAAGTCACACGAATATAATGTGCATTTTACCCTTTAAACTTATTTTTTAATATATACATCTTAAATTGAATCATCTTAAAAAGAATAATTTATCATCCAAAATTTTGCAATTTAGGGCTAAGAACTCGATCACATTTTATAGATTTTTGGGTCAGGATTTGGCTTTTCAAATTTCAGGTGCCAAAAAAAGAAAATGTGAATCTGGGCATTACAAAATTCCAATATAGAATTTGGTCAGGGTTCTGGATATTTGAGTTTTGGATTTTTTTAAAAAAAATTTATTTCTATTTCTATTTCTACTATTGGTTATAATGTTGCGTCAATTTACACTAATCCAAACATAAATATAAAAAATTTAATTTCTCCTAAATGTAATTATCCTATTGCAAATAACTACTAAATCATCTAAAATTACATTAAAGTTCGGGTGTAAATTTTGCATACAAAAAACCCTGAATTCCAAAATCGAATATCCAAACCCTATTAGATCGAGTAAATCTCTAAGAAAAAAAAGGGTTCACAAAATTAGAAAAATAAATCAAGTCTATATTTTCTCTTATATTAAATACATATCAAATTGAATCTAATATTTATTTTTCCCCCCAATCCAATGTATAACTCTTTGACAATTAGTTAACACTTTAAAAACATAAAGCAAAAAATAAAAATTTAAAGACAATTAATTAAATTAAACTAAATAGCTCAACAAACAAATAAAACAACAAGAATCATTTTGAGCATTATTGCGCAAAACTTTGTATCATGGCAGAAAATAAAATCATACAAGAGAGTTTAGGATTTAAACTAAATTAATTTGGGGTTTTTTACTAACAGACCCCCTATGTTATAATGAAACTATGTCGCTGCCTCCTATATTTCCAAAACTCTATGTTAATTCACTTATATTTTTTCGAAATTTGCAGATGAACTTTCCGTTAATTCATTGACCCATTTTGTGAAATGTCCATTTGTCCTTATTATATTTTACTAAAATGTCTATTTTGCCCTTATTTGATTTTAAAATAAAAAATTTTTAAAAAGAAAAAAAGAGAGAGACAGATCGTCTTCTCCACAAGAGCACCACTCCCTTCCATCGTGCGCCTATTGCCACCACAACCCGCCATGCTTACCACCATCACCTCCGTCACTACCCCTGCTACCCCCTTTCTTTGAGTATTTTGAGACAGTGAATGGTGTCACCGTGTGTGAATCGACATACGACGATGCCCTTTTGATCGCAATATGGAGAGGAGCAGTTGGTATCTTTGTAGTGGCTTAAAGTAGATGGACATGGTGGTTGCGAAGTGGAAAGGCAACACCTTAGAGCTTCAGCGGCATACCGCGATGAAGCTGCACATGGAAGGTCTCGTTTGAACCATGACGGAGTGTAGAAGCTCGTAATGGTGATGGTTTAGCATGGAGTGGCCGAATTTGTTGCCGACGACGAGATGAAGGTGGCGACAATGTGATGCTTTCAAGCTTCATTCCAGTGTCTTTTCAGGCTACAACACGTGAAATTCTTTGCCCCATCAACTTCTCCTCATGATGGTAACAAAATGATGCCCCTCACAAGCTTCAACGAGCTCCAACATTGGCAACCACCATCTACGGTGGCTCAATTTTTTTTTAATTTTTTTTCAATTTTTAATTTTTTAATTGATGGGGGTGGTTCTCCCTCTTTTTTGTTTGCTTTTTTTTTTTTTAAAGAAAAAAATATGATAAATACAATTTTTTAAGATAAAAAAGTATTTTTTAGGCTATTTTTATGCAAAATACAGTCCCACTTTCAACAGTTAAAATAGATGGAAAATTTAACGAAAGGGATATTGCTGCAAAATTTCAAAAAATATAAGTGAGTTAGTAGAGAGTTTTAAGAATACAGGTGCCGGCAATATAGTTTCATTATAACACAAGGAATCTGTTAACAAAAAAAACACTATTAATTTCAATGCCCTATTGTGTTCAGGATAGTCAAAAAACTTAATAAGATATCATTATTCACTTGGATGTTGTAAGCGTTAATTTTAATTCGACTTTTGCTATTTTTGTAAGAAAAATTAATTACTTTGTATTGGTTGAATTTAAAGGATGTAGTTCGTCTTGTTTGGTCACATTGGTTTCTTTGGCAAGATTTAATGTTATTTTTTCTTTACTATTTTCTGTGTACTCTTCATAAAACATCAATTGTAAATGGACTAGCCAAAGGATGAAAAAAGAAATTAATGAAGTAAAAAGATTGCCAAAAAAAAAGAAAAAACCTTGGAGAGGTCAAATTTGGACATAAAAGTTAAAATGAGACAAGGCAGTTCAATCCACTTCCAACTCTGCTTCTTGCTAGACAATCCACTTCCAACTCGAAATAGGATTAACTTTGATTGCAAGCCAAGCTTCATTAATTCCTCTATAAATTAGGAGGTTGCTAAGCATCCATTCGACCCTCAAACCAACACTTATTCTATCCTTCGTTGCTGCAGCCTTCGTTTTCATTCTTCTAGTTTCAAACTTCATCACAATTCCATGGCAACATCTTTCCTTCTCCGTTGTTCATTACTTCATCTGGTTCTATCATCATCTTTTGCAGCATCAGATGCACGACTCCTAAAATCTCCTAGACGAGGCATAATGAAGAAGCCATGCGATTTCGACTCGCTTTATAGCTTTGGAGAAGGAAGTTCTTCAATTTCCAACAGTTTTGGCCATGAAAGTTCATTAGGTAGTTGCAGCCGCTTTCAATCTCGATCTCAAGTCACCAGTGCTAGCTTTGGCACCCATGGAGCCACTGTTATGAAGCCCATCTCCTTCGTCAAGAATAGAATCCAGCCCCCTCCTGTTGAAAGTTCCCTTCAGTCTTAGATCAATGAGTTTGTGGACCTTCTTGCTGCAAAACCAACCATGCTATACCAAGAGCGCACGAGGAAGCTTCAAAAGGCTCTCTTCTTCATCAATCAACCTGGGATTAGCGATTACAAACAGGCTTTCTCGCAAGGGAAATCAATCTCTAAGATGGTGCCAGAAGTTGTTTTCGCTATTAAGAACCAAATAACGATGCTGATTCTTGATGGCACATCTAACGTGCTTGTTTCTGGAGTTCCACGTCTGGGTTCTCTTCCACAGTTTCAAAAATTAGTGCGACATCCCGGTTGGCTGAAGAGCTTCGGTTTGCTCCATAATGATCATCTTCAACGGGCACTCCTCCAATTGAAGTTGGAGTTTGTCGACGTTGTCATCGTGCATGCTGATTATTACAAGATGAACGGGAATGGTTTCAGCCAATTAGCAATCCAATTCGCCAAGGCAGGACGTTGCAATTATTTTCAACTTGGACGCTGGTTTTAAGTGAAGCAGCTTGATAAAGTATTAAATGCTGACAGAAGACTTCTCAATCTCAGCAATTTATATTTCTTGGTGCTAAAAGATTGGATTGTTGTAATAGAACTACGTCTCAGCTTGATCCTTAGATACGAGTGTGTATCAGTGTGCGTAGACAGCCAATATTGGTTCAGCTGCTTTATTATTAAAAAAAAAAAAAAAACAATTTTTGTATTGATCTTTGTGGACTTAGAGCTGTATCTTGGTAGTTGAAGCAACCGCTGCGAATTCAGAAGTTCTTATGTTAAGTTTAAAATATCTGCAACAAATTTTCAAACATTACATTTTCTACATCCATTCTGTTCTCGGCTAAATCTGTTCTCTGCTAAAGTATATAACATATGGCCAAAAATATATGCACAGAACGTACTAAGTTAAACTGCTGTATGATTCCACTGACTGCATCTCTTTTTCTGTGTCTCTAGCATTCCTCACCTACCCTCCCCAATGATCTCATGAAGCATTGGTTGAGCAGCATTTATTGGTGAATAATCTGGCGTGGCTTTCCTGGTTGTACTTGTTGAACCATAATGACTATTATCAGTTCTTGGAGCATCATCACTCATGAAGCTTGTTATGTCTTTGAACTTCCAATCGGCCAAGTATCCAGGCCTTGAAGTGATAGTGGCAACCTCAATGTCTCCAGAAAGCATTGCCACCACACGGGACATTGAGGGTCGTAATCCTGGGGACGTTTGAGTGCACAAAAGAGCCACTCCTATTACCCTTTTCACTTCATCTTCGTTGAACTCGGACAGATCTATATCCACTAGCTCAATTTCACGGTTATCTTCATGAAGTTGCCACGCCTGAGAAAATGGATTATGTTAGAACTAGCAAATAAGACAACCATGGGTTCACTTGTATGTATATGCACAAAGTGATAACGTAGAGAAGTAGAGAATACCAATTCAAGAAGATACATCTTGTCTTCCTCCAAGTTTGAGTCTGTGTTGGGTCTTCCACTGATGATCTCCAAAGCTACGACTCCAAAGCCAAACACATCAGCCTTCTCAGTAAGATGTCCACGCATTGCATATTCAGGTGCAAGATACCCACTACATCAGAAGAAACAGAGATTTCCAAATAAAAATCATGTCAATGGCAGCTGAGAATTATCGAGAAAATAAATGGCCATGACAAAACCTACATTGTCCCAGCAACACGGGTGCTTATGTGGGTCTTTTTGTCATCATAAAGTTTAGCCAAACCAAAATCTGAAATTTTTGGGTTGAGATCAGCGTCGAGCAGGATGTTACTGGCCTTTACATCTCTGTGTACAATACGGAGTCGAGATTCCTCATGAAGATAAGCTAGACCCCTTGCTACTCCCAAGCATATGTCAAAACGTATGGGCCAATTGAGATATAAACTTTTCCCTGCTTCATTGAACAGAAAACATTTTAGAAGATCTCAATCAACTTTATGCTAGGTCATGTTTTAAACTTATAAATATGGTAATCCATTATACCAAATAATGCTTGATCAAGACTCCTGTTTTCAAGATACTCATAGACAACAAGCGTTTATCTCCCTCAATGCAACATCCATACAATTTCACAAGGTTACGGTGCTGCACAGCAGATATAGTAGCGATTTCTGCAACGAACTGACTCTTTCCTTGACGGGATGCTACAGATAATTGTTTAACGGCGACAACTCTCCCATCATCTAGTGTTCCCTATTAACAATCAGGAGAAAATGATGACAAATAAGAAAGGAGAAGAAAAACAAGAAGAAAGATGATGACAACCAAACAGCATTAATGAAATATGAGGACATTTTCTATTTGTGAGCTTCATTATGATTATACCAATAGGACACAACTGGATATTGATCAATTGCATCTGAGCTCCAAACCATAGTAATACGGTTTGAAGTTATCTTAAACCAATGAATTACCTTGAAAACTGGTCCAAATCCTCCTTCTCCAAGCTTATTAGCAGGACTTAACTCATTTGTTGCAGCCCTCAGTTCCGCATAATTAAAGGTATATGGTTTGGCATCCATTCCCAAGAGCTCTGCAAATTGGGTAGGTTATATATAATAGCTTTCTTATTTATAAAAGCATCTAGAAGAGAACTGGAAAGCTGCAGAAGATAAATTTCTAGATACCCCATGGAAAATATTGGAAGTGGAATGTAATTATATTCGAAAGCACTGACTTTGTATTGCACTAGTTTAGAAAGCATCCAGCGAAAGTAAAAAAATCATGACTAAGCCTGATTTCTTTTCGACACATCTTAGATCCATACCTATTAAGCATTTATCCATCAGCCTTCGGCAAAGATACTTAAGTGCAAGCTAACAAGATGTACAACGTATGGGCGAAAAATAGACTTAATATAATGAAAATTAAGATAAACTCAATTTACTAACTTCTTTTCTCTTACCTTCGTCATCGTAGCTCAGCTTTCTTTTTCTTCGCTGAACAATGTAATATGCAGTAAATACAGCCAAAAAGCTAACAACTACCGCAGGAACAACAATCCCAACAATTAAGCCAGTTCTGTCCTTTTCTTCAGATGGAGGATTGTCAGTAACAGAGGGCTCAAAATCTGTAGAGAATGTCAGTTACAAAGTAGTTAAAATTAAGAAATTAAACTTTGACTTGCACTTAAAATTGCAACGAAGTTTTTGAAATACATCTATACCAGGGGTGGCACTGATGGCTGAGATAGATGGTCCATATGTGCCCTGAGCAGGTACACAGCAAGTTCCTTTTCCAGCCCAGAAAAGATGAATTTCGAGATAATTTTGAGAAACTTGAACTTGAAATGCCCTCTGGATGGCTCTGAGTGAGGCATCTCCAGCCTCCCTTCGTACATCAAAATCTTGCAACACACGATTCCCCTAGAATCAATGGACAGACAACAGTAAAAAGAAGAAAAAGAAAATAACTTGCTGTCTTTTATGAAGTACAGAGTGGATCACACAAATAATTTTTCTCTTAGAGTAAAGACACCTTGGTTGGCAGAGTAAAGACACTATGTAGATCCCTCGTCTTGTTTAATATCCAAGAACAGAGAAGATCAGATATATGAAGGCAGTGCAACATTTTTCAGAGAAAATGAGATCATTTTTGAGGTGGCGGGTTTTGTGAACTAGCTCAAGCAAAATATGAAATGGTAATGGATCACTGATTAGTAACTCGACAAATCATAAAATCCAAATGTCAATATATAACATGAAATTTATCCTTCCAGGGAATTATACTGACAAGAAGTTTTGGTACTATAAAGTTGAACAATGTCTTCCAACATGAGAAATCAATAAAATCACTATACCATAGAATGAAGCTGCATAAAAAAGAACATTATGGGGTCTAAATTGTTGAATGTATGCGCAACCCACACCAATATTAAAAAACAGACCTGGATGTATACATCAAATACACGCCTTCCAAGACTCATCCAAGTTGGACCATTGAGTATTGCAGACTCTGCAAACTGAAGGTTGACAGTGTAATTGCCATTCTCAAGACCCAGGCCATAGTATCTCAGTGATCCAGCAGAAATTCGAGCAGTTTGGAATAGCTCTGAATCCAAAGTATTTGTAAATTGAGATGACGAGCGAGTTGTATATAGTGGATTGTTGCTATCAGAAGGCAAGCCAACATTACTGACTGCCCATCTACTTGTACTGCTCATGCTATATGTTGCCGGGCCAAGAGTCTCATTGTCACTCTCATAAACAATCTGATTAGAAGATGTAATCTGTGGACCCCCACACTTAATTGCAAACCTAGAATCTGCAACGTCGATAAAAGATTTTGTCAAAGCAATTTTATACAACAGTGACAACTAAAGCAATGACAATTTGATCCTCTGCGTCAAAGCAAATTTTTGGCACCAGTAGAAGATGATAAATCAGTTGATCATTTCCTCCTCTATGGCAAAGGAAATTTCTTCCTTTTTGGGGCTATAGATTATAGGCTTGCAATCATTATATGCAATGCTGTAAGAATGTCTCTTATGTTCATGACATAAACCTTCCATAGGGATTTAAACAAGAAAAAGCTGTAAACATGGAGCTCACAAATTGGAGATCCACGATTGCAAGGAAAATCTCGTTGTAGACAGTTCAATCCTGAAGGCAGACCACTGAAAAGAATATGAAGAATTATTCGATAAATCAAGAACACTCTGAAAATAGGGCAAAACCAAGAAACAATATTAACTCTTTCAAAAGACTATACAACCTGAAACACAGCTGAACATTTGATTATGCGAAAGACTACTTACTACAGTAACGCACTTAAAACTCTCTTTATTGTTGTCAAACTCATAAATCCAGATGGCATCGAGTAAGTCAGATTATTTTTAGTATTGCTGACAGAAGTTGAATTGCAACATCACTAGTAAGATTGCTTGTAACGTGGATGTGTTTGAGGAGAAGAGAACTCTGCATCGATGGACTCTCTTTTTATATCTTCCCCGTAGAAGATCCTTTTTTTCTTCAGGATCAATTATCCATACATCTGGTTGTGAAGTTTTAACCACATTTTGGTTTATTTCTTCACGTTGTCACTTTTTAGTCTTAGATAAACAGATGTTGCCTACTTAATCAGAGAAGGGGAAGGGGGAATGCATTTCTGAATTAGGAAGCTTGCTTATAATGATTTCTCAGATGCATATTTCTATATTTTTTTAAATGGGAGAATGTTATTTACCCCTACGAGTTTCTACTTAAATTCCAAAGTCCCAAGTCCCTCATGAAGTTCAAATTTTACTCACTTTCTCTTGTCACATTTGTTGGGAAAAAACATGCACAAAGAATACGAGAAGAAAACGGACACAGGAGAATTACGTGGTTCGGCCTTGAAGCCTACGTCCACGGACAGTAGGGAATAAATTATTATTGATCTCCTACGTCCACGGACAGCAGGGAATAAATTATTATTGATCTCGAATATTACAAGGCTTACTCTGGTTTCTCTCACCCCACACCCCCCATGGGGCGTGGCCCTAAGGCTTTCTCTCACACCCATAATACTATGTCCTAGCCCCTATTTATAATACACAAGTATCTTAATCAGTATTCTACAAGGATAAGAAAACAGTATACTATTAGGAAAAGAAAACAGTATACTACAAGGAAAAGGATACATATTAATTATGTATTGTTATGGTAGAAGCAAACAAGGTAAATGTTAACAAGGAAATTTGCTATTCTTATTGCCAAAGAATTCGGGCTACATTCAACAACATCAAATTTTACCAAACAATGCCTTGTATTTAATGACATTTTTATTTACTTACTAGACGATTTAATTCTACTTTATTGCCACTATTTTTGTTTTAATTTTTATTTTTATATGTTAGTTTGTTGTAGTAAAATCGTTATTTTTTAGTTTTATATGTGTATTTATATTTGCATAAAAAGATATATTTTAAAACTCATGGGGACATAAGTGATCTGCGGCCACAAGCTTGTAAACATCTGAAGTCTGAACCCCTGCTTCTTGGGTAACCTTACATAATCAGGATACTAAACTAGATTAAGTACGGGATTTTTAGTTGAATACTACAACCAAGAATATCTTAAGCAGAATTAGACAACTCACCTGCTAACAGAATCTGATATGGTGAAGTTGTTGGCAACCAAGTTACTGAATGTAAACACCAGAATGCTACCAATTTCAGTTTCACAAGAAACTCAAAAGTTTTGCTGCATAAGTTAAAAGCCAGGGCATATGAAAGACAAAAATCAATATCCGCATAATATAGATTTTGTTCACACATACAGTTGCAAGTTTCTCTCGCTGACCCATGAAGGAAAGCTCCCTGATAACTCATTATATGATAAGTCTCTGCAGCCAAAATAACTGATTTCAAGAATAAATTTTAAGGGTCATAATGAATGCAATTTCTTAGGGAAGTACTAGAGTTATGACTCACACTAAGTTTGATTTCATTTTACTGAAACTACAACACAGGCCTTGCAAAACATTGCTTTGAATAGCAATATTTACCAAAAGTCATGGCTATTGATTTCAATCCTGGAAACACTAAATCAGAAATAGAGTTCACAAAGCATCTTAATATAAGTCTACTTACATCGTTTGGAGAGATGATGTCTTCTGTGCGGGCAATGGACCAGTCAACTTGTTGTTGCCAAGAAACCTGAAATTGTAAATTTCCAATAAAAAGGGCAGTCATATGGAATGTGAAGAGTAAGTGTACATTGTATGATTCATTACAAGTGAGTGAGTGAACTCAGATTAAAAAGCACATCTGGGATACGTCCAGTCATATTGTTGAAGCTCAAATCCCTGGAAAATCAAATGGATGCCTAGGTTAAATCAGAATGGTTTAGCTTCCAGTATCAAGAATACTTTGCCATACCCATAATCTCTAGGAAAATATAATTAGGTATTTCTGTCACAAAGTAATATTTTGGCTACAGGTGAGGGCACTTCTGACTGGAGTTGAAAGGGCAACTTAAGCTCTACCATACACGAGAAACACAAAACAATTAGATTCGTTATCCTTCCAGTATGAGAGCTTACAACAGTGTCAAGTTCCGATATTCTCCAATATTTGAAGGAATGGAACCAGAAATATTATTGTTATGCAAAACTCTGCAAGAGAAACTTGCTAATTGAATTAGTACCTCCACGATAGTAGCAAGGAAGTGATATAAAAGGCAGATTTTTAAGGTAGTTATGGATCACCATACAATCTACTTAGAGATTTCATGTTTCCTATAAAATCAAGCGAAATGCTCCCATTAGATAGATCACTTATCCTCCTGCAAATTATATTTGACTGGCATATTAGTTTCTGCAATATGTGAGAAAAGCATACTGTTAACAAATGGAAAATGATGGTAAAACTCACAAGTCTTCCATAGAGGCTAAATTGGAGAAACTAGGTGGTACTCGACCTTGAAAAGAGTTCCCTTGAAACCTTCTGCATATGTATCAGGATAAAGCTGTTATAAACGATGTGGAAGAGAGAATTCGTCTAATACATAATGAGACGACTAATCTTGGCATTCTAGAAAATTTGAAAGGAGATTATTAGGTAAAACAGTATGGATTATTATCTCACAAAGCGGTAAGCTGTAACCAACTGCCAATGAAGTCTGGTATTTCTCCAGTCAGTGCATTGTCCGAAGCCCACCTGAAAAAACCACCAAAACTCTTACTCTTAAATGTGGTGCCGAAAAGCTTACTTGGCTTAGTAAAATTGCCGCTATTTTGCTCTCCCAATTGGAAATGGTTGTATGATAGAGCTCTTACACTGTTCTCAGACTTTGGAGACGAGCAAATGTTGGTGGTATTGGACCACTGACTCCACAACTGACGAAATAACTGGTACAAGGCAAACAATATTCACAAATAAGTTCCATGAATTTCTTCTCTTAGAAATGAGCCATCATGATCTGTTAAACCTCAAGCCGCAAGCAAACCATGGGATTTACAAAATATTGCAGAAACCTATATATTTATATTTATATTTATATACACATATGAGGCACTTTCAGGCCAAATAGTATGTCTCTAGGATAGCAGGCATGGATCGCATTACAGATTATCTCTTATGAATATTCACCTTTGCATCTAAGGATAAAAATTTGACTGAGTTTCAAATTCCCACACAATTTGAAAGGCAAGGGCATTTATTATATTCAGGCAGAAAAGGAAGTTCTTCCACGAGAACGCAGTGCAGTCAGTCATGTCACTACAAGTTTTAGGCATTACCATATCCTAAAGTTGGTCATGTTGATTTCAAAGGCAGGTGGAAATAAGAAGCAACATTTGCAACATGCATTATCTCAGTACTCACAGCTGTTCTAGTCTTGTTAAATTCCCAAGCTCAGCTGGCAAAGAACCAGAGAAGTTGTTTGTGCCGAAAGCCCTGAGATCACAAAAGATACAGTATGTCATGAATGCACAATATATTTGATGATCCAATAATGTCCTTCCCTCTCGAAATTATGAAACACGATGTTGCTGCATCAGTTGTGGAAAATTTTTAAAAAACTAAAAAAAAGAAATAGAATGTATATATATGGATATTAAAGACTGTTGGAATTACAGCTGACTGTGGCTCTAGAAAAGAGGGAGAATGAAAATGACTGCATTGTGAATTCTTGATGTATCATGAGAGAGGCTATTATAGATGCCTCAGAACTTGAACTAGTGTAATAAGATAACTAATATACCAAGAAAAATTAACATAAAAAAGAAATAAATTTTTAATATTGCCTAATCTAATACTATAACATAAGGAATAACATAAAATACATAAATATGCTTCAATAGTACATGATTAAAATGACAGGAAACTTACAAAGATCTTAAGTCAGTTAGGTTCCCAAGTTCTCTTGGGAGCTCCCCTGAAAGTGCATTAATTCCAACGCTCCTAACGATATCAAGTGAAACATCGGAAAAGTAGGATCACTAATAGACATTGAAACTATAAATTATGACTTATGTACATGGTTTAAATTTCAAGTGCATTGGACATACATGTACCGCAATCCAGTTAATCTGCCTATGGATGCTGGCAATGGACCGGACAAGAAATTCTGGCGCAAATCCCTGATAAACAAACAAACGTGTGATGCTAGTATCAACTCAACCGATCACTTCAGAAGAAGCATAGATCACACACACAAACTGCATCATGTCGGAACTTACAGATTAGTGAGGAAAGTCAAATTCCACAACTCATCGGGAAGTTCACCAGCAACATCCCGTGCATATACTCTCCTGTAAAGAATATTTGAAAGAAAGAAAGCATCAAGTGAAGGATGGATCACATGCTGCATTTTATAAATCATATCTATAGATTCCTCGCCTAGATTAAATGCTCCTGCCTTTCATTTTCACTTGTCAGAGAATTGAAGTTTATCTAAGAAATAAGGGCTGCTTTACATTTGACATTTTTGGTCAAATTTTAATAACCTCACGGCTGCCTGTGGATTCGATTGCTTGCTCTAATAAGCTCTACTCTAGAAAGCAGAGACTAAAAGGCCCTGGGATGCGAAATTCTAAGCCACTCAGCATATATTTTGTAAGGACTAATAAAAGTTCAAGTGAATCATAGATTTAAAAGATATCATTCAAGTGCTACAAGAAAAAACAGTTGATCACTGTTACAGTGGGAGCACTAGTAACTCACAGTCCAGTAATGTGGCATAAAGTGCCATTCCTGTCATTGCATTCACATTTGATTCCAGGATTTATGTTTGTGATATCGTTTGTGTCCATGGCAACTCCACTGCACACGTCACCACTAGTGTTCCATCCTTGTGCTGTTGCAGCTGAAGCCGGAATCCCCCACCTCTCAAAAATTGAAGTCAAGGCTGCGACTGCATATATTTCAAAATTCATGTGCGTGTCTTAGCTATAAACACATCAATCATCCGTGCAGCTAAAGGATTGCATAACAACATGTCATCATTACATTTTCAATATATAAATTAGAAGGTTGATTCTTCTTGTCTGTTAAGAATCACTGGAATCTGATCTCCAAAACCAATTACTCAGCGTATGGAGTCACTAAAGACCTTTTTCCATGCCATAAGTAAAAGAAGAGGGGGGGGGGGGTGGGAAGGAGGAAAGAAAAGCAACGTAAGGGCCTTAATGGAATCAGCTTTTAGAAGCAGTTTTTAATTTTTTAAAAAAACCAAAAGAAAAAATTGTTTGCTAAGGTTATTTTTATCTTTGGTTTTCTAAAAACAAAAAAAAACTAAGAATATAATAACAAAAGATATTTTCAGCATCCTGTTCTCAGAAACCTCACAAAACGAGGAAGAATCTACCCCATTAATAATAATTTTGTAATTAAGATGCTAAGATAATAGAAACCACTATTCACTTTAATCTCTTTCCACTTTGCATCTATTATACCATAAAAGTTTCCAAACAAAACTTTTAGACTTGTATTCTCAATTTTGAATCGTATCTTAAAGAATTTATTTTTGAAAACCAAAAAAAAAAAGAAAAAAGAGTAATAAAAACAGAACCAACAGGCCCTGAAATTCTCCCAATGATCAGATTTAACGGAATACTCTAAATTCGAACTTAATAAGATATATATGTTACACACAAGCATAGTGAAGTAAAGTAGGAGGTTAAAGAAACAAAAGAGAAGTAAGTACCTTCAGAAGGATCAGTTGCAACATTGGGGGAAGGGGGCTGAGGCTGAGCTTCAGCAACAAAGCAAGAAGAGGCTAATAAGACACACAATAACACTGCAAACCTCATCATCAGCTGCTGTTCCCTCAACACTAACACTTTTGCTCTCTGCTCTTCAACATACAAATTAACTTAGAAAGTGAGAGAATATTATTTCAGAGAAATAATCAATACAGGTGGGTGATGGTTTAATTTGTAGCAGTCGAACAAACTATATCTCCAAGGTTGATATAAACCATACATGTCAACTTCTTCTTCTTCTTCTTATCATCATCATCATCATCATCATCAATTAATAGACAACCATTAATGTTTAAGGCAATCATCCAACGTAAGACAGTTTCTGATCAACGAAGCCCATGCCCATTGCCCACGCGCCTTTGACTTTGCTTCCGTACAGCCTGTTTTTGGTTGGTCATCAGTTGTTGTCCCGGACTTCCGATGCCATGCATGCGTTTGGAAACGTACACGCGCTGATTATTCAGAAGAGCAGCACCTGATTATTAACAGTTCACTGTGGCCTAAATTGTCATCGTCAGTGTCCCCCACTGAAGGCGAGCAAATGTCAAAATAACTGCTCACGGCACACAATATTAACAAATAAGTTTGACGAATTTCTTCTCCTTAGAAATGAGCCATCACTATTGATTAACCCTCAAGCCACAGACAACCATTTATTAAGTGAGGAATCTAAAAAGTCTTGTATAAACATTATTAAGGGAATAATGTTTTCATTGAAGAAAATATCTTATATATATAGAATACTTTCAGGCCAAAATAGCAGGTGGAAATAAGAAGCAACATTTGCAACATGCATTGTCTCAGTACTCACAGATGTTGTAGTCTTGTTAAATTGCCAAGCTCGGATGGCAAAGAACCAGAGAAATTGTTTGTGCCAATAGCCCTGAGAACACAAAAGATACAGAATGTCATGAGTGCACAATATATTTGAGGATCCAAGAATGTCCTTCCATCTAGAAAATTATGAAACACGATCTTGCTGCACCAGTACATGATTAAAATAGTATAGAACTTACAGTTTTCTCAAGTCAGTCAGGTTTCCAAGTTCCCTTGGAAGCTCCCCTGAGAGGTCGTTATGTTCAAAGACCCTAAAGAAATCAAGTGAAACATCAGAAAAAAGTAGGATCCAGTAGACATTGAAAATATCAAGTTGAACGTACAGATTAGTGAGAAAAGTCAAATTCCATGGCTCATTGGGAATTGCACCAACAACATCCCGTCCATATACTCTCCCGTAAGGAATATTTGAAACAAAGAAAGCATCAAGTGTTGCAATTTAGAAATCATATCTATAAGTTCCTCACTTGAATTTCATGCTCCTGTTTTAAATCATATCTAAGAAATAAGGGCTACTTCGCATTTGTCAAATTTTAATAATTTCACAGTTGCTTGTGGATTTGATTGCTTCCTCCGCTAAGCTCCATTTTTGAAAGCAAACCAAAAGGCCTGGTATGCGAAATTCTAAGCAACGAAGCACATAATGTAAGGACTAATAGAAGTTGATAAGGATCATAGATTTAAAAGTTGAAAACATCATTCAAGTTAGCTACAAGAAAAAAGCAGTTGATCACTGTGACTGTGGGCAGCACCAGTAAGTCACAATCCGGTAATGTGACATGGAGTGCCATTTCTGTCCGAGCAGTCACATTTGATTCCAAGATTCAAGCTTACGAGATCAGTTATGTCAATGGCAACTCCACTGCACACGTCACCACTAATGTTCCATCCAGCAGCAGTTGCATTTGCAGCTGGAATCCTCCACTTCTCAAAGATTGAAGTCAATGCTGCGACTGCATATTTCGAAATTCATGTGCATGTCTTAGCCATGAACACAACAATCATCTGTGTAGGTAAAGGAATTATATAGCAACATGATATCATTTCGTTTTCAAACAATTTATAAGGTTGATCTTTGTAATCTGTTAAAGCAATCCGCATTTCATTTCGAAACTAATTGATCAATATGAAGAGCTGTAAGACCAAATCTGTGCCTGAAAGGAAGCAACAGCTACAACACAAATCAAGGGATGAAAGTCAAAGATCCAAAGGCTGGAATTTTGCATTCAATCAGCTGTAATGGTATATCTTTCATTAGCACAAAATCTGCAGTCAATTAGCTACACTACTATATCTGTGATTAGCATAAACTCAGGAATTCAAATTCCATTGTTGTATCATCTATACCTATTTATATATGATTTGTATCAATGAAAGGCGTATACATATATCTATCTACATGCATACGTACGTATATATATATATATATATATTATACATATATCTATCTACATACATACGTACGTATATATATGTCACACAAGCATATATGGGGAGGTAGCACGTAAAGAAAGAAAGAGATGTAGGTACCATCACAAGGATTAGTTTTTGTAACATTGCGGGAAGGGGTCTGAGCGTCAGCAACAAAGCAAGAAGAGGCTAATAAGACACACAATAACACCGTAAACCTCATCATCAGCTCTTCCCTCATCACTAACACTTTTGCTCTTCTCTTCAACTTGCAGATTAACTTTGAAAATGAGAGAATATTATTTTAGAGAGATAATCAACGCAGGTGGGGGGTGGCACGTACAAATTTTTCTCACTAATTAACGTCAATATAAAACCAGCCACACACGCCCAAAAAAAAAAAAAACAAAAAAACCCAAAAAAATCACCAAGTTGGTATAAGATACATACAGTGTCCAGTTCTTGGTCTTCTTACAATTATTAAAACTAATAGACAAGCATGGCCATCACCCAACGAAGCCATTAGGCCTGCCCACAGAGCACTATGTGCCATGCATACATATGAAACGTGAGACACTAGCCATGGTCACGCGGCCTTGATTATGTTTTTACAATTATTTATTTTTTTAATTTATTCAAAAAATGGGGGTTGCTTTCTTAAATAATAAAAGATCAAGACCACGTGCACAGGTGGAGACATGGTCTAAGTTCATCCAAGAATTTCCCGGTTGTGTCCCCATTGAACAAAGACTTTCACCAATTGACTTTTTATAGCTAGACAACTTGGTACTATCTTGATGAACATTTTTATTTACTGACATTTTATTCCCTCTCATAAAAATGCTAAAATATCCATGTAGACAAAGTGATAAACGTCATAAAGCACCCCAAATTGCCCAAGCTGAATGTGCCATGTTTGTCGTGTCCCATTCTTTTGCAAGGTAGAAATTGAATAGTTAACGAAATAACGTATAGGCTGTTTTGCTAAGCTTATAAGCTGGCCAAACTAATTTATAAGCCTAAAAGGTAAATCGATATGTTGAGATAACTAGCTTATAAGCTGGGAAAAAGAAAGTTCCATTATACCAACTTATTTTTTAGAAGCTTATAAGCACTTTCGCCAAACCAACAAAAAGAAAATATTATCATTAAGAGAGGCAAATAGTTTTTATCACATTAATTAATGAAATATCCTTTTTAGTTATTTTAACACTATTGTTACTTATAAGCTCTTATTTAATAAACATGTCAACAGCTTATAAGTACATACTATCCAAATATATATCTGCCTATGTATCACTAGCTTACAAGCAACTTTCTGCTTATAAGCACAAACTCTTTATAAGCATTTAAAAATAAGCTTAGGCAAATGGCTCTTAATTTAACAATGGAATTATTTTGGCTGGGGAAAATGTTTGTTTAAATTAGCTAAAAGACTATTTTCTCTGCACTTACTTTCGATATAATTGTGCCTAATAAACTTGATCTATATTTTTTTCCCAATAAAGTCATGTGCATGTGAACTTGAATGGCTCTTTGAAAGTGTCCTATTATAAATAGTGGAACAATTATAAATTACAAATTAGCTTTTCAAACACACTCTGATGAAGAATCAACAACCATTTCATTAAGTTCAAATAATTGCTAAATTATCTTAAATCATATTAAATTACTAATGTAAAAGAGGAAAAAAAGGAGTTTTAGAGTTCAGTTTGGATATATATAAATAAATAAATAAATATATATATATATTTTTTTGCTTATGAAAATCTCAAAAAACCAAAAATTCAAACCTAAAAATCCACACTTAGTGAGATTGGGTAAATCGAGGGAAAAGGAAATTCTCTCTTTTTTTTCATTTCAATTCAATGAAGAAAAAAGCATTAAAGAAAGTAAGAAGATTACCAAACAAATAATAAAACAAAAGATACCCCGGGGATGGTCAAATTTGAAAAAAATAAAAATAAAAAAAGTCAAATAAGACGTCTTAGATCAAATAAACTCCTGCATGGCATGAGAGATGGTAGTTCAATCCACTGCCAACTCTTCTTTTTGCTAGACAATCCACTTCCAACTCGAAATAGGGTTAGCTTTCTTTGATTGCAAACCAAGCTTCATCAATTCCTCTATAAATTAGGAGGTTGCTGACGATCGATTCAACCCTTAAACCAACACTTATTTTATACTTCATCATTGCATTTTGACTCGCTTTATAGCCTTGGAGAAGGAAGTTCTTTAGTTTCCAACAGTTTGGCCATGAAACTTCATCAGGTCGTTGCAGCCACTTTCAATCTCAATCTCAAGTTCGGTGCTAATTCGCCGCCCATGGAGTCACCATTATAAAGCCTATCTTGTTCGTCAAGAATGGAATCCAACCTCCTACTGATTGAAAGTTCTCTCTAGGCTCATATCAATAAGTTTGTGGAGCTTCTTGGTGCGAAACCAACCATGCCATACTAAAAGCGCACGAGGAAGCTTCAAAAGGCTCTTTTATTCATCAATCAACCTGGGATTAGTGGCAGGAAAACGATCACTGAGGTCTCTAAGTTGGTGCCAGAAATTGTTTCCACAATCAAGAACCAAATAATGAACCTGATTCTTAATGGTGCATCAACTTGGATCAACTTAGACACTGGTCTTAATTGAAGCAGCTTGATGAAGTAGATGTTGATGGAACAGAAGACTTCTCAACCTTAGTCTTTTATATTTTTCGCGTTAATTGTGTTGCAATTTTTGAAACTATCAAATAGAATTGTTGTAATAGAACTAATTAACATCTTGATCCTTGATATGACTGTGTATTAGGGTACGTAGATAGCCAATATTGGTCCAGCTACTTTATTATAAAAAAATAATTTTTGCATTGATCTTGTAGATCGAATTTTATGCATATGAGCTGATGGCATCTAGGATCTCATTGACACTTAAACCACTGCGCCAATAATAATGTGATATCTTTCAATAACCAAAGCAACTAGTGAATATGCCAATGGAAATCAATAGATGAAGAACTATATATAGGTTGATAGGACTTAGAGTTGTTTCTTGATAGAGCTGAAGAGTCACTGGCGAATCCAGAATTTTTTATGTGAGGTTTGAACTATTCGCAATCATTTTTCAAAAAAATACATTTTCCACTCGGACCACTCCTATTCTATTATTTGTTTTCTACTTGTATGAATAGAAGTTTTAAAGAAAAATATGAATGAACTAAGAAAATCGTTGTGTGATCCTACATACTGTCTTTCTCTATCTCTAGCATTTCCTGTCTACCCTCCCCAATGAACTCATAAAGCATTGGTTTAGTAGTATTTTCTGGAGAATAAATTGGATCTATTATTATAGTTGTACTACATGAACCATAATGATCATTATCAGTTCTTGAAGCATCATCACTCATGAAGCTTATGGTATCCAGGCCTTAAAGCCACAACAGGTACCTCAACGTCTCCAGAAAGCATTGCCATCACGCGAGACACTGAGGGTCGTAATCCTGGGGATGTTTGAGTGCACAAAAAGCCACTCCTCTTACTCTTTGTACTTCATCTTCGTTGAACTCGGACAAATCTGTATCCACCAGCTCAATTTCACCGTTATCTTTATGAAGTTGCCATGCCTGAGAAAATGGATTATGTTAGAACTAGCAAACAAGACCACCATGGATTCACTTATTTGTATTCAGCAAGAGCTATTATTAGCAAAAAGTTACATCCTGTAGTGGATGTATGTGCATAAAGTGATAACATAGAAAAGTAGAGTATATCAATTCAAGAAGATATGTCTTGTCTTTTGCAAAGTTTGGATCTGAGTTAGGTCTTCCACTCATGATCTCCAAAGCTACAACTCCAAAGCCAAACATATCATCCTTCTCAGTGAGATGCCCACGGATGGCATATTCCAATGCAAGATATCCACTACATCAGAAGAAACTGAGATTTCCAAATAACAATCATGTCAATGGAAGCTGAAAATTATAGAGAAAATAAATGACCATGACAAAACCTACAATGTCCCAACAACACATGTGCTTATGTGGGTCTTTTTGTCATCATAAAGTTTAGCCAACCCAAAATTTGAAATTTTTGGGGTGAGATCAGTGTCGAGCAGGATGTTATTAGTCTTTACATCTCTATGTACAATTCTAAGTTAAGATTCCTCATGAAGATAAGTGAGACCCCTTGCTAATCCCAAGTATATGACAAAACAAGTAGGCCAATTGAGATATAAACTTGTCTTCCCTGCTTCATTAAAGCAAAACATTTTAGAAGAATTGAATCAACCTTATACTAAATCATAATTTAAAGTTATAGATGTAGTCATCCATTATACCAAATAAAGCTTGATCAAGACTCGTGTTTTCAAGGTACTCCCTTGATGCAACATCCATACAATTTCACAAGGTTATGATTCTACACAACAAATTTAGTAGTGATTTCTACAACAGATTGACTATTTCCTTGGCGGGATGCTATAGATAATTGTTTAACAACGACAACTCTCCCATCATCTAGGGTTCCCTATTGACCACCAGGAGAGAATTATGACAGATGGAAGACGAAAAAAAAACATGAAGAAAGATGACGATAAGCAAACATCATTAATGGGAATCAAGGAATAGTTCAAGTGGTTAAGACTATGATCAAATAATAGTTCAAGTGGCTAAGACTATCTCTCCCAAAAATAAGGTCCTAGGTTCAAATCTCATGAGGTGGGGGTTTCAAAAGAGGAAAAAAATAAACATCATTAGTGAAATATAAGGACTTCTTCTATCTGTGAGATTTTTAATAATTATATTGAGAGCAGAAAATTGGCTAATGATCAATTGCATCCTAGCTCTATCTAACAATCACGTTACTACAAAATGAAGCTACCAAATGCATCCCAGCATTTACATCATGCAATTGGTCAAATTTCTGAAGATCACTACTCATATTCTTTTTAACTTATTTTCCAAATGCTTATAATTCTTTTGCAAGACTTTTCTGAAGTTGGGAAAATGACAGTGATATGATTTGAAGTAAAGTTCACTATCTTACTTTTTTTGTAAACCCAAGAATTACATTGAAAACCGGTCCAAATCCTCCCTCTCCAAGCTTATTAGCAGGATTAAACTCATTTTTTGCAACTTTCAATTTTGAGTAACTAAAAGTATATGCCCAAAGAACTCTGGAGATTAAATAGGTTACACATAATAGCCTCTTATTATACATCTTAAATATATATTTTTTTCTAATATAGACATCTTAAATTGAATCAACTTTTTTTTTTTTTTTTTTGGCTAAGTAATTGATTTTCATTGATATACATCTTAAATTGAATCAACTTTTTTTTGGCTAAGTAATTGATTTTCATTGATAAGAACCCAAAAATCAGTTAATATCTACATTCCAAACTCTACAGATGGTCCTGTTAATAGTATAGTTTCTATATCAATTGTTACCAAAAAGTAAGTGTTTTATATCAAAACGAATTTTTGCAAGAATCCTTTCTTCAATTAAGGAAGTGTGATCATCAAGACTTCAGCTCCATTCAATCCATATCTGATATGCTGTGGCTTCAAAAAAGAGATTAATCTCCCTGACTTGAAGGTTGTTCGACTTGCATTTGTGGATGAACCAGCTACAAATATCCTCCCATTTGAAAATCCAATGCGGTCCTTTCACCATTCGCCATTTGCATACCCTTTCTCCAAACTCTCCTCAAAAGTTCACATTCAAACTAGATATGGTCTCTATTTCCAATACATCTCCAACAAAAAATACAGAGAGGATCAACTGATAAGCCACAAGAGATCAGGTCAAACTTCGTTGGGTTCATATTGCGCCAAGTCAACCAACTATAAAGCGCGTGCTGAGGATTTGCACCTCTGCACCAAATTCACCTTCTGAAATTTGTCACACAAGGCTTCCCATGATGAATTAAGCTAGAACACTATATTTGGGTCAGGCAGCTAGAGAATGGTATATGCCTACTTATCAGTTCAAACATTCCATTATTATTTGGCCAGGACCAGTGTCCACAAAACAAAAATCAGCACCAGAAGCCAGCAAATTATCGCCATTTGCAATAATAAAGTCTACTCCAAAGACATCTTCCAGAATTCCTAGTGGATGTCAATATACTCAATCTAGAAGAGGGTGCTCCCTCCACAGCCAACTTTGTTGATAACCATGTTCTTCGTGATATCTACAAGAGGCCATTAAGAAAGGAGAAGCTAATCTTAAGGTCAAGTCTCACTCATTGGATTAAAAGGACGAACCAACAAATACAACCTACCTTTTCACATATTGAGGAATGCAAAAAGATATTAAGTCTTCAAATTTAAACACATTTGTCGTGAAGCCAATAAGTGTGTGGATTGGTTAGCTAACTTTGGGCTCCCATTTTCATTCGGCACCAGGGACAGAGTCAGAAAATTTTTCTACCAATGTCAACATAAAAATATTGATATATGTATATGTATATATATATGTATGTATGTATGTATGTATATATATATATATATATATATATATATACGTATATATTAGGGATAGCTCAAGAAGTTGAGATGAGTGATGACTGAAGTTCAAATCCCACCATGGAGGATGGGGATTACCTTGGGGAAGGGAGGGTTTGTTTGGACAAAAAAGAAAAAGTTTGAATAAATGTTACATTTTATTTCAAGGGTCTCATATTTTGAAATGGTTGAATTATCGCTTCATCTTTAATACTATCAGATACATGGCTCTTAATGAAAAGGATTGAAGATAAGTTTTGGGGTCATGAGATATTTTTGTAGGGTCAAAATTAATTTTTTTCAACGTTAACATATATATATATATATATATAATTTTTTTAAAAAGAAATGAGTAATATGTATTTATTTTTTTATAAAGAAATGAGTAGTGTCAAATGAAGCCACTAGTAAATAATGTGCCGCTATCCCTACTCGACACTCATATTCTTGAAGATCGTCCCGACACAATCCGGACATGCTTGAGCATGGATATCCAAGGGGTCTCATCCATTAGAAAAATTCCTATCTAATCCAGTGATGCCTCCATTCAAAAAAAAAAGGAAACAAATTCTTCCAATACCAAGCAGAATTTAAAGGAGTATGATTTCTCATTAGTGCTAATTCCTTAGACGATAAATCGCCCAACCAATGCTTTAATTGTTTTCACAATGATCTAAATTTATAAATATAGAAGGAAAAAGAATAGTTTTTCATCAAAATTTGCAATTTAATTAGGGGTGAGAACTAGATCCAATTTTAGATTTTTGCGTAGGATTTGGCTTTTCAAAGTTTTAGGTGCCAAAAAAGAAAAAAGCCCAATCGAGTATTATAAAAATCCAATTATAGATTTGATAGGGTTCTGGATATTCGAGTTTGGATTTTTTTTCTAGTTCTACTATTTGTTAACTCATGTTATGTAAATTTAGAATTAAATAAATATAAAAAGTTTAAATTCGCCTAACTTGCAATTATCCAAATTGAAATAAGTGCTAGATCATCTAAAATTATATTAAAACACTTATGCATAAGATCATTTTTTGAGTTGAGTTAGGGTGTAAAGTTTGCATACAAGAAAATTTGAATTCCAAAAGCGAAACATCCAAACCCGATTACATCTAGTAAAATCTCAAAAGAAAAAGAAAAGGATATTTCCACCCTAAGTTCATGGTATGCAACAAAATTAGAGGGAAAAAAATGTAAAATTGAATCCTTTCTTTATTTTTTCCTAATCCAATTTATAACTTTTTTAAAATGAAAGAACATTTTGAAAACATAAAGCACAAAAAAAAGTAAAGACAATTAATTAAATTAAAGTAAGTAGCTCAACAAACAAATAAAACAATAAAAATCCTTTTGAGCATTGTTAGACGAAACTCGGTGTGACAATAGAGAATAAGCAAAACTTTAATCGCTGAACTCGGTAATGTGAGCTTTTTACCAAAGTGGTGGCATTGGAAAAAAAAATAGTAAAACTAAACTCATAGATTTTAGCATTAATTAACTAAAATTAATGGGAAAATGAAAATGACGTTCTCTCTCTCTCTCTCTCTCTCTTCGTTTCAATAGCCTATCTGAGTTCAGAATAATCCAACAACTTAATAAGTAATATTATCCACTTCAATGCATTAAGTATTAATGTTAATACTACTTTTACTTTTTTTGTTTTTAATTTGGAAATTACTTCTCTGTATTCTTGAATTTAAAGTTCTAGTTCGTCTTTTTTGGTCAAATCGGTTTCTTTGGCAAGACATAAATTTTTTTTTTTAATTTTTCTCTGTGAACTCTTGATAGAACATCGATTGTAAAAGAATTACCCGTAAAGAAAAAAAGAAAGAAAAATTAATAAAAGTAAAAAGATTACCAAAAAAAATACAAAAGTCAAATTTGAAGTCTTAGACGATATAAACTCTGAGACAACAGTTCAATCCACCCCAAACCCTTCTTCCTTGTTAGGGAATCCACCTCCAGCTCCAAACAGGATTAACTTTGATTGCAAGTCAAGATTCATTCCTCTATAAATTAGGAGGTTGCTAATAAGGATCCATGCAAACCCTAAAACCCAACACTTACTTGCCCGTCATTGCAGCAGCCTTAATTCGTTTACATTCTTGCAGTTTTCATCCTTCATTACAATTCCATGGCGGCATCTCTTCTTCTCCGTTGTTCATTACTTCTCCTGGTTCTATCATCATCTTTTGCAGCATCAGATGCACGACTCCTAAAATCTCCTGGACCAGGCATGATGAAGAAGCCATGCAATTTCGACTCGCTTTATAGCTTTGGAGAAAGAAGTTCTTCAATTTCCAACGGTTTGGCCAAGAAAGTTCATCAGGTTGTTGCAGCCGCTTTCAATCTCAACCTTAAGTCCAGCGCTAGCTTCGCCGCACACGGAGCCACCGTTATGAAGCCTATCTTCTTCGTCAAGAATGGAATCCAACCTCCTGCTGTTGAAAGTTCTTCTCTCCAGTCTCAGATCAATGAGTTTGTGGACCTTCTTCGTGCAAAACCAACCATGCTATACCAAGAATGCAAAGAGAAGCTTCAAAAGGCTCTTTTGTTCATCAATCAACCTGGGATTAACGATTACAAACAGGCTTTCTCACAAGGGAAATCGATCACCGAGGTCTCTAAGATGGTGCCAGAAGTTGTTTTCGCTATCAAGAACCAAATAACGAAGTTGATTCTTAATGGTGCATCTAACGTCCTTGTTTCTGGAGTTCCACGTCTGGGGTCTCTTCCACAGTTTCAGAAATTAGTACGAGATCCCAGTTGGTTGAAGAGCTTCGGGTTGCTCCACAATGATCATCTTCGACAGGCACTCGTCGAATTGAAGTTGGAGTTTCCCGACGTTATCATCGTGTATGCTGATTATTACAAGATGAATTGGAATGGTTTCAGCCAATTAGCAATTGAATTCGCCAAGGCACGTCGTTGCAGTTATTTTCAACTCGGACGCTGGTTTTAAGTGAAGTAGCTTGATAAAATATTAGATGCTGACAGAAGGCTTCTCAACCTCAGCAATTTATATGCCTTTTGTGTTAAATTGTATTGTAATCGTGAATTGTTGTAATAGAACTACGTCGCTGCTTGATCCTTGGTACGGGTGGGTGTGTATCAGGGTAGGTAGGCAGCCAATATTGGTTCAGCTACTTTATTATAAAAAGTTCAATTTTTGTATTGATCTTTGTGGATTGAATTTTGTGCATATGAGTTGATGCCATCTAAAATCTCATTGACACTTTACGACACTGTGCCAATAATTTGTGATGTCTCCTGATTATGTTCAATGACCAAAACAACGTTTGAAATAATATGCCAATGGAAATCAATAGACGAAAAAATTTAGGCTGATAGGACTTAGACCTGTATCTTGGTAGTTGAAGCAACCGCTGCAAATTCAGAAGTTCTTATGTTGAGTTTAAAATATCTGCAACAAATTTTTAAACATTACATTTACTACATCCATTCTGTTCTCTGCTAAATCTGTTCTCTACTAAAGTATATAACGGATGGCCAAAAATATATGCACAGAACGTACTAAGTTAAACTGTTGGGTGATCCCACTGACTGCATCTCTTTTTCTGTGTCTCTAGCATTCCTTATCTACCATCGCCAATGATCTCATCAAGCATTGGTTGAGCAGCATTTATTGGTGAATAATCTGGAGTGGCTTTCATGGTTGCACTTGTTGAACCATAATGACTATTATCAGTTCTTGGAGCATCATCACTCATGAAGCTTGTTATGTCTTTGAACTTCCAATCGGCCAAGTATCCAGGCCTTGAAGTGATAGTGGCAACCTCAATGTCTCCAGAAAGCATTGCCACCACACGGGACATTGAGGGTCGTAATCCTGGGGATGTTTGAGTGCACAAAAGAGCCACTCCTATTACTCTTTTCACTTCATCTTCGTTGAACACGGACAGATTTATATCCACTAGCTCAATTTCACGGTTATCTTCATGAAGTTGCCATGCCTGAGAAAATGAATTACGTTAGAACTAGAAAATAAGACAACCATGGGTTCACTTGTATGTATATGCGCAAGGTGATAACATAAAGTAGTAGAGAATACCAATTCAAGAAGATATATCTTGTCTTCCTCCAAGTTTGAATCTGTGTTGGGTCTTCCGCTGATGATCTCCAGAGCTACAACCCCAAAGCTAAACACATCAGCCTTCTCAGTAAGATGTCCACGCATTGCATATTCAGGTGCAAGATACCCACTACATCAGAAGAAACAGAGATTTCCAAATAAAATCATGTCAATGGAAACTGAAAATTACAAAGAAAATAAATGGCCATGACAAAACCTACATTGTCCCAGCAACACGGGTGCTTATGTGGGTCTTTTTGTCATCATAAAGTTTAGCCAATCCAAAATCTGAAATTTTTGGGTTGAGATCAGTGTCGAGCAGGATGTTACTAGCCTTTACATCTCTATGTACAATGCGGAGTCGAGATTCCTCATGAAGATAAGCTAGACCCCTTGCTACTCCCAAGCATATGTCAAAACGTGTGGGCCAATTGAGATATAAACTTTTCCCTGCTTAATTGAAGCAAAAACATTTTAGAAGATCTGAATCAACCTTATATTATATCATATTTTAAACTTATAGATGTGGTAATCCATTATACCAAATAATGCTTGATCAAGACTCTTGTTTTCAAGATACTCGTAGACAAGCAAGCGTTTATCTCCCTCGATGCAACAACCATACAATTTCACAAGGTTACGGTGCTGCACAGCAGATATAGTAGCAATTTCTGCGACGAACTGGCTCTTTCCTTGACGGGATGTCACCGATAATTGTTTAACAGCGACAACTCTCCCATCATCTAGTGTTCCCTATTAACAATCAGGAGAAAATGATGACAAAATAAAAAAGTAAAGGAAAACAAGAAAGAAAGATGATGATATACAAACAGCATTAATGAAATAGGAGTTAAGGACGTTTTCTAGTTGTGAACTTCATTATGATTATACCGAGAGCACACGACTGGATAATTGAGCAATTTCATCTGATTTCTATCTGACAAGCTCATTACTACAGAAAAAAGCTATCAAATGCCTCCCAGCAATCACTTCATGCAATTGGTCAAATTTCTGAAGATCACTGATCATATTTCTTTCACCTTATTCTCTCAGTGCTACTAATTCTCTTTCATGACTTCTGTGAAGAGGAGCAAGTGAGAGTAATATGGTTTGAAGTAAAGTTCACTGTCTTACTCTTTTCTCAAACCAATGAATTACCTTGAAAACTGGTCCGAATCCTCCTTCTCCAAGCTTACTAGCAGGATTGAAGTCATTTGTTGCAGCCTTCAGTTCCGCATAACTAAAAGTATATGGTCTGGCATCCATTCCCAAGAACTCTGCAAATTGGGTTGGTTATATCTAATAGCTTTCTTATTTATAGAAGTATCTTCAAGAGTACTGAGAAAGCTGTAGAAGATAAATTTCCAGATACCCCATGGAAAATATTGGAAGTGGAATGTATTCATATTTGAAAGCATTGACTTTGAGTGCACTCATTTAGAAAGCATTCAATGAAAGAAATAAACATCATGAGTAAGCCTGATTTTCTTTTCGACACATCTTAGACCCATACCTATTAAGCATTTGTCAATCAGCCTCTGGGAAAGATACTTAAGTGCAATCTAACAAGATGGACAAGATATTTGCAAAAAATGAACTTCACACAATGAAAATTAAGATAAACTCAATTTACTACACTTCTCTTCTCTTACCTTCATCTTCATAGGTCGACTTTCTCTTTCTTCGCTGAACAATGTAATATGCAGCAAATATAGACAAAAAGCTAAGAACTCCCACTGGAACAACAATCCCAACAATTAAACCAGTTTTGTCCTTTTCTTCTTCAGATGGAGGATTGTTTCTAACAGTGGGCACAAACTCTGTAGAGAATCTCAATTAAAAGTAGTTAAGATTAAGAACTTAAACTTTAAACTTGCACTTAAAATTGCATCAGCTTTTTGTAATTCATTTTTACCAGGGGTGGCACTGATGGCTGAGATAGATGGTCCATATGTGCCTTGTCGAGGTACACAGCAAGTTCCTTTTCCAGCCCAGAAAAGATGAATTTCAAGGTAACTTTCAGAAACTCGAACATTTTGAAATGCCCTCTGGATGGCTCTGAGTGAGGCACCTCCAACCTCCCTTCGTATGTCAAAATCTTGCAACACACGATTCCCCTGGAATTAACAGAGAGACAGCAGTTTACTTGATAATCATATGATGTAAAGGAAAAGAGAAAACAGGAAATAATTTGCTGTTGTTTTATGAAGTACAATGTGTATTGCACAAATAGTCTTGCTCTTAGGGTAAAGACGCCTTGGTTGGCAGAGCAAAAGGTGTTGGTTACGTTCCTCATCCTTTTGATATCCAATAACAGAGAAGATCATAATACCATGGCATTACAAAATAGACCAATGTCTTCTAAAATGAGATATCAATAAAATCATTATAAGAAAGGTGATGAAGCTGCCTAGAATCGAACTTGATAGGGACTGCATTGTTGAATACATGCATGACCCACACCAATATTAAAAGGAAAAAGAGAAAACAAATCTTGTGATGTTAACACAAGGTCAACAAAAGTTATGGAAGTCTGTCAGTTTTAGCATCATGCAGACCTGGATATATACATCAAATACACGCCTCCCAAGACTCCTCCAAGTTGGACCATTGAGTATTGTTGATTCTGCAAATTGGAGGTTGACGGTGTAATTGCCATTCTCAAGGCCCAAGCCATAGTATCTCAGTGATCCAGCAGAAACTCGGGAAGTCTGGAACAGCTCCGAGTCCAAAGTGTTTGTAAATTGAGATTGAGAGACAGTTTTGTATTGTGGACTGCTGCTATCAGCAGGAAGACCAACATTACTGACCGCCCATCTCCTTGTATTGGTCATATAATATGTTGCCGGGCCAAGAGTCTCATTGTCCCACTCATAAACAGTCTGATCAGAAGATGTAATTTGTGGGCCTCCACACTTAATTGCAAAGCTAGAATCTGCAAAATCAGCAAAGAATCCCATCAAAGCAACTTTATACAACCGTGGCACCACAACATTTAAAGAAATGGTAGCAATTTCATCCTCTATGTCAAAGCAATTTTTGGCACCATAACATTTTAGAAAATGGTAACCATTTCCTCCTCTATGTCAAAGGAATTTTCTTCCCATTTTCTTAAGGGGCTATAGATTATAGTGTTGTAATCACAATATTCAATCCTACAAGAATTTTTTTTTTTTTTTTGGTTTACAACGTAAACCTTTTATAGAGATTTAAACTGCTAATAAGGAAAGACACATGAAGATAAAAAAATGGTTTAAAGGCTTCGTACCTTTTAGAGTACTAGCCTACTCTATTTATAATATTATGAAAAACAACAAATATGGTCTCTCTTCCGATGTGGGAGAGAGACCTATTATAACAATATTCTACCTAACTCATACTTAACACTCCCCCTCAAGTTGGAGCATATATATCATAAGTGCCTAGCTTGTTACAAATATATTTAACCCGAGAACCACCAAGAGACTTTGTAAATAGATCAGCTAACTGATCACTCGAGCTAACGAAAGAAGTAATAATTTCCTTGGATAATAGCTTCTGCCTAACAAAATGACAATCTATCTTAATGTGTTTAGTCCTTTCACGAAACACTGGGTTTGTGGCAATATGTATCGCAGCCTGATTATCGTAAACAAGTTTCACAGGACTTGAACAGGTGACTTGAAGCTCTTTCAGAAGATTTTTTACCCATATCAACTCACAAGTAGCTATTGCCATAGTCCGATATTCTGATTCAGCATTCGAACGGGCCACTACATCTTGTTTCTTACTCTTCCAGGAAACAAGATTTTCTCCGACAAATACACAGAAACCAGAGGTGGACCTCCTATCAGTAGGACTCCCTGCCCAATCAGCGTCTGAGTACCCAACAACCTCCATGTGCCCATGGTCACTATACAGCAAGCCTTTCCCAGGTGAGCCTTTAATATACCGTAAGATTCGAATAACCGCTTCCCAATGTCTTTCTCGTGGAGAGTTCAGAAACTGACTGACAACACTTACTGCAAATGAGATATCCGGTCGAGTAACTGTAAGGTAATTGAGTTTTCCAACTAACCTTCTGTATCTCCCCGGATCTGATATCAACTCCCCTTCATCTGGAAGAAGCTTCACATTTGGGTCCATAGGTGAGTCACAAGGTCGTGCGCCAAGTAACCCTGCCTCACTCAACGTATCTAATGCATATTTACGTTGAGTAATAAATACCCCTTGCTTCGACTGTGCAACCTCAATACCCAAAAAATAGTGAAGTGGCCCTAAATCTTTGGTTTGGAATTGCTGATGAAGAAAGGCCTTCAACTCATCAATCCCGTTGCTATCATCACCTGTTATGACAATATCATTTACATACACAATCAAAAGAAGCCGTTTATCGGATGAGCATTGATAGAACACCGAATGGTCCACATTACAACGAGTCATGCCAAATTCCAGAACCGCAGTACTGAAGCGTCCAAACCACGCCCTCGAAGATTGCTTGAGACCATACAGGGCCTTCTTTAAACGACATACCTTCTGAGACTCCCCTTGAGCAACAAACCCTGGCGGTTGCTCCATATACACTTCCTCATCAAGATCACCATTCAGGAAAGCATTCTTGATATCCAGCTGATGAAGTGACTAATGATGAATAGCTGCCAAGGAAAAGAAAATACGAACAGAGGACATCTTAGCCACGGGAGAAAATGTGTCACCATAATCAAGTCCATAGACCTGTGTGTATCCCTTGGCCACAAGTCGAGCTTTCAAACGATCCACCTGACCATCTGGTGAGACCTTCACTGTATACACCCATCGACAACCAACAGAGGACTTACCGGCTGGCAAGTCAACTAACTCCCAAGTTCCATTATGATGTAACGCAGACATTTCTTCAAGTATAGCAGCTCGCCAACCAGGATGAGCACACGCCTCTGCCACTAACTTAGGAATGGAAACAGAAGAAAGCAATGCAACAAAGGAAGCATATGAAGGAGACAAAGAAGAGTAAGACACAAAGTTAGATAGAGGATGCTTAGTGATGCAGGAACGAGTACCTTTACGAAGAGCAATGGGCATGTCAAGATCAGACGGTTGATCAGAAACTGGATCTGAAAGTGGCGAATCAGAGGATACCGGGGCAGGTAGCAATGGACGCGGTCTGCGTGAATAAACCCGTAGGTCCGGTTTATCTAGACATACAGTGGAAGGCAATGGTGAAGCAGCATCGGGAATGGAAGTAGGAGAAGGAGCCAAAGGTGCATCGAAGGTGGGTACTGGAAGTGGCAAAGACTCAACCACGGTATCAGAAGTGGTGGTAGAAGGGAAAAAGGAAGCATGTTCAAAGAAGGTAACATCAGCCGACACAAACCATCGCTGTAACTCAGGAGAGTAACAACGGTAACCCTTTTGATACCGAGAGTACCCAAGAAACACACACTTGATAGATCGAGGGCCTAACTTGTCTACCCCAGGGGAAAGATTGTGGACAAAGCCGAGGGCCTAACTTGTCTACCCCAGGGGAAAGATTGTGGACAAAGCAGACACATCCAAAAACCCGAGGAGGAAGCATGTAAATAGCATCTCGAGGGAACAAAATAGAGAATGGTATTTGATCATGTAACACAGAGGATGGCATACGGTTGATAAGATAGCATGATGTTAGGACCGCATCATCCAAAAAATGAAGAGGCACATGTCTATGGAGAAGAAGAGTACGAGCCGTATCAATGAGATGACGATTCTTCCTTTCAGCGACCCCATTTTGTTATGGAGTATACGAACAAGACGACTGGTGAAGAATGCCATGAGAAGATAGAAATGAAGAAAAAGAAGAAGAAAAGTATTCCTTCGCATTGTCACTGCGAAGAACCTGAATAGAAACCCCAAATTGCGTGTGAATTTCAGCATAAAACTTGGTAAAAATAAAAAACACCTCAGAACGTTTTTTCATTAAAAACAACCATGTCATACGGGAATAATCATCAATAAATGTAACAAAATAACGGAATCCAGATTTGGAAGTAGTTTGACATGGATCCCAAATATCAGAATGAACAAAAGCAAAGGGGGCAGTAGCCCGTTTATTGACTCGATTAATGAAAGAACTACGACTATGCTTACCTAACTGACAGGACTCACAAGACAATTCTTTGACTAATCCTAAACTAGGAACCATTTTTTTTAGGTGAGGCAGGGAAGGATGACCAAGACGAGAGTGGACTTGTTCTAGTGAGGGGGCAATAACACATCTGGTAGATTGAGGAACATCAAGATGGTAGAGTCCTTGCTCCTCACGCCCAGTACCAATCTTCGCGCCAGTCTTCAGATCTTGGATGGACACAGAGTCAGCAGTAAATGTCACAGAACAGTTAAGTAGTTTGGTAAGCTGACTAATAGATAAAAGGTTAAAAGGGAATTTCGGAAGATATAAAACAGATGAGATAGGAAGATTAGACGTAGGATGGGCAATACCAATTCTACGAGCAGAGGTAGACGACCCATCTGCAAGTGTGACATGTGAAAACATGCCAGGTCTAAAATCAGAGACTAAACGAACATTACCACAAATATGATTAGATGCACCGGAATCAAGAATCCAAGGACCAAGGTCAGTGCGACGAGCCATAAGAGTCGTGGATGGGCTAGCACGGGCAAAAGAGGCGGTTGAAGCGGGATACATAGCTTGTTTAGATGCCTTATATTGGAGGAACTCGGAATATTCATCCTATGTGATCACCAAGTAGGAACCGCATGATAGAAGACTCAGCGTAATTTGTTTGGTGTGTTGGCAACCTGAGAAGGACGACCATGAAGAGTCCAACAATTCTCTCGAACATGACCAAGTTTATTACAGTAACTACAACGAGGACGCTGGCCATTTGAGCGACCTCCCCCTCGTTCAGAAGTACCACGACCTCTACCGCAACTCCCACGATCAAAGTTATCATCACGGATCGATGTAGGAGCAACCAAGGCAGATTGATCATCTTGCGAACCAGAAATCAAGGAGTGAGAATGAGCACGATGTACTCGAGCATAAGCATCATCTAGAGTTGGCAAAGTAGAGCTAGAGAGCAATTGAGAACGTACAGCATCATATCAAGGATGAAGTCCGTGTAACCAGAAGATCAAGCACAAATTATCCCATTGTTGTGCTATCTCTGTAGGATCAGTACTGAGTGAAAAAAGGTCACGGAATTCAATCATGGAATTGTAAAAATGGCTGTAATAATCTATCAATTCCATATCTGCCTGGGCCCGCAACATATCAGACACAACATCGAATGCTCGAGTAACTTGATGAGAATATCGTACTTTAGCAGAATTCCAGATAGATTTACAGGTTTGGCAATTCCGAAAGCATGTTTGAATGGAATCTTCCATGGATTGCCAGAGCAAACTTACCAACTGGGCATCGATACGACACTAGGTACGAGAGTCGGCCGCAGATAAACCAGACGGGCAATCAGAAGATAGATGGTCTTCTAATCCTTGCCCAAGAAACCAAATGTTGACGGCCACAGACCATGACGAGTAATTTTTGCCATTCAATTTGATTGTAGTGACAGTAGGAGTACCAGAAAAGGAGGGGACAACAACTGATGAAGTAGCAGTAACTTGAGTTCTTGAGGACTCGGCATGAGTCTCTATTTTCTCAGTAGAAACAGATTCCATAATAACTAAGAAAAGAGATAAATATGCAGCAACCTACACTATGACAATGGTACTCCCACAGGCTAAGCTAATAACGAAGAGACCAAAAGAAAATTAATTCTGCATTTTTTTTTGTCTCTGTTTTTTTTTTTTTTTTTAGAACTTAACAGATTTGTTGATCATAAATAAGCATGATCGAGCAAAAAACTTGCGAAACCAACTAGACAGCGGAGATGGGTAGACCAACGCGAGCATTCTGGTCTGAGATGACGGGTCTTCCGGTGACGGAAAAGTGATGTCCAAGGTCGCCTGAGTACAATAAAGCTCCTGGTGGGTTCAGATTTGAGAAAGAAAGGCTGGATGATAGCTAATCGGAGATGACATCTAGGGTTAGGGTTTTGATATAATTTTTCTGGCGGAATTAAGACAGAGCAGCGGCTGATGGTGGTGTTTTGTGGGAGGTTATATTATTTTAGGGTTAGGGTTGGCTCTAGATACCGTGTTAATAAGGAAAGAGACATAAAGATAAAAGAATGGTTTAAAGGCTTCGTACCTTTTAGAGTACTAGCCTACTCTATTTATAATATTATGAAAAACAACAAATATGGTCTCTCTTCCGACGTGGGAGAGAGACTTATTATAACAATATACTACCTAACTCATACTTAACATAAACAAAGAAAAACTGTAAACATGGTGCTCACAGATTGGAGATCCACGATTGCAAGGGAAATTTTGTTGCAGACAGTCCAATCCTGAAGGCAGCCAACTGAAAAAAGTTGAAGAATTCATTTTGAGAAGTACATAATATTCTGAGATAGTGTAAAACCAAGAAAGAATCCTTAGTGTAACTCTTTCAAAAGAATATACAATCTGAAAAACACCTTAAGACTTGATTATCCAGAATACTACTTATAGTAATGCACTTATATTCTATCCAATGTTGCCAAACCCAAAAGGCTTCGATGACATTATGGAAAGTCGGATTATTTTTAGTATTGCTGACAGAAATAAATTGCAAGATCACTAGTAAGCTTATATGAAAATGGATGTGATCACTCTGCATTGATTGACTTCTTTTTATATCTTCTCAGAGAAGATCCTAATTTTCTTCAGGATCAAATTTCTAACATCTGTTTTGGCTTATTTCTTCAAATTGTCACTTTTAGTTTAGATAAACAGACATAGGCTACTTAATCTAAGAGGAACTTTTAAGCTTGCTTTTGATGAATTCTCAGATGCATATTTCTATTTGTTGAGATGGACATAAGTGATCTGTCCCCGTATGGTTGTAAACATCTGAACCACTATTCCTTGGGTAACTTTACATGATCAGGAACCTAACTAGATTACATATGGAGATTTTTAGTTGCATACTATACAAACAATAAGAGATAAAGTGAACAAATTTATGAATACGTGAAGCAGAATAAACAACTCACCTGCTATTAGAGTTTGTTATGGTGAAGTTATTGGCAACCAAATTACTGAATTTACACACCAGAAATGTTACCAATGTTAGTTTCACAAGAAGCAAACTCAATTTTGCTTTGCATGGCAGTTAAAAGCCAGAGCATAGAAAAAACAAAACAGTATGTGCGTAATATACATTTTGTTTACACATACATTTGCAAGTTTCCCAGGCTGACCCACGAAGGAAAGCTCCCTGATAACTCGTTATACGATAAATCTCTGCAGCCAAAATAAATGATCTCAAGAATCAATCTTAACAACTAATACAATTGCTTCAAAGTTTAAGACAGTAGGAAGTCTTATATTTTGTGAAGCCGCATCGTATGTATAAAGGATCGCCACCATAATTTATTGAGCTATAAAATGAGAAAACATTGTTTGACAGCTCCCTTCAAGTATTGTTATATCAGATGAAATACATGAACTAAAATGCATGTCTACAAATACCATTTAGCAAATTTTTAAAGACGAATAAATAAATAAAGAAATACACTCAATCTGTTTACTTATATTTAGGTGAGCATCAGTAAATAGAAGTCCCTTTTGTCTACATCAAGTGCAGCCATAAAAGAAAAGATCTACAGCAAGATTTTGAGGGGCAGGCCAACTTGTCCTAGACTCAGTGAAGTACTAGAATTACTCGTTCATACTATGCTCAACTCATTTTAGTGAAATTACAATACGAACCCTCCAAAACATTGCTTCAAGTAGCAATATTTACTAAATGTCGTGGCTGGTGATTCCAATCCTGGAAATACTAAATTAGAAGTAAAGTTCTTAAGGCATCTTATTATAAGTGTACTTACATAGCCTGGAGAGATGATGCCTTCTGTGCAGGCAATGGACCAGTCAACTTGTTGTTGCCAAGAAACCTGTAAATTGAAATTCCCAATAAGAAGGGCATTCATACGGAATGTGATGAGTAAGCATACATTGTATCAACCCTTACAAGTTAGTGAGCGAACTAAGATTAGAGAAAAGCACATCTGGGATTCTTCCGGTCAAATTGTTGAAGCTCAAATCCCTGAAAAATCAAATGAATGCCTAGGTTAAATCAGAATGCTTTAGCTTCCAGTATCAAGAGTACTTTGGAATACACATACTTTCTAGGAAAGTACAATTAGGTATCCTGCGTCACATAAAATAGTTTGGGGCTCCAGGTGAGGGCACTATGGACAGGAGTTGAAAAGGCAACTTAAGTTCTACTTTGCATAAAAGAAGCACTAGACAAATGGATAAGTTATCCTTCCAGTAAAAGAACTTACAGCAGTGTCAAATTCAGATATGCTCCAATATTTGAAGGAATGGAACCAGATATATTATTGTTACGTAAAACTCTGCAGAAGAGAAATTTGCTAATTGAATTAGTACTTCCATGGTAGCAGCAAGGAAATCATAGAAAAAGGCAGATCTTTAAGTTAGTTATGGATCCCTCACAATCTGGCCAGAGACGTCATATTTCCAATAAAATCTAGTGAAGAGCTCCCATTAGACAGATCACTTATCCTCCTGCAAATCATATTTTACTGGCACACTAGTATTCTGTAATGTGTGAACAAAGCATACTATTAACAGAAGGAAGGGATGGTAAAACTCACAAGTCCACCAAAGAGGTTAAATTGGAGAAACTAGGTGGTATTCCACCTTGAAAAGAGTTCCCTTGAAACCTTCTGCATATATATCAGGATAAAGCTGTTACAAACGATGTGGTAGAGAAAGTTCATCCATTACATAAAGAGACGGCTAATCTTGACATTCTAGAAAATTTGCAAGGAGATTATTAGGTAAAACTATGGAATTAGTTAGTTAGAGAGGAAAACTATGGAATTAGTTAGCTGGAGAGGAAAAAGTATTGGATTATTATCGTACAAATCAGTAAGCTGCAACCAACTGCCAATGAAGTCTGGTATTTGCCCAGTCAGTGCATTGTCTGAAGCCCACCTGAAACCACCAGAACTCTTACCATTAAACATGGTAACAAGAAACTTCTTGGCTTAGTAAAAGTTGGTTACTATTTTGCTTTCCGATTGGAAATGGCTATATGGTAGAGTTATTACACTATATTCAGGCTTCGGAGGCGAGCAAATGTTGATGGTATTGGACCACTGACTCCAGCACTGTCAAAATAACTGCTCAAGGCAAACGACATTCACAAATAAGTTTGACGAATTTCTTCCCCATAGAAATGAGCCGTCATTATTTGTTAACGAGACCTTATTAAGGGAATAAAAATGTTTCCATTGAAGAACATATATTATATGTGCAATGGAATACTTTCAGGCCAAAATAGCAGGTGGAAACAAGAAGCAACATTTACGACATGCATTGGCTTAGTACTCACATCTGTGTCAATCTTGTTAAATTCCCAAGCTCAGGTGGCAAAGGACCCGAGAAATTGTTTGTGCCGAAACCGCTGAGATATCAAAAGATAAAATGTCATGAATGGATATATTTGAGGATTCAAGAATTTCCTTTCGATCAGAAAATTATGAAGCACAATCTTGCTGCATTAGTAGATGGTTAAAATGACAAACAACAACTTACAGTGATCTTAAGTCAGTCAGATTTCCAAGTTCCCTTGGGAGCTCTCCTGAGAAAGCATTAATTCCAACGCTCCTGTTGATATATGAAACATCAGAAAAGTAGGATGCACACACTGAACATATTACTACTTGTCTACATGGTGTGAATTCCAAGTGCATTGACATACAGGTATTGCATTCGAGCCAAACTGCCAATGGCTGGCGGCAGCGGACCAGACAAGAAATTCTGGGCCAAATTCCTGAAATACAAACAAGTGCCATGCTAGTATCAAGTCAACTCAGCTTGGAATTGCATAAGTTCATATTGTCATAAAGAAAATTCTGAACATACAGATCAGTGAGGAAAGTCAAATTCCACAGCTCATCTGGAATTGGACCGGCAACATCCAGGGCATATACTTTCCTGTGAGGAATATTTGAAAGAAGAAAGCATCAAGTACAGGGTCACATGCCATGTCTTGGAAATCACATCTTAGATTCCTCATGTAGATTTCATTTTTCCTGATTTTGTTTCTCACTTGACAGAGGAGTTATCTAAGCAATATGTGGTATATTACATTCCATGTTCTTGGTAAAATCTTAATAACTTCACAGTTGTTCCTGAATTTGACTGCTTGCTCGCTCCGTTAAGCTCCATTTTTAAAAGCAGACTAAAAGGCCTGGTATCTGAAATTCTAAGTTACACTGCGTATTTAGGAAGGACTAGTAAAAATTCAGGTGGATTACAGATTTAAAAACTCTTGGGCTTAAGCATTATGCTACAGCAATCAAATGATCATTCGAGTGCTACACAGAGAGAAAAAAAAAGAAAAAAGGAAAAAAAAAAGCCTCACAGTGCAGTAATATGACAAAGGGTGCCATTTCCGTCAGAGCAGTCACATTTGATTGCAGGATTTAAAGTTTGGATATCAGTTGTGTCAGTGGCAACTCCACTGCACAATTCGCCACTAATGTTCCATTGAGCTGAAGCCGAGATCCCCCACCTCTCAAACATTGAATTCAAGGCAGCAGCTGCATATTTCGAAATTTATGTAGTGTGTTAGTTCATGAACACAATGGTATCTTCAGCTAAAGGATTGTATAATAGTAAGATATTAGTTCATTTTCATTAAATTGGAAGGCTGATTCTAGTTTGTACAACTAGTCATAGAATCATACAAAATTAACATATTCATAAATTATTACCATGCATTAAAAAGATATAGCTCAAAAGCATAGACTACCCTAGAAAAACCGAGTGCTCATACTAGTCGTTCTTTGTTCATTCTAGTTTGTACACCTAAATCAAAATAAGATCGTGATCGTGATCGTGATGGTGAGCTGCCACCAAGGAGTAAAGAGAGGCCGCAAAAGAGCAGTTGTGCGCAAACTGTGTCATGATGGCCTTATAATTATAAATAACTACGTTACAGCTCGAATCGCCTGGTTCATATAATTAATTTGACTTAAGACTGATTAATTTACAACTGAACTATTCACAAACATAGGACACGCTAATACAGATGGAGTATGTATTTAACAATAAAAGTGAAGGCGTATTAATTTAACACTACACCGACTAATTTAGGCCGTAAGTATACTATAGGCATGTTTGGATTGATTTTTTCTAAGAAAAAAAATACAAAAAAAAACCCTTTCTTTTTTAAAAAAAATTATATTAAATTTGTAATAATTATTTAATTTGATTTTTAAAAAAAATTAAAGCTTTAAGAAAAAAAAAAAAACTTCATATACAGTTTTTTTTATCTTCTCAAAAATAATTATTTTTTAAAAAAATTACATAAAAAAAAAACCAATCCAAACGGGCTCACGTGACAAGCAAAAGAAGAACAATAAACATAAAAGTTCTGGCTTAATGCCATATGCATGTCACACAACTGCACAAAGAGAGTAGGGGGTTAAAGAAACAAAAGAGAAGTAAGTACCTTCAGAAGGATCAGTTGTAACATTGGGGGAAGGGGGCTGAGGCTGAGCTTCAGCAACAAAGCAAGAAGAGGCTAATAAGACGCACAATAACACTGTAAACCTCATCATCACCTGCTCTTCCCTCATCACTAACACTTTGCTACACTTCAACACACAAATGAACTCTGAAAATGAGAGAATATTATTTCAGAGAGATAGATAATCAATAAAGGTGGGTGATGGTTTAATTTGTAGCAGTCGAACAAAAAGATATCTCCAGAGTTGATATATAAACCATACACCTCAACTTCTTCCTCTTCTTCTTCTTCTTATTATCATCATCATTATCAATTAACAGACAACCATTAATATTTAACGAGGTCACCGAGGAATTTTAATGGTGATAAATTAATGATTTGGTAGAAATGAGTTGTTTAATTTAAATAATCATTCGCCCTTTTCTCTTTCGTAGTTATTATTATACATATATACAACACTATCAGCATTGACCGCCCTCTGTTCCGTGGGATAAAATAGTCCTCCCAACTATTATTTGAACGAACCACAAAGATGGCCGCATAGTTGAGAGATATTTTTAATACTGAGGGATTGATTTTTTTTTAAGAAAAATATTTTTAAAAAAATACACCAAATTTGTAATAACTATTTAATTTAATTTTAAAAAAAACTAAAATTCTGAAAAAAAAATTAAATATAATTTTTTTTAAAAGTCAGAATTTTTAACTTTTAAAAAAAATTATTTTTTAAAAGTTATTAGAAAAAGCGCTTTTGAAAAAAACTAATCCAAACAGGCCCTACTAAAAATCAATAACCATTTTATTATTAGTATATTATTAATTTGCATGTCACTATATCTTTTACTTTTTCACCAGAAAAGGATTTACTTTTTTAAAAATGGTTTTTTTTCCGTATTTTTTTTGGAAAAAAAATGTGTTTTTGACGAGTTAAAATCTTTTACTACTACAAATAGCTGAACTTAAGGGTTTTTTTTTTTCAGTATCAATTTTTTTAAGTCAATTGAATTAATAACGTAATATATATATATATATTTTCTCAAAAAAAATTTATTAAAAAAAATCTAAACAGGAGACTCACTTTATTGTCCCAAAAATTAAGGAGACTTGTTCTTTTGAATTTTTAATTTGTTTTTCGTGTTTGCACCATTGAATGACGGCTTCAATGTTGTCGGCTCTCATCTTACGCAATGAATCAACAGCTTTCACATTACAAAAATGCAATTAGTAAAAAAGAGGAAAATATGTTAATAATTAACATAATATTATGAGGAAACAAAAGGTTATTATGATATCATTGACATATATAATAATATGTATGTATTGTTAGAAAATTCTTGGGTCATAGTAGGCAGTACCACGTGGGACAATGATATGAAATGGTAATTTGGCAGCTTTCAAACAAGTTGGCGTGTTTGGGCATCCCTATCGGGTTATCTTTCAATTCCAATAACAGTTGGAGTGGCCTAAATTGTCGTCCCTGGTGTCCCTTTTGAAAGAAACAACCGCTGACTTTTCAAATGCTCGTCTTCACCCATTGACTTTTTTTTTTTTTTTTCAACTAGTCAGGCTACTACACTCATGAACGTTTATTTACTGACTTTTTATTCCCTCTCGTAATGCTAAAATATCCATGTAGTCAAAAAGTGATTTCTTTTGTTACACGCATTTTGCATTCTTTTGCTAGATTAGCAATTGAATGTTTAACCAATTGACTTGATTTCATGATGAAATCTTTTGGCTATGTGAAAAAAAACAAAAACAAAAACAAAAACAAAAAATTGTTCAAGTTAACTAAGAGACTATTTTTTTGTACTCGGTTTCGATATAATTTCGTCCCTAATGGAGTTAATCTATATTTCTTTTGAACAAAGTCTTGTATTTTAAAAGTTAAACTCTAATATGAACTTAAATGGCTCTTTAAATTTGTACCGTAAATTCTGAATTAAGGAGGAAGTACTCCAAATACACTCCAAAGGTGAAAGGCCTAGAAGACCTGTAAAGCATCAAATTCAATTATCGAGCTAACGTTCAATTATCAAATTTGCCAATCCTGAGCACTTTCAGATATTCTTGAAACTTTGGAAAAAAAAAGTAACGAAAAATTGGTTAGGATGCATCATATGTCATGCAAATACTAGATAAACTGGTCAAGGATAGCTAAGCCATAGTCCATCGGAACTTTGGCCCATTATCCAGGAAGGCCTGCAACCCCCTCTACGATGAATCAAAAGCCATAGAGATGGAAATACAAGCCCAGTAGATATCACATGGCTCAATATTGGGCAAAAGGTCATCGGGCCAGCTTTAAATTCATACCTTCTCCACAAATTATTTTCTCTTTTACAATATATAAACCTGATGGGTTTAATATTGTTTTGGGCGCACATACATACAGAAACAATATTTCGTGTGATGATGCACACAAATCCAGTGCAACATATCTTGTTCTAATGATCTGCTGCCGTACACAGCATATATATATATATATATATATATATATATATATATATTTATATATGGTCCAATCCATATTATCCACTAAGGAGAACATGCGCCATCTCCATTACCCCCATCTCCTAGCAAAAAACAAACCAAGACTATGAAAGCCGAAAAAGTGCAATATGAGCGTTTACGCTCTCAGCAGAGGGTGCTTGGATTGGCTTTTTGAAAAAATTACTTAATGTACCTTTGGTTTTAAGTGGTTTTTTTTTATATTTGACTTTAAGTAATTAAGTGTTTGAATAAAAATTGTAATTATAAAAATACATATTTATATATTTGGTTAAAGTGGATTAAAAATAATTTATACCGTCAAAATAATTATTAAGGACTTGACAATAGAATTTGAAATAGTAAGTATAATATAAAAGAGTATAGATATTTTAATAATAATAATAATGTAAGGACTAGATAGTAAAAGACTTGGTCAAACTTGATTTTTTTCAAAGTATTTAAAGCCATAAAAAAATAAAAACTATGGTTGGGGAGCTTTTTACTTTTTGCTTAAAGTCATTTAAAAAAAACACTTTTTTTAATAAAACAAATGCTTCTGTTAACTTAAATTTTGCTTTAAGCAGATTTGACTAAAAAAAAAAGCCAAACCAACACCCTCTTAGACTACGAAAGGATCTACAAATTGATTATTCACCTAGCATACATTGACAAGAGAGTTGCTTATTTTTCTGATTTAAATTATCTGGAAGAAGTTTTTCTTTTTCTTTTTTTTTCTCAAAAAGAAAATATCCCATCATTGAAGGAGAGGAAAAAAAAAAAGAAAGGAAAAAAGACGTTGGCAAATTTTGGTCCTGGTCACCCTAGCAAGTGGGATTTTTATCGAGGACATTATTTGGGAAAATCAAATCTACCAGGGGCTCATTTGGATTGACCATTTTCAAAAGTATTTTTTTTCTTAAAATTTTTTAAAAATATTTTTTTTATAAGTTTAAAATTTTAGTTTCTAAAAAAAGCTAAAATTAAAATTTTTTTTTTCAGAATTTTAATTTTTTAAAATATAATCCAAATACTTATTCTAAAAAAGAAGATGTGTTTTTAAAAAATTAATTTTCTTTTTAAAAAAAAGTCAATCCGAACCGTCCCTATATATAATATCATATAATATATTCTCCACTCATTATCTAAAGTGTTCACACTTATAAAGAGTTGTCTAGTCACTTCTGTAATCGAACATATAGATTTCTTAATTGTACAATAACGCTTAAACAGTTTAATGGCCCTTAAACCTCTATTAGGTCAGTTGATTTTTTTTGGAAAAATCCCCATCATATTCTTTGCTATTTACTGTTGTCAGCACAACAGTCGAAGAAAACATCTCCATTTACCACGATATATGGAAAAAAAAAAATTTTTTTCTTAACTATTGAGTTCTCAATTTGTGAATCTTTTTGTGTGTGTTCAGAATTGTATATCAGCTTGCTTTGCTTTCGCTTGAAGTTTTATTTTATTATATGGTCTTATAGAGGAAATTTTTTATTTTTACCCTAATTTTAAAAAAATTTCGCAAAAATACCCTTATTTTGAAAAGAATTTCAAAAATACCTGTTTTGGTAAGCGGGGATTCTGAAAGATGTTGCACTAGAAATATTCTTGTTATTGTTTCGACTCATATTCCACAAAAAGTGGATCCCGCTCTAATAGCTCTGAATAAATTAAATATGTGCATTAAGATACGAAGGCTTCTTATTCCACAACAACGAAAGCACTTTTTCACTCTTTCATATACTAGGGGATTTCACTTGGAAAAGAAAGCGTTCCATACTAAAAGATTTAGGTCCATAACCATGGGTTCCAATGCACGAGATCTTGTAGCACTTACCAATAAGGCCCTATCGATTAGTATTGCACAGAAGAAATCAATTATAGACACTAATACAATTAGATCCGCTCTTCATAGACAAACTTGGGATTTGCGAGCCTGGGTAAGATCGGTTCAGGATCATGGGATGACTTACCGTTCTCGCATTTCCTGGGATTTGAAAAAATTTAAAAAAAAGTCGTTGGATAATTAATATTTTCAGTAAGTTACCTACCGAACGGTAGATGACTTACCGTTTCTGTTGCCTTTAAATACCCCCCTTCCCCTCCCCATTTTTCCCCACCGCTGAACCCTCCCCCCTCCCCCGCGCTTGTAGTTGTGATTTTGAGCCAAAAAATACCCCCCAGCCCTTTTTTTTTTGCAAAAAAGTTTGGCCCCACGCGTAGGAAAGTGCATTTACTTGTAAGTTTTCTAAATTCTTGTCTTTTTATTTGTTATATATTGATTTTTACTTGTATATACGTGTTGTTAATATGCGACTATATGTATATGTGTAATGTATATAGTATATGTACATGTGACATTAATATGTCTATAACTATTTACGTATAATTATATGTGTTTTAATATATATGTGTTTATTTTAGTTGCATATATATATATATATGTATGTATGTATGTATTTATGTATGTATGTGTGTGTGTGTTTATTTTACATGCATATGTATATATATTTTTGACATGCACATGAATAACCGTATTAAACGTAATTTTGTAATGTATGACCTTTTCGTTTGCTAGAGATTTATATTATTTAGAAATATTTTAGAAAAAGATATGAATTTTAGAAATTTCATAGAACTGAAATTGCCCATTTGACATTTAAAACTTATGCAAATTTAGTAGGAATATAGTGTGATTGATTGTAATTTATTAGGGAGATGGTGTAATTTATTAGGAGCAAGAATGTTGTGTAATTGGTTCGAAACATAATATAATTTAAAAGAAAATTAATATAATTTATTAGAGAATAATTCCTCAGAAATTTCCTTAGGAATTGCTTAAAATGTACTAGGAATTTAATAAAGTTTATTTGATTAGAAAATTAATATAATTATTTGTAATTTATTAGAAAAATTGTACAATTTATTAGGAACAAGAATATGGTTTATTTGAATAGAAAAGTAACATAATTTAATACGAAGTGCAAAATAATTTATTAAATAATAAATACAATAAATTTCCTTAGGAATTTCTTATAATTTTTAGCAATTTAACAAAGTTCATTTGAATAAAAAGTTAATATAGTTGATTACAATTTAATAGGAGTATGGTGTGTTTTATTAAGATTTGAATGTAGTTTATTTGAATAGAAAAGTAATATAAGTTAATATGGAATTAAATAAGAACTTTATAAGAAATTTTAAGATATTATGTAATTTAATATTATTTACGTATGATAACTGTTTGATCGTAGGATACAGCATGGATGTCCGCCTTAGACCCCAGGATACATCTCTTTTGGTACATTATGCCCACCACAAGACGCAGATTTTGACGGGGGACACCGCGTCAAAGGAGTTGCGCACCTAGCGAGGCGACGGGTACTTATTCCAGACCCCTGAGCACCCGTTAATTCAGGAAGAGTTATTGGGTGCAGGGTTCTATAGATGTTATAAGGTAGGTTGGCATGAACTCGATCACGCCTTATTGACAGCCGTCGTTGAGAGGTGGCGGACAGAGACACACACGTTTCACTTGCCTGTCGGAGAGACTACTATCACATTACAGGATGTGCCCGTTTTATGGGGGTTACCCGTGTCTGGTGATCCCATCCCGCACTTAAATATTACGAGGCGAGTGTATGGTGAGTGGGTTGGGCTTTTCCTTGATCTTTGTGGCATTACGATGGCTGAATCACATATTGAGGTGAAAACCGGAAAGATCAGGCTGTCCGAGGTTAAGAGGTTGTATGAGATGACTTACCAGCAGGAGCCCGATGGTGCATTCGCAGTGCGACGTGCCCGTTTATGAATGTTCGGCTACATAGTTTCTCATCTCTTTGCCGATGCCAATCCCTTTCACTAAATATGTTTTGCAGGCTTCGATATTGGGCCGTGCATTTCATCACATACGGAGCGCCTTACAAGAGTACAACCAGGGAACATTGGCACAGGAACGTTTCTGGCCGAAGATGGATCATGTTGTGTCCCAGATGCAACGGGCCCTGGAACAGACTAGGCACGCCGACATTGTGACAACACCCTTGTATTTTGACATATCAGATACATCGACCCAGCCATCGATGTCGATTCAGTGGTCTCAGCCGCCTCCGACGTACCCATGGACCCATACGCCATCCCAGCCCACCCCGTCATACTATTCGCAGCCTGCCCAGATACCTATATAACAGCCCCTCCCGGTATACCCATGGGCACTCACCCCACCGCAGCAGCCCCCACCGACCTACCATTAGGGTTACCAGTCATATCCACTAGCTCTCACAAAGTGGTCTCAGACCCCACAGTGGGGCCAGCAGGGGCCGATTAGATCGTCATACATGCAGTATACCCCATCTAGTCAGGGTATCCATCCGTTTACATTGACACTAGCCACTTCCTCGCGTCCACCCATGTCATCTCCATTTGTGTACGAGCCGACGTAGATGACCATGTCACCATCAGTATCGACTGACCCATCCACCTCTTCATTACGGGTTGAAGACTATCTTGCTTGGTGTGGATCAGGGCAGTCGTCAGGGCAGTGGTGAACAGGGTGGGGATTAGCAGTCCACGGCCGAGGATTTACTGCCACAGCGAGCTGGGAAGCGCCCGGCTACCTCGCAGCCCTAACGAGTTCAGCCGCCTCGCGCGAAGAAGGGACATCCTCCGAGGTGTGGGACACAGTAGCTTTGGTTTTTAATTAATTTTTTTTGTCATTTATTAATTTATGTAATTTATTTTTTTATGTATGTATATGAATTGGTTACCTTTAACAAACAAGTTTTACTTGCATTACATTTCAGTTTAATAGTTTTGTGTATGACAAAACTATACAAACATTAAAGCAACCCATTTACATTACATCAAACATTACATCCCTGCCCACATTCAACATTAAAGCCATTTAATACTTTAAACATTGCACATAGTGATTATAATATGATACATCCCCATCAAATAATATTAGAACTATTGTTGTGTGATGCTAGTTTGATTTTGAGGGCACTTAGCAACGTTGTAACTCGATTGACCGCAATTTGAACACCTTCGTCTACCAACTTAGTCTGAGTGATCCATCTAATTAGGGATGCTCCTACCCCCTGCAGGTCCTCTACTTCTGCGCCATAATCTGGCTGGATTGGGTTGTGATATCGCTATATGAGCACAAGCCTTAATAGCCCGCAAGTGCACGGGACGTGTGCAGTACAGTGTGTGCAAGTGCGGGGTCGAATCCACAGGGAGGCTACCTTAGTTTAGTTTCTGTGTATTGGGGTGCCTTAAACTAGCTACGTGCGTGTGTGTACTTACTTTGAGATGGAAGGGAACTCGGAAAAAAAAGAAAATAAACTAATCTATGGAGGAACTTAAGGGAGCCAAACTAAGGAAGGAGACACTAATAAAGAAGAAGGGGGACCTAGGGCGATTGCATTGCAACTAGACTTAGGCTATGAGAACGGATGAGGTCTATCTAAGGCTCGAGACTTCTATTGCCATTGTGTTGATCGAGGGTTCTCCTAACCAATGCTAGTGGTTTAACCCATTAGCTGGATTTAAAGCTAAGGGCCAATCCCTCCTAGCCTACGCAATTCGTGTGTAGAACTTATCATCTTGGCTGGGTTTAAAGCCAAGGACTAGCATCTAAACACTACGTGACATTAAGGCTCAATTAACCAACACTAACGTGGATGAGGGATACTCTAGTCTAGGTTAACTTATCCGCTTGGCTGGATTTAAAGCCAAGGACTAGCACCTAAACTCGACTAAGCAAAGCATGTAACCTATTAGCTGGATTTAAAGCTAAAGCCTACTCTACTAAGCAAAGCCATGAGATTACGCACAATCACATCACCCAAATAAGTAGATAAGAGCATTTGAAGCACAAATAACACATGCATATTCACTTAGGCATTTTAACAAACACATAGACATGCTTGATTTCCAATACATAGACATATTGAATCATGCCATAAATTTATGTAAATAAATATGTATTAAGAGCCAAATATCTACACAAATCCATTATTCAACGCCCTAATCTAATATACAATAACAATCAACCCTAATCTAGCAACATATTTACAAGAAATAGAGAAAGAACAAGAAGAACTTCCCTAAATTCTTGCCTCCAAATCCGTACAAATCCTTCAATTCTTTGTTTGCTGCTTCAATCCTTGCTTGGTGTGGGGTTTAGATGGTGGTTTAGGGTGGTTTATGTAGTGGGTCGAGGTTAGGGTTTATTAGGGTTTAAGAAATAAAAGTTCCTCCCCTCAAAAGGGCAGAAAAGTGGTTTAAATAAAGCTTTCAACGCGTCCAGCCGGGGGCCCAGCCGGTCGACTGGCTTTAGGCCTAAGTCGTCCGGCCAAAATTGGCCCAGGTTCTGATCTGGCCGGTCGACCTAGCCGGTCGACCGGCTTGGTCGTCCGACCTATACAGAGGCTAACCGATCTTGATAGTAAAATGGTCATATCTTGCTCGTTTTAGCTCCGATTCGCGCACCGTTTTTTTCTATGGATTTGTATCGTCATGGGGGATTTCCCAAGCCATATTTTGCACCCTAAAATGTATCCAAAATTTGTCCATGTCCTTTTTAGGTTGCAAGATCCGAATTTGGCTCACGTTACGCTCAGTTTCGCCTCGGTCGCTCCTTCTTTCTTCCGGCCATTTCCAAAAGCACTTTTCTTCATTCCTTTGCATCCAAAACACCCTTGGCTTTGTTCCACACTTCAATCACCCTCAGTTAAACTCCAATTATCTTCCCAAATCACACCTTAAACAAGCAAGAAACGTACATTAGTGTAGCATTTAAGTCCTAAGTTCAACTATGAAGTGTAGACCCTAATATGCATGAGTATGACCTAAATGTTAAACTAATACATCAAATGAAGCTCAAAACACCTCAAAACAAGTATATAATTGCAAAATATAAACACACAAAACAGACACATCAGGTTGCAATTGCCAAGCAGGTGCATCTGGCCAATAATCAACATATCCCAGAGGTTGAAATGGGTTGGCATACGTATTTGTGTACGCTTCGACTTTATATTCAAACGGGAATATGTTGACTAACGTTACATTCAAATAGCATGTAACTGCCTGTGCATGTGAACATGGCCAACGGTAGGTTGTCCACTTGCCGCAGGTACATGTTTTCTTATTAAATCTGACCACTTGTACAGGACGTCTGTGAGTAAATGATTCCGGCAAGCGGCCGACATGTGCTGTACCAGTTTCGTAGTGAAAATTGAACACGTTATGAAGGTGTAACTTTGCCTCCCACTTGTCAAACAATTCTCTGACTCTAATGGGGATGACAAATTCATGTCCTGCCAAGTGCCTCGCATGTATAGATCGGTTGTTGAAGTATTCAGCACACTTTGTGAAAGTTTGCGACATTAACGCTGTAATAGGCAAATACCTCGCCCCAACAAGGACACCATTGAAACACTCCACGTTGTTTGTAGTCATCATACACCACCTCAAACCTCCATCAGCACATAGCGTCCACATCTCCCGGTCTACGTTGGTGAGATAGTCGTATGCCCGTTTACCAGCCCCGCTTGGTGTTGGGTCAACTTTCAAAATTTTTTGCATCACTTCTACGTGTTTACGGACTTCATTTTCCTTACCAGCTCTCCAACATAAGTCCTTTATATACTGGTTGTGTAACTGTTTCATGACATTACTTTTGAGGTGCCTCAAGCATATCTAGTACTTCACCCACAATTGCCCATCAGCTGAGATACAATTCATGGCAGAAAAAATTCCTGCATGTCTATCAGACATTATACAAATCTCATCCATGTAATGCAGAAAATGCATCCGTACCAGTTGAAGGAACCATGGCCAGCTTTCTATTGTCACTGCATCGACAACTGTAAATGTCAACGGTAAAATCTGATCGTTCGCATCAGCTGTCAATGCTGTTAGAAGATGGCCCTTATATTGCTCGTGCAGGTAAGTACCGTCGAGAGAAAGCACTAGACGAAAATACTTCCACGCTACAATGCATGGTGCAAACGCCTAAAACACATAATCGAAAATTTTGGTTCCTTGCGTTGACCCTTGGAAGAGCTTGTATGTTACAACTGTCCCTGGATTAGTTGCCTTGACAACTCTAAAAAATCGCAGAAGTAACTGGTACGACTCGTCCCAATCGCCATACACCATTTCAGTGGCCTTATTTCGGCCACGCCATGCCTTTCCATATGAAATATTCACGTGAAAGGTGTCCATAATGTATGCGCGTACAAAACCCACATCGAAATCAGGCTTGTGTTTTTTGAAGTGCATAACCATATAATCGACCAGTGCAGCGATAACGTTTTTATGGTCAGCCCTTCGCCTATCACTGAAACAATTATGCACGCCCCAATACTTTGTTATTTCAAACTGGCGATGCCGAATTGACCGCAATTCCCACCTACATGGATTTCTAAGGTTGGAAGCATTTACGCAACAAACAACCCATAAATCTGGTTTAGACCTCTTGACTTTGTATTCGCGTTGTACCTTTATCGAGTACATCTGAACTGCCCGAATCACCTCCTTCTTTGACGGGAAAATCATTCCTTTGGCCAATTCCTTCTCATTCCAAAATATTTGCATTTTGTGCTCCTCCATACTATCCATATAGTATTCTTGACTAACGGTATGAAGTTGAGCAGTTTCATGTACATCGTGCATCGGTACGGCACACAAAAGTCCCCCCGCACCAGCTGACGGCCCCTCACATTCCATATTAATGTTCGCAGTATTTTCATTACCATTGAAGATGTCATCATCGCCGTACCAGGCATCGTTCTCGTTCAGGGCCATGTCCTCATCTTCTTCGTCAAGTTCAGACAGAAATTTGTCCATGTTCAAGTCCACCCTCACATTATGAGATGGCCCCGCTATGTCACTCCCAGCAACGTAATGTGATGGTTTGGTGTTCAAGTCGGGAACAGCGTAACCACACTGGAAATCACTGTTTCTTTGCGGAATGTACACGTCGTCAGCCTTTACTTCCACAATAACATGAGCATTATTCATGTTATTATCATTACACGCTATTCGAAACACGTCCATCAAATCATCATCGTTGCTGATTGCCGCCTCACTAAAATATGGATACAGTAACTGTACGACCCCCGATTGAAAACGATGCGATAGCTCCACCCTGTTGATGCCATAACGCAAATTAAGCTTCTCATAGACACTATAAATAATTCATTGTATGATGTTTCATGTGTTATTTTGACCTTATGAACAGGCTTCGTAGTTTTATATTCGATACCGTACGGGCCATTAATTTTTTCTCTGCCATAATATAAAAGAATAGAGACTGTATTCATATTTTCTTACTGACTAAAATATTAGATGAATAGTACAAGTTTATATGTGTGGAAGATAATTGGAAAGATTTTGGGCGATTTGAAAATTAAGGATACTAGGCGGATTATATATGGGTTATAAGAAATTTGGATATTTGGTGTTGGGTCTTCCGAGAATGAAAGAGCGGGGATTAAATAGGAGTTCAAGCCATAAATATTCGGTATGTGACTTACCGGTCAAGGAGAATAATGCACAAACGAACGGTAAGTCACTTATCGTTCAAAGGGGAATAATGGTAAGTGACTTACCGTTCTCCTGACAGCATGGCAGACGGTAAATCACTTACTGTTTTCTCGAGAGATGCTCTGACATGTGAGAGAACGGTAAGTCACCTTCCGTTTCGGTAGGTGACTTACGAAAACGGGTATTTTTGAAATGCTTTTCAAAACAAAGGGTATTTTTGTGAAATTTGTTTAAAAGTAGGGTAAAAATAAAACATTTCCTCTTATAGAGCCATGACCACGAGATAGAAATTTGGTCGAAATATTGAAGTTTTAAAACAATATATTCCTCGGGAATGTTGAGATGTAATAGAAAAGAAGATAGCATTGTCAGTTCAGAATATTCGGATATGCTAAAGTACACCAAGAAGGATATTTTCTTATTTAAATCTCTTCTTCTTGTCTCTTTATATAAATATTGAAAATTCTTTTCAGTACTCAAATAATTAGGTTAGCGGAATATCTTCTTCTTTTTTTTTTTTAGCAGCAAATGAATAAGATTTAATTAATAATCAAGGAAAGACGATTTAACTTACACTAGCTAGTAACCTAAAAAACAAAGTGCAAGTCACCAAAACAAGCGCATATATACTTAGAAATTAAGGAACACCATTTTTTCATGGTGAGACTTCAACGTACAGAGAGGCCTGCCAAGGAATAGGGAGAGAAGATGTTTGATGAAGAGTTAAGAGAAAGATGCTTAAAAGCCACTTGCTTCGTCATTGTTAAGAGAGTTTTTTCTTAATCGTTCCTAGCTTAGTAGAGATTAGTCTCAAATTTAATATGGCTTAAAAACACCCTATTTCAAAAGAAAAAGATAAATAAATAAATAAAAGCCACTTGCTTAAAAGAGGGGTTGCGAAGTTGCTTTCAGAAGGCAACCCTACCTGCTGCCTGTTTTCTTCGTCATCGTTCCTTTCATCAAGGGAGCATAATGTCACGGGATTAGAGTTTGAGTAGGGAAAAACCCAACTACCATGCGACGCTTAGCCAAGCAAAAGGCTGACCAAGCACGCCTGAGGTTATCAAAGATCAGCAACGAGTGTGGGAGTGTTGGAAGTCAAGCACGAGCTCAACACTTCACCAAGAAAAGGCCCACGAAATTAGTGATGGATGGGCAGCCACTGAACCAACAAAGTGTGGACAGCAAATAAAGGTTGCACCAAGGTTACCAAGCACAAATAAAATGACTTGCAAGCTTGGAGAATGCTAGTAAAAGAGCAAAGAAGAGCTGGGCGAGAATATCACTATATTCTCTTTGAGAGAGTTTGTTTTTCAATTATGTATAAAGCTTCTTGCTCTCTCTATGTGCCTATCGATCAATATCACAATATACAATGCAAATACAAGATATTTTTACAATATAGCAGCTGGTTTTCCCTCCCATTTCCTTGGGCAGCAGCTGGGACATCTTGGACAGCAAGAAAAGGGCTAGGCAGGCAAGTAGGGGACAACTACTTTCCATCCAAAACTCAAGCACCAACTCTTTCTAGAAGGCTGCTGAGATGGACCTGCACCCCAGCCATGAGATAAGCAACAAAAAAGGGCAATGGCAGCCCAAAAACTTGGCCAACTTAGGCCCAAAACCAAGGCACCATCTTGGCAAGGCAGAAATTGAAGAGCCAAAATATGCCAAGCGTTGCATCCTCCCCCACTTAACTCGACGTCATCCCCGACGCCTTGGCTCGCTTGAACTTTTCTATTTGCTTCTTGAATTGCCACAACTAATCTTCATGCTCCCAAGTAGCCTCGTGCATAGGGGAACCTTTCCACTTTACCAAGTACTCTGTCCACCTCGGCACGCCTCGTTTTCCGTTGACTCTATCAGCTAGGATTTCATCCACCTCTCTGTCAAAGGAAGTAACAACGGCAGTTAGGGCACGACTTGATTCTCCTCTAGCCAGATCTTTAGGGTCAGCAAAATACGACTTGAGGAAGTTCACATGGAAGACAGGATGGATTTTCAACTTTGGTAGCAGCTCCAATTGGTAAGAAACTTTGCCTACCTTTCTGACCACCTTGAAGGGACGCTCATATCAGCGTACCAGCCCTTTGTGCACTTTCCGAAGGGTCTTGAATTGAGAAGGGATAAGCTTCAGCATCACCATATCTCCTTCATTATATTCCACCAGTCTTCGCTTCTTATCGGCCCACTTTTTCATCTTTTTGGCAGCGCGTTCCAATGTCGCCCTAGCCAAGTCCCGTTCCTCTTGCAATTCTTTTGCAAACTTGTAGGTAGCTGGGGCATTTCCTGTGTAGCCAGAATCAACCATGTGAGGAGTCAACGGTTGACGACCAGTGGCAATCTTAAAGGGACTCCGCCCAGTGGACTCACTCCTTTGGAGGTTATAAGAAAATTGAGCCACATCCAAGAGCCTAACCCAATCTTTCTGGTTGGCTCTCACATAGTGCCTTAGGTAGAGCTCAAGCAAATCATTCACATGCTCAGTTTGCCCATCGGTTTGAGGATGGAAGCTGGTCGAGAAAGCCAAGTCAGAACCAAGGAGTTTGAACAACTCCGACCAGAATTTTCCAGTGAACCGAGGGTCTCTATCGCTCATAATCATCTTCGGCACACCCCACCATTTCACCACATATCTCATGAAAAGCTTGGCTGCTTCATGTGCACTGACATCCGGTGAAGTAGGGATGAAAATGGCATTCTTGGATAGCCTGTCTACTACAACCAGAATGGTGCCACACCCTTCAGCCTTTGGCAATCAAGTGATGAAGTCCATAATGACATGCTTAAATGGATGTTCTGGCACTGGCAGTGGTTGAAGAAGCCCTGCAGGGTGCTTCTGCTCAATTTTATCTTGCTGGCACACCAAGCAAGTTTTCACATAAGTCTTCACATCATCACGCATCCTTGGCCAATAGAAAGCATCTTCAACTAAGGCCATGGTGTGATGCATACCAGGATGTCCTGCCCATAGAGAATCATGGCATTTCTTCAAAATTTCTTGCCGCAAGTTCCCCCAATTAGGTACAAACACACGGTTTCCTTTGGAAAGCAACAAACTATCCTGCACCCAAAATCGTCGGGTCTTGCCTTCCTTGGCATAATTGATAAGGCCCTTGGCCATGGGATCATGCTCCAACCCTTCACAAATTTTATCCATTAGGGGGCTAGTTGGCCGGCTTATAGCAGCAAGCTCTGCCTTTTGGCTCAATGCATCGGTAACACGATTGTCTCTCCCTGGCTTGTACTCCATGGTGAAATCAAACTCTGCCAGGAACCTTTGCCAACAGGCTTGCTTGGGGGTGAGTTTCTTTTGTGTTTGAAAATAGCTAGCAGCCACATTATCAGTTCTTACCACAAATCTTGTCCCAAGCAAATAATGACGCCATGTCCGAAGACAATGCATCACGGCAGTCATTTCTTTCTCGTGGACAAAATACCGACGCTCCGTAGCATTAAGCTTTCAACTTTCATAAGCAATAGGGTACTTATCTTGCATCAATACTCCTCCAATAGCAAAATCAGAAGCATCAGAATGTACCTTAAAAGGCTTGGTGAAGTCTGGCAAAGCAAGGACTGGCTCTCTGGAAACTGTTTGCTTCAAAGCTTCAAAGGTAGTTTGGCATGCTTCACCCCATGCCCACAGCTGATTCTTCTTCAGCAAGTTCGTCAATGGCGCTACAATTACTGAATACCCCTGAATGAACCGCCGATAATAGTTTGCCAAGCCAAGAAAGGATCTATGTTGGGTCACTCCAACAGGTGGCTCCCAATCCCTAATTGCCTTCACCTTATCATCATCCATTCTAATTTTGCCTCTGCCCACAAGATGGCCAAGAAAGTGCACCTCTTCCTTGGCAAAGCTACACTTTTCTAGTTTAATGTATAGCTCATGTTCCTTCAATTCCTGAAAGACCAGCCTCAAATGACAAACATGCTCTTCCAAAGTAGAGCTATACACAACTATATCATCCAAATAAACCATAACAAACTTATCTAAGAACGGCCGAAACACCTTGTTCATGAGAGTGCAAAAGGTGGCAGGTGCATTTGTTAAACCAAAAGGCATCACAAGATATTCAAAAGCACCATACCTAGTCACGCACTCCGTCTTAGGCTCATCACCCTCCGCAATTCGAACTTGCCAATACCCTGAGTGTAAGTCAATTTTGGAGAAGAACCTGGCACCTCCAAGTTGATCAAACAATTCCATAACATGTGGAATGGGGTACTTGTTCTTGATGGTGATCTTGTTCAGCGCCCGATAATCCACACATATCCGCAAAGAGCCATCACTCTTTTTCTAGAATAGCACCGGGGCACCAAATGGAGAACTCGATGGCTTGATCATCCCAGCATCAAGCAATTCTTGCAATTGCTTCTTCAGTTCAGCCAACTCTGTTTAGGCCATCCTATAAGGAGTCATGGCAGGAGGCCTAGCACCTTCAACAAGCTCAATCTTGTGATCAATTTCCCGCTGTGGAGGCAGTTTCTTGGGCAATTCCTTGGGCATGATTTCCTGGAATTCCCTTAGGACTGCCTGGACCGGTTGGGGAAGGCTGTTAAGCTCTCCCTTGGGTTTAGTTTCTTGCTCCTTCAGGGCCATAAGGTAAGTCTCCTCGTGTCTTTTGAAGCCTTTAACAAGTTGCATAGCTGATAAGGTCTTGGCTTCAGTTTTGGCACCTCTCTCCATATGCACCATGCAAGAAGAAGAGCTTCCTGTCACCACAATGGAGTTCCCAAATGGCACAAGTAAGGCACGCACCTCATCAAGCCATTCCAAGCCCAACACAATATCATAATCATCCAGGGGCACGATAGTGAAGTTAACGAGCCCTTGCCATTCCCCAATTCTGGCTCGAACACATCGAGCAACTCTGACAATGGGAACGGCCCTGGAATTGGTTGCCTTGATCATCCCTTGCGTTTTAGTGACCCTCAAGTCCAGCCTTTGCACAATATCAGCCCGCAAGAAATTGTTGGTGGCTTCTGTGTCTACCAAGGCTTTAAATGGTTGGCCTTTGATCTTGGTAGTGACATAAAGAGAACCCTTGTGTGGTTTTTGCAGTTTCTTCACCTCTGCCTTAACTGCATTGAGGAACCAGATTGACCCCATTTGTGTTTCTAGTTCCTCACAGGGTTGGCATTCTTGTTGCTTGATCAAAGAAGCCATTTTACCCCTTTGAGGACACTCAGCAATCTGATGATCTTTACTCCCACGTAGAAAGCATTCATACACTTTTGGTTTGGCCTGATTGCCTCCTCATTTCCCACCATTGCCTCTCTGGTCTTTGCCCTTGGGGTGAGGGGGTTTCTGCTGACCAGCCTTAGAGTTGGAAGAAGATGCATAGGCTTTAGCTTTGTCCCTATCTCCCCCACTCTTTCCCTTGTTAGCAACTGGCCCTTTAGGTTTAGACTGATCCCCTCGCTTAGGAAATTCAATAAGGCTCTTGGCAGTAACTATGGCGGAGGCAAGGTCTTAGACACCACGTCTTTGCAACTCTTGCCTCGCCCATGATTGTAATCCATCAAGAAAAGAAAACAATGCATCTTTATCGGACAAGTCAGGGATTTCAAGCATTACCTCTTGAAATTCTTTCACATATTCCCGGATGTTGCCCTTATGTTATAGCCGACGCAAACGACCCCGGGCCTCATACTCCACATTTTCTGGATAGAACTGCCTCTTAATTTCCCTCTTGAAGTCATCCCACGTTGCCAACGTGCAAGTGCCTCGCTCGACATCAGTAAGACGACGTCTCCACCACAACATTGCAACATCGGCCAAATATAGAGAGGCAGCACGCAATTTAGAGGCATCATCCACCAAATTAGAGGCTGCAACGTATTGCTCCAAGGTCCAAAGGAAATTCTCAAGCTCCCTGGCATTTTTGTTGCCAGAGAATGTTTGAGGCCTAGGCACATCAAGCTTAGGAGCTTGTGGGATGGCAGGAGCACCACCACTACTCACTGCCGTCTTCCATAAGGAAAGATCACCTTTGAGCACCTCCATTTCAATTCTCAATCCTTCAAGGGACTGGGTGATGTTGTCCTTGAAGGTTTCAATGCTCTGCTTCATAGCATCTCCAAAAGAGTTGAGAGTAGCCAGCAACTCTCCTCGTAATTCTCCCCTTCCCTTCTCTAGCTCTTCCACAAGAGTAGCTAGATTGGCCTTGGCATCAGTTCCCAAGCTCCGTAATCGAGGGATAAGGTTGTCTAGCATATCCGTGTTCTCTAGTGTGGCCTGCTCCACACGTCTGAGACGAGTTTCAAGAGAGTTGAGTTGATCTCTTGAATTAGCCCTAGAGGATTTTCCCCCTTTCCTCTCTGGCTTCTCAACCACCACTTGCGTGCTAGCTTCACCTTCCTCACTAGCCATAATCCCAAGCCAACAGCAACAAAACCAACACACAGAGCCACAAGCTGAACGCAATCAGAGTAGAGCCAAGCAAACCTGGCTCTGATACTAACTGTCACGGGATCAGAGTTTCAGTAGGGAAAAACCCAACCACCGTGCAACGCTTAGCCAAGCAAAGGGCTGACCAAGCACGCCTGAGGTTATCAGAGATCAGCAACGAGAGTGGGAGTGTTGGAAGCCAAGCACGAGCTCAACACTTCACTAAGAAAAGGCCCACGAAATTGGTGATGGATGGGCAGTCATTGAACCAGCAAAGTGTGGACAGCAAATAAAGGCTGCACCAAGGTTACTAGGCACAAATACAATGACTTGCAAGCTTGAAGAATGCTAGTAAAAGAGCAAAGAAGAGCTGGGCGAGAATATCACTATATTCTCTTTGAGAGAGTTTGTTTTTCAATTGTGTATAGAGCTTCTTGCTCTCTCTATGTGCCTATCTATCAATATCACAATATAAAATGCAAATACAAGATATTTTTACAATATAGCAGCTGGTTTTCCATCCCATTTTCTTGGGTAGCAGTTGGGACGTCCTGGACAGCAAGAAAGGGACTGGGCAGGCAAGTAAGGGATAGCTACTTTCCCTCTAAAACTCAAGCACCAACTCTTTCTAGAAGGCTGCTGAGATGGGCCTGCACCCCAGTCACAAGATAAGCAACAAAAAAGGGCAATGCAAGCCCCAAAACTTGGCCAACTTAGGCCCAAAACCAAGGCATCATCTTGGCAAGGCAGAAATTAAAGAGCCAAAATGTGCACACCTAAAGGACAAATACACCAGCTTTTTATTTCCGCCTTTTAATTAGTTTTACCTATTAATATATTTTCTCTAATTATTTATGCGTAATTTTTGTTAAACAACGTGACCTAACTCGTTGGACATTGCATATATATGATTAGTCTTGTAAACACTTGTTATTTAAAAGACTGAAAGTTAACTTTACACATTAATCTTATCTTTACAAATTCTAAAGGTTAGTCTTGACAACACTAAACGATATTGCTTTCAATTTCACATTTAAAGAGAAAAAAAAAATTCCATGCATTAAGAGCTAGTTTGACTTTCAATTTGAAAATACTGTTTTGTAAAAGGACAGTTTAAAAACGAACTTTTGGTTAAAAGGACTTTCGGTAAAAACGAAATTATGTTTGACTACTTTTATATGAAGTTACACTTTTATTAAACGAGATGATGTTTAATTTTATATTTAAAAATAATGGTTAGCTATTTAATTAGTAAAAGAGACATTTTGACACTTCTAATAATAAACTATTATTCGCTCTATATAATATACTTTTCATTTTAATTTTATTTTAACTTATTTGAACAATTTTTTAAGAAATTATAGTTAACTAATAATTATTTTTTAGTAATTAGTAAATATTTGTTATTAAATTGATTTAATTATTTATTATTTTATTTTAATTAAATTTAGACATTTAAGTTTATTTTTATTTTTAATTACTATATTATCTTTATTTTTAATTATAATTATAATTCAAGAAAATATTAATAATTAGAACAATAAGGACATTTTTGTCATCAAGTTTTTGAAAACTCCTTCTTACAAATTGTAAAAAGAGAAGTAAAAAATTTTAACTTCTCCATTTGAACCTAAAACTCCGTTAACTTTTGGTTCAAACCAACTTTTATGATAAAAAACCAAACACACTCTTATTTTTTTAGAACCAACTTTTAGGCTATAAAAGTTCGGTTTAGCTCTCCAAAACGAAGAATCAAACTGGCTCTAAGTAGTTGTGTTATGAACTTCTTTATGATTAGGGCTTAATTACCTGTATCATCAATCATCCCCAATTAGTGTTTCATGTAATTTTGACTCTAATTTTAATTAAAATTAGAGCGGCATAATTAGTCATAACATTACGTGTGAATGAGGTGGATATCGGACCTCATATATACTGATGGCCATGATTAATTGTAAGTTGTTGTTAAGTGATACTATCTCATCATGTCTCCGTCTAACCTAACCCCCTGCTGACCCTGTTGAATTACTGAGTTCAAATTAAGGCAACATCCCAATTCTTCTCCATGTTAGTTAAGTTTCTTTACTAGGGTCCGTTGTCATTAACCCAATGCACACCTACTCCTCTTCCACCTATATGTACCAACTCCCAAAGTTTCCTTTCCGATGTTATTGATGAGAATATGTGCACAATGACAAGTGAGGATCTTGATATTATGTTACGAACAAGATTTAATAAGTATTGATTATTTGAATTATGTCAATGAAAATATTTTATCAGTACATTATCATTGAATTTCTCTCATTAAATAAATAATATTTACAAAACAAATCTACTTCTGAAACTTACTAGGGAATCACTGGCAGAGCGCGCTAGCATGACAAGAATGATGTAACCTGTTAAAGACCATGTTGTTGGGCAAAGAGATAATGTTTGAGAAGAGAAAGTGAAGATTTTGGCTGAGTGGTTTGGACCTACTCAGAGATAATTAATCATATTTGCGGAGAAAACTGATTCGAAGATTTCTACTTTCAAGATTCGAACCTACTTGTAGATAATTATAATACTTGAGAAGAAAAATGAAGGCTACATTATTGGTTGCTTGCTTCAAAACCTACTTATACATTATAATTTTCGCAAAGAAAATTGAAGATTATTGTTGCTTGCTGGTTTGAATATACTCACAGATAATATAATATATGCTGCCAATAAAATTTGGAAAATGAACAAATTTTAGATTTTGCCCCAGCTATATCCTATCAAAACTGTAGATATACGTACAAAAATGGAAGAATTCACTAAATTTACCAGAAAGCGAGAAAAGCGGAGAATATTATATATATATATATTGAAAACGACCTTTTCCTAAGAAAAATTTCCTCAAATACCTTCTCTCTAATTTCATTTTTTTCATTTTATGAAAAGTCTAGTTGTTAATAATCTAAATCTCTTTCCTTTCTCTGAACATCATTATGAAAGTAAATGAATTCTCCATTGAGGTCATCAATGGAAAAAAGAATAGGCGATTCTAGAAGTGCAATTCCCAGTCAAGCAAGCTAAAATTGATTATGATGATGATGGTACAGTACGGTATAATTATAGTAGGGACCATGCAACTACAAATATTTGCCGACAATTTTATTTATCAAAGTCTACAATAATTGTTGTAGCAGAGGGGCCATTTGTACGGTTGGAACCCCAACTTCTCCTCCGTCAAATAAAATGGAAGGGACGTCTAGTACGTACGGCTGTGTGTTTCCTAGATTAGTATTACACACCTCGTCACTCGACAAAAGTCTCTTTGTGTTGCTGTTTTCTCTTATTTATTGCGTTTGCTTCTGGCTTTCTTTATTCACCACGAAACTTTGCCTCTTACGTTGCTAGCAGGCCGGGCATTTCAAATATCACTACCCCACCCCATTCATGATCTTGTGCGTCTTGTCATTATTGATTTCTTTCTATAAGCTTTAGTGACGTAGCTCATCGGAAACTCAGTAGCAATTGATTATAATTATATGTCTTTTATTAATATTGTTCGACTCTCAATTGGTGATCTATACATATGTTAAGGGCAAGGTTGTGAGATAAATTTGATATGATTTTACCTGTCATTAATAAGTTTTTCATTATCCAAAAATGCGCCAACCTTGTAAATGATGAGAGAAACTAGTACCCACACTCATACATTAATGGCGTAACCATATCCTAGATTATATAACTAAAGGCTGGAATGATAGTATTATTTAACTAATTCAATTAAGAGGTCGAGTTAAGAAAACGAGAAATTAAAGGGGAAGAAAAGAAAAAAGAAAAAGTTACTTGTAGAGGAAGATGGAAAGACGAGTAGGCACGTAGTTGGAAAGTAAGGAGCAAACAAAATAATTTTCCGGAAAGGGCATTTCTTTACACCTCATACAGAAAGCAGAAATTGATATTAGGTCAGGTGGGTCGCGACGTGACTCACTTCCCGGATATCCATGTCATGTCCATTAGGACTGGCTTAAACTCAAGAAAGAAATGAGAGGAAGAAAGAAGAGTGACCATAAATATTAAAAGAAAACCGGAAAAAAAAAATAACAGAAGAATTGTATGTGTAAATACTGAGTATTAATACGAGAGAACATCTGATATAAAAGAATGCTAATCAATCCAATATTTCCTACTCCTTTGCTACACTGTTACTCGCTGATTTGGGCTTACAGGGAATTAGTTGAGCTTTGTATTATTTTCTGATATTATGGAAGTTCTATTTGACTCGAACAGAAAAAGTAAAGAAAAGAAAATGAAAGAACTATGGATACAAGGATTTAGATTCTATTGTAGTTGTCACTTCTTCCGCCTCACAATATTATTCGTTTTAGAAAGTTTTTTTTTTTTTGTCTCCAAATATCTGTCACTTTGAAAAGTTTAAGAAAGTAATAATTTTTTTTTTAGATTAACTCTTATTTTATTCTCAATTAAATCTCATTAATATCAAATAAGACAAAAAAAGAGAAAGGGGCATTTTTGTCAAGTTATTGCAATTTTTTTTTTTTTAAAATGAGACTATTAATTAATTTTATTGGTATTGGTGTAAAAATCTTAAAGGACAAATAAAATGAGACAAAGGGAGTAGTGTTTTCACAAACAACAATTTTATGGTAATTTTATTTTGAAATCTCAAATATCATGCTTTCCTAATATTTTACTCCAACTTGAGATGGGAATCTAAAATGAAATCTAGTTTCTCAGAGTTAAAAATATTCTCTAATTTACTCTGAAAATGATAATCTTCTAATTCCTCGCCCTCTCCCCATATAGTTTGGAAAACCCAAGCATGCTGTTTGTGTTTGTCTGTTGGTCCACCTATTCATTAAATTTTCGTTGAAAACTATGGTTACGGAAAAAGGGCGGAAGGTGGTTTCCGTGCACCGAGCAGTGCGTACGGACGATACGGAAATGTCTACGGGGCTTTCGACGGTTATTAAATGAGAGAGCGCATTGAAGGCGCCCCCAGCATTTTCTGTGGGCCCACCCACCTATTACCACCTCTTCCGTATTTTACGTGTCATTCCACGCACACCCTTGTTTTGGCTTGGCTTTGATTTTGAGTACGTAGGAAAAAAAGAGTGTGATGTAGTATTTGCCGCTCAATTGAGGACAAAAAAAGGAACAATTAAAGGCATTTATCAGTTTACTAGTGTTATATCCGTATAATAAGAAAATAAAATGTAATTATATATACATTTAATGCATAAAATAAACTAAGAAATCACGTATAAGGGTGTCATCACTTAAATTGGCTAAAAAATTCCACTGGCTAATTGGCTTGTAATATTTTTTTTTCTTTTTTTGTAGAATATCTGGGGAATTGAATAACCATATATATAACCCATACCTCAAAAGATCTCTCGAAGCTTGACTGTAGATTTGAGTCTCCATTGAATGATCACCATGTACATACTGAAATGCATTCTCTGGCAAGAATGGCTGATCACATTGATCAAGCCGCGTGAAGTGATACTGCAGCAAGCATGGGCGGTGTTATGTGATTTTCAATTCTTCATCCGTTCACATACCAACTTTAGTGTTTCTTGGCTTTTTTTTGGAAGTGGTGAATGTCGATCATCTATCTATACACAAATTACTATCTTTTTTTTTTTTTTTTTAATTTGGGTCTGCTTTCGCTTTCCTTCTGGCCTCGGTAGCTGGAGTTATTTTTTCATGTAACAAAAATACTATATGTTCAGGGGCATGTGTAAATTATATTATTATTTTCCATTTTCTGAAAAGGAACTCATGTGGGTAGGATCACATTGAGTTCATATAAATTCTGCGTCACAATTAGGATCGACTCTAACAATATTCATGATAAGAATGTATAAATTCAAATTTAAAATCTTCCATTATAATAAGCGATTGGGGTGCATGCATGGCTGTGTACACTTGCAAGAATCCCTACATGAAAGATTTGACACCATTAAATGGAAATGGATTTTGGTGGTCATCCGGTTTCTGAATAGCTGCAGAAATAAAACACGACGCATGCAACAACCTTTTGTCACTTTTTCAGAAATTGAAAGCCAAAAAAAAAAAAAAAAAGTCTTATCAGGACAAAAGAGATATGAATCGAAAAAAAGCATATGGTAGGGTCTAAATAGCAACTTCAAAATTCCTTTGACCCCATAAGAAGGTAAACCAACAAATATCAATTGCTTTTCAGCTCTTGTTCAATATGTCGTAGACTAATTAAAAGATGATCACATATATTTATATAGGGACTAATAACTCAATAATCGTGCCACAATCACATGCATGCATCTAAAAGAGTTGCAGAATAATGGCCAGTCATTGATAAGATACGCAAATTTTGACAAATGAAAAGGGAGAAAGGCCAACAAATGACCCGTAGAAAATGGATTTTAGGAAAGAAAACAAATTAACCCAACCGATAATCACGCTTTCATCGTTTCTTGCATTTTGTCCCTTTCTTTCTCGCTTACTCTTTATCATCTCATATAATCTCTTCCAGTTTATATTATATGTTATGTTTTTCGTGACTTGATATGTCGAGAATTTCTTTTAATCAAATGTCAAATCCTCCAATTACATAGCTTGAAATATTGACATGCACATATAAAGACGACACCGTGTCGATCATTAATTAGGGGACATATAAGAATTAATGTCAATTCCATTAATTTCGCATCTTGCATTTTCTAATCTTACCTCTCTAGCTAGTAGTTGTAGGGGAATCGAGCTCGGGGTATCGACAGTTATTTTCTTTTTTCACTTTAAATAGGCGCCACAAATGAATATTGACCTGTAACAACTTCTACCTATTTAGGATGCTTCTTTAGGTTAGGTGATAGATTAAACTAATGCATTTCTAATTCATCAATTTTGGGGAAAGTAATCTTGAACAACATTTATATTTAGCCATTGCAAAAGTTGTTTTACGCTTTGTATGACCTTCAAATTTAAGATTTCACATAAACATATAACAAATACAGCATTAGCTTATACATTGGCTAAGAAGATTCTCATAACAAGTTGGGGAAAAACATGCAAACACGAAGAATACGAGAAGAAATAACGGACACAACAATTACGTGGTTCGGCTTTAAAGCCTACGTCCACGGGCAGCAGAGAATAATTATATTATTGATCACGAATGCTACAAGGCTCTCACTTTGGTTTCTCTCACACACATAACATAATGAGTATTGCCACATATTTATAGTGCAAAGGTTTCCTAAACCTATTAAACAGAAAAGGCAACTAATTAATTATGTGCTACAAAAGATAACAAGCGAATAAGGTAATATGCTAACAAGGAAATTTGCTATTCTTGTTGCTCAAGAATACGGGCCACATTCAATAAATCTCCACCTTGGCACGTATTCGCTCCAATTAATACACCATCATCCCTGCAGCCAACTGCCTCTAAGAGCTCAATGCTCCGCACCGCAAATAGCAACCAAGTCCAAACAATGCTTAAACATGCTGACTGGAACCACCTTAGTCATCATATCTGCTGGATTCTCATGGGTAGATATCTTTTGCACCGATATGATTCCTTGTGATACAACATCTCTGATAAAATGATATCTAATATCAATGTGTTTAGTCCTCTCATGATACATCTGATTCTTTGTCAGATGGATTGTACTCTGGCTATCACAAAAAACTGTACTTGTATCTTGCTGCAGTCCAAGATCACGAACCAGGCCTTGTAACCACATGACCTCCTTCATAGCTTCTGCAATTGCCATGTACTCCGCTTCAGTAGTCGACAATGCCATAGTAGACTGTAATGTCGCTTTCCAACTGATAGCAAATCCAGAGAGAGTAAACACGTAACCCGTCAGAGATCTTCTCTTATCAAGGTCACCCGCAAAGTCTGAATCACAATAACCCACTAACCTCGCGCAATCTCCAGTCATCTTGCTAAATAGAAATCCTATATTCGCAGTGCCACGCAAATATCTCGTTATCCATTTCACGGCTTCCTAGTGTGTTTTCCCAGGTGATGCCATATACCTGCTCACAACACTAACTGCATGTGAAATATCAGGTCGAGTGCACACCATAGCATACATCAAGCTACCAACAGCACTCGAGTATGGAACATGAGACATATGCTCCACCTCCTCCTCAGTTTTAGGTGACAAATCTGCAGACAACTTGAAATGAGCAGCAAGCGGCACACTCACAGGCTTAGCTTTAAGCATCCTGAAACGCTCTAGCCCCTTCTCAATATAACTTTGTTGAGACACGAACAGCTTCCCAGCATTTCTATCTCTGTGAATCTCTATGCCAAGAATCTTCTTCGCTGCTCCAAAATCCTTCATCTCAAACTCATCACCTATCTGCTTCTTTAATTCGTCGATTGCAGACATGCTTTTAGCAGCAATAAGCATATCATCGACATACAACAATAAGTACACAAACGAACCATCTGGAAGCCTTTTGAGATACACACAGCTGTCATAGGCACTCCTTGTGTATCTAGCACCTACCATGAATGTATCAAATCTCTTGTACCATTGCCGAGGTGACTACTTCAACCCATACAAGGACTTCTTCAGTTTGCAAACATGGTTCTCCTTACAAGGAACTATATACCCCTCTGGTTGACTCATGTAAATTTGCTCTTCAAGATCACCATGCAAAAACGCCGTTTTCACATCTAGCTGCTCAAGCTCTAAGTCATGAAGAGCAATCAAGGCAAGTAAAACCCTGATGGAAGTATGCTTCACAACCGGAGAGAACACTTCGTTGAAGTCAACACCCTCCCTTTGTGTATAGCCTTTTGCCACCAACCGTGCCTTGTATCGAGGACCTTCAACCCCTGGAGTACCTTCCTTTTTCTTGTAAACCCATTTGGAACCGACAACTTGCTGTCCCTTAGGCAATTCAACAAGCTCCCATGTTTGATTCTTATGAAGAGACTTAATCTCCTCACTCATGGCACCTACCCACTGAGCAGAATCTTTCCCAGATATGGCCTCTTTGTATGAATTCGGCTCATGTCCTTCAATTGTTTCGGTAACAGTCAAACCATAAGCAACAAGATCAGCATATCCGTACCTTTGAGGCTCTCTAATCTGTCTCCTTTCTCCACCAGTGGCAATGCTGTACTTCTGTTGTTCAGGCACATTTTGATCATGTACCTCAGTTGGTTAAGTCAGCTGAATTTGACTGCTACTATTGCTAGATGGAACATTTGGAACATCAGCAAATACCTCCACCTGCTCTTTGACACCGTGGTCTAAATCAGCTACCGCTTTCTCCTTTTCTTGATCTAATAAAGCAGACTCATTGAATATGACATCCCTGCTGAAGAAGAAACTTGGAGACTTTGGATCTGTGCACCACAACCTGTAACCTTTCCTCTCGGACGCATAGCCTAGAAATATGCATTTCTTTGCCCTCGGCTCCAACTTGCCATCCTTCACGTGAGCGTATGCAGGGCAACCGAACACCCTCAATTGAGAGTAGTCAGCAGGCTTACTAGACCATAACTCAAAAGGAGTTTTGAATTCAACAGCTTTGGATGGAGACCTATTCACCAAGTAGCACGCCGTATTGATAGCTTCAGCCTAAAAGTCTTGACTCAAACCAGATTGAGAGAGCATACAACGAGCTCTCTCCACCAAAGTTCTATTCATGCGTTTTGCAACTCCATTCTGTTGTGGTGTCCCTACACATGTGCGGTGTCTCACAATGCCATGTTTCCTGCAGAACTTATGAAACTCTTTATTGCAATATTCCAACCCATTGTCAGTCCTAAGACGCTTAATTTGTTTACCAGTCCGCTTCTCAATCAACGTCTTCCACTCGACAAATGTTGAAAACGCCTCATCTTTAGTTTTCAAGAAGTATACCCACACCATCCGAGAGTACGCATAAATGAAAGTGATGTAATACCTAGCACCCTTTTTGGAAGGAACTTTATTAGGACCCCAAAGATCAGAATGAATATAATCAAGTGTGCCTTTGGTGTTCTCCTGCCCCTTGCTAAACTTCACCCTGGTTTGCTTTCCAAAGACACAATGCTCGCAGAATTCAAGCTTTCCAGTTCTTTGTCCACAAAGCAAATCTCTCTTGCTCAACTCGATCAGTCCCCTCTCGTTCATATGGCCCAACCTTTTGTGCTATAATTGTGTAGTGTCATTATCACTCTCCTCAGATGTAACAGCTGCAACACCTGTAACTGTACTACCTTGAAGGACATATAGGCCACCAGTCAAGTTCCCTTTTAAGAGCACAATTGCACCTTTGGTCACATTTAAGACACCATTCTCACTTCGGAATTTGTATCCATGAGAATCCAAACGCCTAAGAGAAATCAAGTTTTTCTTCAGCTCCGGTACATGGCAACACTCGAGAGATCTTGTAATACCATCAAACATCTTGATATTTACTATGCCCATTCCCTCTACCTTCAACGAAAGATCATTGCCTAGAAAGACTTTCCCTTCTCTTTTGGAATAAGAAGAGAACCAGTCGCGCCTAGGACACATATGGAACGTTGCACCAGTATCAAGAATCCATTAATTATGCCACTGTGATCCACTCATAGTCAAAACTTCCCTGGTACTACTCGAGTTATCTCCATCACTGTCAGCACTCTCCACCACATTAGCTGAATTCTCCACCTTTTTCTTTCCCTTTTTTAGTTTTGGACATTCTTTCTTAATGTGACCCTTTTCACCACACTCGAAACAGCGTAGCTTCCTTGTTCTTGATTTTGATTTTGACCTTGACTTGCGTTTCTTTCTATTCGAAGATCCCCTCTATTCTCCGATCTCCCTCTACTGATTAAACCTTCCCCATGAACTTCTTTCCTATGTCCCGGAATATGTATTTGAAGATCCTTCGATTTTAATGAAGTAATCACATCTTCAAAGGTAATTTTATCCCTCCCGTACAACATAGTGTCCACAAAGTTCATATATGAAGGCGGTAAGGAGCATAATACGATCATAGCTTGATCTTCGTCATCAATTTTAACACCCACATCCTTCAAAGCAATAAAACAAGAGGTAAACTCATCAAGGTGTTGTTTTAGTGACGTACCTTCTTTCATTCTAAGATGATATAATCGCTTCTTCAAGTAGAGGCGATTGGTGAGAGATTTAGATGCATACAATTCCACCAAAGTATTCCAAGCCTCAACTGCTGTCGTCTTCTCAGCAATCTCCAGCAATACTTCATTTGTCACGGACATATGTATTGCACTCAAGGCTTTCGCTTCGAGTTCTTCTCTTACTGCTGGTTTCGTCTTTTCCGGGATTACTTCTTCAATGACTTTCCAAAGTCCTTGCATTGTCATAAATGCCTTGAATCTGATCCTCCAAAGACTGAAACTCATTCTCCCGTCAAACTTCTCGATTTCAAACTTTCCACCTGTGGAAGACATCTTCGTTTGTACAAAACTCACACTTCGGGATGGAATTTGGCTCAATGGATCACAAAAATAGATTCAGCACGTCAAAAAACCTTAGGAACACCCCTGGTCAACTTTGGTCAACACCTGTCAAAGTCAAACCTGAATACCAAAAATCAACCTCAAAAGCATGCGAACTCTATCTTCTTCGCTTGTTCTCCAAACCCAAACACGAACCACGACCCACCGACGCAAGCTTCCACTCCAGCCACCAACGCTCAACGTAGACAAAGACCGAGCACTCACGAACAAAGACCTTTGTTTGGTTAGGCACCGTTTGGTTTTGAGAAATTTTGGTTTCACAGTGAGTTTTGATTTTTCCTTTTTCCCTCAAGCAACGGATTAATACCTAAGCTCTGATACCAGTTTGTTGGGAAAAAACATGCAAACACGAAGAATACGAGAAGAAATAACAGACACAAGAAATTACGTAGTTCGACTTTGGAGCCTACGTTCACGGGCAGCAAAGAATAATTCTATTACTGATCACGAATGCTACAAGGCTCTCACTTTAGTTTCTCTCTCACACATAACATAATGAGTATTGCCACATATTTATAGTACAAAGGTTTCCTAAACCTATTTAGAAGAAAATGTAACTAATTAATTATGTGCTACAAAAGGTAACAAGCGAATAAGGTAATATGCTAATAAGGAAATCTGCTATTCTTGTTGCCCAAGAATACGGGCCACATTCAATAGTTTTCTTTTACTTGTTATATTGGACTGTTGCCAAAAAAAAAAAAGCTAAAATACAGCAAATTACTCGATCTCAACTTTTTTTTTAGGAAAAAAAAATTCGGGTGTCATAGAACAATAATTTATTTAATTAATTTTGCAGTGTGACTTTTTCCTAATCTTGCTTGTGTAATAGTTGGAAGACCTAGCTCGAATCAAATTTCTATAGGTTTTTTTTTTTTTTTGGGAGAGGCACCATGTAGTCTCACATTGCGCGCATAATTCTACTTAGGATATATACTCATTTATGGTCATTATTGAAAAATAACATGTTATTACCAGCCACGTTTCGATTTGAACATCCCCGTCCTATGATGCAGCAGCAATTATTATTATTATTATAACAATAATAATTAAAAGATACCTACAATAACTAATTAAACGATAGTCTGATTGAGAACATGTGCTGTTCTCGAGCATTTTGAATTTGAGAGATTACTACATGGAATCTCCACCGCTTTCTTGGCCGCGAATTATCGCCATTTATTTATTTTTTCTTTTTTCTTGGAATTTAATGTGGAGTTAAGCATTATTAATTAATGATGGAAGTTATCTTGCAGGCATGCCTTAGCTACCAGCTGCACCGTTTGAAATCTGAAAACTGTTGAATACTCTATTCGTATGGTCATTAGTGAACGTAACCGCATTTTATATCTCAACATTATAGCCTCGTAAAAAACGATACGTGGAATAGTAGTGAACCATCTCTCTGTATGTATCAGAAAAAATAACCTTATATATATATATATATATATATATAGAGAGAGAGAGAGAGAGAGAGAGAGAGAGAGAGTAAAGAAATCGTCAAAATGTACAGACGTGTTATTTTTCAACAATGAAACTCACATACTTTTTAGTGTGTCCAGTACATTGTTTAGAATATTAAAAAATTACTCCTCATCATAACATTTTAATTAGAACCCTTTCTTCACTAATAACGTGTGTATTCTAATATTCTAATGCTACACCCAATTTACCTACTATTTTGTTTTTAAATTTTAAAATACGGAGCGTAAAATACAATATTGTTACGTACATACGACTTGGACTGAAATATATTGCTAACTAACTAATATGCTGCCTTGCCTTAAAATGCTAGGATGAAGTATTAACAAACAAAATGATCCCAATCTACTCTATGTTTACTACCATTTATTTATTAATCTCTCAAAGTTTATGACGTTATCTTATAGCCAACAGTAATGAAACACTCCATGTAATATAACTTGATAACCGTCAGGTTTCACACATTGAATATTAATAAATAAATTAAGACAGAATAAGAATCAGAATCACCACCAACACTATTAATACCTAATAACTGAAAGACTTTATATGCATCATTTATATCCCCCCCCCCCCTTTCTAATCGATCAGGTAAAGTCAAACACACATGCATGCATGTTCTTTAATTTCTACAGCCAATATGCTTTTGCTGCCACATCTAATGCCCAGAATCTCAAATTACTATTTTGACCAAAAAAAAAAAGGCCTAAATTATTATTTGGAACCAGACTATAAGAATGTCGTTATGTTCTGAGTTAAATAGTTTTGAAACTAAGAATAAGTAAAATTATAATAACTGAATAATTTGAAAAAGTAAAAAAATAAAATTATTTTTTAAATATCTTATTAGTTGGGCAAGAACTTGGATAAGAACACCATCAAATCTTATCCTGAAGTGCACCCCATAAAGAAAAAAAATTCACTTTTTCTTTATTAAATTTAATTTCCCATATTTATTTAACAAAATCCAATTAAATTAATGATTCTCAAAATTAAACATTTTCTTTTCTTCTTTTTAGTTGTACGGTATAATTAATTAATAATCGTACCTGACAAGTACGCTTACCTGTTCTCTCTCTCAACTGCCCCTATATATATATCCCTTTCTCTCTCACAGGCGCTTCACTTCAAACACAGCATAAAATCTCTCTCTATCTCTCTCTCTTTCTCTACAATTTTTCTCTCTCTAAAAAAGATTTTGGTTTCATTTTGGAGATCTCGATTTTCTAGAGAAGAAAATGAAGAAGTTGATGAGGAGGCTATCGAGAGTGGCGGACTCGTCGCAGTACAGTTTGTTGAGATCGGAGTCCCGGACATCATCGGCGAGGAGATGCGGCGGAAAGCGGACCTCCGGTGGAGGAGATGTGCCGGAAGGACACTTGCCGGTATACGTGGGAGAGGAAATGGAGCGATTCGTGGTGAACGCCGAGCTGTTGAACCACCCGATCTTTATCAAGCTACTGAATAAATCGGCTCAAGAATACGGCTACGAGCAAAAAGGCGCGCTTCGCATACCTTGCCACGTCATACTCTTCGAACGCGTCCTTGAAGCTCTCCGCCTCGGCTACGATGAATCGTCGTCCCGTGATTTGCAAGATCTTCTCAGTTCTCTCTCCGACGATTTTCTCTAAGAAAAATATTTTCTTTTTCGATTTCCTTTTCTTTGTCTCTCCTCTTTTAGATTAAGCTGTTAGTTTTTAAGCGCTTATTAAAGCACTAGATCTTAAAGGATCGTATAATTAGATATCTTTTTTCCCTTTTCCTTTTTCCTTTTTGGAAATGTAAATAGTCTGTTGAAGGGGGTAAAAAGAGGTAGGTTTCGACAAAGGTGTTTTTTTGCCTATGGCGTCGGAAATGAATCAAAAATTAAAACGGTAATGGATAATTACTTGCTCTCTTGGCTCTGTTTGTGTGTGTGTGTGTGTGTGTGTGTGTTAAGAATCATCTTTTTTGTTTTTTTGGTCTACTAATTTATGCTCAATTTGTTATCGATGATTTTCCCAGAGGATCCGGAATTGTTATTATCTTTATCAATAAAAAAGAGAAATATTATTCGTCCTGTTATTGAATTATTCGATCAGCCAAAGTTATTTTAGGTAGTGATCTGAATAACTCTGCATGTGCCGAGATCTTATTCTTGATGTCATTCATTTTTAAATCCAAAATTTAGTTAAAAAGAAAGTTAATAGTGTAATGTCGTCGATACTTACCTCAATGTATTTAAGATTTAATTTACTCGTCTTCATTTTTTTATTTTTTATTTGCATTTGAAACATTATATTTGTTTTGTTTTGTTTCTTCGGTTTGGTTAGTTGTTTATTTGAATATATAAATTAAAATTACACATTTCTCCTAAGTTGCAAAAGTTCAATAGCCGAAAATGTGATTTATTTCTTTTCTTGGGCTAAATTTAGTTTGATTTAAAAGGTGATTAAGAGCACTTATTTAAATATTTATAATTACTCAAAATATAATTTTTTAATTATTTTTGATTATATAGTTTAGCAATTTCAATTGTGATATTAGGCGTTGGCTTTTTTTTTTATCATTGTTTTTACAATGGGGTTAAAAAATAGTGTAGTTTTTAGTTGATTTGCAAGAATCTTAGGAATGAGTTAGGCCTAGTATTACAATTTTGAGAATTTGTCCCGAATTCCAGAAATTTGTTGGGGTTTCATCAAAATTTCCTGCAATGAATTGACGGTGTAGCTCAAGCGGCCAAATTCATCACGAGTTCTTAGTTTTCGTGGACGAATTCTGACATTTCATCAATAAGTGCTCATTAACTCTTTTGTTAGAGATGACCATTGGGTTTGGAAGAATTCCCAAAATTAGCCAACGAATTTTGAGAATGAATTAAACCTAATTTTGCAATTTAACTGAAATTGCTCTATTTTTTAATCTCATTATAAAAATAATGTTAAAAAAAATCCTATTAGCGTTCAAGTAGCTAGAACTAGAATGCTACGAATGTGTACATTTGGGGTATTGAAAAGAGTCACCTATACGCACGGTGGATTTTGACGGATGCGTCATGCGTGGATAAGTACGAAGAGTACATTTGACTCATTGAGAACTGTTAAAAAGCGATTGGTGAACGGACCAATATACTAAAAAAGAAAAGGACCAATGTAGGAGTATGCTTTTCGATGTCAAATACGAAATTTTTTAAGCTATGAAATAGGAGTCTGATTAGCTCAGCTTTTAAAATAAGTATCTTTGTAGAATTTAAAAGTTGAAAGTTAAAACGCACTAAAAATTAAAGTTTTCTTTAGAAAAAAGACTTTTAAAGAGGATAAAAAGAGGAAGACACGTCCTAAATTTGTGATTACATAATTTTTGCACTAGTTTAGTTACCTTTAGAAAAAGAAAAAACTTTTAAACAGTTATTTTTATGCACTTCAAATTTTGTTTTCTTTTTTTTTCTCAAAATATTATTTTATATTTTTAAATTTTTAATATTACTCTCAAAACAAATAAAAGTTTAATTATTAAAATACAAAGTCAAATATTTAACAAGACCAAACATTCAACAACTTTTATTCGGTGGTACTTATATATAGCTCAACAATTGAGACAAAGCCTAAGATGGATTTAATGGGACGAATAATTTAAATTGTATATATATTAAAATTTTGAAAATTTTAACAGTAATTAACTGTTCTAATTAAGATTATAACATTATTATAAAAAGTTTCAATTCTTGACTAATCTATGAGTTAGTTTGAGTTGGCCTTTTTAAGAAGTACTTTTATTTATAATTGTAGAGAAAAAAATATATTTTTGAGAAGTTAAATTTTTTACTTTTGAAAAAAAAATTGAACTTAAGTTATTTTCCAAAATTTCAGTTTTTTCTTAGATCAAGATAAATACGTAATATTGTGCTCTTTCTAAGAAAAAATGTATATTCATTTTGGGAGAAAAAAAAAAACAATTCAAACAAGCTCTATGTCTACGGGATATATTTATAATTTTCGATTGAAGATTTGACGAATACGTGAAGATATCCGATTTTTTTTTTTTTTTTAACATACAAGAACGTGTGGATGTTGGACTGGGAGGGCATGGGATTCATATTTTGGATAAGGATATCTGAGGACAATGCTCGGGTGAGAATCTTGGCATCCTAAGAATGTTTAATCTTTTCATCAATTTAGTTTCCTTGCAAATTTGGTCAAATCATCTCACTTAATTCGTCAAAAAAAAAAGTCAAATCACTGTGGTAATAGGAGAGAGATATACAGTATCTTTTCTTAGGTTTGTATAATAACAAAATTTTTAATTTATTGTGTTTTTACGATAATAAATTATAATTCTCTTATAATTATTAATGTTTGTGAATATTCATTCTTTTACACCAAATTTATAATACATTTTATAGTCCATTTCTCGAGGGTCTAACTCGAACTAAGAAACTATTCTTTCTTAAAAATTATACATTTACACAAAAGTATCCTTTTCAGTTAAAAAACCTATCCAAATTAATAGGATTTGTAGATTGTGAAAATCTTATAATATACACATTCTCCTTGTGTTACCAAATTCCACGACTAAACGGTTCCTAAAATTTTGTCAATAATGATAACAAAGAAAGTAAAAAAATGCTATTTTGTGAGACATGCTCTTATACATTTAAACAAGAAATGCCTACAAATTGCAGCCTTGATTTACGAGAGGTGATGAAAATGCTTTGTTACTATCGTGTGTGCCCCCACACCACCAGAGGAAATAGATTTAGCAACTAAAAAAGGCTAAACAAGTTCCTCAATTAACCGTTATTCATACTAAATTATTATTATTATTATTATTAAGCTGAACCCGTTACATTGAAATGCTATCATATGACGTGATTCAAAGCTTTTGTTCCACTGTTTCAATAATGCCTCTATATATATGAAAGCTTTTCTCATAGCTTTTATTATCAGAACTTTAATTACAAAATGATTTCTTCCTTATTTAAAGGTGAGCATATATGATATTTCAATTATTTCTTTTTTTTAACGCTCATTCCAATCAAATTTGTATCTTTCAAAGATTTTTCCATCAAATTTATATCTTTCAGATTAAATAAATAAAATTGAACCGGTTAAACTACATTAATTTCTTCCAAAATTTTTGGCGGATATACAGCTACCACATGTCATTTTTATTTAAAAAGGAAAAGATTACTATGTATATTAAAAAGGAAAAAATTAATCTATTACATTAAAAATGTTTAATAATTGATGGAAATATATCAATCTACATCATTTATGATTTTTCTTTTGAAAATTATTAGATTTTACAAAAATATAAAAATTACGATTAATGTTGAAAATTTAATATGATAAAATATATCTATACTTTATCCCTCACATTAATTGTCAAAACTAATCATTAACAATAACTAAAAATATCAAAATACTTATTTCCTCCATATATCACACGAGGACTACATTATTTAAATTATATATTATAAATTCAATTAGTATATTGTGTAATTGACCTTTTTTATATTATTGGATACTTATATTATTAATCTAATAGTATTTATTTTAATTATTTTATATATTATATGTATATAAAATTATATTTAATTTTTTTTGTGTATCGCACGAGAAAAAGACTAATGATCAATAATAAGAAAAGAATCCATATCATGTATCGTTTTATGGCATATTAATCTTATATCCTCGTAGTTGCGTAAATGAGGGATCTTTCACCACCTAAAACCAAGAGCCTAAAAATTGTCACCTAATACGATTAGGTAAGCTGTAGGTGAGCATTACGATAATATGGACAAATGTCTCATGAAGCTATCCTCGTGAAGCTAAATTTGTGGCAAAAAATATGGTCTTGATTATAGATTTTGATTGTGGATACCTGAAGTAGTTGTAATTAATATCCTAAAATTTCAAACCCGTATAATTAATCTTAACAAAAAATTCCAATAAAGGATTATATCCAATTGATATCCAATAAAAAATTATAACCCGTTTCAACTAATCATTTTATTACGAACATAACAACTTAAGAACCTCTTTTTCCCATAAAAAGACATGTTGAACTTTTAAATCAACTAAATATTTGTATTTTTCACTTTAGACTAGTTAACATTTTGTCTATTTTTGCCCCAATTATTCGCCAACTTATATACAAACTTGGGAGAAAAAAAGATTTGTCTAATATATGTATTTAATTATACGTGACTTATAGCAAGTTAAGAAGTCATAGACTAGAGATCCGGACAAGAATTAGTGGGAGAACCGTCCGTCCTTATCTGCCTTCTACTTGTTGGTTAATGACCCCACAGCCAGACTAGTGATAAGCTTTCTTAAAAAGAAACAGCCACTACGCATCAATAAGCAATCTGCAAAATATATATTATCATGAGTTTAATCACTAGACTTTGTTACTAATCAAACAAGGAAATAAATTCGAGCAGATACCTGAAAATGACACCTACGATTGACATATTTGGCCACTATAGCCTTGTGATGTTGCTCTGCCTATGAAGGGACTCATGGATCACAAAAGATTTTTAAATTTTATCGGACCGCTCGTAACGTTGTATTATTATGAAATAAATTATTAGTGATGAACGAAGTGCTAATTAATGCACTTATCATTAGATAATTTAAACCTTTGCGTGTAGAGAGTAGATAATATATTTTAACTCATCACTGTCAATCTTTCTCATAAAATTATATAATATTATTAGAGAATTTAAATTTGACTGAAAAAAGGTTGATTTATCGCCTGATTATTGCATTAATCTGCAAGTTGGTGACGCCTGCTTACTAGAGCTAAGTATATTTCTATGCAGTCTTGCGATTCTGCAGCGGTGTCGGACTTCTGACCCAAAAGAAAAGTAATGTTGGACTCATTCTGCGTCATGTTCTACAGTTTGACTCAATCTGTTCAATTTTCTAATGGACGACGCACTATTTTAAGCTCATGGAAACTGATAAAAGTAGCGTTTGAGAGGTGCAAAAGTCTTTGCCCACGAGATTATAATATTAAAATGAAATGCTGGACAAAAGGTTGGTGGATATTGAATTGATTCCCATTTCATCCCTTTGCACTATTACTTTTTTTTTTTTTTTGGTTATTTGTTAAAAAGTATAGATCAACTAACATACTCTCATTAAGAGTGAATGCACAAGCCCTATCAAATTTATATTAAAAATTTGATTTAATTTAGTTGAGCTCTAAGTCAACCTCATTACGGCTAATTATTCATTCTTTAATAAATCCACCATAATTTGTCAAATCTTATGATCTCTTGTGTACATAATAAAAATTTTATTATATAAAAAAATAAAATGATAAACGAGTATAAGAGAATATTATTTTGGAAAGAGCTGTAAAAGATTATGCTGTTGTCATTCTAGAAGTAGAATATTATCGTCACCGGCTTTTCAAAGGTGTTTAATTTGTCTTCTTATTGATTCAAAAGGGCCCACATATATATATGTGTGTGTATATATATATATATTTAATTTGTCTTCCTATTGATTCAAAAGGGCCGACATAGATGTATATATATATATATATATATATATATATATATATATATATATATATATATAAAATAAAGTAAAATAAGCTGTAATTTCGAACAATGCTTTGCTTATGTACAATTACAAAGTAACAAACGTTTTAATTCAATTAGATTAATATCAGTGGATCTTTATCAGTCATTTATTGAATGATAAATAACTACAAGTGACGGAGATAGGCGATTTAAATAATAGAAAATCCAATATTTAAAAATGGTAACGAAAATGATTGGAAAAGTGGAAACAAGACCTGATATAATTTGATCATTATGAACAAATCCAAAATCTTTGTAGGCAGAGCCAATCATTAGTTCCCAGCCTGTAATTTCGAATAACTAAGTGACACTTTATATGACAAGCTTTTTATAATTACTTATCAATTAAATATACTCATTCTTAGGTATTTTTTGTTTTCCATCATTTATTTAGTTCCATTCCTATATTAAAATATTTTAATTTAATTAATATTATGCTCTTTTTTATATATATCATTATTATTTTATTAATTTTATAATATATAACTATTTTAATAACTATTTTAATAACTATTTAATAAGATGCAAAAATTTTATAATTTTAATACATCCAATCACATAAGTTGCTCCATATATATGTGTATACATATAAGTATATATATATATATATATATATATATATTAATTAGTTCTGACTATCCATAAACCTTTTAATTAAATAAGAATTGAAATATATAAATTTTTCATGACAACCAAAGAGGTGATGTCTACGTGACTTTCATCTAATTAACACTTTAGCACTGTCAAGGGACCTTTGAACTTCTAACACACTTTAATTCTCTCTTATCAAATTAAAAGTTCCAAGAAACGTAAGAATTAACAAAATGACAAAGTCTTTGTTGCACGATTTAAAGAAACTATTGTAAAGATAATATTCTACAAAAATATAAAATTTAACAATATATAATTAATTAATAGACAATAAAATTTGACAGGAGTTCGAAAAACTAGAAACACACTTGTTGCGGGACTTTTTCTTCATCGCTTCTAGCCTGATAGAGACTAATCTTATGTCTAATGTAACTTTAGGATATCCTAACTCAAAAAAAAAAAAAAAGTTTGGAGATGTGCAAAATTATTTGTCGAAAATTAATTAAAAAGAAGAAGGATGCTGAGATATGATGCATGCTTGCTAAACTTTTTGTGGGAGTACCATGTAGCTAGCACCACTTTAATTTGCTTGCCCACTTCCAATCAATTTAGTCTATTAATATTGAAGCTCTTGACTAGCCAACTAGAAGTGGTGGATCAAAGAATCAGTTTGAGTATGGAGCTAATCATAAAAATTAAATGATAAAATATTCAGCCGAGCATATGAATATAAGCTGTTTACAGCTTATCACATGCATGTTCTTCGAAATAGAAATATTATTGAAAACCATTTATGCATATATGTAATGGAAACTCGTCAACTATCAATAAAACGTCAAATGATCCATCTGGAGAATATTTTCAGACGATAATTATATAACATGCGACGCGTCGTTGCTAATGATTAGCTGATGATGGATCATCACATTGTTGTAGTTTGAAGGTCTTTTTCGGTATGAAGAGATCGTATGAGTCAGACGAATGGCACATGCTACCTCGGATCTCTACCACTAATCATTAATCACCATGCATATATTTTTGTCAAATTAATTAACACGTCTATGGCAGTTAAATTGTATACATAACTCTATGTATTCTCCAGAAGCAAAAGCAATATGTGCTCATATGCTGTTATGATTCTTTTTTATTTTTTTTGGGGGGGGGGGGGGTGTACAAAACGATATGTAGATCCAAGAAAAGAGGGGCCAGTGAGTGGTATAAAGAGGATAACATGTGAAGAAGTGATCATATCAACTGCATATGCTTAATCATTCTCCAAATCTTTCTTTTCCACCTCGATCGAGTTTATGCCAATTTCATTTCATTTCACATCTATGTAAGAGTCCGGGGAGTAAAAAGGAATTCTAAGCAGCTTGTTCCTTAAGAAATTATATATATATATACACACACATTGTAGAGTTGGTTTTCTTGTTTTAGAACACGAGGCTTTCGTGAACAAAAAGCCTAATAATGTAAACACATGCCGCAACAAAATCCATGTCGGCATATGCATATGACTTTGTGTATCATGTGGTCGCATGCAAGTTTCAGTTTATAATGAATCTTGTGATAACGTCAGTTGGTGTCTGACATTGATCTTTCTTAGCTTTTAGAGTTTATGCAACCAAAACCACTAGAGGGATTGTGATGGCCACGCACACGCACGCACGCACGCGCACACACACACACACACACACAACATTCACGTTATAGCTACTACTATATAGTAGTGTCTCTGGGATTATATATTATTGGGATTAATTGTTTAGAGATAATCATGATTGGTTTCAACACTCACATGACAGCCTGATGATCAGAACTGCCTAATCAAAAGTAGGGAATGCCCACTAGAATTAAGTTGATATGATTAATTATTCTCTGTCATGGCAAATCTTGATTATTGATTGTATTAACTCATTAGTAATAGTCCTATTGAGCTGAGCATGTTTGATTTTGTGTACAGCAATAATGCATTACTAGCTGTCAGGGGTTCTTAATTCTTTCAACTAGTTTCTCTCCTACTATTTCTTATCTACATACTTAGTAATGTCTTGTCTTACTATGAAAAATAATAGTGTAATTATAAGTAAGTGTTGTTGAACTTGAGTAATCATTGAACTAATAATTTTTGACCAATAAATTTTAGATTTAATGATACTTTTTTCATTAATCTATAATTTTATTACTTATAAAAGACTTTATTTTCATTTCATAGAGGATTTGTTGCATCTTGTATAGTTGTTGTGTAGATATCAATTGTACAGACTTAAACCCGATATAAGAGGGCAATCCATTCAACAACCTCATTTGTAATTCTTTAATTTTTAGAGATCCTTGGCTTCGTAATTTTTTTTTTTTTTGGTTAAACCCCCCCACCTCTATGAGATTAAACTCGAAACTTCATACCTAAAAGGAAATAGTCTCAACCACTTGAGTTATCCTTTAGTCATCCCACCTTAGCTTCATAAATGTAGCAAGCTAGAAATTGGCTCCCCATCTCCTATCTTACGCGCCAACTGTCAAGCCATTGGTGACTATGTTTTCCTAAAAGGAGAAAAAATCTTCTGCTGCTACACTGTTGTGAAAATGTCTAGAGAAGTGGAGAAAAGGGAAGGGAAGGGAAGGGGGTTAGGCCAAGGGAGAAGAGAGGTTGACGAGGGGTGGAGAGGGGTTGGCAGCTAACGTGTAGATGAATGGGTTAATTTTTATATCATTATAGCTTAATCCTTTATTTATCATATTCTAAAAATTCCTAAATTTAAATAACCAGTAACAAGTACGAGGACTAGGAGCATGGGGAGACAACAAATAAATAAATAAAGCCCAGCATCCAATGGGCTAAAGAAATCAGATACCCAATCCACGAACAGGCCAGTAACGCAGCCCAACAAACTGAAACCGTATGAACTCTCTCTCTTAAATTTCTAAAGCGCTTTTCCTTTCTTTAATAATTTTTGAATTTTTTTTCCTAATTAGCTAAAATTTTTAACTCATGAGAAAAACTGAAATTTGAACTTTTTTCAAAGTGCTAACTACTAAAACGTCAAGTCACATATTTATTATAAAAATGATGTATTTTTTTTCTAAACAAAAAATATAATAAATAAATTCAAATGACCCCCATAAATAGCAAAGGAAACCTGTCAGCGCATCAGACCATCACCACTGCAACAGAGGCACCAAAACTCACCCGCAAATCCAGGCTCAACTAGTTAAACATGTAAGAAATTTGATGAAGTAAAACATTAAATATAAAGCATCAATATATGCCTAAATATACATGAAGCCACTATGCTCAAATCTCAAAATTGCCAATAAGAAAAAATTAAAAAAAAATGTTCGGCTACTTTGTCCTCCTTTTCTTCTGCTTCTTGTATTCGTCATACAATTTTAAGGACAATGTGGTAGAATCCAGCTCAGCTCTTAGTTTCTCATTTTCTGAAATATCACGAAGTAGCATGAAATGCTCCGACAGTTTCCTTTTTACCTCGTTTTCATCAATTTCGCCCATCACGTCAAGATTCATTCCGAGGCCAGCAGGCATGGAAGAGCCGCTTCCTCTTTTCTTCTTGCTATTTGATCTTTTCATGTCATTTGTCAAGTTGAGTGACTCCTGCTCAAGTGATAATTCCATAAAGGCTTGCTGAGGGGTTTGAATCGAATGATAGACCTGGTTGTTGCTAGCGCTCATGGTTGAAATGCCGGATGCCATTGTAGAAACAGCCCGATGATAATGCTTTGACAAAAGGTTTAGTTCCCAGAGGACCGAAGCAAGGGCACCGCTCAGGTGCGGGTCTGAAGCACAAGGCTGATATTTCTGCAAGTGAAAGAATAGGTTGTAAACATCAAGCTAAGATTATAAAAAATCACGCTATCTATTTCCTGTTTCCGGTAGAAACAAGCACCACCACAGCATTTCCAGGCGTCTAAGATAGATGATGTCATCACAACAACACAGCCAGGATTTGACAATGGTAGTCAAATTGGAGGCCTCTGAGTGGTGCAAATCACTTTCAAGCAATATTTAAGTATGATTTTAGTAGAATACTAATGAAGTGCTTACCGCTATCGCTCCAGAAACAGAACCACCACCAACATCATTTTCTAACAGGTTCCGACATTTGACATTCTTCTGAAGAAGATGCTTTACTGTGACCAACGCTGAAGAGTTCTCAAGAAGAACCATATCAGATTTAAATATAAACACTCACCAAACAACAAATGGCAGCTCAGTATAATTTAGCAAGCATGAAATTTACCAGCCATGGACTCTGCAGAACCAAAGCATAAGGAGAATGTGGCCAAACGCTTTATGAAAGCTGCAGCTCTCTGCATATCATGTTGTCTGTCATCACAAAGCATAATCTTCAGAGCTTCAGCTAAAACCTCACCCTGGTCCCTGGTTGATGAACGTTTAAGGAAAAGAAGAAAACAAAAAGGAAAAAAGGAAAAAGGGGAAAAAAAGCATAAGATGTTTCACATCATTTGATGGTTAGTTTGAAATTCCAAGTGCAACTGTGAGCCTAAGAATTGTGTCTCAGAGTGAAGCTTATACACGTCATATATCACTGTATGAATTGTCTTATTTCAATTAGACTAGAGAAGCTCTTAAATAGCACAACAAAAGCAGATTATTCTGATAGCAGCACACTTACCTTCCTGGCCTGTACTCAAGTATCAGATTATACAGCTGCAAAAAGAAGTCCTGTAGATCGACATTCAATGCATCGAGATTGTTCTTCATCACTTTAAAGGCAACAATGCAGCACTGGAGTCGTTCAGACACAGTTAAACGTTTTGGAAAATTTTCAGAACCATTTGGGTTGGTACAACCAGCAGCAAGCTTTCTTAGATAATTCATCAGATCAGCCATAAAATCCAGGTCTATCAGGTGAGAAAATTTCCCAATTCCCTTCAAACACGGTGCAAGTAATGGATGGCTCTCAGATGTACCTTGCAAAGAATTTTCCTCTGCTCTGTGCCAAAGAAGAATGAATATTAGGAAACAAAGAAGAAACAAAAGAAGAGAAATACTAGCTTGGTGCACCCACATGCGCAAGATCTGGAAAGGGGTTAGACCCAGTGTGGGGTCCACTAACTACCCTCTTATCTCGCATCTTTGCAAGAGGCTATTTTTGCAACTCAAACCTGTAACCTTACCCCTTAGAAAAAATCTTTTGAATGAATTGACAAAAAGAAATAGTAAATGTTGCCAATCTTTAGTGACAAAAGAGATTGAGGATTAAATATCAATTTCGGGACAAGCAAACGTTACATAATTGTTCCGCACATGATACTGATTAAAAGAGATGGATAAAGCTTGGAAAAGAACAAAACTGATAACTTCAAAAATATTGGCCCTTTCCCTGGGGCTTCATCATGCTACTATTCACACTAACATGATTTTAGAAATCTACATGCTACAGTCAGCTTATTGTTCCTTATTATTTTATTTAAGTCACTATTCAAATGAAGCTTGTGCTAACAATAAGGAGGGAGACCGCATTGAGACAACCTACATGCCCAAGACTCCAGAAACCAAAAGACTGTTATACATGAATGGATCATGGCCCCCCAGCCAGAGTCAAAAGTTTCCAAATGGGAAACAATATAAACAAACAGCTTCAGACAAAATAAAGCAGAGGGACCTGTCTGGTTCTTTTCTTCATTCTTGAAGAACAGAGACAGAAGACTCCTCAAACTCAAGTATCTTTCACACAAGCAAAAATCATATTATAACTTGAAGAATACCTAGGTTGCACAGTGTGTTTAAGAACACGGAAAAAAATCTGGAATACAGCAGAAAGAGTCTCAGACTGTATCCTCCTCCGCTCTGCAGCATCTTTGACAAATGATGCCGATTTGAAGTCAGCTTCAACCTGTAATACACCAGTTATTGCATGAACTTTTAAGTAAAATATTAAGTACAAAGTAAGATGAATGTTATAATGAATAAAACACCTCCTCTCTTGTCTTCGATATAATTTCTTGCTTGGATCTCTTTCTCTCATTATCTGGCACATTATTTTGCTCCTCGTAGTTCTTCCTCTTCCTAGAATTCTTGCCTTTGCCTTTGTTATCGGCATCTGAGATTTCGGGTTTCCCGAGATCCTCATCGAAGGACAGAGACAAAAGGACCTGAATAAATGACGGAAACCAACAATACTAGTTGTAAATAATTTTCATGACAAACATATTGACTCTTTTTGGGTTGCATTTTTGGGCTGCACTGTTGAAGAATCATGGTTTTGGTGCTCCTGCCCTTTTATCCAATATCAACCTGGATCACTATTGCATGCCCCAATCAATATATCCTCTTCGTAAATTTTAACCACTATCAGATTAACAATTTATCAAGATATTGCCGAGTTCTTCTCGGAAGAATGGTCTTGCAGGAATAGTTGTAACAAAGCTAGCTTACCACTGAGTGTATTCAAACTAAATTAGCTTAACTGAACCAAGAATTGGACATGACCACATTGCATCAAATCCTATACCTCAATAGATTCAGGATGCAATTGGCAATTGTGAGCTTTCACGAGGTTAGCAATCATTTGAACAGCCTCCAAGGTGCACTCACCACCATGTTTTCCCTCGTTGGTAAAAAGTGACTTTACTGTAGCACAGCAACTTTTCCTGTCAACAAGCCATTTGTGCATCAATATGAGACACAGTGAATGAACAGCAGTAACTCTATAATTATTCTTAGTTTCTAATACAATAGCAAGACATCCACAAAGGGTTGGCAGTCAAATGTCACACATTAAAGACAGAAGCAAGAAATACAAGTGTGCCTTAGAATTGGCAATGATGCTACTGAGCACGTGCGTTATTTTTGTAAAATGTAACACCTGCGTAAGCAGCTAGTATACTGATATGCAAAATCTCATTCACGCAAGCAGGCTAGACAATCATTTCACTTGGTCAGCCTCCAATCTGCTTTATGGAATAGGTAAAAGGCAAGACATTGCAACTCAGGAGCCACTTTTTGCCAACACATTTCAGCTCAAGAGCCAAGTCGTAATTCCAGAACCATCCCAAAACCAACACCAACTTCCTTTGGGCTCACAAGAAAGCACTCTTTTCCTAATAGCACAAGTTGGCCGTGGTAGTAGTTCATCCGTGGTCATGTAGAATAGCACTCAAGTGCCTCAGACTATTACTTAGCCTAATAGTTAGCTGTGCCAGCTGTAACTTAGTCGTCGGAGTCTAGTTAGTATCACTAGTTAACTGAACCATAGCTGAACAATTGTATCAAAGTCATAATGGCAAATACATCAGATTCTCTCTATTCCCAGATTCTTCCTTTTCCTTTACAGTGCATAGTGGGTCCGAATGGCAGACTATTATTCTTCATCATGCTGAAGTTGTAGATTTTCCGCAAATCAGGTTGGAAGAGCAAGATGCACATGAACATACCCGACATACTGGACACTGAAAATCAAGAAAAAGCCTATTGAATGTTTTCTGACATTTCAGCTTATTCTTATAGGAAAAAGCACCCCAAGTTAGGACACCTGTACATCTTACTGGCAGTGTGGCACGCAGCCACAAAATAAATGCTAAATTAACATATGGATGCTGAAAACAAGAAGGGAACATTGGATATTTTCCCAAAATGAAATGTAAAAGCTTAAAGAATAAAAATGTAGATGACCTTACAACATCATCCTGCAAACTTATGTTTTCCACAACTGCAGCTAACAAGTTCTGGCGGAAGTTGAATTGTGGTACAGCCTCAAGCAAAGTACAGAGGCAACGAACAGCCACACGCTTATACACAGCCTGTCCCTCCGATGCTATCAACTTTTGCATATATGCCTATTAGTGGAAAAGAAAAGGAATCAGAACAAGTTAGCATTGGTATTCCTGCACACTGCATGTTATAGCCAACATATACATAGCTTTTTTCTCCATAAACTCTGAAACAGAACAGATTGCATGAACCTTTCCCATTAATTTTAAATAAATTTTAAATGATATATATTTGAAACCAACAAGAATATTATCTAGAAACCAACAGTTGCTCAAGCTAATTTGAATATGAGAAATTACATATTGAGCAAACAGACTTAAAAAAGCTCAAATAAGTAAGGATGACATCAAAAAACCATCACTATTTTAGACCTTTATCTGCAAAAATGCATCTCAATGAAGAGCAATACAGTACTGGAAAAAAAAATGACGAGCAATGCAGCCTTGGGAAGGAGTGAAATAAACAACAATAATCATTCGTTTGAACATTATCAGGTTGAAGAAAATGGAGAGACTGTGATATGTATTATTACATCAGAATTGGTTTCACGAAATTAACATAAATCAGCATTTGCAACCATTTATTAAGACTTGACTTGAACCACCTCCCCTTTGAGTTTACAAAGGTGCATATATAAGTAAAAGTAAATGGTACACATATATACGATACAATAGAACAAAACATGGTCTAACGTATAAATACAGAGCTTTGAATTCACTTGTATAAAATTACACTCAGAAAGTAAACCAAGAAAACACGCTGGAATAAGCCAAATTTAAACCAACATCCTCTTCCCTCAGATGTTGATTGGTGTTTTACGTACCTTGTAAGATGATAATAGGGTGGCTTCATAGTAGCGCATTTTTTTGACAGCCTTAGAGACCTTCATTTCCTGTTCCTTCTCGGTAGGCAGCCTGATACGGTAGCTGTAGCAAAAATAGAAAGAATAGAATATATGTAAGCATAAACAAAACAAAACGAAAAAAGAAAGAAAAAACTATTTACATTGACATGAAACAAAGTTTTTATCAAATAATGCAACATCCCACCCAGGAATTATGTCTTTGAAAACAGCCAACAAGGACTTGAGCCCAAGCATTACAATATCATGGTCAGTATCTTGAGATATCTCCAGCATCTCCCTGAGTGATTTAATATTGGTCTCCGGATCTTCAAGTAGCGCTGTCCCCAGCTCAGCAAGTCTATACTTCTTCTTCTCTTTAGTTTCTTCAGCTGTCAGATCCTTCTTCACTTCATCCTAGACAATAACAGTTTATTCTAAGATAAATATGCAACATTAATCTCAATCATCATTTAGAAAGATGCTGATCCCCTTCAAAGATAATTTTGAGACATTGGAGACAGTTTTGTGACAGCTTGGACGATATTTGGGCACCCATTACATTTTTCAACTACTGAATATTCAAAGGACAGTCTAATGTTTCTTGTACTTTTGGACACAGCTTAGCACCTCATTGATGCACTACTAACAAAAGTTTTATCAAATGAATAATCAGAAGTCTATCAGAAAGCACTATGCATGTTGATCGACTTCATGAAACATGTCATCGTGGGATAGCGTGACTCAGATTATGGCTGTCTCATGTAGGCATACATAGTTAACCCAGAGTATATACCACCAAACCCATTTGAACAAGGCAAACCAAATGAGACTTGCTTACTCTTCCCATTTAATAACTCATTGTTCCTTTCTATTCAAGAACTCATTTTTGTTGCACTAAAATATAGAAAAACAATATAAAATACATACCAACACTTCAGCTTGGGAAGCCTGCTGCACTTCTTCCGCTTTAGTAGCCTCCTTTGCTTGTTTCTTTATCTCTTTCCTCATTTTCTTAAGTTTTGCCCTTTTTTCTGCTTTTGTCAACTTCACCACACTTTTATCTGCTCCATCATCTTCATTGCCAGCAGAAGTTTCACCTTCAGATTCTGGTGGTGCCTTTGGAACTGCAAAATATAAAACCCTTACAATTCCATATGTAACTATAACAATAGGTTCCTGATAATTAATTAGAATGAGAGAGATATCTAAGTACTTGTCCTGTAATAAAGTTTCCCATCTAAGGTCTTGACTGGAAGTGCATCCACAGGATCAACCTCAACCACATTTTCTTCCTTTTCATTATCAACTGATTTCTTTTTTAATCGCCTCTCATACAAAGACTCCAAAGCATCTTCTTTTACATCGGCAACGCGAGTGACATGCCTGTTAAAGTTTCAACGTAGTATAAATTGCACAGTAAAGATATAGTTTTTCATATTCAATGCTAGAAAGTATTTGCAACGCAACAAAACAGGAAAATTATATAAGAAATTAAGAACCCGAGGATTGAGATTTTGTGGTTATAGTTTTGTAATAACGTAAAGCAGAGAGTCAAATGATTAAAAGCATAGTATTTCATCTTTTTTTCAAATGTCAAGAAGTACATATAATTATCCCAGTCCCACAATACTATGCATGTACTCGAATTCCCAATGTTCCTTAGGGTATTAACAATCTTTTTATTCATATGTACAATGCTATTCTGCATGCTTTAGAACATGAAGCATCTAAAAATAGTGAATCCAAAACGCCTAGTGGCAAAATTTAACCAATGCAATCCAGTTACACAAGCTCATGATATGAGCTAATGAATACAGAAAAAGATAAATATGTAAGCAACAGTAAGAGCTATCGCCCGGTGAACTAGAGGTAGGCGTGGAAATAGCTTCCCCTAAGCATTGCAATGTAAGGCAGCAGAATACATCGGGGAGAGCAACCTTTTTATAAAAATTAAATGGTAAAGTTAGAGACTTTAGATTGTACTTGGTGATTGTTTGAGTATCCAACTTGGATACGAAGCTGGCGTAGTCTTGGTTCTCGGTGACGAACTGCAAGTCGTCGTCGGAGACTTCGATTTCTTCCTCCGGTATCTCCGGTGGCAGCTCCGGCGGTAGCACTATCTTCTGCTTCTTTCCCATTCTCACACTTGAATATGTCAAATTTCTGCGTTAACAACGAGAACTGAGCTCATAATTAGGGCTTACAGTTCAATTAACCCAAATTCATCACAATTAAAATTTGTTTAATTAGAAAACTGCAAATTACATTTTTGAGTCAATACGTACATATATATGTACCTGGTGAAGAGGGGGTTTTTGAAAGTGTAACAATGGCTAAAAAGTAAAACCCTAAACCGAGTTGTTACTGGCGAAAGCTGAGGATGAAGACGAGTATATTGGACTTGGATTTTTGAAGTAAATACTGCGGCCCAGTAAAATTTTATTAGTCCAGAAAAATAAGGTTGGGCCAACGGGGCCTAGTCGTTAGACTTAGGTAGTCGTTTCTAATAGCGGAACAAGAATGGCAAGGCCCAACATCTTTTCTTTCTTCTTTTTTTTTTAACCTGCCAAATGACAAGATGCTATTTTTTTCTTTCCCCCTTTGGGAGGCAATGCCAGGACTAGAAATTGATCATTTTTACTAACGAGACTTCTTTAATATTATCACTCGAAAGCCTTCTCAACTCATACGGTGGAGGATCTCAAGAACATGAATCCCTAACGAAACAATGTGCAGGGTGAGGCAAAATTGCTTTCCTTTCGATATTTTGTTATTAAAATTTCTATTTTTGCCTAAGCTGTTATAAGACAAATATTACTTGCAAGCTAGTGAACCAGTGCGGCAACCTAATTAGATTGATGTTTTAACATCATTATTATTGTCATCCCGTGCACTTAATATCCATTTCATGGAGGCGATTAATTAATGTTTGTGCTAAATTAAAGCAAGAAGGAAAAGCAAAAGGCCTTTATTAGGAATACTTGCCCACACACCCTAATTTGATTGCTGTTCTAACGTTGTCTACTTAATGTTGCAATAGAGAGATATGTAATTAATGCAGACATGGTCGCCACTTTATGATGAAATTGACCATCCATTGGAGCATTTCCAAGGTGTTTAATTTTAACATCGAATACATTAGAAAACACAGTTTATGGTTCGAGATCGTAAGTGGTTCTGTAACATCGACCCTAATCCAATCAACTAAACCACAATATTATTCAATTTGTCTAATTTTGTTCATTTTCTTTGTGACAACTTATGATATTCAAGTTTGCAGGAATATGGATCATTATTGTTATATCACTGATCAGTTTCTTGTAGTATCCTCATTTTACATCCTTTTAACATGTCATAAGAATAATGGATGTTATTGTAAAATAATTATAATCAATTAATTTCCAAATAAAAAAGGCAATTTGATGCACAAAACTTTTATTGTATAAAAAATATTTTACAAGCCTAAAAGGTATGTTCGGCGACAAGCAAACAACTTTTTTATATCATAGTTGAAAGGGTTCGAGTTCTTTTGAAGAAGAAACCCCAAGCATCACGAAGAGAAAATAAAAGATGTTCATCTTGTTCAATTTCATTTTCACTTTCACTTTCATTTGATCCATTAAATTATACTAGAAGCTACCTAATAAATTTGAACACCCAAGAAATTAAGGAACCATGCATAAAAAGGGCCTTAAATTAATTCCTCTTGGAGAGCAATGAA